>CM065589.1:8013745-8613745 GCA_033119425.1 Bufotes viridis | reverse complement strand
AATGGGTCCGCATCTATTCCTCAGAATTGCGGAATAGATGCGGACATTTTTGCGTACTTGTGAAAGGAGTGCTTGCGAACTAAGGCCCCAATGTCCTTTCTACTCTTTTTTTTTTTTTTGCACATTTTTGGCAGAGATTTTTTCATCCACATTGATCGATGCGAATGAGGAAATCTGTGCCGTTCATTTTTTCTTTCAGCCCAGAGGCTGAACGGAAAAAATAAATCTCATTACCCGTATGGTCAGTATAAGGAGAATCGCAGAAACTCCTAATGCTGGCCATACGTGTAATGATTGCGGAGACCCTCAAATGCCAGGGCAGTACAAAAACCTCACATGTGACCCCATTTTGGAAAGAAGACACCCCAAGGTATTCGCTGAGGGGCATAGTGAGTCCATGAAAGATAGAACTTTTTGTCACAAGTTAGCGGAAAGGGAGACTTTGTGAGAAAAAAAATTAAAAAATAAAGTCAATTTCCGCTAACTTGTGCCAAAAAAAAAATATTCTATGAACTCGCCATGCCCCTCACGGAATACCTTGGGGTGTCTTATTTCCAAAATGGGGTCACATGTGGGGTATTTATACTGCCCTGGCATTTTAGGGGCCCCTAATGCGTGAGAAGAAGTCTGGAATCCAAATGCGTAAAAATGCCCTGTGAAATCCTAAAGGTACTCATTGGATTTAGGGCCCCTTTGCACATCTTGGCTGCAAAAAAGTGTCACTCATGTGGTATCGCCGTACTCAGGAGAAGTCGATACGGCGATACCACGTGTGCCACTTTTTTGCAGCCTAGGTGCATAAAGGGGCGTAAAGTCCAACGAGTTCCTTTAGGCTTTACAGGGCTGCTCACAATTTAGCCCCGCCCAAAATGCCACAACAGTACAAACACCCCACAAATGACCCCATTTCGGAAAGTAGACACCCCAAGGTATTCACTGAGGGGCATAGTGAGTCCATGGAAGATTTTTTATTTTTCTTGCCAGAAGTTAGCAGAAATGGAAACTTTATTATTTTTTTCCTCAGAAAGTGTCATTTTCCGCTAACTTGTGAAAAAAAATGAAATGATACATGAACTCACCATGCCCCTCCGCGAATACTTTGGGGTGTCTTCTTTCTAAAATGGTGTCATTTGGGGGTATTTATACTATCCTGGCATTCTAGCACCTGAAGAAACATGACAGGTGCTCAGAAAGTCAGAGCTGCTTCAAAATGCCGAAATTCACTTTTTTGCACCATAGTTTGTAAACGCTATAACTTTTACCCAAACCAATAAATATACACTTATTGGATTTTTTTTTTATCAAAGACATGTAGAACAATAAATTTATAGAAATATTTATTTAGAAATATAGTTTTTTTTTGAAAAATTTTACAACAGAAAGTGAAAAATGTCATTTTTATTTGCAAAAATGTCGTTAAATTTTTATTAATAGCAAAAAAAGTAAAAACGTCAGCAGCAATGAAATACCACCAAATGAAAGCTCTATTAGTGAGAAGAAAAGGAGGTAAAATTCATTTGGGTGGTAAGTTGTATGACGGAGCAATAAACGGTGAAAGTAGTGTAGTGCAGAATTGTAAAAAGTGGCCTGGTCATTAAGGGGGTTTAAGCTAGGGGGGCTGAGGGGGTTAAGTACTCACCGATACCAATTATAACATAGGGCAGATTTATCAAACCTTGTATAAAGAAACAGCGGCGCAGTTGCTGATGGCAATAAAAAAAATTAAAGCTGGAATTTGGTTGCTATGGACAACGGCTTTACTTTTCCTTTGTACAAGTGTTAATAAGTTAATAAATGGGCTTATAACAGTGTTTCCCAACCAATGTGCCTCCAGGGGGATCTGTGGGTGACCCTTTTATGGGGGGTGATCTGTGAGTGACGCTGCTATGGGGGGATCTGCGGGTGACGCTGCTATGGGGTGATCTGTGAGTGACGCTGTCATGGGGGATCTGCGGCTGACGCTGTCATGGGGGATCTGCGGCTGACGCTGTCATGGGGGATCTGCGGCTGACGCTGTCATGGGGATCTGCGGCTGACGCTGTCATGGGGATCTGCGGCTGACGCTGTCATGGGGATCTGCGGCTGACGCTGTCATGGGGATCTGCGGCTGACGCTGTCATGGGGGATCTGCGGCTGACGCTGTCATGGGGGATCTGCGGCTGACGCTGTCATGGGGGATCTGCGGCTGACGCTGTCATGGGGGATCTGCGGCTGACGCTGTCATGGGGGATCTGCGGCTGACGCTGTCATGGGGATCTGCGGCTGACGCTGTCATGGGGATCTGCGGCTGACGCTGTCATGGGGGATCTGCGGCTGACGCCGTCATGGGGATCTGCGGCTGACGCTGTCATGGGGGATCTGCGGCTGACGCTGTCATGGGGGATCTGCGGCTGACGCTGTCATGGGGGATCTGCGGGTGACCCTGTCATGGGGGGATCTGTGGGTGACCCTGTCATGGGGGGATCTGTGGGTGACCCTGTCATGGGGGGATCTGTGGGTGACCCTGTCATGGGGGATCTGTGGGTGACCCTGTCATGGGGATCTGTGGGTGACCCTGTCATGGGGGATCTGTGGATGAAACATATATAGCATCTTATGCTATATATGTGTCACCCACAGATCCCCCCTGAAGGGTTCTATTACTGAGCTATTTTATAGGGGCTTTTTGAGTTACATCTATACATTGTTTGCTTGGAGCTTGTGTGGAGTGGACTTTGGACTGTAATGTAGCTGTAAATGCTTACGTTGCAGTCCAAGGTCTATATACATTAATATATCAGGAACATGGAGGTGAGAGAGTTCTCGAGGAACTGTTTTGCTGACACTGTAAAGATAAGATAACAAATGTGTAGCTCTGTGATTGGATAGCTTAAACATCATGTCATTGGACTACGACTATATATGTTTCATATACCCAATAAACGTCAGAGTGGCATTGTATACCATAATCGTATCGTGTGTCAATGCTGCTCTCCTAGCGCTAGAAAAGAATCAAGTCAAGCTGAATACCGAAGTCTAGTACCAGGGGTACCAACTACCAATAAGAGGGGAAGAAATGAATATTCCTAACACCCCCCATGACAGGGTCACCCACAGATCCCCCCCATGTCCCTGGATGGGATCGGATGTCTGGACTCGGGTGCAAGGTAAAGAAGCATTAGGTAAATATCCAATCAACAGTAATTGGCGAGAATGAGACCAGCGGCAATGATTGGTTGCTGTGAAGGGTGGGATTCTGTATTTTGGATATATATGTGTTAATGTATTGATGTTATTAGGCTTGACAAAGGCTGGTTATCAGCCGAAACGTTGCTGCTTTTTGTACTATTGTCTTGAGGTCACAATAAAACTGATGATGTGAGATGCTGCCGGTGCCATTCGTTCTTCACCCCCCATGACAGGGTCACCCACAGATCCCCCCCCCATGACAGGGTCACCCACAGATCCCCCATGACAGGGTCACCCACAGATCCCCCATGACAGGGTCATCATCAAGGGGGCGGGGGCCGCGGCGGCCGATGCAGTGTGCTCTAATACACCGGCCCCGCAGCTCCTATACAGTATTTATGTAAACCTAATCTATGTAAAAGTAGCCCGAACTTACTAACCATTGCGGCGCAGTCTCCCTCAGCTTGAGCGCTCAGTCCCTCCATGCGCCTCCTGTCCCGGGGGAACTGAGGGAGACTGCGCCGCAATAGTTAGTAAGTTCGGGCTACTCTTACATAGATTAGGTTTACATAAATACTGTATAGGAGCTGCGGGGCCAAGTACTCGTGCAAATGCCGGTATCGGGACAGCCCTAGTAATATTGTATGCAGGGGTGCGGGGCGTGTGATATTGTATGCAGGGGGCTGTGTAATATTGTATGCAGGGGGGCTGTGTAATGTTGTATGCAGGGGGTTCCGTGTAATATTGTATGCAGGGGGTTCCGTGTAATATTGTATGCAGGGGGTGCCGTGTAATATTGTATGCAGGGGGTGCCGTGTGATATTGTATGCAGGGGTGGGGGCGTGTGATATTGTATGCAGGGGGCTGTGTAATATTGTATGCAGGGGGGCTGTGTAATGTTGTATGCAGGGGGGTTCGTGTAATATTGTATGCAGGGGGTTCCGTGTAATATTGTATGCAGGGGGTGCCGTGTAATATTGTATGCAGGGGTGCAGTGTAATATTGTATGCAGGGGGTGCCGTGTAATATTGTATGCAGCGGGGAGTGGAGAGGGTGCCGTGTAATATTGTATGCAGGGGGTGCTGTGTAATATTGTATGCAGCGGGGTGCCGTGTAATATTGTATGCAGGGGGGGGGGTGCCGTGTAATATTGTATGCAGCGAGGGGTGCCAGTGTAATATTGTATGCAGGGGAGGGTGCTGTGTAATATTGTATGCAGGGGGGGAGGGGTGCCGTGTAATATTGTATGCAGGGGGGGGGGTGCCGTGTAATATTGTATGCAGGGGGGGGGGTGCCGTGTAATATTGTATGCAGCGGGGTGCGGCGTAGTTTTGTATGCGAGCTGCTATCTGGGGAGGCCACATTTGTTATTTTACTGAACAGGTTTCCAGTATCTTCTCCGTTCCTGATATTTATTCAGATATATTTTCTACTGTGAAAGCTGACGGTTTTACAGTTTTTACTAAAAACTTATTGTTGAACCAAAAAAAAATGTTTTCTATATATTTTGTTCATTTCTTTATTTTTGTTAATTTTTTTTTTTTATTAACATGCACATGTGAAGGAAAAATGCAAGTCACCCGTACATACTAAATGGTAAAACACTCGGTAACACTGACATGGAAAAGGATCTATGAATTTTAATAAACAGCAAACTAAGCTGCAAAACCAGTGTCAGGCAGCTGCTGCCAAGGCCAATAAGATAATGGGTTGCATCAAAGGGCATAGACGCCGGTGATGAGAACATAGTCCTACCACTTTACACATCACTGGTCAGACCACACATGGAGTACTGTGTACAGTTCTGGGCTCCTGTGAACAAGGCAGACATAGCAGAGCTGGAGAGGGTTCAGAGGAGGGCAACTAAAGTAATAACTGGAATGGGGCAACTACAGTACCCTGAAAGGTTATCAAAATTAGGGTTATTCACTTTAGAAAAAAGACGACTGAGGGAGATCTAATAACTATGTATAAATATATCAGGGGTCAGTACAGAGATCACTCCCATCATCTATTTATCCCCAGGACTGTGACTGTGACAAGGGACATCCTCTGCGTCTGGATTAACCACTTGAAGACCACAGGTTTATACCCCTAGTGACCAGGCCACTTTTTACAATTCCGCACTACACTACTTTCACCGTTTATTGCTCCGTCATACAACTTACCACCCAAATGAATTTTACCTCCTTTTCTTCTCACTAATAGAGCTTTCATTTGGTGGTATTTCATTGTTGCTGACATTTTTACTTTTTTGCTATTAATAAAAATGTAATGACATTTTTGCAAAAAAAAAATTTTTCACTTTCTGTTGTAAAATTTTTCAAAAAAAAATACATTTCTATATGAATTTTTACAAAATTTATTGTTCTACATGTCTTTGATAAAAAAAAATCCAATAAGTGTATATTTATTGGTTTGGGTAAAAGTTATAGCGTTTACAAACTATGGTGCAAAAAAGTGAATTTCGGCATTTTGAAGCAGCTCTGACTTTCTGAGCGCCTGTCATGTTTCTTCAGGTGCTAGAATGCCAGGATAGTATAAAAACCCCCCAAATGACACCATTTTAGATAGAAGACACCCCAAAGTATTCGCGGAGGGGCATGGTGAGTTCATGTATCATTTCATTTTTTTTCACAAGTTAGTGGAAAATGACACTTTCTGAGGAAAAAATAATAATAAAGTTTCAATTTCTGATAACTTCTGGCAAAAAAAAAATCTCCCACGGACTCACTATGCCCCTCAGTGAATACCTTGGGGTGTCTACTTTCGAAATGGGGTAGTTTGTGGGTGTGTTTACTGTTCTGGTATTTTGGGTGGGGCTAAATTGTGAGCCGCCATGTAAAGCCTAAAGGTACTCGTTGGAATTTGGGCCCCTTTACGCACCTAGACTGCAAAAAGTGTCACTCATGTGGTATCGCCGTACTCAGAGAAGTAGGGCAATGTGTTTTAGGGTGTATTTTACATATACCCATACTGGGTGAGAGAAATAGCTCTGTAAATTGACAACTTCGTATAAAAGAATTTAAAAAGTTGTCGTTTACAGAGATATTTCTCACACCCAGCATGGGTATATGTAAAAATACACCCCAAAACACATTGCCCTACTTCTCCTGAGTACGGCGATACCACATGAGTGACACTTTTTTTTATATATTTATATATTTTTTTTTACAGTCTCATATTCCACTAACTTGTGACAAAAAATAAAATTTTACATGAACTCGCCATACCCCTCACAGAATACCTTGGGGTGTCTTCTCTCTAAAATGGGGACACATGTGAGGTTTTTGTACTGCTCTGGCATTTGAGGGTCTCCGCAATCATTACACGTATGGCCAGCATTAGGAGTTTCTGCGATTCTCCTTATATGGAGCATACGGGGAATGAGATTTTTTTTTTCCGTTCAGCCTCTGGGCTGAAAAATGAACGGCACAGATTTCTTCATTCGCATCGATCAATGTGGATGAAAAAATCTCTGCCAAAATCAGTGACTGCGGTGCGGTGGGCTGGGCGCCAACTACCTAACAAGTAGCTAACTAACTGGCGGTGATAACGGGACCCTTATGCCCCATTCACACTTCCGCAATTCTGTTTGCGGAACGGAATTGCGGACCCATTCATTTCTATGGGGACAGACTTTGTCCCGCTCGGATCTGGAATTACGGATCCGCGCTTCCGGGTCTGCACTTCCGTTACGCAAGAATATAGAACATGTCCTATTCTTGTCCGCAATTGCGGACAAGAATAAGCATTTTCTTTATAGTTCTGTGCGGATCTGCAAAATGCGGAAAGCGCATTGCCGGTGTATGTGTTTTGAGGATCTGCGGATCTGTGGATCAGATCCGCGGATCCGTGAATCCACGGATCCGCAAAACACATATGGACGTCTGAAGGGGTGTGATCAGCGACAGGGGGGTGATCAGGGAATCTAGATGCGGTGATCAAGGGGTTAATAAGTGACGGGGGGGGGGGGGTTAGTGTAGTGTTTGGTGCAACTTTACAGAGTTACCTGGTCCTCTGGTGGTCGATCCCAGAAAATGTGACCAGAGGAGCAGGTAGCAGCTATATCGTCTGGTATACATGTTTGATGCGATTTATATCGCATCTACAGCCTGCCAGCGATTGATCATCGCTGGCAGGCTGTAGTTAAACTCCTCAGACGCGCGTTCACAGGAAATCTCGTGTCTCGCGAGATGACGCACCGATGCGTCAGATCAGAACTACAGGACCGCCCGCCGGACGCATCCGTGCGTTAGGCGGTCCTGTAGTGGTTAATATGTAGAAAAGTTCCGTCTGGGGTATGGGAAATAGACAGTTCACTATGAGCAGGCTCAACCCCATGTCTGAAGAGGACCTCACCAGCAGGAAAACCTCTCTATATATAACACATAGAAAAGGTCCATCTGGTCTACGGAAAATAGACAGTACACTGTGAGCAGGATCAACCCCATGTCTGAAGAGGACCTCGCCAGCAGGAAACCTCTCTATAACACATAGAAAAGGTCCGTCTGGTGTATGCGAAATAGACAGTTCACTGTGAGCAGGATCAACCCCATGTCTGAAGAGGACCTCACCAGCAGGAGAACTGATGGGGGAACATGCTGAGCTTTCCTTTGACAATGCTGACGGTGAAATCACAGGTTACCGACAAAGTCTTGCAATCTGAATGTATATGGTGGGAACAATTCACGGATAATTCTTGATAAATAGAAAATTAGAGCCGATACGTTATTTTCTCGTACACTGCAAGGCAGAAATCTCCAGTATCATCTGAGCCCAAACCTGTTCTCACAGGACTCGGGGCGAGGGGCGTCCATGATACGGATTCATGTCTTATGGTGATATTATACAGTTATTAGGATTAAAAATAAAATACAGATAAAAACCTGATTTTCTACCACTCATCTGTTCCACTTTATTGGGCAGAAATAATTGTAATTGATCCCACACCACAAAGGGTTAAGAAGGTCCTTACGGAGTATGGAGTTTAGCCAATTCACTTTGAATCTTCTGAATCCCATCATAGTTCCGGACCTGACCACCAGGGGGCTGAGAGGTCCGTACCGGGCATGGGAAATAGACAGCTCCTATAGAGTCCGCTATCCCCCATACTTAGTAAGGACCAGGGCCGTACCGTGTATGGAGTTTAGCCAAATCAATGTGAGCTGCTAAACACTAGCTCTGTACCGGACCTGTCCACTAGGGGGCCGAGAGGTCCGTACGGTGTATGGAGTTTAGACACAACCCTCATATATGAGCTCCATATGCTGCTCCTCAGGAAGCTCTGTGGACTGACTGCAGCACATCCTCCCTCACTGGGCGGATTACACACAGCCCCGCCTCCTTCCACACACAGCCACGCCTCCTTCCTCACACAGCCCCGCCTCCTTCCACAAGCTGCTGCCCTGGGGTTTGTCATGTGACCATGAAGGAGCATGTGACCAGTGATGTCACAGACCTCCTTCTAACAACTCCATTCTAGCATCTACAGCAGCAGATACTGGGCAGGTCCTTCACCACCTCTTATAATCTCCACTGCAGAGTCCCGCCCCCTGCATGGATCACATGACAGTGACATCAACCCAGGTCCTTTACCACTTCCTCTCCTCACGGCTGAGCTCCGCCCCTTGCACTGATCACATGATGGTGAGGTCACCCCAGGTCCTTGAACTCTGGCAGTGCAGCAGATACTGGGCAGGTCCTTCACTATCTCTTATACTCACAACTGTAGAGCCCCGCCCCCTGCACAGATCACATGACTGATATCATTCCAGGTCCTTTACCATCTCCTCTGCCCATTGCTGAGCCCCGCCCCCTGCACTGATCTCATGACGGTGACGTCACCCCAGGTCCTTCAGCTCTGGCAGTGCAGCAGATACTGGGCAGGTCCTGGTCGGTAGTCAGGGCTCTTGTTCTCTCTGGTATCAGCCATTCCTCCAGCCTGCAGGTAAGATGAGCTGTGAGGAGACAGTGTGGTGGAGAGCTCAGACATGTCACCTCTGGAGATTCTCCTCCATTACACACAAGGAATCCTTCTCCGCTCCTCAGCTTAGTATGATGGGGGAGGAGTAGTGGGGATAGTGGGGGTTGTCATCATTCTGGTGCTGGATGAGAGAATCTGCTCCATGTGAATGAGGTTTTCACTGCCAGGAGCTTAGATACACATGGAGCTCAGAGTCTCCTGCCTCCACACACTGCACTGCCAGGAGCTTAGATACACACTGCACTGCCAGGAGCTTAGATACACACGGAGCTCAGGGTTTTTCCCGTCAGTGCAGCTTTATGAGAGTCTGAGTTTTGCGGGATGAGTTGTACTTTCTCTCGGCCTCATTATCGGGGACATGGGACTCACTGATTAACCTTTATTCCCTTTTTTTTGGAGGCATCATGAAGAAAACCAGCAATACGAGCCTTCTCCTGAATGAGCCACCGAGGATGGACGGGAAGGAGATCAGCAGAAGAATATTAGACCTCACCTTGGAGATCATCTCCCTGCTGAGCGGAGAGGTAAACTTCTCTAGATTTCTCTCCTCTGTATTGTATTCTGTAACAAGTCAGACATCGGGAAGGAGAATCCATCATAGGAAGTGATAGGAAGAGTCCGGGGTCCTGGAGAACGGCCCCCAGACCTTCCAAGTGACGGAGAACCTGAAGATCAGCCCCCAGTATGGTGAGTGATGTGTCATGTGACCAGTGACCAATAGTCATGTAGGAGCCATGAGGAGGTAAGTAGGCACGTTGTACCAGGAGGAGAGGCCGGAGGAGAGCACATGGCCCCTGAAGGGTTTATTCCCTAAGTGTCTCTCTCCATCCACAGGAGTACACAATAGTGAAGAAGACATCGGGGGACTGTGTGACTCCCATCATCCATCTCCAGGAGTCAGGAGGGCGGAGCAGGACCCCTCCCCCATCACAGAGCCTCCCCTCACCCCCTGATACATGAGCAGAAGATCCTAGAGCTCACCCACAAGATGATGGAGCTGCTGACTGGAGAGGTGACACTGCTGGGAATGCTGGGAAATTCTCCAGTAACAGCACTGGAGGGTCTGGGTGATGACGGTGTCATTGTGTTGTCAGGTTCCTATAAGGTGTCAGGACGTCACTGTCTATTTCTCCATGGAGGAGTGGGAGTATATAGAAGGCCACAAGGATCTGTACAAGGAGGCCATGATGGAGGAGCACCAGCCTCTTATATCACAGGGTAAGAGCCGTCATGTGCAGTGTATACACGTGTGTGCAGTGACATGTAATGGAGAAGCACCAGCCTCTTATATCACAGGGTAAGAGCCGTCATGTGCAGTGTATACACGTGTGTGCAGTGACATGTAATGGAGGAGCACCAGCCTCTTATATCACAGGGTAAGAGCCGTCATGTGCAGTGTATACACGTGTGTGCAGTGACATGTAATGGAGGAGCACCAGCCTCTTATATCACAGGGTAAGAGCCGTCATGTGCAGTGTATACACGTGTGTGCAGTGACATGTAATGGAGGAGCACCAGCCTCTTATATCACAAGGTAAGAGCCGTCATGTGCAGTGTATACACGTGTGTGCAGTGACATGTAATGGAGGAGCACCAGCCTCTTATATCACAAGGTAAGAGCCGTCATGTGCAGTGTATACACGTGTGTGCAGTGACATGTAATGGAGGAGCACCAGCCTCTTATATCACAAGGTAAGACCCGTCATGTGCAGTGTATACACGTGTGTGCAGTGACATGTAATGGAGGAGCACCAGCCTCTTATATCACAGGGTAAGAGCCGTCATGTGCAGTGTATACACGTGTGTGCAGTGACATGTAATGGAGGAGCACCAGCCTCTTATATCACAGGGTAAGAGCCGTCATGTGCAGTGTATACACGTGTGTGCAGTGACATGTAATGGAGGAGCACCAGCCTCTTATATCACAAGGTAAGAGCCGTCATGTGCAGTGTATACACGTGTGTGCAGTGACATGTAATGGAGGAGCACCAGCCTCTTATATCACAAGGTAAGACCCGTCATGTGCAGTGTATACACGTGTGTGCAGTGACATGTAATGGAGGAGCACCAGCCTCTTATATCACAGGGTAAGAGCCGTCATGTGCAGTGTATACACGTGTGTGCAGTGACATGTAATGGAGGAGCACCAGCCTCTTATATCACAGGGTAAGAGCCGTCATGTGCAGTGTATACACGTGTGTGCAGTGACATGTAATGGAGGAGCACCAGCCTCTTATATCACAGGGTAAGAGCCGTCATGTGCAGTGTATACACGTGTGTGCAGTGACATGTAATGGAGGCCATGTATTCAGTCACTGTGTGCTTGTGTCTCCACAGATGGATCCAGGAGGAGAAATCCCCCCGAGAGATGTCCCCGTCCTCTGTATTCCCAGGACTGTCCAGAGGAGAAGCCCCCAGAGAACCCTCAGGTAGATGGAGCTGAGCCCTATACACATCTATATAGGGGGGTCCTGCAGTCATAGAGGGGTCATAGATGGTGGGGGTCTCTTCTGTGGATCTGTTAGATTTCCCACCTGTCTGCTGTATTGTCCTGAATTGTTACAGATGACAAATCAGGGGGAAGATGTGACTGATATTAAAGTGGAGGATGAAGAAGAGCGGATGATGGTCGATCCCCTGTGTAAGAGTGAGGTGGAGGAGGACCTTCCAGGAGATGTCACCACAGGTATGGGATCATGAATGGAGAAAGTGACCTCAGGTTCTGTCCTTGGTGCCTTCACGGCAGGAGGAGAATCTGATCTCCGGCTGCTGCTCTTTGATTGGAGATGTCCCCATCACATCATGGAGGGTTCCCCTTATCCAGCTGATATCTGATGACCACATGACTTCCCCTCTGTGTTGCCCCTTAGACAGAAAACAGCAAAAAAAAAAAAAAATGAGACAATATCTGGGCTTTTTATATTGTAATAAAAATAAAAGCTAAACAATAAATTACATGTAAATGGTTGCAATGAAATATACAACTCCTGTCACACAAGTCCTCGTACGGCCACAGACAAAAATATAAAAGTTATAGGTCTTGGAATATAACAGGCATGTCCAAACTCCGGCCCTCCAGATGTTGCAAAACTACAACTCCCATCATTCCTGGACAACCTACAGCTATCAACCTACAGAAAAGCATGATGGGAGTTGTAGTTCTGCAACACCTGGAGGGCCAGAGTTTGGACATGCCTGGAATATAACAATGAGAATACAAAAGAAAAGTCATTTAATGACAACCGGCCTAGTCATTAAGTGGTTAAAGCTGTTTGGTTGTCATGTTTTTAGCTTCCTTTCGGTGCACTCCTGTCCTCAGCTCCATGATTATCAGGAAGCTCCGATGTCACATGTGATTATTGTACAGACACAGACGTCTCGGTGATGTCACCTGCACTCACAGGACACTTCATTAGGTCCACCTTCTTAATTCTTGATAGGACCCTCATTCTCCTTACTCCTGACTTCTTAATGTAATGGACCCAACAAGGTGCTGGAAACTTTTATTACAGGTTCTGATTGATGACCTCACTCTGTCTATTCTGCTACATCCTAAAGATGTCTATAAACCTGAGATCTGGGGACTGTGCGGCCATTAGGCTATACAGACCGCACTGTTATGTCCGTATAGTTAGAGTGAGATGTGCGCTTTACCTCGTGGCACATTATTTTGTTAAATGCAGAAGGTGATCATGATCGGACTCTCAGATGATCAGAGTCTTAACCCTTAGTGGTCATAGCGATTTTTCCATTTTTGTTTCTCACTCTTCACCTTCCCAGCGTCCATCTGTTCCTTTAGTGACAGCTCCTATCAGTGCACCTCCTCCCCCGCTGCTGCTGTCTCACACAAGCTTAGTCCAGGCTGCAGTAAAATAACAGCAGAAGGAATTCGGAGCTGTAATTGCAGACTGAATCTGCTGCTGGAGGAAGGAGGATCTCTCATCCTGTACTGAGCGGTGTGGGTTTTCCAGCAGCAGGTACTGACTTAATCATTATCAGAGTTAGGCCTCAAGACCTGTTTGAAATGTAGGACTCTGACTTATAGGATAGCTACCTTACATCTGGTGGCATCAGAGGCAGAGCTGGTTTATACCATATATCCAATAATGGCCTAATAGGGATGTTATAGGTTTGTCCACTCTGTAGTTTAAAAATTAATCACAAATTCAAATTTTTATTTTCACAGAGAATTCCAGTATCAATATTAAGGACAAAGCAATATTATCACTAAATTATAAAGAAGAAGATGAAGATGTCCTGCAGCGCTCCTCAGGAGAAAACCTCATTACCCTTAATGTACATCCAGGACTTCACAGTACAGATCTATTATATAATCCCCCTCATCATGAGAAATCTTCTCGTGACCAATCACAGATTTTTCCAGCAAGTACAAGTCAGAAAGGGGATAAAAGGTTTCAGGGCGGTAAAGATTCTACAGAACAATCAAGACTTTCTACACATAGAAGAATTCAGACAACAGAGCAGGAATGTGGGAAATGCTTTACAAGTAAATCAGATCTTGTTATGCATGAGAGACGTCACATAGCAGAGAAACCATATTCATGTTCAGAATGTGGGAAATGTTATACAAGTAAATCATATCTTGTTAATCATACTAGAATTCACACAGGAGAGAAATTATGTTCATGTTCAGAATGTGGGAAATGTTTTACATATAAATCCAGTCTTGTTAAACATGAGCGAATTCACACAGGAGAGAAGCCATATTCCTGTTCAGAATGTGGGAAATGTTTTACATATAAATCAAAACTTGTTATACATAAGAGAATTCACACAGGAGAGAAGCCATATTCATGTTCAGAATGTGAGAAATGCTTTACAGATAAATCAAAACTTGTTACACATAAGAGAATTCACACAGGAGAGAAACCATATTCATGTTCAGAATGTGAGAAATGCTTTACAGATAAATCAAAACTTGATACACATAAGAGAATTCACACAGGAGAGAAACCATATTCATGTTCAGAATGTGGGAAATGTTTTAAATATAAAGCAGATCTTCATACACATGAGAGAATTCACACAGGAGAGAAACCATATTCATGTTCAGAATGTGGGAAATGTTTTACATATAAATCAATTCTTGTTAAACATGAGAGAATTCACACAGGAGAGAGGCCATATTCATGTTCAGAATGTGAGAAATGTTTTATAGATAACTCAAAACTTGTTGCACATAAGAGAAGTCACACAGGAGAGAAGCCGTATTCATGTTCAGAATGTGAGAAATGTTTTACAGATAAATCAGATCTTGTTACACATAAGAGAATTCACACAGGAGAGAAGCCATATTCATGTTCAGAGTGTGAGAAATGTTTTACTGCTAAACAGACACTTAAAAAGCACCAGAGAATTCACACAGGAGAGAAGCCATATTCATGTTCACAGTGTGAGAAATGTTTTACTACTAAAGAGAAACTTAAGAAGCATCAGAGAATTCACACAGGAAAAAAGCTGTTTTGATGGAGGAGAAATTTTGGGCCTTAAACATGGATTTAAAATTATATTTTTGAATATGGGAAATGTTATAAGATCAAAAAAGAATTAAAAACCAGTGCTATTCACAGCTATTTTAACTGTTAAAAAGCAGCCATACTGTAGAAAAGTCAGTCAAGTTGCAGTGGCACATGACTTGCATTGCTTTCTGTGATGGCAAATTTGCATATTACCTAGCAACCAAATATCCAAGTGTTGGATTTACTTTTTGACTGTTGAAGCATATTGGATATCACATTGTGATTCTATTTCTTTGTGGTCAATTGTGACTGAGATCTGAATATTGTGGATGTAAGGAAGAGAAGAAGAGCCTTGTTTACCTCCAGAGCAGTGAAGATGAAGATTTCTCCATGAACCTTGCTTCTTATCACTGTATTCACACCTCCACCCACACTGCGGGAGAGTCCAGAGTGACATGGGGAGAAGTAACGACGCTCCATGTAATTATTTTATAACATATGTGGACATATTCATATTTTACCTTTATCCAAACATTATTTACAGATAAAATAAACTCTTCTATTTGCTCCACGACGGCGTCACCATTGTCACTGACAGACATCGTCTTCTTGGCTCATATTATACTTTCTCCTCGCGCTGTGACCTTCATTGCTCCTACAGACTAACCCTCCTGTGCGGAGACAGTGATATTGGGGGCATGATGACTATATCACTGATTTAGGAAATAGAAAAGACCGGCACTCGCTTGTGATTTTTCTGATGCTGGTTTATTGTCACATATTGTAAAGCATAGTGACGCGTTTCTGCACTGTACGTGCTTTCTTCAGACTATATACAACCGTCCTACCACTGCACCTTAAATATACTATAGTGCATACAACGGAACTGACGTAATTAGTAAAGCTCCTCCCACTGGGGGGCCGTTACTGAACCTGTTTGGTCCACTTCACTAGTTCAAGGTTTTCTACCGCAATTGTGAATAATCAGGAACGCTGTAATGAAGAGAATCAATGGTTACTTTTCATATTATTCACAATTGAATAAGGCTTGATACATTATGTTCTCTATTAAATCTTCTTGACTCTATCATCTGTAGAAAGTCAATAGTTACTGTTCCTGTACTTCGCAATCACATGAAGCTTGATACATTGTATTCTCTATTCAATCCTCTTGGCTCCATCGTCTGTAGCCGATGGATCCAGTATGCTTCCCTTTTCAATAGTAGCTTGTTCCTGTCTCCCCCGCGTCGGGGTAATGTGACACTTTCAATAATCTGGTATCGTAATTGGGATACAGCATGTTGTTTCTGATGGAAGTGATACGGTAAAGGAAGAAGTAAATTATTGGTACGGATGGTTGATTTATGTTTGGACAATCTATCTTTCATCCGCATTGAGGTTTCCCCCACATATACCAAGCCACAAGGGCATTTTAGAATGTAGATCACATATTTGCTGTCACATGTGAATGTGCCTCTTATGGGGATTTGTTCACCTGAGTGTGGGTGAGTAAGGTAAGGGCCCTTGATAACACTTGAGCAGTTCACACAATTGAGGCATGGGAATGTGCCCTGTCTGGGAGTAGTGAGTGTAGTCTGTCCCAGGCCCGGTCTGTTGGTGCCTATATCCGCTCTGACAATTCTATCCCGAAGGTTATCTGCCCTTTTAAAACACATCAGTGGTAGATTTGAGAATTCCTCTATCTGAGGATATGACTTGGAGAGGATGTTCCAATGTTTCCTGACTATGCCCCTGATCTTTTGTGTCCAGGGGTGGTATTTCACCACCAGTGGGGTGCGTGTGGGTTTGTCTTTCCCTACGGTCTGTGGGCTATCTAATTTCCTTTGTTGTTCTTCCAGTAGATATCTAGGGTAGCCTCTATCCAAGAATTTTTTTGTCATCTCTTTCATCCTTGTTTCACAGGTACCTGGATCTGTTACAATCCTTTTGACCCGTTGATATTGTGAAAAGGGAATGGATTTCTTAGTGGCTGCGGGATGGCTACTGGAAAAAGTGAGTAAACTATTACGATCAGTTTCCTTTATGTGAAGGTCAGTATATATACTGCCATTGTCTTCTTTGATGACCCATGTGTCCAAGAATGCTATTCTTTCCTGATCAAAGTGTATGGTGAATTGTAATTCGCTCCAAATTGAATTTAGATAGTCAGCGAATTCCGTGAGGGGTCGGACGTCGCCCCGCCATACGCAAAATATGTCATCTATAAAACGACGCCAGAAAATGCAATGTTTCACAAACAGTGAATGGGAATAAACGAAACAGTTCTCAAAGGATGACATATAGCTATTTGCGTACGGCGGTGCGACGTTCGATCCCATCGCTGTCCCACAGCACTGTTGATAAAACGTCTCCTGCTATGCTACTTGATAAAGTCCTTAGCCCTCTTGTCCAAAATACTCGATCCTTTCTATTGGACACAAATCATTTTCTGAGGGAGATTGGTGAAGTACATATCCAGCCAGATGATTTATTGGTGACATTGGATGTCTGTAATTTGTACACTTCTATTGATCATTCTAAAGGTATAACTGCGGTAACCTGGATTCTACAGACCTCAACATACTCACAACAACAAAAAAAAATTTTTCTACAACTTTTACATTTGATCCTACATGAGAATTATTTTCTGTTTCAGGATACTTTTTTTCAGCAGAGGCGGGGAACCGCGATGGGTTCTCACGCCGCCCTGCCGTACGCAAACAGTTATATGTCTCATTTTGAAGATCTATATGTATATACAAATGATTTATTTATTCAGCACTGTGTAGTGTGGTGTCGATTTATCGACGATATTTTTTGTGTGTGGCGTGGCGACGATGAGTCCCTATCGCGGTTCTCCTCCTTTCTCAATGGTGTATGGTCTGAATTAAAATTTACAACACAATGGCATTCTGACAGGATTAATTTCCTGGATACTTGGGCCATTAAAACTCCAGATGGTAATATTGTAACAGATTTGCATGTCAAAGTCACTGATAGAAATAGCTTACTCCATTTCACAAGCAACCATCCCCCAGCGGTAAAAAAATCTTTGCCGTTTTCTCAATTTCAGCGAGTAAACAGATTGGTAAATGATGACCAATTAAAAAATTGAGGTTACGTGAAATGACGTGCAAATTTGAATCCAGAGGTTACCCCAGTTGTTTACTTCAGGAACAAATACAAAAAGTGACATCGGGTGATAAAAAAATAAAAAATTCAAGTAACAATGATCGATTACCTTTTATTGTGCAATATCACCCTTATGTGAACAAATTCAGACATGTCATCAATAGGCATTGGAATGTCCTAAAGGAAGCTTATCCCAATGTTAATGAATTTCAAAATATCCCAATGATCTGTTATAAACGTGCTAAAAATTTGAAAGATACTATAGTGAAAGCGGATATCGGCAGTGCGGTTAAATTATCTAAACAATTGTTTCTGTCAACCCCCAAAAAAGGAACATTCCCTTGTTTGCAGTGTATTCAGTGTTCAGCAGTCATAAAGGGAGACTATTTTACACATCCTCGCACTGGGAAGAAATTTCCTATTCATGTTTTTTTTACCTGCAATAGTAACTTTGTTGTTTATCTATTAAAGTGTCCGTGCGGTTTGCTCTATGTCGGTGAAACATCGATGAGAATGAAGGACAGATTCTCAAAACATAAGTCCACGATCCGTACTGAAAATTTATTATTACCTGTTCCTTTTCATTTTCATCGGTGTTCACACAACATATCGCAACTGCGATTCCAGATCATAGAGGAGGTGTTACTGCCCAGACGTGGCGGGGATAGACTGCGCCAATTGAAAATTCGGGAGAACTACTGGATACATACACTGCAGACAATCGAGCCTTATGGCTTAAATAGAGAATATGAATTGAGTGCATTTTTATAAAATATAATTTATTGTTGCAATGACACTTTATTTTTATCACGTTTATTATCATAGTCAATTATAATTATAAAAAATCCCTTCCCCCCTTTTTTTATAAATTTTCTTTAATTTCTTTTTGTTTTCGCTGTTCTCCTTTTTTTTTTTTTTTTGTTCCTACAGTCACAGAAAAATTGAACTTTCTCCCTCCTGGTATATTCCACATGGATAGATGAATAACTTTGGTCCCTGATACTTTTGATATGATTAGACTATTATGTCTTATATAATGTGATTTCTGATGCCATAGTATCTGATGTTTTTTTATTCTAACACTAAGTGATTAAGAGAGCCTGAGGGCATTTGTCTCAGGTGTTAATAGACTATTTAATGGTTTGAACTGCTGTATGTCTGCATGCTTGACAAAGGCTAGTACATAGCCGAAACACGTGTAGCATTTTGTCTCCTCATCTATGGGCAAAATAAAAGGAATATAGCTGCAAAGAACTGAATTTGAGTGCTGATCCTTTCTTCATTGATTTTGTGAGCCTGCCGTCTCTGGATTCCTGCACCGTTCACACAGTGAGGTGGAGTGCTGACCGTTTCTGTCTGCTCTATTGATAAAACGTGTCCTGAAATAAAAAATAATTTTTTTCTAGCACAATCTGTAGCAATGTCAGTAGGAACTTTTTCTGAGTTACTGTGTAATTACTTCCTTCCATTAACTGTGAGGCTGCTCTCAGGCCTTTCTCGTGCGTAATCGAAGTGTATAGGCTGCATACGTCAAACGTGACCAATATGCAGTCCCCATCCAGACAGAGAGGGCGGATTTCTGACAAAAAATGTCCTGTGTCGCGTATGTAAGACCGTGATTGCTGTGTAAGTGGTGTTAATACTTTTTCCAAGAAGATGGCCGGAGGGGAGAGGATGGAATCAACAGAGGAGACTATAGGACGTCCCGGTGGTCTCGTCATAGACTTGTGCACCTTTGGAATGGTGTAGAACACTGGAGTTATGGGATGCTGATTGATCAAAAATCGGGCTAGTTTCTCCTCAATGATTCCATCCTGATTTGCCTCCGTTACTACCTTTTGAAAAACTGGGTCCGATGGCAAAATTACATATGTGTTGGTATCCATCAGTTGGCTCAAGATCTCTGTCACATAATATGTTTTATCCAACACTACCAGAGCCCCCCCCTTGTCTGCTGGTTTAAATACAAGGGATTTATCATCCAGTAATTGTTGCAGTGCATGTTTCTCTTCTGATGTTAAATTGTGCCTCATGTGTAGATCACCTCTTTTACATTGTTGTAACAATGTGTTAATGTCACGCTGTACTAGATTAATGAATGTTTCTACAGGGTGATAGGACTTGGGTGGTGTAAAATGGCTTTTAACGCTTAGGTTAAACTGTTTCAACGAAAATTGATCTCTGTGTGGAACTGATGTAATATCCCTAGCCTCAATACCAGTTTTATCATTGTTGAAATGCGCTTTGAGACGTATGTTGTGGTAAAACCGCTGTAGATCCATGTCCAAGGAGAATGTATCCAGCGCTCCTGTCGGACTGAAGGATAATCCCTTCTTCAATAAGTTCATCTGCGCAGGACCCAGGGTTTTACTAGACAGGTTTAACACTAAGTTCTGTGTCTTACCTGGGATCGCGTTGTCCTCGGTGCGTCCACTTCTCCTATGATGGCGCCCGGCTCTCCTGGTGTTAATCTTCTTTTGCCGCGATGTTTGGCTAAAAAATGGGCTGATGTTCCACCCGAAATGTCGCTGCCAGAGCCGGAGGATGCTGATCCTGTTCTGTGGCCTCTTGTACGTGAGAAGGGTACCGCCGTTCCGGAGGGATCCTGTCATATAGTCTGAAGAAAGCACGTACAGTGCAGAAACGCGTCACTATGCTTTACAATATGTGACAATAAACCAGCATCAGAAAAATCACAAGCGAGTGCCGGTCTTTTCTATTTCCTGTAGCAGCCTGGGACGTCCGCCCGCCCGCTGACACGTGCACCGCCGCGACTCTGAAGCAGTGCCGACCATTCAACCTTCTTTTTTATATCACTGATTTATCTGACCGGGTGATCTGTGATAATTAACCCCATATGTACTTTCCTGCGGTTTAATGGAAAACCTATCTAGATACTGGAGCTGAGGGATATATCGGTGGTGGGAATCGCTTGTGATGTCACATCTGGTAATTAACCCCTGAATAATGGGAACATGAAGTCAGTGACCAAGTGATGCTCATATATGTGTTTCATACGTATCCTCCTCCTCCATCTTTATTACCTGCAGAGCATGAATGGAGGCCGATGCTGAATTCTGTAGGTTCTGTATCCAGCTCACCTATACTGCCTCAGATGGATCTGGATAGATTGGAGGCCCCCCCAGGCCGAACATCACACTTCTGGCTGTGGTAGGAGCGCCGAGAGCCCAGGAATTGGCCTCCTGCACCGCCAGCAGCAGGATGTGTGTGGGAACAAGTTGTCAAAGAAGCAGGTAAGTATTTCTTTTTCTTTTGTCTTTTTTTGTATGTGGATGGGGCACTGGGGGTCACAACAATGTTAGGCAGCATGAAAGTGGGCACAAACTGAGGGGGTACAAACTGGGCATATCTACTGTGAGTGGGCATAAAGATGGGCTCAACTACTGTGAGGGGTACAGAGGTGGGCATAACTACTGTGAGGGGGCACAAAGTTGGGCATAACTACTGTGATGGGAACAAAAGTGGGCATAATTATAGTGAGGGGCCACAAGGTGGACATAACTATTGTGAAGGGGCCATATTGTGGGCATAACTACTGTGAAGGGGTACAATGTGGGCATAACTACTGTTAAGGGGCACACGCAGGGACATAACTACTGTGATGGGCATAACTATAGTGAGGGGCCACAAGTAGGATATAACTATGAAGGGGCCACAGTGTGGGCATTACTACTCTGAGGGGGCACAATGTTGGCATTTATGCTGTAAAGGAGGCAAAATGTGGGCATAATTACTGTGAGGGGGCACAATGTGGGCATTAGTACTATGTGGTAGCACTAAGAGTACATGTCCTAGATGACCCTGTTATACATTGGGATGGATCGGTCTTACAGGGCAGCACAGCGCCCCCTCTTAGGTATTTACCATCCCTTCCCTATCTGATTATTCTTTTTTACACTTTCCTTTATTGCAAGGAATATTGGTACTGCTGTGTACTCTATGATAGATTTCATTAGGTAAGTGGGGTACTGGGTGAGTGTAGTCATGCATTGGGCGGAGTTAGAGAAGTGGCTTAGTGCAAAAAAATGCTGCTTAACTACCCCCTCTTTGTGTAAATTTTACTCATGGTTGGGTGGCAGGCGGTTGGGGTTGGCACAAATCTGAATCCTAGCCCCAGGTGCAGGAAAGCCTAGCTACACCTCTGAGTCCTACCACTTTACAAACCACTAGTCAGTCTCCACATGGAGTATTTTGTACATTTCTGGGCTCCTGTGAACAAGACAGACATAGCAGAGCTGGAGAGGGTTCAGAGAAGGGCAACTAAAGTAATAACTGGAATGGATGGACTAAAGGTCCCAGAAAAATTAGGGTTATTCACTTTAGAAAAAAGACGACTGAGGAGAGATCTAATAACTATGTATAAATACACTACTAACAAATAGTTAGGGATATTTGATTGTGGGTGAAATTTGGGTTCAGTGTTTCTGTACTTTTTGCATAACATGCAGTTCTCTAACGAGGAGCTTAATGGCAAAATACACGACAGGTGTTTGATCCATGAATCGCCCAATAAATTTTCAGGTTCAATTAGAATTAATATTTACACAGCCCTCCTCATCATGCTGTTCACATTTTGACATCATGAGACCAAGAGGGGGTTAAATTGCCGACAAGCAGAGTGTTAGCTGTATGTTTTAGCTGACACTCTGTGCACCGCTGCTGCTCTGCCATCCTGAACAGCGGTGTGGGGAGGGCAGGGTTGTGTCTGCCGGCAGCCGTGAGAGGAGGGAGGGAGGACCACTGCACTGGCCATGGGAGGGTGGGGGGTGTGGTATATTCCCTCTGACGTAGGCGCACCGTGGATGGAGAGCAGGGGGCAGTCCATGAACGTGTCCTCAGTGCTTGACTGACACGTTCATGGTAGGTCCTACTGAAGTGTAGGGGTAAGCCCCTAGAATACTGTTCTTTGCACAGATATCTGCAATATTGTGTTACATAGACTATGATGACTTATTCCAGCCACTCAATGCCGCTGTGGCTCTGGGTACACACAACATGTAGGAGGGGCTAGAAGTTCCCGGGGTTGGTTAGCGGGGATCAGACAGGATTATAGAAGGGGAGAGTAGCCTGTATTTCTATCTGCATGCTTATGAGAACGCAGTTGTTATATTACATTTCAAATATCCTTCCTGTAATGTTGTGCAAATTTGTTAATACTGTTCTTGCCATTTACCGATTGTGCCCCTGGCTTATCGGTATAGTACTGTTAATCTTAAGTGCTGGCCGTTATATTTTGTTGTTCAGTAAAAACTGGCATTTGTTCAGCCTCCTCGTCTGCTGTACCGTATTTGAATCCTGCCTTGCGGTCCCTCCCTTACAAGTGGCGCTGCGAGCAGGGTACGGTCATAGAGATGGAGGCGGCTGAAGGCAATACGCATGATGTTAATGTGAGTACCTCAGGTAATGGTGGAATCCCTGCAAGGGCCCTCCCTATCTGCACTTTGATTTGCTACCCAAATTTGATGGCCAGAATGTCACTGTCGGACAGGGTGACAAGGTTACAGAGCGCTGCTAGGATTTACAATGTCGTCCCAGAACTACAGGTGGTAATCGCATTGGCCACCTTAGAGGGTGAGGCCCTGGCAATGTTCTTCTACCGGATTCATTGAGAAGATGAATGGGGTCTCGCAATATGCAATGGCACTACAGGAAGTAATGGCCAAGATACAAAGAAAAGAGGTAGATGGAACAACCGGTATGGGACCCATGGACCGGATACTGCGGAAACAATTTATTCTGGGACTCCACAGTATTCCCCTGAGACAGGCCCTGCGGGAACGAGTTAGGGTGGACCTGACTCTAAATTTTTGGCAAATATTGACAGAGACTGTGGCACGAAGCAAGGAGGAAAGTTATGCCACTAGAGCAGTACGGACCCAGATTGCTACACCTGTTGGGACTGCAAGGAATGAAAAGGTCCTGTTCAAAGCGGTACAAGACCTGCAGAGCTCCCTGAGTGCCATGCATGAGAAGTTGACACAAATGGAAAGGTGGATGGGGTCGTGCTATACCCCTGAGGCTGCTTGTCTGGCTCAACAACTATCCTATCAGGCAGCACAGCTGGCTCCTGTACCAGAGCATCCTTGCCCTAGTTTGCCTCATCGCCAAGCCCCCCAATATCCTCCACTGAGGCCAGGCAGTCAACCTGCATCCCCCACAAAGAGAAGGCCGCCAAGAGACACAGTGTTGGCGGTGTGGAAATATAGGACATTTCGGCAGAGAGTGTTAGAGTAATCCGCCTGGACACCCAGAACCGCCGGATTATTGGAAGCAAGCCACTCCGCACAAACCTACCCAGAAAAAGCATTTCAATGGCAGATCCGATTCTGTGGGACACGCAAGAGAATCGCAGCACACCAATCTGTGGTAGCTATCCGAGCTACGGGAAAGGCTACCCTCTCCCACCCTCCCAGTCGGGTTGGCCTGTGAGTTACCCAAAGGAGAACCAATGGAGAATAGGGCCAAATACAAGATGAAGACGTTGGACTGCGGCAGATAAAAGGCGGGGTAACCCAGCGAAAGAAACCCGACAGAGGAGAAAGGACTGACCTTGTTGCCAAGATGAAATCCATACAGACCAGAGAACGATCGACTACCTCATGGGTGAAAGAAAGTCGTCAGTGGCTCCAGACCGTCCGCTGATTAGCAGGTCAATGGTTACAAGAGAGAACCCATACGGGCCGTCCTCCAGTCCAGGGGGTTCAAATGCAGCCTGGGGACCGGGTACTGGTGCGAGAGAAACGTCCCAGAGGCAAGTTGACTGAGCGTTGGGAGGTACAGCCATACAAAGCGATCAAGAGAGCGTATCCCAATGGTGCGGCTTACGAAGTGCAGGTTAAAAATGAGGAGTTTGCCTCACGGACTCTACATAGGAATATACTACGGCAATACCGTTCCAATGGTCCTGCACCTGTTCAGAGGATCCCTCCCCCTCCTGTCTCACCCTCAGAATTTGTTATCCCCGATGGAAACAGTAGTGAAGGCTGGTGGACCACCCCTAACATTGATGAGGCCTCCCAGGGCACAGGTGATGCAGCTACTGTCACAGAACCAGTACCGGCTCACAGTGAAGAGGGACACTCGGCCACATCCAAAGCTCCTGTTAGAGTGGATGAATCCAGTCTGGCAGCTCCCAGTGGGGAAAGTAAGGTCTTAACAGACAGCCAAGACCTCTGGAGATCCAGTAGACTTACTGAAGGGGTTCGCCAAACAGGTACGCTGCCAATAAGTTCATTTGGTCTACCTGTATGTATTGTGGACAATGTTGGACTGCGTTTAGAGGTTGTACTAATCATTCCTTTTTTCATGGACTATATAGCTAGGCCGAGGACGACCACCTTTAAAGTTGGGAGGTATGTAGGGGTCAGCCCCTAGAATACTGTTCTTTGCACAGATATCTGCAATATTTTGTTACATAGACTGTGACGACTTATTCAAGCCATTAGATGCCGCTGTGGCTCTGAATAAGAAGAAGCTGAAGTTCTGTAGTACACACAGCATGTAGGAGGGACTAGAAGTTGCCAGGGTTGGAGTCCAGTGTGTGTGTGTCCTGGAAGCTGTGAGGCTGGCTGCCATGTCAGGAGCCAAGCCTAGAGACTAATGATGAGACACAGCCCCTTACTGATGGAGTCCTGAGAAACTGCCTATGTATGGGACAGATCAAGATAGGCTCTGAAGTAAAGTGCTGCAGCTGTAATCAAGAGAGAGAGAAGCGGGCCACGCGCTGAGACAAGCAAGCGATCGATTCAGGAGCCGGAAGACACGTGCCACCACGTTCCGGACAAGACAAGCATCCACCTCATGGGAAAAAACTATATCACAGACCTCTACTAAGATAACTCCAGAACTGTAAGTGTGCACCGGTGCTAATCCGCGGTAGAGCATAGAGCAGGTTTTATAAGGGTGTTGTAGAAACGCGCCCTGGTTAGCGGGAATCAGACAGGATTATAGAAGGGGAGAGTAGCCTGTATTTCTATTTGCATGCTTATCAGAACGCATTTTTTATACTACGTTTGAGATATCCTTCCTGTAACGTTGTACAAATTTGTTAATACTGTTCTTGCCATTTACCGATTGCGCCCCTCGCGTATCGGTATAGTACTGTTAATCTTAAGTTCCGGACGTTATATTTTGTTGTTTATTAAAAAACGGAATTTGTTCAGCCTCCTTGTCTGCTGTACCATATTTGAATCTTGCCTTGCAGTCCCTCCTTTACTAGACTGCTACAAGTGGCGCTGCGAGCACAGTACGGTCACAGAGATGGAGGCAGCTGAAGGCAATGCGCATGATGTGAGTACCTCAGGTAATGGTGGAACCCCTGCAAGGGCCCTCCCTATCGGCACCGGTATAGGACCCATAGACCGGATACTGCGGGAACAATTTATTCTGGGACTCCACAGTATTCCCCTGAGACAGGCCCTGCGTGAACAAGTTAGGGTGGACCCGACTCTGAATTTTCGGCAAATATTGACAGAGGCTGTGGCTCGAAGTAAGAAGGAAAGTATCGGTATAATACTGTTCATCTTAAGTGCCGGCTGTTATATTTTGTTGTTCAATAAAAAACGGCATTTGTTGAGCCTCCTAGTCTGCTGTACCATATTTTTATCCTGCCTTGCGGTCCCTCCCTTACTAGACTGCTACAGAAGCTTTAGGAATAGGTGCACAATGAACAACACTTGTTCTTGGAGCAAAGAGAAAGCGGAGGCAAAGCACCATGTGACCAAGTTGCAGAGCTCAGGCCCATTAGGAAATTTTTAATAAATGTAATTTTAAAACTTGCAGGGTGTGCTACTGTGGCAAGCATTTCATAGAAAAGTTTAATGTCGGACAACCCCTTTCATTTCATCATCATGGAGACAATGTGCCAGCTCATCGAGGTGACATCATTAGGGAACTGCTGCTAGAGACTGGGGGACCTCAAATGGAGTGGCCTGCACTGTCTCTAGACCTGAATCCCATTGAAAACCTATGGGATCAGCTAAGTTGCCGTGTAGAGGCTCGTACCGCTGTACCTCAGAACCTCAGTGACCTGAGGGCCACCCTTCAAGAACAGTAGGACGCCATGCCGCAGCAGACAAGTCGACTTGTGAACAGCATGAGACTTTGTTGTCAAGCTGTAATTGATGCTCAAGGCCGCAGGACAAGTTATTGAGACACAGACAGTTTTTGTGGCGGTATACCCACCACTGGTGTTGGCTTTTGTTTCAATTAATTGTTTGAGATGAGGAAATCACCATTGCTGCTTCTACTTAAATGCCCGACTTTCTTGATATCCTATCACTGTAGCGTGAACTTTTTACATTTTCCATAAATTTCACCTGAAAGCCAAATATCCGTAACTTTTTGTGAGTATTGTATGTCGAGGAACAGTAGAGAGATCACTCCCATCATCTATTTGTACCCAGGACTGTGACAAGGGGACATCCTCTCCATCTAGAGGAAAGAAGGTTTCTCCACCTATATAGAAGAGAATTCTTTACTGTAAGAGCTGTGAGACTATGGAACTCTTTGCCTAAGGAGGTGGTGCTGTATTCATGTAGTCATGAGCTTGGTTCTAGTACTGTATGTATGTAATGAGCTTGGTTCTGGTGCAATATGTATGTAATGAGCTTGGTTCTGGTGCTTTATTTATGTAACGAGCTTGGTTCTAGTGCTGTATTTATGTCATGAACTTGGTTCTGCTGCTGTATTTATGTCATGAGCTTGGTTCTGGTGCTGTGTTTATGTAACGATCTTGGTTCTGGTGCTGCATGTATGTACTGAGCTTGGATCTGATGCTTTATTCATGTAATGAGCTTGGTTCTAGAGCTGTAGTCATGTAATGTGCTTGGTTCTGGTGCTGTATTCATGTAATGAGCTTGGTTCTGGTGCTGTATTTATGAACATTGCTTGGTTCCGGTGCTGTATTAATGTACTGAGCTTGGTTCTGGTGCTGTATACATGAATATTGCTTGGTTCTGGTGCTGTATTTATGTAATGAGCTTGGTTCTTGTGCTGTATTTATATAATGAGCTTTGTTCTGGTGCTGTATTTATGTAATTGACTTGGTTCTGGTGGTGTATTTATGTAATGAGCTTGGTTCTGGTGGTGTATTTATGTAATGAGCTTGGTTCTGGTGCTGTATTTATGTAATGAGCTTGGTTCTGGTGCTGTATTCATTTAATGGACTTGGTTATGGTGTTGTATGTATGTACTGAGTTTGGTTCTGTTGCTGTATTTATGTAATGAGCTTGGTTCTGGTGCTGTATGTATGTACTGAGTTTGGGTCTGGTGCTGTATGTATGAAATGAGCTTGGTTCTGGTGCTGTATTTATGTAATGGACTTGGTTCTGGTGCTGTATGTATGTATGTAATGAGCTTGGTTCTGGTGCTGTATTTATGTACTGGGTTTGGTTCTGGTGCTGTATGTATGTATTGAGTTTGGTTCTGGTGCTGTATGTATGTACTGAGTTTGGTTCTGGTGCTGTATGTATGTACTGAGTTTGGTTCTGGTGCTGTATTTATGTAATGAGCTTGGTTCTGGTGCTGTATGTATGTACTGAGCTTGGTTCTGGTGCTGTATGTATGTACTGAGTTTGGGTCTGGTGCTGTATGTATGAAATGAGCTTGGTTCTGTGGTGCCTTATGTATGTACTGAGCTTGGTTCTGGTGCTGTATGTATGTACTGAGCTTGGTTCTGGTGCTGTATGTATGTAATGAGCTTGGTTCTGGTGCTCTGTGTATGTACTGAGTTTGGTTCTGGTGCTGTATGTATGTAATGAGCTTGGTTCTGGTGCTCTATGTATGTACTGAGCTTGGTTCTGGCGCTGTATGTATGTACTGTGGGGAGTCGCTCTGGTAGACAGCGGTGCGGGTGCAGTATAGAGGCACAAGGGAGTCCAGAAGGTGCGGAAAACAGTGTTTTATTCACACTTGCATCAAATTAACAGCAGACAGTCACTTGGTGTTAAATCACACACACATCAGAAAACCAGTGGAAAAACAAAAAGTCCAAACACAGGTTCCAATTCACCTGGGAAGTTTGAGGTGCGGGATCGCACCTGGCTGGCAGCCCAGCCGCAGGACAATCCACCATCAGGCTTCCAGGAATAACCCCACTTGGCTGAGCTCCTTCCTCCCGGTCAGAGAGCTCCACCGCACTGTGATCAGCTCCAGGACAAAACACTCTCACAGCTGCTGGTGCTGGCTGAGTTTTTAAACCCAGCCCAAAACCAGGACTGGGTCGTGGGGAGCAGCCACCCACCCTACACTTTAGCTGCTCCCGGTAAGAGCCGGCCCGGATCGGCTTTGCAGCCATGCTATTTAGCAAATGTGTCAGTAGCACTACCTGCTACTGACACCAACAAACGGCTCTTACCTCACCGAGGCTATGAACCTCGGTGACACGTACCTGCCATCTAGGACGGCACCCTGCACCTTACCACATACCCCCCCCCCCCTTTGTTCAACCCTGAGGGGGTGGACACACAACAAACAGTGTACCCGGGAGAGCGCGTCTGCATTTTTTAACAACCGGCCCGCTCTGTGCTCCAACGTGAATTTAAAATTCTGTAGGGACAGAAACCACCTGGTGACCCGGGCATTCCTCTCTTTGGCTTGGCACATCCACTTGAGTGGGGAGTGGTCGGTCACCAGGCGGAAGCTTCTGCCCAACAGGTAATAACGGAGGGCCTCGAGTGCCCACTTGATGGCCAGGCACTCTCTCTCGACTATGCTGTACCTGGTCCCGGCTGGGGTGAGCTTGCGGCTGAGGAAGACAACGGGATGCTCCTCCCCGTTGACTTCCTGCGATAGTACCGCACCAAGGCCAACCTCAGAGGCGTCGGTCTGGACAACGAACTCTTTCCTGAAATCGGGTGTCGCCAAAACCGGGGACCCACACAGGGCCGATTTCAGGGCGGAGAAAGCCTTTTCCGCCTGCTCATTCCAGCGGACCATCCCTGTCTTACGCCCCTTTAATAACTCTGTCAATGGCGAGCGATAGTGGCAAAGTGGGGCACAAACCTCATGTAATACCCCACAATCCCCAGGAACGACTTTATCTGCCTGGTGGTGACCGGTCGGGGCCAACTCCGTATTGCCTCTACCTTATTTACCTGAGGCTTGATGACTCCCCGCCCAATGACATACCCCAGGTATTTGGTCTCTTCCAACCCAATCGCACACTTCTTTGGATTGGCGGTTAGACCAGCTTTCCTCAGGGCATCCACTACCGCCTGCACTTTGGGCAAATGGCTTTCCCAGTCGGTGCTGTGGATGATTACATCATCTAAGTAGGCCGAGGCGTACCGACGATGTGGTCGCAGCACTATGTCCATTAACCTTTGGAAGGTGGCGGGGGCGCCATGCAGGCCAAAGGGTAACACCTTGTAGTGATACAGGCCCTGCGGGGTAACAAAAGCGTTTTTTTCCTTGGCCGACTCCGTTAAGGGTACCTGCCAGTACCCTTTAGTGAGGTCCAGCACAGAAAAATAACGGGCTTGTCATAAATTCTCAACAAGCTCGTCTACCCGGGGCATGGGATACGCATCAAACTTGGACACTTCATTTAACTTGCGAAAGTCGTTGCAGAACCGCAAGGTCCCATCCGGCTTGGGTATTAGGACTATGGGACTGGCCCACTCACTTTTCGACTCTTCAATGACATCGAGCTTCAACATTAATTGCACTTCCTCCGCGATGGCCCGTCGCCGAGCCTCGGGTACCCGGTATGGTTTTAACCGGATCTTGGCCTGAGGCTCAGTGACGATGTCATGTCAGATGAGAGACGTGCGGCCAGGGAGGCTTCACAGGCCTCGAACTGTGGGGCTGGACCCTTTTCACCTAGAAGCCCTGGCCGGGGGCTGTGGTCTTCGGCCGTGTCCCTATCTTTCCACGGCTTAAGTAAATTCACGTGGTACACCTGCTCCGGCTTGCGCCGCCCTGGCTGGTGTACTTTGTAATTTACTTCCCCTACCTTCTCGATCACCTCATAGGGGCCCTGCCACCTAGCTAAGAATTTGCTGTCAAGGGTGGGTACCAGAACCAAAACCCGATCTCCCGGATTGAAGCCCCGTACCCAAGCCTGACGATTGTACACCCTACTCTGGGCTTGTTGCGCTGCCTCCATATGCTCCCGGACCAGCGGCAACACCCTTTCCATCCGGTCCTGCATCTGGGTGACATACTCAATGACACTTTTGTGGGGGACAGGCTGTTGTTCCCATGCTTCCTTGGCGATATCCAACAGGCCCCGAGGGTGTCTGCCATAAAGCAGTTCGAAGGGCGAGAACCCAGTAGAGGCCTGGGGTACCTCTCGCACTGCGAACATGAGATAGGGCAGAAGCAGGTCCCAGTCCTTCCCATCTCTAGACACCACCCTTTTTAACATATTTTTTAAAGTTTGGTTAAACCTCTCGACAAGACCGTCCGTTTATGGATGGTAAACGGACGTCCACAATTGCTTTATACGCAATAATTTACACAGTTCCCTCATAACTTTGGACATAAAAGGGGTCCCTTGGTCTGTCAGAAGCTCTTTGGCAGGCCCACACGGGAAAACATTTCCATTAACTCTTTGGCAATGAGCTTAGCTGAGGTATGTCGCAGAGGCACCGCCTCCGGATACCGAGTGGCATAGTCGAGAACTACCAAAATGTGTTGGTGGCCCCTGGCAGACTTTGGTACAGGCCCACTAGATCCATAGCGATTCGCTCAAACGGGACCTCAATAATTGGAAGAGGTACCAGAGGACTACGGAAATGTGGCTGGGGGCTATTTATCTGACAGGTGGGACAGGACTTACAATAATTCTCTACCTCCTTGAACACACTGGGCCAATAAAACCGCTGCAGTATGCGGTCCTGGGTTTTCTGCCACCCAAGTGTCCCCAAGAACATGTTGGTGGGCAAGCTCCATGACAAGCTTGCGGTACGCTGTGGGCACCACCAACTGTTCAACAGGTTCACCTCGGATTTGGTTCACCCGATATAACATTTCTTGGTGAACAACAAAGCGGGAAATATTAACTCAGCCCCTGGTCTCTGGGGTTTACCATCAATTTCCAGCACATTCTCCCAGGCCCTGGTTAGGGTTTGGTCCCGGTGTTGGGCAGTCCCAAAATTATCTCCGGAGACGTGGAGGTCTGCCAACTCAGGTCCTGGTGGCAAGTCCTCCATGTCTCCCACCATTACACTCAGTGGGGTGCCTCCCTCTATCACAGAAGTGGTGGTCACCCCTACCGCAGGCCCTTCGGACTCGGGCTCCCAGGGCTCTGGCCTCCCACTGGAACCAGGCCACTCAGGTAGGGTTACCCCTGTCTCAGGGCTATTAGTCACTTTCACCTCAGGCCATAGTGACGGAAAACCAGGGAAGTCTCTCCCAATTCCCAGTTCATAGGGTAGCTTTGAGGAGATCGCCACTTCACAAGTCCATGTGCCGGCCGCCGTGGACAGAGACATTACAGCAGTGGGATAGTCCTTTAAGTCTCCGTGTATGCACACCACCCCAACTTTCCGGCCCGTATACTGGGTGGGCTGTACCAGGGCAGCACTTACCAGGGTTACTAGGCTCCCTTAGTCCAACAGCGCCACTGCCAGGTTATCCCCGACTTGCACCTGGCACAGATGACGATTGTCTATTGTCTCGGGGGTGCCGGTCGCACACAGTCTTCGGGCATACATGGAAGCCCGGTACCCATAATTAATCTCCATGGGTTCTCCCCACTGTGGACAGTCGGCCCTTACGTGGCCAGGCTCGTGACACCGCCAGCAGACTATCAGGGCCGGGTCTACAGGGGGTACACGCCGAGCAGGTTTCTCTGGTACCAGTCGCCGGGACTGGATGGGAGTCCTCCGGGGTTTGACCGGCCCCCTCCCAACAACACCCCCTTTCAAGTTTTGGGTGGCCTCATAGCGCTCCACCAGGTCGACCATTTCTAGGGCATTGGTGGGTGATACCTGGCCGATCCAGTGCTGAAGGGGGTAAGGCAAGGCCCTCCAGAACATGTCAGCCAGCAGACGGTCCAGCATAGCAGTTGGACTTAGAATGTCAGGTTGCAGCCATTTTTGCAACCTGTGCAGCAATTCATAGTACTGCGGCCTGGCGGGTTCAGCCGCTTTAAAGTCCCACTGGTGGACCCGCTGAGCCCGGACCAACACATTTACCCCCAGTCTGGCCAGGATCTCCCCCTTCACCATGGGATAATCAGCAGCCTGGTCACCTGCTAAATCAAAAAAAACTTGCTGGGGTCCGGATGCCAGGAACAGAGCAACCACCTCGGCCCACTGGTCACGGGGTAACTTTTCCCTCACGGCGACCTTCTCAAAGACCGCCAGGTATGTCTCAACGTCGTCTGAGGGGGTCATTTTTGGGACCGCCGCACGGACCGCTTTCCGGGCATCATGGACGTGGTGGGACGCTCCTGCGGCTTGTAACGCCATCACATGCTGTAGCAGTAGCTGGTTGGTCTCCCGCTGCTGCACGTTAGCCTCTATGAGAGCTTTCACCGCCGCCTCCATTTTGTCAGGGAACACAGGCTGCAACTTTGCCGGCCGAATATAGGACATCCAGTCGTTCCCAGAAAAAACAAACTTCGGCGTTCACGCCAGCCTCACTGCGCATGCCCGCATCCGACACCAAATGTGGGGAGTCGCTCTAGTAGACAGCGGTGCGGGTGCAGTATAGAGGCACAAGGGAGTCCAGAAGGTGCGGAAAACAGTGTTTTATTCACACTTGCATCAAATTAACAGCAGACAGTCACTTGGTGTTAAATCACACACACATCAGAAAACCAGTGGAAAAACAAAAAGTCCAAACACAGGTTCCAATTCACCTGGGAGGTTTGAGGTGCGGGATCGCACCTGGCTGGCAGCCCAGCCGCAGGACAATCCACCATCAGGCTTCCAGGAATAACCCCACTTGGCTGAGCTCCTTCCTCCCGGTCAGAGAGCTCCACCGCACTGTGATCAGCTCTAGGACAAAACCCAGCCCAAAACCAGGACTGGGTCGTGGGGAGCAGCCACCCACCCTACACTTTAGCTGCTCCCGGTAAGAGCCGGCCCGGATCGGCTTTGCAGCCATGCTATTTAGCAAATGTGTCAGTAGCACTACCTGCTACTGACATCAACAAACGGCTCTTACCTCACCGAGGCTATGAACCTCGGTGACACGTACCTGCCATCTAGGACAGCACCCTGCACCTTACCACAGTACTGAGCTTGGTTCTGGTGCTGTATGTATGTACTGAGCTTGGTTCTGGTGCTGTATTAATGTAATGAGCTCGGTATAATACCGCTACTACTGTGCATGAACAGCATCCTCTCCATTCACTGCAGCGCTCAGCTATATTCCCACAGCCACTAAGAGAGCGGTGACTGCAAATGTGCGTCTTTCTCTCCATTCACTTGGAGCAGGTCCCATTATGTAGATAAAAGCAGATCCCAGAGGTGGAACTTGCAACATCAATCATTTATGGCCTATCCTATTGATATCCTATTGATTTGCCATAAGTGTGTCAGATTGGAAAATTATTATAATACTCTCTTCTATAGCGCTGACATATTCCGCAGCGCTTTACAGACATTATCATCACACGGTCCCCGGTGGGGCTCACACTCTAAGGTCCCAATCAGGATGTCTTTGGAGCGTGGGAGGAAATCGGAGAACCAGGAGGAAACCCGCACAAACACGGGAAGAACATACAAACTTCATGCAGCTGTTGTCCTTGGTCACATTCAAACCCAGTACCCCAGTGCTGCAAGGCACCAGTGCTAACCACTGAGCCATCGCTAACCACTGAGCCACCACTGACCCCCTAAGCCACCATGCTGCCCTTTAAACATTATCTGTGGATTCTTCTCATAGAATTGTTAAATTTAAAAATTGATGCTACTAATTTGGTGTGTTTAATACCCTATAATGGTTGCCGAGGTGTGTGTTTGGGGGAGGGGTGCACCAAAAAGACTTTTGACACAGGGTGCCATGTGATCGAAGGCCGGTCCTAAGAGACAGTAGCAGGGTGTAGGAATAGTGGTGCTGACTCTGTGGTATGACATGTCCAAAAGTCTGAACGTGAGAGATACCGTTCTCCTGCAGATTACAGCACATTTCATGGTGACAGGTTCTCTTTAAAGGGCATCATTTTTTCTTTGCTAGAAAGGTCAGAAATCTCCTCCAGAATGTGACCCCTAGGGAGGGGGGGGGATAAATGAGGGCCGGGACATGATGGGATCTCTGGTCTGGTGTACCTAGTGAGGGGCTCGTCTAGCCTATTGTGTACATGAGACCGCTGTCATCAGGTATGTAATCTTCAGCCATCCTTCTGCCCTTGTCCTCATATCCTGTGTCCCCCAGGGACCTGTGACGATTCGTAGAACCGGGGTCCCTGATCCCATCCCTCTGTCTATTATATCCAGGCTTTGAGGTTTTATAACAAAAAATAGCTGCAGTAATGTTTTGGTAAACCAGGTCAACTTTCAGCCTAGTGGGGTGTAAACCCACTGTGCCACGTGTCCTACCTCCTCTAAGGGCGTTGTCTAAGTGAACCCCTCGATTCTTCACAGTACCCCTGATGGTGGGGATAGACGGTCCCGAGGGGAATACCAGGTTTCTACCTCTTGAGGAGGGTAGGCACACGAGACAGCTGGTCCAGGCAGACCAGAAGGTACCCGAGTAAGGTACCAGAAGTACACGTGTAGTCAGGCAGGTGGAAATGTTACCAGGAGCAACAGTGCAGGACTCAAGGATGAGGCAGAGGTGTAGTCAGACAGGAAAAAGGTCAGGGCAGGCGGCACAGGTCAGGCAATCCAGGTCGGCAACAGGAGAGTCAAGGCAGGCAGGGATCAGACGGTTAGCAGAATCCAGGAGCGAAGTATAAGTAAGAAACACACGTGAGTATCAGGAACTTAGCAAACACAAGGACCTTGACATTGAAGCAGCTGGGAAGGGGGCTGAGCCACTTAAATATGTGCAGGAGGAGGGCGGAGCCTGACCACTAATGGACGAAGACGCGTGAGAGACAAGCTCCTCCACTGCAGTCCCTATCTGTAGCTTCCAGAAGCCTCATTACAGCGTGGTTATGGTGAAATACGGCAGAGACCGACGATCTGATGTCACGAGTATCCCACAGCATGCAAAAAACTCATCGGACATTCATAAATACCTTCAACAGAGATCCTCCGAAGCCTAGCAGAAACCACTCAAGATGGCGCCTAGAGAATCAGCAACACCAGACTCAGACCATCTCAGCGGCAGTACAAACAAGCAGGGTGAGTCAGGCCTTGCAGCCACATCTAAAGCCTTCTTTAAAATAACCATCACTCAGGTCTTACGACCTGTACTATGAAAAATAAAAACGGAAATTAAACACGTGGGCGCCAGAGTAGAGGGCCTTGAGACTTCATGCGCTGCCATTATATTGCACTCCTCGGCCCTGGAGGCTAGATCCGTGGAACACCTCGCCCACATTGACAGGGCATTGACCCTGATAGAAGACTAAGAAAATAGAAACAGGAGGCGCAATATACGAATCAAAGGCCTTCCTGAATCCTGGTCAACTGACTCTCCAGAAAGTAGCTTTGGAGGTTTTCGGGGGGTTAATCGGTGAGGCTGCAGCTCGAGAAGTTATCATTGAAAGGATACCTAGGTCTCTGAGACCCAAACCATTGGCCTCTGACCCACCGAGTGATGTGATATGCGGCTTGCTCTATTTTGTAGACACTGCAAAGATCTTAAATGCCGCAAAGAAGAAAGCCCCGGTGTTATATACTGGGTCAGAGTTGGCATTATACCAATATGTAGCCCCATCTATCCTGGCCAAGCGGAGAATACTCCGACCTTTACTTGAGCAACTGCTCTGGAGGAATATCGCCTATTCATGGTTATACCCATTCGGACTTTTCATATTGCATAACGGAAAACACATACGTATACATGTCCCTGGAGATCTTACCAAAGCTTGGTCACTTCTCGACATGGAGCCGCTTGAGATTCCTTCGTGGTTACCAGCGGATACCACCATTATCATGCCACCGCTACCAGGAACAAACGTCAGCGCCAGGCTCAGAAGGCCCCACAGGACTCGCTACAAACTTGGTTCCCGCAATCGGGTGGACAATGTGCAACTTCACCCATCACTGGGGAGTGTAGTTTTACCAGCCCCAGAGGAAACCACCCTGTTAAGTAAATTGCCTGCTTCACATTCACCCGTTTGTCATGTTTTATCAGTTTCTATGTGTTTTTCCATATTTCTTACTGTTGTCAAAAGTCTGTGTTTTGTGTATTCTATCGATTTTTGTTTTTCTCCATATACAATGTCTACTAGCTAACAAAGCTGCAGATATACTGATGTTCAGGACAGTTATTGTCTTTGCTTACACTTACACCCCCCCCCACCCCCACACACACTACTACTACTATTAACCTTGCATTCCTACCTCCTATAGTGTTTCTACATTTCTAGCAGGAGGTACAGAGGTTCACACCTCTTTTTCCCTTCTCCATACTCCTCTTTTCCCGCTCTTTTACCCTTTGTACTTGCTTTTTCTTTAGAACCTCTTATTCTTACCAGCCCTACCTTCCCACCTTCCTCCAAGAATGGATTACACCATTGGTAGCTTTAACACTAAAGGCCTCAACTCACCTAACAAGAGAAGCCACATTTTGTTCTTACTTCGTAAGACTAAAACCAGTATTATCTTTCTACAAGAGACCCATTTTAAATCAAACCGCATCCCCAGGCTACCTAGCTCGCCCTTCTCACAATGGTTCCATAGCTGCAATACTTCATCAGCCTCTAGAGGCGTGTCAATAGCGGTCCACAAGTCGGTGCCCATGGTACTGAAGCGATCATTCAAGGACACAGTAGGGAGGCTCCTGATGGTCAAGAGCAAGATAGGTACGCAGATGTATACGCTAGCTAACTTCTACGCACCCAACACAGGTCAAATCCCATGGATACTGAAGGCCTTAGACACACTGCAGTTGTTTGCGGTAGGGATCATAATAATGGGATCTGACCTCAATGTTACCCTAGACCCGAGTGTAGACTACTCTACATGTAGGTCTCAGACCTCAGCTAAGCTCTTAAGCAAACTTGGGGCAAAGCTACGGGACATCTGGAGGATGGCTGGAGACTGGGTAATCCGTACACGAGAGATTACACCTTCCACTCCATCCCTCACAACTCGTTTCAACGCTCTCATCTCTTTGGCCCGAATAGGCCCAATCACGATCTCAGATCATACCCCATGTTCAGTGACATGCCTTTTCTCACAACTTCCCAGTGGAAAATGGATATGGAGACTGAACAAGTCTCTTTTGGACTCTGAGGCTAAATGCTTAAAGGTCAGACAACAACTTCAGTGGTTTTTTGAAGGCAATTGCTCCCCCCAAACATCTCCATCGTTACTATGGGAGACACACAAAGCCTACATAAGAGGAGTGCTGGTGGCAATGGGTTTGAGAGAGAAGAGAGAGAGAGAGACAACAAAAAATAGACCATATCTTAGACCAAATAGCACAAAAGACTCCTGTCACGAACCGGCAGGACTGGTAGTGGATCCTCTGGACCAGAGAGGCGCGGGTTGCACTAGAGGACCGGTTCTAAGCAGTTACTGGTCTTCACCAGAGCCCGCCCCAAAGCGGGATGGATTTGCTGCGGCGGTAACTACCAGGTCGTGTCCCCCAGTAACAACTCGACCTCTCTGGCAGCTGATATGGCGTGGTACCCAGGGAGTAGGCAAGAGCGTAGTCGGACGTAGCAGAGGTCAGGGCAGGCAGCAAAGTTCTAAGGCGAGTAGTCGGTAGCAACGGGTTCGGCAACAGGGAAGGCAAATAACACAGTAGGGAATGCTTTCTCAGAGGCACAAGGCACAAAGATCCGGCAGGAAGCTGTGGGAGGAGAAGGTATTTATGGGCAGAGCACAGGTGCAGCCTAATTAAGTCAGCACTGCCTCTCACAACCTTAACCCTTAATAACCACTTTGGGCCAGGCACCAATCACTGGTGCACTGGCCCTTTGAATCTAAGAGTCCCGGCGCATGCGCGCCCTAGAGAGCGGGGACGCACACGCCGAGACGCTGGAGCGCTGCCTGGGGGCATACGCTGTGAGCGCTCCGAGGCCAGCAAGGGGCCCGGAGCGCTCAGCGTAACAACTCCTTCTGGCAGAGTAGACAGAAGGAACTGCTGTCTCTCCGACAACTTAAACAAATATTAGACAATAGAGCGACAAAACAGTATTTATATTTTAAACACAAGCTATATGCACCTCGTGTCCTCCCTGATCAAAAAATCAAGACACAGGACATACATCCACAAAATAAGAGAGCCCGGTGGGCGCATGCGCGTACAAACTTCTGACATAGCCGAAGCATTTCAGTCTTACTACACAGGCTTATATAACCTACAAGACTCGTCAGACACCTCTCAACCACAACTTCTCAATTCCTTTCTGAACTCATTACAACTACCTACAATATCCCCAGAGGAGGCGGTCACCCTGATATCCCCAATGACTGTGGAAGAGGTACAAACTGTACTTCGCAGGTTTCCCCCTGGAAAAAGCTCTGGCCCTGACGGACTTCGGGTTGGGCAATATACCGGTGTCAGCGATACACCGCAGTATTAAGAAATGGCGTTATCACCATTTCCTAAAAACCGCGGTATTTAATGACGTCATAGTAGCGGTCGCACGTGTGCCGACCGGTTCTAAAACGTCCATGTCTTGCCGCCTGCATACAGTACATGTTGGTGCCCGCAGCGGCTGAATTCTGCTTGCTCCTATTTCTCCATGACCCCGCCCACCGAAGTGACACCAAGCGCGGGACCTGTGGGCAGAGAGTGGCCCCGTACCTGCTGCAGCATTGCATCCTGGAGTCCATAGAACTCCCAAATGGCCTGAAAAAGCTGGGAGCACTGGAGACCTCTGATTTTGGACCCCGGGTATCTGTCAGCACAGGGGGAACATGTTCTTCCCCGCAGCGGCCGCATCCTCCTTGCTCCTAACCCCACCCACCGAAGTCAGGAAGTGCCCGCACAGTAGCAAGTGAGGCAGGCTATGCAGGTCTCTCTTGGGAAGTTCTCCTGGTCCTGGCCTGCCAATGTCCAAGGCGGGAGGAGCGTGACAGCGGGGGAGGAGGTGAAAGATAGCGGTCCTCTCTTCCTGCCTAGACCCGCTGAGGCCCATCAGCAGCCCCTGCACAGGGCTTCTCTATCCAATAGCAGGAGATGGGGAATATACTGTACATGTCAGGAGTCCCATCAGTAGAAGCCCCACACAGTATAATGTCTCCCTGTTGCCCCCATACAGGAGCAATAAGGAGACACTACTGTATACTGTATGGGACAACAAGGAGACCTTATACTGATTTGGGAAAGGAGGTATAATGTCACCATGTGGTTTTCCCCTATGCAATATAAGGTTATGCTAGTTTCACACTAACGGCACGGACCTCCGGCAGGCTGTTCCGTCGGGTGAACAGCCTGTCGGATCTGTCCTGCCGCTAGTGAACGTGTGCCCTCGGACTACTGCTCCGGCCCGATTGACTATAATGGGGGCGGGGCGGAGTTCCGGCAGTGCACGCCGAGAGGCAGCCGGAATAAAACTACGACATGTCGTAGTTTTATTCCGGCTACCTCTCGGCGTGCGCTGCCGCGCCGCCATTATAGTCAATGGGGCCAGAGCAGTAGTCCGGGGGCACACATTCACTAGCGGTAGGACGGATCCGACAGGCTGTTCATCCGACGGAACAGCCTGCCGGAGGTCTGTGCCGCTAGTGTGAAACTAGCCTTACTTTGGGGCCCCAGCCGCCCCATGCAGTGTAATGTCACCTTAAATCCTCCATACACTATAATGTCTTTTTGTGTCCCCATACAGTATAACGTCTCCTTGTGGCTGGCCCCATACAGTATAATGTCTCCTTGTGGCTGCCCCCATACAGTATAATGTCTCCTTGTGGCCCCCGCCCCCATACAGTATAATGTCTCCTTGTGGCTGCCCCCATACAGTATAGCGTCTCCTTGTGGCTGCCCCCATACAGTATAACGTTTCCTTGTGGCTGCCCCCATACAGTATAACGTCTCCTTGTGGCTGCCCTCATACAGTATAATGTCTCCTTGCGGCTGCCCCCATACAGTATAACGTCTCCTTGTGGCTGCCCCCATACAGTATAACGTCTCCTTGTGACTGCCCCATACAGTATAACGTCTCCTCGTGGCTGCCCCCATACAGTATAACGTCTCCTTGTGGCCAAGTGTTTTTTTCTTTTAAATGGGTATTTATCATGATAAATTTCTTAATATCGTTATCGTGGGAATATTTTTGATATTGCCAAACCCGAGACGGACTCTGTAAGGAAGAAAAGCTATGTCCGTAACTTCTTGTTAACCTCCTTATCTGCACTCCGTCCCTCAATCATTCCCTGGATGAAACCGCGCCCTTTCTGGTACCAGGAGAGCTCACAATCAGACAACCAACTCAGGGTATGCTGAAAGAAAGCTCTGTTTATTTTTGGCATTACACTCATATATATAACATGAAAGTTACTTAGATAAAAGAGGAAGTTGGCTTTTACTCCAATGGGAAGTAGACACGAACAGAAGAATACGTATTTAGACAAGCTCAGGCAATGTGCTAAAAATGTAGTTAGTTACTAGGCAAAGTACATTACATTTTCTAGAATCTTATGAGTTACATCCTTGCTAAGCAATAAAAACAAAATGGAGTCCCTTGCCTTCCCTTCAGACTCCCCCTTCTTTTCTACAAAAAATTTGAAGATATCTTATTACCACACCTCGTCACTTACTCTCAGGAGTAGACCTTTTCCCACAAGCCCAAGAGGCACACGTCACACTAATACATAAAACTGGGAAGGATTCACAATCATGTAGTAACTACCGCCCTACCTCTCTCCTAAACTTAGACCTGAAGATTTGGGCCACGCTATTAGCTAGCCGTATTAGCTCTTTTCTTCCTCGTCTCGTTGGAAAGGAACAGGTAGGATTCGTTAAAAATAGAGAGGGAAGAGATAATTAATGCAAGTTACTCCATGTTATACATATTGCACACAAATACAAGAGGCCCCTAGCATTGCTCGGGAGAGATGCTGAAAAGGCTGCAAACGAGTCAGTTGGGCCTTTACGGAGGCCACCCTTCACAAGTTTCACTTTCCTCCTGAACTGATTTCGGCCATATTATACCTCCTTGGCCCGATGGGGAGAGGAAGGTCTTTGGCGCTTAGACATAAAAGCCTGCTTCAACACTTCAATGGAGGAGTTAATCTGCGAAATGTTGGACTCCATATAGCCCTTCACCCAGTCGACCACATCATAAACCGTAGGTTCCTGTTGGGGAAGATGTTTGGCTCTACAGGGCGGAAATCGGGAGTAGGCGTAGCTGTCCTTTAGGACAATCTGGCGGTTGTGGCATTGAAGGTGACGCCTTTTGCCCGGATTTTTCCTGCCAGGGTCCCGATCACTGTCCCCAGTAGACAACATGGCTGCCAAAAAAGAGAAACAGAATTAACTGTTGCGTTAGAGGAGGAAAGGACGTTCCAAGCAAGAAGTTTTTGTTTTTTTTACCCAGAAAAAACCCGCAAGTGCTAAATTCAAAGAAACCCGGTAAATGTGAGAACGAGCGGAAATGGAGGGACCTGCAAAAAGTAGGAAACAAGACCGCTCTATCCAAAAGAAACAGTAGTAGAATATACTACTGCGCTCCAGGAGGGTAAATGCCCTCCAAATCTGGCTTTAAATAGCCAAAACTGGTGCCAAAAAGTGGCCACCCCCCCCCCCACCCTGGACGGAGTTAACAGAAACCTTTTGAAAAATATATTTTCTGTAGGGGGAATTAAATCCCCCAATGGTTAAAGGTCTATTCTCGTGCCAGAGGCCAGAAAAAACTAGCCAGAAAGGTTTAAAACTGCCGCAGGAGGTGTAGGAGGAAGTGACGTCAACTGATGTCACTTTGTACATAGCGCTGCCCAGCCGCCGCCAGCACAGAGAACAGTGCAAGAGGCCGGCAGGGCACATGCAGATGCCGGACACGCCCCGGTAAAACGCTACCCCCTCCGGTGCACGGACTGCGCAGGACCGAGGTAAGACAATTAACCTCCACAAGGTGCAGGGAAAAAATCAGGAGAATATAGGCCTAAGTGGTCCACAAAATACAAAACAGGGGTCCCTAACCCCCCCCCCCCAGAGGGAGGGGGAGGGGGGGCGACACCACCTGTCCAGACCTGTCCGAAGGGCAGATAAAAACACAAGGGGACTGGGGGTGTTCCCCCTCTTCACTGGAGTGGGAGAGCCTGGGTAATTATATGATTACTTTAACATGTCATTAATAGAGATGAGCGAACTTTAAAAAAAAGTTCGGCGTTCGGGTTGTGGTAATTGCCGCATCCCGTTATGGATTCCACTATAGCGGCATATGGAATCCATAAGGGGCGGCTTCCACCAACCCGAACTGTTGAACAGCCGAAAGACCTGGGGTGACGTCACCGTCATGTGATCAGTGCAGGGGGCTGGATTTGATCTCGTGCTGAGCCACGCCCCCTGCACTGATCACATGACGGTGACGTCACCCCAGGTCCTTCAGCTGTTCAACAGTTCGGGTTGGTGGAAGCCGCCCCTTATGGATTCCATATGCCGCTATAGTCCGCGCTAGTGGAATCCATAACGGGATGCGGCGATTACCACAACCCGAAGGCCGAACTTTTTTTTAAAGTTCACTCATCTCTAGTCATTAAAAATTCCACCTGTCCTAACCAGTCCACGGGGGGCAGAATACCCCATCTGTGCCACTGGTTAGTAAGGTGGAATCCCCCGGTGGGCCCCTAGTCCCCCACCCCCTGCATACGTGGCACATGACACATTAGATTTACTGCACTACATACATATATTCAATGTACAGGAGCTCAACCAGCCTACGTTTATATAAATAAACTTGTTAGATTACTGTATTTATTACATTTGAATTTATCCGTATGGTGGATCACCAAAATAAATTTTACTGGTGGGCTCTAAGCACCCCAGTCCCACAGTGCTCAAAACTGTAGAGCCCCGCCCCCTGCACGGATCACATGACAGTGACATCATCACAGGTCCTTCACCACACCCTCTCTCCACTGCTGAGCCCCGCCCCCTGCACTGATCACATGACAGTGACATCATCCCACGTCCTTTACTACCACTTTTCCCCACTGCTGAGCCCCGCCCCCTGGAATGATCACATGATAGTGACATCACCCCAGGTCCTTCAGCTCTGGCAGTGCAGCAGATACTGGGCAGGTCCTGGTCGGTAGTCAGGGCTCTTGTTCTCTCTGGTATCAGCCATTCCTCCAGCCTGCAGGTAAGATGAGCTGTGAGGAGACAGTGTGGTGGAGAGCTCAGACATGTCACCTCTGGAGATTCTCCTCCATTACACACAAGGAATCCTTCTCCGCTCCTCAGCTTAGTATGATGGGGGGAGTAGTAGTGGGGATAGTGGGGGTTGTCATCATTCTGTGCTGGATGAGAGAATCTGCTCCGTGTGTATGAGGATTTCACTGCCAGGAGCTTAGATACACACTGCACTGCCAGGAGCTTAGATACACACTGCACTACTAGAGGCTTGGATACACACAGAGCTCAGGGTTTTTCCCATCAGTGCAGCTTTATGAGGGTCTGAGTTTTGCGGGATGAGTTGTACTTTTTCTCGGCCTCATTATCGGGGACATGGGACTCACTGATTAACCTTTATTCTCTTTTTTTTTTTTTTTTTTTTCTTGGAGGGGGGATGAAGAAAACCAGCAATACGAGCCTTCTCCTGAATGAGCCACCGAGGATGGACAGGAAGGAGATCAGCAGAAGAATATTAGACCTCACCTTGGAGATCATCTCCCTGCTGAGCGGAGAGGTAAACTTCTCTAGATTTCTCTCCTCTGTATTGTATTCTGTAACAAGTCAGACATCGGGGAGGAGAATCCATCATAGGAAGTGATAGGAAGAGTCCAGGGTCCTGGAGAACGGCCCCCAGACCTTCCAAGTGACGGAGAACCTGAAGATCAGCCCCCAGTATGGTGAGTGATGTGTCATGTGACCAGTGACCAATAGTCATGTAGGAGCCATGAGGAGGTAAGTAGGCACCTTGTACCAGGAGGAGAGGCCGGAGGAGAGCACATGGCCCCTGAAGGGTTTATTCCCTAAGTGTCTCTCTCCATCCACAGGAGTACACAATAGTGAAGAAGACATCGGGGGACTGTGTGACTCCCATCATCCATCTCCAGGAGTCAGGAGGGCGGAGCAGGACCCCTCCCCCATCACTGAGCCTCCCCTCACCCCCTGATACATGAGCAGAAGATCCTAGAGCTCACCCACAAGATGATGGAGCTGCTGACTGGAGAGGTGACACTGCTGGGAATGCTGGGAAATTCTCCAGTAACAGCACTGGAGGGTCTGGGTGATGACGGTGTCATTGTGTTGTCAGGTTCCTATAAGGTGTCAGGATGTCACTGTCTATTTCTCCATGGAGGAGTGGGAGTATATAGAAGGACACAAGGATCTGTACAAGGAGGCCATGATGGAGGAGCACCAGCCTCTTATATCACAGGGTAAGAGCCGTCATGTGCAGTGTATACACGTGTGTGCAGTGACATGTAATGGAGGAGCACCAGCCTCTTATATCACAGGGTAAGAGCCGTCATGTGCAGTGTATACACGTGTGTGCAGTGACATGTAATGGAGGAGCACCAGCCTCTTATATCACAAGGTAAGAGCCGTCATGTGCAGTGTATACACGTGTGTGCAGTGACATGTAATGGAGGAGCACCAGCCTCTTATATCACAGGGTAAGAGCCGTCATGTGCAGTGTATACACGTGTGTGCAGTGACATGTAATGGAGGAGCACCAGCCTCTTATATCACAGGGTAAGAGCCGTCATGTGCAGTGTATACACGTGTGTGCAGTGACATGTAATGGAGGAGCACCAGCCTCTTATATCACAGGGTAAGAGCCGTCATGTGCAGTGTATACACGTGTGTGCAGTGACATGTAATGGAGGAGCACCAGCCTCTTATATCACAAGGTAAGAGCCGTCATGTGCAGTGTATACACGTGTGTGCAGTGACATGTAATGGAGGAGCACCAGCCTCTTATATCACAGGGTAAGAGCCGTCATGTGCAGTGTGTACACGTGTGTGCAGTGACATGTAATGGAGGAGCACCAGCCTCTTATATCACAAGGTAAGAGCCGTCATGTGCAGTGTATACACGTGTGTGCAGTGACATGTAATGGAGGAGCACCAGCCTCTTATATCACAGGGTAAGAGCCGTCATGTGCAGTGTATACACGTGTGTGCAGTGACATGTAATGGAGGAGCACCAGCCTCTTATATCACAGGGTAAGAGCCGTCATGTGCAGTGTATACACGTGTGTGCAGTGACATGTAATGGAGGAGCACCAGCCTCTTATATCACAGGGTAAGAGCCGTCATGTGCAGTGTATACACGTGTGTGCAGTGACATGTAATGGAGGAGCACCAGCCTCTTATATCACAAGGTAAGAGCCGTCATGTGCAGTGTATACACGTGTGTGCAGTGACATGTAATGGAGGAGCACCAGCCTCTTATATCACAGGGTAAGAGCCGCCATGTGCAGTGTATACACGTGTGTGCAGTGACATGTAATGGAGGAGCACCAGCCTCTTATATCACAGGGTAAGAGCCGTCATGTGCAGTGTATACACGTGTGTGCAGTGACATGTAATGGAGGAGCACCAGCCTCTTATATCACAGGGTAAGAGCCGTCATGTGCAGTGTATACACGTGTGTGCAGTGACATGTAATGGAGGAGCACCAGCCTCTTATATCACAGGGTAAGAGCCGTCATGTGCAGTGTATACACGTGTGTGCAGTGACATGTAATGGAGGAGCACCAGCCTCTTATATCACAGGGTAAGAGCCGTCATGTGCAGTGTATACACGTGTGTGCAGTGACATGTAATGGAGGAGCACCAGCCTCTTATATCACAGGGTAAGAGCCGTCATGTGCAGTGTATACACGTGTGTGCAGTGACATGTAATGGAGGAGCACCAGCCTCTTATATCACAGGGTAAGAGCCGTCATGTGCAGTGTATACACGTGTGTGCAGTGACATGTAATGGAGGAGCACCAGCCTCTTATATCACAAGGTAAGAGCCGTCATGTGCAGTGTATACACGTGTGTGCAGTGACATGTAATGGAGGAGCACCAGCCTCTTATATCACAGGGTAAGAGCCGTCATGTGCAGTGTATACACGTGTGTGCAGTGACATGTAATGGAGGAGCACCAGCCTCTTATATCACAGGGTAAGAGCCGTCATGTGCAGTGTATACACGTGTGTGCAGTGACATGTAATGGAGGAGCACCAGCCTCTTATATCACAGGGTAAGACCCGTCATGTGCAGTGTATACACGTGTGTGCAGTGACATGTAATGGAGGAGCACCAGCCTCTTATATCACAGGGTAAGAGCCGTCATGTGCAGTGTATACACGTGTGTGCAGTGACATGTAATGGAGGAGCAGCAGCCTCTTATATCACAGGGTAAGAGCCGTCATGTGCAGTGTATACACGTGTGTGCAGTGACATGTAATGGAGGAGCACCAGCCTCTTATATCACAGGGTAAGAGCCGTCATGTGCAGTGTATACACGTGTGTGCAGTGACATGTAATGGAGGAGCAGCAGCCTCTTATATCACAGGGTAAGAGCCGTCATGTGCAGTGTATACACGTGTGTGCAGTGACATGTAATGGAGGAGCACCAGCCTCTTATATCACAGGGTAAGAGCCGTCATGTGCAGTGTATACACGTGTGTGCAGTGACATGTAATGGAGGAGCACCAGCCTCTTATATCACAGGGTAAGACCCGTCATGTGCAGTGTATACACGTGTGTGCAGTGACATGTAATGGAGGAGCAGCAGCCTCTTATATCACAGGGTAAGAGCCGTCATGTGCAGTGTATACACGTGTGTGCAGTGACATGTAATGGAGGAGCACCAGCCTCTTATATCACAGGGTAAGAGCCGTCATGTGCAGTGTATACACGTGTGTGCAGTGACATGTAATGGAGGCCATGTATTCAGTCACTGCTTGTGTCTCCACAGGTGGATCCAGGAGGAGAAATCCCCCAGAGAGATGTCCCCGTCCTCTGTATTCCCAGGACTGTCCAGAGGAGAAGCCCCCAGAGAACCCTCAGGTAGATGGAGCTGAGCCCTATACACATCTATATAGGGGGTCCTGCAGTCATAGAGGGGTCATAGATGGTGGGGGTCTCTTCTGTGGATCTGTTAGATTTCCCACCTGTCTGCTGTATTGTCCTGAATTGTTACAGATGACAAATCAGGGGGAAGATGTGACTGATATTAAAGTGGAGGATGAAGAGGAGCGGATGATGGGCGATCCCCCGTGTAAGAGTGAGGTGGAGGAGGACGTTCCAGGAGATGTCACCACAGGTATGGGATCATGGATGGAGAAAGTGACCTCAGATTCTGTCCTTGGTGCCTTCAGGGCAGGAGGAGAATCTGATCTCCGGCTGCTGCTCTTTGATTGGAGATGTCCCCATCACATCATGGAGTCTTCCCCTTATCCAGCTGACGGCGATCTCTGATCAGGGTCTTCTGATTCTGACTCACTAATCCCCCCCCCCCCCTTTCACTTTGAGCTGTGACTTCCCTTCCCACTGTGGGAAGACATCTTGTCTGAAGATCATGTGACTTTCCTTTGTTGCCCCGCCCCCTAACAGCATGCTAGTTATTTCTTTAACCCCTTAGTCACCACCCATACGCATTTTTACGGCAGTCAATTAAAAAATGACTCTTTTTTTTCCATTGAAAATACACTTTTCAATGAAAAAATTTTTTTTTTAAAATCTCCCCTATATGCCGCATCCGTAACGACCCGGACTACATAAATATCACACAAATTATCCCCTTCGGTAAATGCTGTAAAAAAAAAAAAAAAGACATAATAGCTAATTTATTCTTAGTTGTCATCGAAAAAACGTAATAACAAGCGATTAAAAAGCGCCATTTACTCCAAAAGGACACCAATGAAAAATACAAGTCGTCCCGCAAACATCAAGCCCTCACACAACTCCACAGGAAAAAAAAAAAAGTTATGGGTCTTTGGAAGCTGCAAGGCAAAAACAAAAAGAGGGAGTTTTATTGCAAAAAAGTAGTTAAATGTAAAAAAACTATATGTATTTGGTATCGCTGTAAACGTACTGACCCAGAGAATAAAGATATTGTGTTATTTATACCGAAAAATGAACGCTGTAAAGTTTATAACGTAAAAACGCAGTGTGCAGTATTGCTGTTTTTCCCATCTACTTCCCAGAAAGAGTTAATAAAAGTAATATGTACCCCAAAATGGCGCCATTAAAAACAACAACTTGTCCCGCAAAAAACAAGCCCTCATAAAGCTATATAGATGGAAAAATAAAAAAGTTATAGCTCTTTGAACGCGACGATGAAAAAATGAAGAACAAGTGTCGGCTTACTCATGTGGATAGGATATTCATCGTCCATTATCACCGATTTCCTCCATGTTGGATTCTGCATGACCCCCGTCTCTGCCGTACTAGCGATGCATCGTGTGGTCTCCGCTCTCCTAAGAGAGATACAAACAAAGGGCTGAATGCAAAGAGCCAAATACAATGTACAAGATAAGGGAATCCCGCGTGAGGGTGAACAAACCCCGCTGCACGGATCTCCGGGATATCTCAACAGGAAAACAGAATGTATGAGCTAAACACCAACATATTCACAGAAACGCGTCTGGTTTGAGGGCGAACAATGAGTTTCGGTGTTTACCTCATGAAGCCGAGTTATATCCACAAGGTTGTAATTAACACCCAAATGGCTGAGTCCAAGGTTACAACTTCCTAAGGAAAAACCCTCGGTGAATACGAGAAACCTTTCTACCCTGCATGTATATACTTTCTCCATATATAGTAGATATATTATTACTCTACGATAACAATAATAACGATTAGGATGGTTTTCTTGATTATATCAAGATATTTTAAAATAGGCTTTATAAGAAAATGATAAGTATGATAAAACACTATCCCTGCGGACTGACACACAGATTACATTTTACATACATTATTCGTTTGATTCAAAGATGACGGAGAAATAAATCTGTGAATCACATTAATCTGGATAAAGACAATAAACGATCATACAGATGATACGACCTTTCTCCAAGTGTAGTAAAGGTGACCGTCCTTAGAGTCCGTGTCTAGAGTTGAGCGAACTTCTATTTTTAGTTCGGCGTCCAAAGTTCGGGTTTGGGTTATCGTAGCATCCCGTTATGGATTCCGCTACCACGGACCATAACGGCATTTGGAATCCATAAGGGGACATGTAATGGAACCCGAACCTTGGACAACACTAAGGACCTGGGGTGACGTCACCGTCATGTGATCAGTGCAGGGGGCGTGGCTCAGCAATGGATTGGATAAGAGGTGATCCAGTACTGAGCCACGCCCCCTGCACTGAACACATGACGGTGACGTCACCCCAGGTTAGGGTTGTCCAAGGTTCGGGTTCACTGAACCATCCCCTTATGGATTCCAAATGCCGTTATGTCTGCGGTAGCGGAATCCATAACGGGATGCTACGATAACCCAAACTTTGGACGCCGAACTAAAAATAACTTTGCTCATCTCTATAAGGCCCCTTTCACACGGGCGAGTTTTCCCCGCGGGTGCAATGCGTGATGTAAATGCATTGCTCCCGCACTGAATCCTGACCCATTCATTTCAATGGGTCTGTGTACATGAGCGTTTTTTTTCACGCATCACTTGTGCGTTGCATGAAAATCGCAGCATGTTCTATATTCTGCGTTTTTCACGCAGCCCTAGTCCCATAAAAGTGAATGGGGCTGCGTGAAAAACGCATTGTATCCGCAAGCTAGTGCGGGTGCGTTGCGTTTTTAACTGATGGTTGCTAGGAGATGTTGTTTGTAAACCTTCAGTTTTTTATCACGCGCGTGAAAAACGCATCAAAACGCATTGCACTCGCACAATAAAAACTGAACAACTGAACGCAATCGCAGGCAAAACTGAATGGCTTTGCCTGCGAAATCGCACAGCTTTCACTGAACGCATCCGCAACGCATCCGGACCTAATCCGGACTCGCTCGTGTGAAAGAGGCCTAAGTGTCCTATCCAAGACTGCCCTCTCCTGGTAAGGCTCCATTCACACGTCCGCAATATGGGTCCGCAATTTTGCAGAACGGGGGCGGACCCATTCATTTCCAGTGGGGAAGAAAAGATCCGCATTTCCGGATCCGCACTTCCGCATCTGTCCTATTCTTGTCTGCAATTAGGCATTTTCTATTATTATGCCGGCGATGTGCGGTCTACAAATTGCGGAATGCACATTGCTGGTGTCCGTGTTTTGCGGATCCGCAAAACACTTACGGACGTGTGAATGGAGCCTAACTCAGGAATAGACTAAACAAAAGCATATTTTACATCTCCACACCCTCCGGGTGACATCAGGGATAATGGGGTGGAGGTCTCAGAGAGGGACAGGTTAAAAACAGGGGTAGGGGAGACTGAAAAAGGAGGAGAAAAGAAATATACAAAGATACAGGGGTCATCCAAGGATATACAAAGAGGACAGACAGAGGGGATTATCAAGGAAACGACTTACCGCCACCCTGCCTGCATTCATGAGACCTATTCAAATCCAGATATCCGGTAAAGTATAATTATCTATATGATCGATAGAAATTACTTGCTTGATATTTGGCAATCCCTGCTTTATTGCGGACGTATAATGTTAATGGAGGCCGCGCCAATATTAGTGCTATTCAGTAAAGATCCATATTACTGAACACGATATCTAAATTGGCATCAGAGGAAACACTCTGCCTGAAATCCATATTTCAGGAGTTAATATCAAGCCCGGTAATTGTCGATACTATACTAACGGATATCTGAGATCGGTTATAGATCGAGCAGAGCAAATACTTGGGTGTACAATATCCTCGAATTGTTGAAATGCTGTGATTGTAATCCTAGATATTTGGTCGTCTTAAGTGGTACTGCGTACTCATAGAATACACCTTGTGGGTAGATCCAGGTATTGCATGTTAGGATATATGATTGATTTGGTTGATTTATAAATCATTTAGATTTTGCATAAAGGCTGGTACACTATTTTACTTATTGCACAACCTGTGATCTCTTTACATTTTTGACGTGTTTTAAATGTTCACCTCGTAAGATCAATCTTTCATTGATCCTAAAATGTAGTTAATAAAGCATTCCACTTTATTAACTCCCGACAAAATGCTTGGTTGTAAAGGCCCAAACAGGCTTGGTCACTAAGCGGTTAAATTCCTTTTATAAGAGAAGACCAAAGATCAAGCCCGGCTACAGGTACATCAATGGGAAGAAAAAAAGTTATGGTCATTGGAATGCAGAAGCACCAACAAGACTTACTATTTTTCCCATAAAGTTTTTGTATTGTGCAAAAGTACAAAAACATGCAAAATATTCTACATATAAGACATCTCCAAACTTGTACTGTGCTGCAGAATAAGACTAATATGGTGTACTTACTGTACGTTAAAAAACGACAAAAAAAAACCCTATCAAAAAATCGATAGGGAATGTTTTTTTCCCGTCAAAAATGAAAAAAGCCTAAACAATAAATGACATATACCTTAAAATTGTGCTGTTAACCCATTAAAGGGAGTCTGTCACCACATTTGGCCATTATAGATAAGTACACGGCGCATTTGCCTAACAGCAGCTGATTCTAATGGTACCTTTGTTTAGTCGTTTTGCAGTTCACTGGAAGCAAAAACAGAGTTTAATCGTTGTGTAAATTAGGGCTCGGAAGTGCCCAGGGGCGGCGTTCACATCGTTGGAGCCCAGGCTGTTCATCCTCTTTGGCTCATATCCCCGCCCCAGCCTCTGCCTCTGTCCGCCCTTCTCTTGCGTCCTCCATCGCGCGATCCCGCGCCTGCGCGCTCCATTGCAGGGTCGGGGCATGCGCATTACGATGCCCATTCTGGACATGACTTCACTGGAGATACTGTGCATGGGAGGCAGACCAGAGGCCCACAGGAGAAGAGGAAAGCCACCCTGCACATGCGCAAAAGCTCCAGTGAAGTAATGCCCACAATGGGCATCGCAATGCGCATGCCCCGACCCTGCAATGAAGCGCGCGGGATCGCGCGATGGAGGACGCAAGAGAAGGGCAGGCAGAGGCTGGGGTGGGGATATGAGCCAAAGAGGATGAACAGCCTGGGCTCCAACGATGTGAACGCCGCCCCTGGGCACTCGCGAGCCCTAATTTACATACCGATTAAACTCTGTTTTTGCTTCCAGTGAACTGCAAAACGACTAAACAAAGGTACCATTAGAATCAGCTACTGTTAGGCAAATGCGCTGTGTACTTATCTATAATGGCCAAATGTGGTGACAGACTCCCTTTAAGGACGAAGCTGATTTTAACCCAAAGGATGCAGCCCCGATTTCTTAATCTGACGTGTCACTTTATTGTAAATATAATATGGCTTTATTTAATAATTAAAATTAATTAACATCCAATTAAATTAATAATACGCGGTGGTGTATGACATACATGGAAGCAACAGCCTAAGCAGGGAAGAATCGAGGTTGGAATAACCAGTTGGATATATTGATAATATAAATAGCACAAAACTCCAATGACAGTGAATTAGCAGCTACTACTATAAAGTGCAAGTGCCTATAAAACCTTTAAATATAAATAATATTAGTAAAGCAGCCCGGCAGAGGTGTGCCAACACAAATCAATAATAAATACCAACCAGGAGGAATCTGTTTTTTGTAACCAAAATCAAAAGTGGATTCAAAGTGGATGATTGTTACCTGTAGTTCCTGCATTATAAGTTTGTCTATTCTGTAGTTTTTTCAATTTAATTTTTTATCTTCACAGAAAATCCCAGTAAAAATTGTAAAGGAAATGTTATATACTCGTTAAATTATAAAGCAGAAGAGGAGGATACCAGGCAGCGTTCTTCAGGGGAAACTCTCATTACCCTCAATGTACATCCAGGACTTCACGGTACAGATCTATTTTATAATCTCCCTAAACATGAGGAACCTCAAGGGGGTAAAGGATTTCAGTGTGGTGAAGAGTTCAGTAAAAAATCAAGACTTTCTACACACAGAAGTATTCTCACAGGGGAAAAGCCATACTGCTGTGCAGAATGTGGGAAGCGCTTCACCATGAAATCAAGTCTTGTTAGACATGAGCGAATTCACACAGGAGAGAAGCCATATTCATGTTCAGAATGTGGAAAATCTTTTGCAATGAAATCACATCTTGTTACACATGAAATAAGTCACACAGGAGAGAAGCCTTACTCCTGTTCAGAATGTGGGAAGTGCTTTACAGAAAAATCAAGTCTTGTTAAACATGAGAAAAGTCACACAGGCGAGAAACCGTATTCATGTTCAGAATGTGAGAAATGCTTTATTAAGAAATCACATCTTGTTATACATCAGAAAAGTCACACAGGAGAGAAGCCATATACCTGTTCAGAATGTTTTAAGTGCTTCTCAATAAAATCAAGTCTTGTTAGACATGGGAAAATTCACAAAGCAGAGAAGCCATACTCCTGCTCAGAATGTGGTAAATGGTTTATAGAGAAATCAAAACTCGTGAAACATGAGAAAAATCACACAGGAGAGAAACCATATTCATGTTCAGAATGTGGAAAATGTTTTACAGATAAATTAATTCTTGTTAAACATGAGAGAAATCACAAAGGAGAGAAACCATATTCATGTTTAGAATGTGGGAAATGTTTTACACGGAAAGCAGATCTTGTTAGACATGAGAGAATTCATACTGGAGAAAAACCGTTTTTATGTTCAGAATGTGGGAAATGTTTTACAGATAAATCAAATCTTGCTTCACATTGGAGAACTCACACAGGAGAGAAGCCATATTCATGTTCAGAATGTGGGAAATGTTTTACAGATAAATCAACTCTTCTTGTACATTGGAGAAGTCACACTGGAGAGAAGCCATATTCATGTCCAGAATGTAGGAAATGTTTTACAAAAAAATCACATCTTGTTGAACATGTGAGAAGTCACACAGGAGAGAAGCATTTTCGTGCTCAGAATGTGAGAAATGTTTTACTTCTAAAACCAAACTTAGGGATCAGAGATGTAACACAGGAGAGAAGCCATTTTGATGTTTTATAGTTTTAAAATGTATTTATTTGGTTTTAAAGCAAGGAGTGACGGCAACATACTGCCAGTGTACCCCACGTTTGATGTTTTATATATTGAAAATATTTTGCAAGGAAAACTAATTCTATACCTCATGAGCTCAGAAGAAACCTTATTATTTTTTTGGAATATAGAAAATACTATAAGAGCAAAAAAAAATGTAAACCCCAAGTATTCACAGACAGGTAAGTAACTGGGGGTGCATAGTAACGTGTTCCACAACAACAACTCTCAGAATAGTAGCGCAATGTGTCTACGGCTTGCCAAATCAGCCAAAAATCTGCCAAATTGCAAAAATGTTGCAGTCAAGTTGCAAGCTACGTGACTTGTATTGTGTTCTACGACGGCCTATGACCTGCAACCACATATCCGAGTGTTGGATTTTTTTGTGACTGTCGTGGCATATAGTGTGTCACATTGTGACCTATTGACATTGTGATTTTTCATATCACATAACATAATACTGTGTAGCTCCAGCCTAAAAGCCAATAGGAATATTTATATTTTGGGATTAGTTATCCTGGATCTGCCAAACAACCAAATCCTATTTCTTTGAGGTCAACTGTGACCAAGATCTACAGAAGAAAAGGAAGAGAAGAAGAGCCTCGTTTACCTCCAGAGCAGTGAGGATGAACTGTCCCCATGAACCTTGCTTCTTATCCCTGTATTCACACCTCCATCCACACTGCGGGAGAGTCCAGAGTGACATGGGGAGAAGTAACGACGCTCCATGTAATAGTTTTATAACATATGTGGACATAATAATATTTCATCTTCATACAAACAATATTTACAGATAAAATAAACTCTTCTATTTTCTCCATGACGGCGTCACCATTGTCACTGACAGACGTCGTCTTCTTGGCTCAGATTATACTTTCTCCTAGCGCTGTGACCTTCATTGCTCCTACAGACTCACCCTCCTGTGCGGAGACAGTGATATTGGGGGCATGATGACTATATCACTGATTTATCTGACCGGGTGATCTGTGATAATTAACCCCTTATGTACTTTCCTGCGGTTTAATGGTAAACCTATCTAGATACTGGAGCTGAGGGATATATCGGTGGTGGGAATCGCTTGTGATGTCACATCTGGTAATTAACCCCTGAATAACTGGAACATGAAGTCAGTGACCAAGTGATGCTCATGTATGTGTTTAATGTGTATCCTGCCTCCTGCTTTGAATGGAGACGTACTGGTGAATTATTAGTATTTTATACACTCATTGACAACAACAAAAAAAGATTCACCAAGAAGAAGTTGTTGAATAGAATAGATGATGTATGTGAGTGATTACAGTTTTAAAACGGATATGTTTCTTGGGGAAGGCAGTACCATTAACCTCTTAAGGACACAGGACGTACCCGTACGTCCTGTGTCCGGTCTTTAAAGATGGCTCCTGCTCCATGCGGGCGCCTTAGCAGCGGGTGTCCGCATGGTTCTTGTAGCAGACACCCGCGGCTAATGCCCGCAATCGGCAGCAATGCCGATCGCGGACATTTAACCCCTCAATCCTGACCACAGCATCTGAGCGCGCACAAACCGAAAGTTTTACTTTCAGTTTGCGCTTCGGCTCCCCCGCGTGGCGATCGGAGGAGCCGGAGCGCGCCTGTAGTAGCCTATAACTGGTATAGTGATCACGGCACTCTGTCTATCCTATTCACCGTTATAGGGTGCACGTCTTGTTGGGTTCTCCCTCCACCTGGTGGAACCACTTCAAAACTTGCAATAGATAAGACAGCACTCCAATTTTGTATGCTGATTAATTTTTATTATTATATTAGCCGGACATGGTGGTGCGTAGTAGCAACGTTTCGGGCAATTAGCATGCCCTTCATCAGGCTGATGTACATACAAAAAAACAGAGAGAAGGGTACACACCTGAGTATCATATATGGACAGAACATATATTCAAAACGTACAGAAGGCATTAAGGTCTGGTATACGGAAAGTATAACCTATGTCTGTAGTAGCCTGGGTCTCTATGAATGAAACCCAGGCTGCTGTATAGTATTTCCTATGGAGCCACAGCCTGTAATAAGCTTCCTAGGAAATATGCGATTCTTTCATACATTCCTATGCTATTGCATTGGAATGTATGATAATCGCAATCAGATGATTTTTTCCCATAGGGAACTGTATAAAAGTGTAAAAAAAAAAAAGTTTAAAAAAAACATAAAAGTTTAAATCACCCCCTTTTGCTAAAATAAAAATTAAAAAATTAAAAAAATACACATCATGGGTGTCGCAATGTGCAAAAACGCCCATAGTATAAAAATATAAAAAAATATTCCCCATATGTCAAACAGCAAAACTAAAAAAAGCATCCAAATGGCGAATTCGCCATTTTTGGTCGCTTCATTTTCCACAAAAAATAAAAGGTGATTAAAAAGTTATACACACCCCAGAATGGTATCAATAAAAAGATAAGATTATGACGCATAAAATGAGCCCCCAAACAGCTCTGTACATATAATTACAAAAAAATTATAGGGGTCAAAACATGGTGACAAAAAAGTAAAACTGATTTTTTTTTCCCACTTTAAAAATTTTTTTTTCACTATCAAAACGCTAGAAAACCTATACATATAGGGTATCACCGAAAAATAACTGGTTAGTTTTATCGCACATCGAATGTCGGAATTTAAAATCCTGCAAAACTGTGGTGGAATTGCTTCTTTTTTTTAAATGTCACCCTATTTGGAATTTTCTCCCTGCTTCCCACTACATCATATGCAATATTAAATGGTGTAGTTGGAAAGTACAACTTGTCCCGCAAAAAACAAGCCCTCATATGGCTATGTGAACCGAAAAATAAAAAAGTTATGGCTCTGGGAAGGCAGGGAGCGCAAAACGAAAACGCAAAAAAAAAAAAAAAAAAACTCCGGTCCTTAAGGGGTTAAAAGGAGCCTCTAGGACCCTGCTGGGCCCCCTCTAGCCTAGACTCAGGATGAGAAGGTTGGGCATGGAGGCATACAGGTTCTGTATGGTATCCTGTGGCACATTTACCCTCTGATGTTACCCCTGGGCCTGTAGATCCAGAACACTTGTAGGTTGGTGAAGCTGGCATCCCAGATGGTTCCATAAATGCTCGACTGGCAATAAATCTGGTGCCCGGGCAGCCAATGAAGCGTGGTAATCTGTGTGGAGACATTCCTAGGAAACCCTTGATGTGTGCGGGCAAGCATTATTCTGCTGAGAAATGCCAATGAAGGGGCCCCTGTGTCTCGATGGTGGACAAGGAAACTGGAGCTGCTCGTCCACATCAGTGGATCCTCTGTACTGGTGGTCAGTTTCGGCTTTCCGGAGCCTGTTTGCCAAGTGTTTGTGCCCACGTGTAACCGCGGCTCCCAACACCTCCTAACAGCCTAGATGGTGGGCAATTTGTCAAAATGACCATCCTGCTTCCTTCAGTCCATTGATGTGCCCCCTCTCGAGGTCTGACAACTGGGCAACATGTCTTTGAGTACATCATAGAGGCATGTCTCTTAGTTATCGATCTCTCACCAAGAGGTGCACTGCCCAAAAGTAGCCTCTGAGAACCTTTTCTATAGCAGCAGGGGGGATCGCTTTACGCTCTCTTCTGGGAAGACCCATTGTCTAATCAGACCACCCCTGAAGTTGGTTAGATATCTGCCTGAGATATAACTGCAGAGAGGTGGCCTGGTTTAGATACAGCCAAGCTCGCTGCACTGGGGTTTTTGGTTTTATTTCCATTCGCTTCTCCTGTGCGGGCGTTACACAAACAGTAGGGCAGGGAATTCCGCTGTATCTCTAAACCCAACCAGATCTTGCAGCTTGTATATGGTGGCCAGTGGGAAGAGGTCCATTGTAGGTCTCAGGAGGTGCGACCAACATCTCATATATATCATAAATGTCTAAAATAAGAATAAATCTACTTTTCTGTTTTATCACGAAGATAATGTTTTTGTATTAGTGCCCTGAAGTGAAATCCTGGGGATTATCCATTGCTCCGGCTTCTTGCTCCATGTGTTTCCACCTGAAGCTATGGGAGAATTCAGATGGAGGACACTCCGCGTTCCCCGAGCTTCTCTGTAACAATCCATTGAGTGTATTATTATATCGTCACAGGCCGGACTATTGTTCTCCAATATCTAACAATAAAGGCGTTTCATTTGTCAAATAATTTTTGATGTTTCTGTGTGTTGCTCTCTAGATCCAACAATTTCGGTAGCTACGCTATTAGTTTTGGTCTTGGGGGTGTTTCTAAGAATGAGTATGATGTCATTGGTGAAAACGCTATTTTACATTCACTGGACCCTACTTCAATTCCCTGATAAAGGGACAAGTCCTCGAGATAACAAATCCGTGGTTCAGAGGCTAGATTACATAGTAAGAGTGACAGGGAGCAGCCGGAGTCATTCCCGTGGTCAATTTAAACGATTCTAAAAGAAAGTATCGAGTATGGATTCAAGCTGTAGGATTTATATATTGGTCCGAAATGAACTCTCTGAAATTCAAGTTGTCGTGAACCTTTCCTGCCAGCTCCACCTAATGGTACTGAAAGCTTTCTGTACATGTAATGCTAGCAATGTGGTACACTCGGGATACTAAGGATGATTCTCGACTACGTGTAGAGCTGTCAGGACCTTGCAGATGTTCATAACAGCCGCTCATCCCCCAACAAATCCTACCACGATATACTGATTATATTAAAGAAGCACTTCTGTTGTTTTTTTTTATTTGCCCTCTGCATCAGTCTTGCTGTCTGTAGGGTATTTGTGTCTATCATCTCTGACCATCTCCAATCTGCCTGCTGCATTCTTCACTGTTTTGCCGCTGTGCCTCATCATGTGACACCTGTACCAACCACCAGTACATTGCTTTGTCTTATGTGATGACGCAGGGTCGCTCCTTCACTGCACTTCCTACCTCCAGTGGACTACAAGCTGACGTCACCACTGGCCGAGCGCCTCCTTCTCCTTTCCATGCTTCGCTCAATGAGATGCATTTGAGCCTCACCTCTTAGATCTCCGTCTCCCACATATCTCCCTTAAGAACAGCAGGTAAATCTGTTCTTCTGAGGTGTAGCTCCATTAGGCATTATCAATGATTTTGATTCCTTCAGATGCATTATGACGACTGGTATCAAAGACACAGGAGGCTACATGCATGGCAAGGTACCCGAAGCTTCACAGGCTTATATGTACAGCGCATAGTTGAGGAACCACAGAGCCGTCTGCGTGAGACAGGGCAGATCAGTAACTGAACAGTCAGGCCTCAGCAGTGCATTATATTACCTGTGCCCAATAAATCTGAGCCCCGTCAAACTATCTAGTAGTAGAGCCATCTGAGTGCTGGGCTCTGCAATACTTCAGCAGTGGTAGGACTATCTGAGATCCTTTTCCTGTCTCTCTTTCATCTGAAATAATCTTGACAGCACTGAACTTTGAAAGAACTGCACTCAGATGAACCTCAGTGACCCACGGCTACATGTTCTTCATGTAGACATCGGGTGTGGCACGCTTGAAGAGTGGAAACATTTTGTGGATCCTCAGCCAAATTCTTTGCAGCAAACACTCTCAAGCCCAGTGCACATTACCACACAATTACCACAGCTAGACCACTCAGTATTTCCGTCTGTCTATGGATTGCTTGTATCCTCCCTCCACCCGTCTGTTTGTTCGGCTGTTGCCTCGCCCGTACAGGCCCCATGTTTTCTACCGAACGTCGGCCCGTCCGGTGCTTACCCTGCAAAGACAGAAAAGCCATGCTTCCTATGGTCACAAAGGACTTTGACCTAACTTTTAAACCCCTGAACCTGTTCAAGTGAATTTTGGATATGTTTGTCTCCAAGTTATATTACTTTTACCAGTATAAGTTTTATGTGTGTACGATGTACACTCACAAAGTTATAAAAATGTATAAAAAGTAACTTTCCAGCTTGGAGATAATTGAGTAGATACAGTAATTGACTCTATTATCTCCTAAGCAGAGGGGAGGGATATGCTGGGTGTGGTTGTCTGTATTGTCCCATTGTGTGTGATTGGCTGCTGTATCCCCCGTGTCGCAGTCTTCCTTCTGGTCCCCTAGGGGAGTGTCCACCAGGCGGGAGACCTGCATAAATACCGGGCAGGTAGCCCTCAATAAAGCAGATTCCTGATTAACCATCAATACGGAGCCTCGTCTCGTACTTGGGGGGAATTGCTACTTTGGAATATTCTTAACCCTGTTCCAGAAAAGGAGGATTTCGTATGGTTTCAGTTTGGTGGATTCGAGTGTTCGTTGGTTGCTGTGCTCTTCGCCAGGGGAATTGCCCGAACGGTATTAACCCTCACTATACCGGGTCATGCCGTAACAATAATTATCTGTCTTCTCCGACAAAGAAATTTCAACGTTGTTTCAAGATTATTTGTGCTACCAGTTTGTAACTCTTCCAGAAATTCTCTACATTTGTTCCATGAATTAGAAGTATTTCAGTAAAGATTTTTACTTTCTATCACGCTGCAGAAATCCATGATGAAATATCTCTTTTCCACTCGTGGGATTGTGAGTTTCCCACTACTTTATGGTCATCAAGTTTGTCAAGCAACTAAAACAGCGTCTTATGGGTGAAGAAGTCATTTCCTCTATTCATAACCATGAAACTCCAGTAGAGGCTCCTTTATGAATGAATAAGGACCTGAAGCACACAATGTGTGTGGCCGGGTGAACACAATCCATTTGAGGGCTGTATTTCCAAGACCAAATGCTGCTGGTCTGATAAGTCTTTATGATGCTGGGAGTTCTTGTCAGAGGAGCGCTGTTTGGGCCGGGAAATACTGCCGACGAACAGTCTGTCTCCACTGGTCCAAACATGATGTCAAGGTGGCCTAAGACACATTGTAAGTCAGATAATCAGTGTCCATCACGTGACCCATCTGTGAAACTGAAGGGATTAGATCAGGGATGCCAAACCTGCGGCCCTCCAGCTGTTGCAAAGCTATAACTCCCAGCATGCACTGATAGCTGTTAACTGTCCGGGCATGATGGAAGCTGTAGTTTTACAACAGCTGGAGGGCCGCAGGTTGGGCATCCCTGCATTAGATAACTCACAAATGCAGCCACCTTCGAAAAGATTACCTTGACTCCAATTCCCATCATCGACCTTTATAATTGGCTATACAATGTATTATCTGTGGGCAGCACTCTTAAAAAACAAATCTCAATTTGAGGCTCCGATGCCTGTCACTGGTCCTATTCCAATACAGGCCTGCAGGTGGCAGCTCTATACTGGATATAGCATAGATACCCATTACAGTATACCAGTAGCAATCAAATTATTGCTTGCTATACAGGGAGTGCAGAATTATTAGGCAAGTTGTATTTTTGAGGATTAATTTTATTATTGAACAACAACCATGTTCTCAATGAACCCAAAAACTCATTAATATCAAAGCTGAATATTTTTGGAAGTAGTTTTTAGTTTGTTTTTAGTTTTAGCTATTTTAGGGGATATCTGTGTGTGCAGGTGACTATTACTGTGCATAATTATTAGGCAACTTAACAAAAACAAATATATACCCATTTCAATTATTTATTTTTACCAGTGAAACCAATATAACATCTCAACATTCACAAATATACATTTCTGACATTCAAAAACAAAGCAAAAACAAATCAGTGACCAATATAGCCACCTTTCTTTGCAAGGACACTCAAAAGCCTGCCATCCATGGATTCTGTCAGTGTTTTGATCTGTTCACCATCAACATTCGTGCAGCCACATACTCCCAGACACTGTTCAGAGAGGTGTACTGTTTTCCCTCCTTGTAAATCTCACATTTGATGATGGACCACAGGTTCTCAATGGGGTTCAGATCAGGTGAACAAGGAGGCCATGTCATTAGATTTTCTTCTTTTATACCCTTTCTTGCCAGCCACGCTGTGGAGTACTTGGGCGCATGTGATGGAGCATTGTCCTGCATGAAATCATGTTTTCTTGAAGGATGCAGACTTCTTCCTGTACCACTGCTTGAAGAGGTGTCTTCCAGAAACTGGCAGTAGGACTGGGAGTTGAGCTTGACTCCATCCTCAACCGAAAAGGCCCCACAAGCTCATCTTTGATGATACCAGACCAAACCAGTACTCCACCTCCCACCTTGCTGGCGTCTGAGTCGGACTGGAGCTCTCGCCTTTACCAATCCAGCCACGGGCCCATCCATCTGGCCCATCAAGACTCACTCTATTTCATCAGTCCATAAAACCTTAGAAAAATCAGTCTTGAGATATTTCTTGGCCGAGTCTCTGGCGTTTCAGCTTGTGTGTCTTGTTCAGTGGTGGTAGATCTTTCAGCCTTACTCTACCTTGGCCATGTCTCTGAGTATTGCACACCTTGTGCTTTTGGGCACTCAGTGATGTTGCAGCTCTGAACTATGGCCAAACTGGTGGCAAGTGGCATCTTGGCAGCTGCACGACGACTTTTCTCAGTTCATGGGCAGTTATTTTGCGCCTTGGTATTTCCACCACGCTTCTTGCGACCCTGTTGACTATTTTGAATGAAAGCAGCTTGATTGTTCGATGATAGCACGCTTCAGAAGCTTTGCAATTTTAAGAGTGCTGCATCCCTCTGCAAGATATCTCACTATTTTTGACTTTTCTGAGCCTGTCAAGTCCTTCTTTTGACCCATTTTGCCAAAGGAAAGGAAGTTGCCTAATAATTATGCACACCTGATATAGGGTGTTGATGTCATTAGACCAGACCCCTTCTCATTACAGAGATGCACATCACCTAATATGCTTCATTGGTAGTAGGCTTTCGAGCCTATACAGCTTGGAGTAAGACAACATGCATAAAGAGTATGATGTGGTCAAAATACTCATTTGCCTAATAATTCTGCACTCCCTGTAGTCACCTACGGTGACTAACAAATAGTATGTTTTTAAAAAAATTAAAAAGTTCAAATCTCCCCCTCCTTTCCCCACAAATGAAAATAAAAAGAAACACATAGACATCGGCACATTCAAAAACACTCATACTGTTAAAATTACAAATATGTGTCCCATACGATAAATGGCGTAACGCAAAACACAATTAACCCCTATTACCCCAGGCAAGTTTTTGCCCTTCTGCCCCGGCCATTTTTTTGCAAATCTGACACGTGTCACTTTATGTGGTAATAACTTTGGAACACTTTTATCTATCCAAGCCTTTCTGAGACTGTTTTCTCGTGACACATTGTACTTCATGATAGTCATACATTTGAGTCAATATATTTTATATTTATTTATGAAAAAATCAAAATTTTACAAAAAAATGAAAAATTCGCAATTTTCTAAATTTCAATTTCTCTGCTTTTAAAACAGAAAGTGATACCTCATAAAATATTTATTACTTAACACTCCCCATATGTCTACTTTATGTTGCCATCATTTTGTAAATGTCATTTTATTTTTTAGGACGTTAGAAGGTTTGGAAGCAGTTCTTAAAATTTTGAAGACAATTTCCAAAACCCACTTTTTAAGGACCAGTTCAGTTCTAAAGTCACTTTGTGAGGTTTACATAGAAGAAACCCCCCATAAATGATCCCATTGTAGAAACTACAACCCTCAAGTTACTCAAAACTGATTTTACAAACTTTGTTAACCCTTTAGGTGTTCCACAAGAATTAAAGGAAAATGGAGATAAATTTCTAAATTTCACTTTTTTGGCAGATTTTACATTTTAGTCCATTTTTTTTCATAAAACACATCAAGGGTTAACAGCCAAACAAAACTCAATATTTACTACGCTGATTCTGAAGTTTACAGAAACACCCCACATGTGGTCGTAAACTGAAATAAGGGCACACGGCAGGGCGCAGAAGAAAAGGAGCGCCGTATGGTTTTTGGAAGGCAGATTTTGCTGGACTGTTTTTAGATGCCATGTCCCATTAAAAGCCCTCCTGATGCACCTTTAGGCCCCTTTCACACGGACGAGTTTTCCGCGCGGGTGCAATGCGTGAGGAGGACGCATTGCACCCGCACTGAATCCGGACCCATTCATTACTATGGGGCTGTGCACATGAGCGGTGATTTTCACGCATCACTTCTGCGTTGCGTGAAAATCGCAGCATGCTCTATATTGTGCGTTTTTCACGCAACGCAGGCCCCATAGAAGTGAATGGGGCTGCGGGAAAATCGCAAGAATCTGCAAGCAAGTGCGGATGCGTTGCGATTTTCCCGCATTGTTGCTTAGCAACGGGACCCGATCTCATTATTTTCCCTTATAACATGGTTATAAGGGAAATAATAGCATTCTTAATAAAGAATGCTTAGTAAAATGAAGTGGAAGGGGTTAAAAATAATAAAAGTTAACTTACCTTAGCCACTTGATCGCGTAGTTGCGATCTCTCCTCTCTTTCCCAGCATCAGCTAAGAACTAAAGGACCTGTGATGACGTCACATCACATGGTCCAATCACATGGTCCATCTTACCATGGTGATGTGACGTCATCACAGGTCCTTTAGATCATAGATGCTGCAGGGAAAGAGAGGAAAGATCGCGACTGCGATCAAGTGGCTAAGGTAAGATTAACTTTAGTATTTTAACCCCTTCCTCTTCATTTACAATGCATTCTTTATTAAGAATGCTATTATTTCCCCTTATAACCATGTTATAAGGGGAAATAATCAATTCTCCTGAAGACCCGAAACTGGACTTCAGGGTTGGGTACCAAACATGGCGATTTTTCTCACGCGCGTGCAAAACGCGTTACAAACGTTTGCACCCGCGCGGGAAAAACACGCATATTCCCGCAACGCACCCGCCTCTTATCCGGGCGTCAAACATGATGGCCGTGTGAAAGAGGCCTAACAGTAGAAACTCCCAAAAAATGACCCCATTTTGGAAACTAGGGGATAAGGTGCCAGCTTTATTGGTACTATTTTGGGGTACAAATTATTATTATTATTATTTTGAGGCAAGGTAACTAAGGAATGGCTGTTTTGGCACCGTTTTTATTTTTTACCAAAGTCATCTGACAGGGTAGATCATGTGCTATTTTTATAGAGCAGGTTGTTACGGACGCGATGATATCAAATACGTCTACTTTCGTTTGTTTTAGTTTTACATAATAAAGCATTATTGAAAAAATGTTTTTGTGTCTCCATTTTCTTAATGCCTTATTTTTTTATTTTTCCACCGATCCTCTTGTGAAGGGGCTGTTTTTTTGCAGTAAGAGTTGGTGTTTTTATTGGTACCATTTTTGGGTACATATGATTTTTTGATCGTTCATTATTACACTTTATGGGGCAAGGTGACCCAAAAATTGGTCATTTTGGCACAGTTTTTATTCATTTATTTTTAAAGCGTTGACCTGAAGAGTTAGGTCATGTGACATTTTTATAGAGCAGATCGTTACGGAGGTGGCAATACCTAATATGTATACTTTTTCTTATTTATTTAAGTTTTACACAATAATAGCATTTTTGAAACAAAAAAAAATGATGTTTTAGTGTCTCCATAGTCTGAGAGCTATAGTTTTTTAAATTTTTTGAGCGATTTTCTTATGTAGGGGCTCATTTTTTGCGGGATGAGATGACAGTTTTATTGGTACCACTTTGTAAGACATACGCCTTTTTGATTACTTGGTGTTGCACTTTTTGTGATGTAAGGTGACAAAAATGGCTTTTTTTGGACACAGTTTTTTTTTTTATGGTGATCGGACAGGGTGGATCATGTGATATATTTAAAGAGCAGGCCATCATGGACGCGGCAATACAAACTATGTCTATTTTATTTATTTATTTTCTATTTTTAACATGTTTTTTATTACTTAATTGGGGATTTTTTTTTTTTTACATGAAACCTTTCTTACATTTGTTTTGTAAAACTTTATTTTTTTTATTTTTTATTTTACACTTTGCATCCCCCACATTGTAGCCCCAGTTACAGGGGGAACACCCCCCAGAGAGGCCATACAGCAGTATACAGCGCTGTACAGCCTCAGTGCAGGCCTGACATAGGAGCCCCAGTTACAGGGGGAACTCCCCCCAGACAGGCCGTACAGCAGTATACAGCGCTGTACAGCCTCAGTGCAGGGCTGACATTATAGCCCCAGGTACAGGGGAACACCCCCCAGAGACGCCGTATAGCAGTATACAGCGCTGTACAGCCTCAGTGCAGGGCAGACATAGGAGCCCCAGTTACAGAGGGAACACCCCCCAGAGAGGCCGTGAAGCAGTATACAGCGCTGTACAACCTCAGTGCAGGGCTGACATTATAGCCCCAGTTACAGGGGAACACCCCCCAGAGAGGCCTTATAGCAGTATACAGCACTGTACAGCCTCAGTGCAGGGCACACATAGGAGCCCCAGTTACAGGGGGAACACCCCCCAGAGAGGCCGTACAGCACTGTACAGCCTCAGTGCAGGGCCGACATAGGAGCCCAGTTACAGGGGGAACACCCCCCAGAGAGGCCGTACAGCAGTATACAGCGCTGTACAGCCTCAGTGCAGGACTGACATAGGAGCCCCAGTTACAGGGGGAACACCCCCAGAGAGGATTACAGCAGTATACAGCGCTGTACAGCCTCAGTGCAGGGCTGACATAGGAGCCCCAGTTACAGGGGGAACACCCCCAGAAAGGCTGTACAGCAGTATAGAGCGCTGTACAGCCTCAGTGCAGGGCTGACATAGGAGCCCCAGTTACAGGGGGAACACCCCCCAGAGAGGCCGTATAGCAGTATACAGCGCTGTACAGCCTCAGTGCAATGCCGACATAGGAGCCCCAGTTACAGGGGAACACCCCCCAGAGAGGCCGTATAGCAGTATACAGCGCTGTACAGCCTCAGTGCAGGGCTGACATAGGAGCCCCAGTTACAGGGGGAACACCCCCCAGAGAGGCCGTATAGCAGTATACAGCGCTGTACAGCCTCAGTGCAGGGCTGACATAAGAGCCCCAGTTACAGGGGGAACACCCCCCAGAGAGGCCGTACAGCAGTATACAGCGCTGTACAGCCTCAGTGCAGGGCTGACATAGGAGCCCCAGTTACAGGGGGAACACCCCCCAGAGAGGCCGTACAGCAGTATACAGCGCTGTACAGCCTCAGCGCAGGGCTGACATAGGAGCCCCAGTTACAGGGGAACACCTCAGAGAGGCCGTACAGCAGTATACAGCGCTGTACAGCCTCAGTGCAGGGCTGACATAGGAGCCCCAGTTACAGGGGAACACCCTCAGAGAGGCCGTACAGCAGTATACAGCGCTGTACAGCCTCAGTGCAGGAGCTGACATAGGAGCCCCAGTTACAGGGGGAACACCCCCCAGAGAGGCCGTACAGCAGTATACAGCGCTGTACAGCCTCAGTGCAGGGCTGACATAGGAGCCCCAGTTACAGGGGGAACACCCCCCAGAGAGGCCGTACAGCCGTATACAGAGCTGTACAGCCTCAGCGCAGGGCTGACATAGGAGCCCTAGTTACAGGGGAACACCTTCAGACAGGCCATGACAGCAGTATACAGTGCTGTACAGCCTCAGTGCAGGGCTGACATAGGAGCCCCAGTTACAGGGGAACACCTCCCAGAGAGGCTGTACAGCGGTATACAGCGCTGTACAGCCTCAGTGCAGGGCACACATAGGAGCCCCAGTTACAGGGGAACACCCCCCAGAGAGGCCGTACAGCAGTATACAGCGCTGTACAGCCTCAGTGCAGGGCTGACATAGGAGCCACAGTTACAGGGGGAACACCCCCTAGAGAGGCCGTACAGCAGTATACAGCGCTGTGCAGCCTCAGTGCAGGGCTGACATTATAGCCCCAGTTACAGGGGGAACACCCCCCAGAGAGGCCGTACAGCAGTATACAGCGCTGTACAGCCTCAGTGCAGGGCTGACATAGGAGCCCCAGTTACAGGGGAACACCCCCCATAGAGGCTGTACAGCAGTATACAGCGCTGTACAGCCTCAGTGCAGGGCACACATAGGAGCCCCAGTTACAGGGGAACACCCCCCAGAGAGGCCGTACAGCAGTATACAGCGCTGTACAGCCTCAGTGCAGGGCTGACATAGGAGCCCCAGTTACAGGGGGAACACCCCCTAGAGAGGCTGTATAGCAGTATACAGCGCTGTACAGCCTCAGTGCAGGGCTGACATAGGAGCCCCAGTTACAGGGGGAACACCCCCCAGAGAGGCCGTATAGCAGTATACAGCTCTGTACAGCCTCAGTGCATGGCAGACATAGGAGCCCCAGTTACAGGGGAACAACCCCCAGAGAGGCCGTACAGCAGTATACAGCGCTGTACAGCCTCAGTGCAGGGCACACATAGGAGCCCCAGTTACAGGGGGAACTCCCCCCAGAGAGGCTGTACAGCAGTATACAGCGCTGTACAGCCACAGTGCAGGGCTGATATAGGAGCCCCAGTTACAGGGGAACACCCCCCAGAGAGGTCGTACAGCAGTATACAGCGCTGTACAGCCTCAGTGCAGGGCACACATAGGAGCCCCAGTTACAGGGGAACACCCCCCAGAGAGGCCATACAGCAGTATACAGCACTGTACAGCCTCAGTGCAGGGCTGACATAGGAGTCCCAGTTACAGGGGAACACCCCCCAGAGAGGCCGTACAGCAGTATACAGCGCTGTACAGCCTCAGTGCAGGGCTGACATAGGAGCCCCAGTTACAGGGGGAACACCCCCCAGAGAGGCCGTACAGCCGTATACAGCGCTGTACAGCCTCAGTGCAGGGCTGACATGGGAGCCCCAGTTACAGGGGAACACCCCCCAGAGAGGCTGTACAGCAGTATACAGCGCTGTACAGCCTCAGTGCAGGGCTCACATAGGAGCCCCAGTTACAGGGGAACACGCCCCAGAGAGGCCGTACAGCAGTATACAGCGCTGTACAGCCTCAGTGCAGGGCTGACATAGGAGCCCCAGTTACAGGGGGAACACCCCCTAGAGAGGCTGTATAGCAGTATACAGCGCTGTACAGCCTCAGTGCATGGCAGACATAGGAGCCCCAGTTACAGGGGATCACCCCCAGAGAGGCCGTATAGCAGTATACAGCGCTGTACAGCCTCAGTGCAGGACTGACATAGGAGCCCCAGTTACAGAGGAACACCCCCCAGAGAGGCCGTACAGCAGTATACAGCGCTGTACAGCCTCAGTGCAGGGCACACATAGGAGCCCCAGTTACAGGGGGAACTCCCCCCAGAGAGGCTGTACAGCAGTATACAGCGCTGTACAGCCACAGTGCAGGGCTGATATAGGAGCCCCAGTTACAGGGGAACACCCCCCAGAGAGGTCGTACAGCAGTATACAGCGCTGTACAGCCTCAGTGCAGGGCACACATAGGAGCCCCAGTTACAGGGGAACACCCCCCAGAGAGGCCATACAGCAGTATACAGCACTGTACAGCCTCAGTGCAGGGCTGACATAGGAGTCCCAGTTACAGGGGAACACCCCCCAGAGAGGCCGTACAGCAGTATACAGCGCTGTACAGCCTCAGTGCAGGGCTGACATAGGAGCCCCAGTTACAGGGGGAACACCCCCCAGAGAGGCCGTACAGCCGTATACAGCGCTGTACAGCCTCAGCGCAGGGCTGACATAGGAGCCCTAGTTACAGGGGGAACACCCCCCAGACAGGCCGTACAGCAGTATACAGCGCTGTACAGCCTCAGTGCAGGGCTGACATTATAGCCCCAGTTACAGGGGGAACACCCCCCAGAGAGGCCGTACAGCAGTATACAGCGCTGTACAGCCTCAGTGCAGGGCTGACATGGGAGCCCCAGTTACAGGGGAACACCCCCCAGAGAGGCTGTACAGCAGTATACAGCGCTGTACAGCCTCAGTGCAGGGCACACATAGGAGCCCCAGTTACAGGGGAACACCCCCCAGAGAGGCCGTACAGCAGTATACAGCGCTGTACAGCCTCAGTGCAGGGCTGACATAGGAGCCCCAGTTACAGGGGATCACCCCCAGAGAGGCCGTATAGCAGTATACAGCGCTGTACAGCCTCAGTGCAGGGCACACATAGGAGCCCCAGTTACAGGGGGAACACCCCCTAGAGAGGCTGTATAGCAGTATACAGCGCTGTACAGCCTCAGTGCATGGCAGACATAGGAGCCCCAGTTACAGGGGATCACCCCCAGAGAGGCCGTATAGCAGTATACAGCGCTGTACAGCCTCAGTGCAGGACTGACATAGGAGCCCCAGTTACAGGGGAACACCCCCAGAGAGGCCGTACAGCAGTATACAGCGCTGTACAGCCTCAGTGCAGGACTGACATAGGAGCCCCAGTTACAGGGGAACACCCCCAGAGAGGCCGTACAGCAGTATACAGCGCTGTACAGCCTCAGTGCAGGGCTGACATAGGAGCCCCAGTTACAGGGGAACACCCCCAGAGAGGCCGTACAGCAGTATACAGCGCTGTACAGCCTCAGTGCAGGACTGACATAGGAGCCCCAGTTACAGGGAACACCCCCAGAGAGGCCGTACAGCAGTATACAGCGCTGTACAGCCTCAGTGCAGGGACTGACATAGGAGCCCCAGTTACAGGGGAACACCCCCAGAGAGGCCGTACAGCAGTATACAGCGCTGTACAGCCTCAGTGCAGGGCTGACATAGGAGCCCCAGTTACAGGGGAACACCCCCAGAGAGGCCGTACAGCAGTATACAGCGCTGTACAGCCTCAGTGCAGGGCTGACATAGGAGCCCCAGTTACAGGGAACACCCCCAGAGAGGCCGTACAGCAGTATACAGCGCTGTACAGCCTCAGTGCAGGGCTGACATAGGAGCCCCAGTTACAGGGGAACACCCCCAGAGAGGCCGTACAGCAGTATACAGCGCTGTACAGCCTCAGTGCAGGGCTGACATAGGAGCCCCAGTTACAGGGGAACACCCCCAGAGAGGCCGTACAGCAGTATACAGCGCTGTACAGCCTCAGTGCAGGGCTGACATAGGAGCCCCAGTTACAGGGGAACACCCCCAGAGAGGCCGTACAGCAGTATACAGCGCTGTACAGCCTCAGTGCAGGGCTGACATAGGAGCCCCAGTTACAGGGGAACACCCCCAGAGAGGCCGTACAGCAGTATACAGCGCTGTACAGCCTCAGTGCAGGACTGACATAGGAGCCCCAGTTACAGGGAACACCCCCAGAGAGGCTGTACAGCAGTATACAGCGCTGTACAGCCTCAGTGCAGGGCTGACATAGGAGCCCCAGTTACAGGGGAACACCCCCAGAGAGGCTGTACAGCAGTATACAGCGCTGTACAGCCTCAGTGCAGGACTGACATAGGAGCCCCAGTTACAGGGGAACACCCCCAGAGAGGCCGTACAGCAGTATACAGCGCTGTACAGCCTCAGTGCAGGGCTGACATAGGAGCCCCAGTTACAGGGGAACACCCCCAGAGAGGCTGTACAGCAGTATACAGCGCTGTACAGCCTCAGTGCAGGACTGACATAGGAGCCCCAGTTACAGGGGAACACCCCCAGAGAGGCCGTACAGCAGTATACAGCGCTGTACAGCCTCAGTGCAGGACTGACATAGGAGCCCCAGTTACAGGGGAACACCCCCAGAGAGGCTGTACAGCAGTATACAGCGCTGTACAGCCTCAGTGCAGGACTGACATAGGAGCCCCAGTTACAGGGGAACACCCCCAGAGAGGCCGTACAGCAGTATACAGCGCTGTACAGCCTCAGTGCAGGACTGACATAGGAGCCCCAGTTACAGGGGAACACCCCCAGAGAGGCCGTACAGCAGTATACAGCGCTGTACAGCCTCAGTGCAGGACTGACATAGGAGCCCCAGTTACAGGGAACACCCCCAGAGAGGCCGTACAGCAGTATACAGCGCTGTACAGCCTCAGTGCAGGGCTGACATAGGAGCCCCAGTTACAGGGGAACACCCCCAGAGAGGCCGTACAGCAGTATACAGCGCTGTACAGCCTCAGTGCAGGACTGACATAGGAGCCCCAGTTACAGGGGAACACCCCCAGAGAGGCCGTACAGCAGTATACAGCGCTGTACAGCCTCAGTGCAGGACTGACATAGGAGCCCCAGTTACAGGGGAACACCCCCAGAGAGGCCGTACAGCAGTATACAGCGCTGTACAGCCTCAGTGCAGGGCTGACATAGGAGCCCCAGTTACAGGGGAACACCCCCAGAGAGGCCGTACAGCAGTATACAGCGCTGTACAGCCTCAGTGCAGGGCTGACATAGGAGCCCCAGTTACAGGGGAACACCCCCAGAGAGGCCGTACAGCAGTATACAGCGCTGTACAGCCTCAGTGCAGGACTGACATAGGAGCCCCAGTTACAGGGGAACACCCCCAGAGAGGCTGTACAGCAGTATACAGCGCTGTACAGCCTCAGTGCAGGACTGACATAGGAGCCCCAGTTACAGGGAACACCCCCAGAGAGGCCGTACAGCAGTATACAGCGCTGTACAGCCTCAGTGCAGGGCTGACATAGGAGCCCCAGTTACAGGGAACACCCCCAGAGAGGCTGTACAGCAGTATACAGCGCTGTACAGCCTCAGTGCAGGACTGACATAGGAGCCCCAGTTACAGGGGAACACCCCCAGAGAGGCCGTACAGCAGTATACAGCGCTGTACAGCCTCAGTGCAGGGCTGACATAGGAGCCCCAGTTACAGGGGAACACCCCCAGAGAGGCTGTACAGCAGTATACAGCGCTGTACAGCCTCAGTGCAGGGCTGACATAGGAGCCCCAGTTACAGGGAACACCCCCAGAGAGGCTGTACAGCAGTATACAGCGCTGTACAGCCTCAGTGCAGGGACTGACATAGGAGCCCCAGTTACAGGGGGAACACCCCCCAGAGAGGCCGTACAGCAGTATACAGCGCTGTACAGCCTCAGTGCAGGACTGACATAGGAGCCCCAGTTACAGGGGAACACCCCCCAGAGAGGCTGTACAGCAGTATACAGCGCTGTACAGCCTCAGTGCAGGACTGACATAGGAGCCCCAGTTACAGGGAACACCCCCCAGAGAGGCCGTACAGCAGTATACAGCTCTGTACAGCCTCAGTGCAGGGCTGACATAGGAGCCCCAGTTACAGGGAACACCCCCAGAGAGGCCGTACAGCAGTATACAGCGCTGTACAGCCTCAGTGCAGGACTGACATAGGAGCCCCAGTTACAGGGGAACACCCCCAGAGAGGCCGTACAGCAGTATACAGCGCTGTACAGCCTCAGTGCAGGACTGACATAGGAGCCCCAGTTACAGGGGAACACCCCCAGAGAGGCTGTACAGCAGTATACAGCGCTGTACAGCCTCAGTGCAGGACTGACATAGGAGCCCCAGTTACAGAGGAACACCCCCAGAGAGGCCGTACAGCAGTATACAGCGCTGTACAGCCTCAGTGCAGGACTGACATAGGAGCCCCAGTTATAGGGGAACACCCCCAGAGAGGCCGTACAGCAGTATACAGCACTGTACAGCCTCAGTGCAGGACTGACATAGGAGCCCCAGTTATAGGGGAACACCCCCAGAGAGGCCGTACAGCGGTATACAGCGCTGTACAGCCTCAGTGCAGGAGCTGACATAGGAGCCCCAGTTACAGGGGAACACCCCAGAGAGGCCGTACAGCAGTATACAGCGCTGTACAGCCTCAGTGCAGGGCTGACATAGGAGCCCCAGTTACAGGGGAACACCCCCAGAGAGGCCGTACAGCAGTATACAGCGCTGTACAGCCTCAGTGCAGGGCTGACATAGGAGCCCCAGTTACAGGGGAACACCCCCAGAGAGGCCGTACAGCAGTATACAGCGCTGTACAGCCTCAGTGCAGGGCTGACATAGGAGCCCCAGTTACAGGGGAACACCCCCAGAGAGGCTGTACAGCAGTATACAGCGCTGTACAGCCTCAGTGCAGGACTGACATAGGAGCCCCAGTTACAGGGGAACACCCCCAGAGAGGCCGTACAGCAGTATACAGCGCTGTACAGCCTCAGTGCAGGACTGACATAGGAGCCCCAGTTACAGGGGAACACCCCCAGAGAGGCTGTACAGCAGTATACAGCGCTGTACAGCCTCAGTGCAGGGCTGACATAGGAGCCCCAGTTACAGGGGAACACCCCCAGAGAGGCCGTACAGCAGTATACAGCGCTGTACAGCCTCAGTGCAGGACTGACATAGGAGCCCCAGTTACAGGGGAACACCCCAGAGAGGCCGTACAGCAGTATACAGCGCTGTACAGCCTCAGTGCAGGACTGACATAGGAGCCCCAGTTACAGGGAACACCCCCAGAGAGGCCGTACAGCAGTATACAGCGCTGTACAGCCTCAGTGCAGGACTGACATAGGAGCCCCAGTTACAGGGGAACACCCCAGAGAGGCCGTACAGCAGTATACAGCGCTGTACAGCCTCAGTGCAGGACTGACATAGGAGCCCCAGTTACAGGGGAACACCCCCAGAGAGGCCGTACAGCAGTATACAGCGCTGTACAGCCTCAGTGCAGGACTGACATAGGAGCCCCAGTTACAGAGGAACACCCCCAGAGAGGCCGTACAGCAGTATACAGCGCTGTACAGCCTCAGTGCAGGACTGACATAGGAGCCCCAGTTACAGAGGAACACCCCCAGAGAGGCCGTACAGCAGTATACAGCGCTGTACAGCCTCAGTGCAGGGCTGACATAGGAGCCCCAGTTACAGGGGAACACCCCCAGAGAGGCCGTACAGCAGTATACAGCGCTGTACAGCCTCAGTGCAGGGCTGACATAGGAGCCCCAGTTACAGGGGAACACCCCCAGAGAGGCCGTACAGCAGTATACAGCGCTGTACAGCCTCAGTGCAGGGCTGACATAGGAGCCCCAGTTACAGGGGAACACCCCCAGAGAGGCTGTACAGCAGTATACAGCGCTGTACAGCCTCAGTGCAGGGCACACATAGGAGCCCCAGTTACAGGGGAACACCCCCCAGAGAGGCCGTACAGCAGTATACAGCGCTGTACAGCCTCAGTGCAGGGCTGACATAGGAGCCCCAGTTACAGGGGGAACACCCCCCAGAGAGGCCGTACAGCAGTATACAGCGCTGTACAGCCTCAGTGCAGGGCTGACATAGGAGCCCCAGTTACAGGGGGAACACCCCCCAGAGAGGCCGTATAGCAGTATACAGCGCTGTACAGCCTCAGTGCAGTGACTGACATAGGAGCCCCAGTTACAGGGGAACACCCCCAGAGAGGCCGTACAGCAGTATACAGCGCTGTACAGCCTCAGTGCAGGGCTGACATAGGAGCCCCAGTTACAGGGGAACACCCCCAGAGAGGCTGTACAGCAGTATACAGCGCTGTACAGCCTCAGTGCAGGGACTGACATAGGAGCCCCAGTTACAGGGAACACCCCCAGAGAGGCCGTACAGCAGTATACAGCGCTGTACAGCCTCAGTGCAGGGCTGACATAGGAGCCCCAGTTACAGGGGGAACACCCCCTAGAGAGGCTGTATAGCAGTATACAGCGCTGTACAGCCTCAGTTACAGGGGGAACACCCCCCAGAGAGGCCGTATAGCAGTATACAGCTCTGTACAGCCTCAGTGCATGGCAGACATAGGAGCCCCAGTTACAGGGGAACACCCCCCAGAGAGGCCGTATAGCAGTATACAGCGCTGTACAGCCTCAGTGCAGGACTGACATAGGAGCCCTAGTTACAGAGGAACACCCCCCAGAGAGGCCGTACAGCAGTATACAGCGCTGTACAGCCTCAGTGCAGGGCACACATAGGAGCCCCAGTTACAGGGGGAACTCCCCCCAGAGAGGCTGTACAGCAGTATACAGCGCTGTACAGCCTCAGTGCAGGGCTGACATAGGAGCCCCAGTTACAGGGGAACACCCCCCAGAGAGGTCGTACAGCAGTATACAGCGCTGTACAGCCTCAGTGCAGGGCTGACATAGGAGCCCCAGTTACAGGGGAACACCCCCAGAGAGGCCATACAGCAGTATACAGCACTGTACAGCCTCAGTGCAGGGCTGACATAGGAGTCCCAGTTACAGGGGAACACCCCCCAGAGAGGCCGTACAGCAGTATACAGCGCTGTACAGCCTCAGTGCAGGGCTGACATAGGAGCCCCAGTTACAGGGGAACACCCCCAGAGAGGCCGTACAGCCGTATACAGCGCTGTACAGCCTCAGCGCAGGGCTGACATAGGAGCCCTAGTTACAGGGGGAACACCCCCCAGACAGGCCGTACAGCAGTATACAGCGCTGTACAGCCTCAGTGCAGGGCTGACATTATAGCCCCAGTTACAGGGGGAACACCCCCCAGAGAGGCCGTACAGCAGTATACAGCGCTGTACAGCCTCAGTGCAGGGCTGACATGGGAGCCCCAGTTACAGGGGAACACCCCCCAGAGAGGCTGTACAGCAGTATACAGCGCTATACAGCCTCAGTGCAGGGCACACATAGGAGCCCCAGTTACAGGGGAACACCCCCCAGAGAGGCCGTACAGCAGTATACAGCGCTGTACAGCCTCAGTGCAGGGCTGACATAGGAGCCCCAGTTACAGGGGGAACACCCCCTAGAGAGGCTGTATAGCAGTATACAGCGCTGTACAGCCTCAGTGCATGGCAGACATAGGAGCCCCAGTTACAGGGGATCACCCCCAGAGAGGCCGTATAGCAGTATACAGCGCTGTACAGCCTCAGTGCAGGACTGACATAGGAGCCCCAGTTACAGGGGAACACCCCCAGAGAGGCCGTACAGCAGTATACAGCGCTGTACAGCCTCAGTGCAGGACTGACATAGGAGCCCAGTTACAGGGGAACCCCCCAGAGAGGCCGTTTAGCAGTATACAGCGCTGTATAGCCTCAGTGCAGGGCTGACATAGGAGCCCCAGTTACAGGGGAACACCCCCAGAGAGGCCGTACAGCAGTATACAGCGCTGTACAGCCTCAGTGCAGGGCTGACATAGGAGCCCCAGTTACAGGGGGAACACCCCCCAGAGAGGACGTTTAGCAGTATACAGCGCTGTACAGCCTCAGTGCAATGCCGACATAGGAGCCCCAGTTACAGAGGAACACCCCCCAGAGAGGCCGTACAGCAGTATACAGGACTGTACAGCCTCAGCGCAGGGCTGACATAGGAGCCCTAGTTACAGGGGGAACACCCCCCAGACAGGCCGTACAGCAGTATACAGCGCTGTACAGCCTCAGTGCAGGGCTGACATTATAGCCCCAGTTACAGGGGGAACACCCCCCAGAGAGGCCGTACAGCAGTATACAGCGCTGTACAGCCTCAGTGCAGGGCTGACATAGGAGCCCCAGTTACAGGGGAACACCCCCCAGAGAGGCTGTACAGCAGTATACAGCGCTGTACAGCCTCAGTGCAGGGCACACATAGGAGCCCCAGTTACAGGGGAACACCCCCAGAGAGGCCGTTTAGCAGTATACAGCGCTGTACAGCCTCAGTGCAGGGCTGACATAGGAGCCCCAGTTACAGGGGGAACACCCCCCAGAGAGGCCGTACAGCAGTATACAGCGCTGTACAGCCTCAGTGCAGGGCTGACATAGGAGCCCCAGTTACAGGGGGAACACCCCCCAGAGAGGCCGTTTAGCAGTATACAGCGCTGTACAGCCTCAGTGCAATGCCGACATAGGAGCCCCAGTTACAGGGGAACACCCCCCAGAGAGGCCGTACAGCAGTATACAGCGCTGTACAGCCTCAGTGCAGGGCTGACATAGGAGCCCCAGTTACAGGGGGAACACCCCCCAGAGAGGCCGTACAGCCGTATACAGCGCTGTACAGCCTCAGTGCAGGGCTGACATAGGAGCCCCAGTTACAGGGGGAACACCCCCCAGAGAGGCTGTACAGCAGTATACAGCGCTGTACAGCCTCAGCGCAGGGCTGATATAGGAGCCCTAGTTACAGGGGGAACACCCCCCAGACAGGCCGTACAGCAGTATACAGCGCTGTACAGCCTCAGTGCAGGGCTGACATTATAGCCCCAGTTACAGGGGGAACACCCCCCAGAGAGGCCGTACAGCAGTATACAGCGCTGTACAGCCTCAGTGCAGGGCTGACATGAGAGCCCCAGTTACAGGGGAACACCCCCCAGAGAGGCTGTACAGCAGTATACAGCGCTGTACAGCCTCAGTGCAGGGCACACATAGGAGCCCCAGTTACAGGGGAACACCCCCAGAGAGGCCGTACAGCAGTATACAGCGCTGTACAGCCTCAGTGCAGGGCTGACATAGGAGCCCCAGTTACAGGGGGAACACCCCCTAGAGAGGCTGTATAGCAGTATACAGCGCTGTACAGCCTCAGTGCATGGCAGACATAGGAGCCCCAGTTACAGGGGGTCACCCCCAGAGAGGCCGTATAGCAGTATACAGCGCTGTACAGCCTCAGTGCAGGGCTGACATAGGAGCCCCAGTTACAGGGGAACACCCCCAGAGAGGCCTTTTAGCAGTATACAGCGCTGTACAGCCTCAGTGCAGGGCTGACATAGGAGCCCCAGTTACAGGGGGAACACCCCCCAGAGAGGCCGTACAGCAGTATACAGCGCTGTACAGCCTCAGTGCAGGGCTGACATAGGAGCCCCAGTTACAGGGGGAACACCCCCCAGAGAGGCCGTTTAGCAGTATACAGCGCTGTACAGCCTCAGTGCAATGCCGACATAGGAGCCCCAGTTACAGGGAACACCCCCAGAGAGGCCGTACAGCAGTATACAGCGCTGTACAGCCTCAGTGCAGGGCTGACATAGGAGCCCCAGTTACAGGGGGAACACCCCCTAGAGAGGCCGTATAGCAGTATACAGTGCTGTACAGCCTCAGTGCAGGGCTGACATAGGAGCCCCAGTTACAGGGGAACACCCCCAGAGAGGCCGTATAGCAGTATACAGCGCTGTACAGCCTCAGCGCAGGGCTGACATAGGAGCCCCAGTTACAGGGGAACACCCCCCAGAGAGGCCATACAGCAGTATACAGCGCTGTACAGCCTCAGTGCAGGGCTGACATAGGAGCCCCAGTTACAGGGGGAACACCCCCCAGAGAGGCTGTACAGCAGTATACAGCGCTGTACAGCCTCAGTGCATGGCAGACATAGGAGCCCCAGTTACAGGGGAACACCCCCAGAGAGGCCGTATAGCAGTATACAGCGCTGTACAGCCTCAGTGCAGGACTGACATAGGAGCCCCAGTCACAGGGGGACACCCCCCAGAGAGGCCGTACAGCAGTATACAGCGCTGTACAGCCTCAGTGCAGGGCTGACATAGGAGCCCCAGTTACAGGGGAACACCCCCCAGAGAGGCCGTACAGCAGTATACAGCGCTGTACAGCCTCAGTGCATGGCAGACATAGGAGCCCCAGTTACAGGGGGAACACCCCCCAGATAGGCCGTATAGCAGTATTCAGCGCTGTACAGCCTCAGTGCAATGCCGACATAGGAGCCCGAGTTACAGGGGAACACCCCCCAGAGAGGCCGTATAGCAGTATACAGCGCTGTAGAGCCTCAGTGCAGGGCTGACATAGGAGCCCCAGTTACAGGGGGAACACCCCCCAGAGAGTCTGTACAGCAGCATACAGCGCTGTACAGCCTCAGTGCAGGGCTGACATAGGAGCCCCAGTTACAGGGGAACACCCTCAGAGAGGCCGTACAGCAGTATACAGCGCTGTACAGCCTCAGTGCAGGCCTGACATAGGAGCCCCAGTTACAGGGGGAACACCCCCCAGAGAGGCCGTACAGCAGTATACAGCGCTGTACAGCCTCAGTGCAGGGCTGACATAGGAGCCCCAGTTACAGGGGAACACCCCCCAGAGAGGCCGTATAGCAGTATACAGCGCTGTACAGCCTCAGTGCAATGCCGACATAGGAGCCCGAGTTACAGGGGAACACCCCCCAGAGAGGCCGTATAGCAGTATACAGCGCTGTACAGCCTCAGTGCAGGGCTGACATAGGAGCCCCAGTTACAGGGGGAACACCCCCCAGAGAGGCTGTACAGCAGTATACAGCGCTGTACAGCCTCAGTGCAGGGCTGACATAGGAGCCCCAGTTACAGGGGGAACACCCCCTAGAGAGGCTGTACAGCAGTATACAGCGCTGTACAGCCTCAGTGCAGTGCAGTGCCCTTAGAAGCCATCACAGCCACTATATAGCCTCTATATAAGCTTTCACGTAGCTCCGCACGTCACTCTGCTCTTACTCGTGTAGGGATAGGATGCTGCTGCTGCTGCTGCTATGAGGGAGAGATTAGGAAAGAATCAGAACTTGGTGTTAAGTCTGCGACCTACAGCGATTTTCTTTGTGGGTGCAATGCAACATTTTTTTACCCTGCCCTGAGCCCAGTGACACAGAAAAATAAGTTTTAATCTGTCTGTTAGTTAGGTGGGCATCGGCGGCCATTTTGTGAAAGTGCAGTGCACCTGCATATGTGCCAGGGACAATAAAATAATCCTGTTCTTGTAGTTCAGTGGGCGACATATACCCGATTTTTTAAGTGCATGTGCCAGGGGAAGATAGGTAATCTGTGAGTTTAGGGACCCGGGGGGGGCATATTCAATTTTTTTTCTGTAAAATACCCCTGTGCTGCATATGTGACAGTGTAATCAATTCAGTAAATCCATCTGTTAGATTCTGGGGGGACAATTTCTTTTTTTTTTTTGCTAAAAAGTTAATTTGCGGACTGTGCTGCATTTGTCATATTTAACATAAAGCAGCAAATTAATCTGTTTCATTGTATGTGTAGAAAAAATCACCTTTTTGGGCCAGAAAGTACCTTTGCGGCCTGCGCTGCATTTGTCATATTTAAAATACAGCAGTAAATTAATCTGTTTTATTGTGGGTGTAAAAAAACACCTTTTTTGGGCCAGAAAATACGTTTGCGGCCTGCGCTGCATTTGTCATATTGAACATAAAGCAGTAAATTAATCTGTTTCATTATGGGAGTAAAAAAACCACCTTTTTTGGGTCAGAAAGTACACTCGCGGCCTGCGCTGCATTTGTCATATTGAACATAAAGCAGTAAATTAATCTGTTTCATTGTGGGTGTAAAAAACACCTCTTTGGGCCATAAAGTACGTTTGCGGCCTGCGCTACATTTGTCATATGTAAAATAAAGCAGTTTAATAATCTTTTTCATTGTGGGAGTAAGAAAAATGCCTTTTTTGGGCCAGAAAGTACGTTTGCGGCCTGCGCTGCATTTGTCATAGCTAAAATAAAGCAGTAATTGAATGTGTTTCATTGTGGGTGTCAAAAAACACATTTTTTGGGCATGAAAGTACACTCGCGGCCTGCGCTGCATTTGTCATATTGAAAATAAAGCAGTAAATTAATCTGTTAAATTGTGGGTGTAAAAAAAACACCTTTTTTGGGCCAGAAAGTACACTTTTGGCCTGCGCTGCATTTGTCATATTTAACATAAAGCAGTAAATTAATCTGTTTCATTGTGGGTGTAAAAAACACCTTTTATTTTGGGCCAGAAAGTACGTTTGCGGCCTGCGCAGCATTTCTGATATTGAAAATAAAGCAGTAAATTCATCTGTTAAATTGTGGGTGTAAAAAAACACCTTTTTCGGGGCAGAAAGTACCTTTGCGGCCTGCACTGCATACCTGATTGGGAAATAAATTTTGTAAATACGTCTGTTAGTTTGGTGGGTGAACGCAAAGACTGAGGAGAGCGTCAAATAAGGGACGTGGCCTTGGTCGTGGTGCTGGTGGAGCTCCTGTTGCAGGGAGAGGACCTGGTCCATCTGTGCCAGCTACACGCCAAAATGAAACACCTTTCTCAGGTGTCCGTAGGCGACAGAACGTTCAGCGTTATTTTGTAGGCCCGAATACCGGTGTACGAATGGTGAGGTCAGAACAAGTACAGTCGCTAGTAGATTGGGCGGCTGACGGTGCCTCCAGTTCCTTTACACTGTCTCCCACCCGGTCCACTGCTGGAAGCTCAGAGTTGGCAACTGCAGCCCATGGGCATCTGTCTTTCACCTCACCCCCTTGCAAATCAGGCAAGCAGTCTGAGCCCAAAGTCATGCAGCAGTCTCTTATGCTTTTTGATGACTCTGCTGGCGGGATTTCCGTGGGCCATCCACCTAGCCCTGCCCCAGAAGTGGAAGAGATTGAGTGCACTGATGCCTAATCACTTATGTTTAAGGATGTGGACATGGGAGGACCATCGCAGCCCGTCTTGATGACGAAACACAGGTGCAAACTGCTGCGGCTTTCTGCAGTGTGCAGACCGACAAGGAGGGCAGGGGTGAAGAGTGGGTGGAAGATGATGTGGAGGACGATGAGGTCCTAGACCCGACATGGAATCAAGGTCATGCAAGAGACGTGTGCAGTTCAGAGGAAGAGGTGGTGGTCACACAGCGCCAGCTGCACAGCAAAAGAGGGAGCAGGGTGCCAAAGCAGAGCTGCCGTCCCCTGGACAGTACGCCTGCTACTGCCCACCACACCAAAGCCAGCTCCAAGGAGTTCACTGGCGTGGCAGTTCTTCAATATGCTGACGACAAGACCCGAGTGGTTTGCACGCTGTGCCATCAGATCCTGAAGCGAGGCATAAATGTTCTAAACCTGAGCACAACCTGCATGACCAGGCATCTACATGCAAAGCATGAACTGCAGTGGAGTAAACAGCTCCAAAACCCAAAAAGGTTTCAGGCTCCTCCTGCTGCAGTCTCTGCCTCTTCCACCACCACTGGAGTGACAGTGGCACCGGCCACCCCGCAAACAGAGGATGTGGCAGCAACCCAACCACGTTCGTCACCAAGCATCTCCATAATGTCCCATGGCAGCGTTCAGCTGTCCATCTCCCAAACACTGGAGTGAAAGAGGAAGTACCCCCCTACCCACCCGCGATCCGTGGTGCTGAATGCCAGCATTTCAAAATTCCTGGCTTTTGAAATGCTGTCATTCCTTCTGGCAGAGACGGACATTTTTAAAAACCTTATAGCAGTGGCTGTCCCACAGTATGTGGTTCCCAGTCGCCACTACTTTTCCAGGCAAGCCATCCCTTCCCTGCACAACCAAGTGGCGGACAAAATAAGATGTGCACTGCGCAACGCCATCTGTGGCAAGGTCCACATAACAACCGATACATGGACCAGTAAGCACGGGCAGGGACGTTATATCTCCCTAACAGCACACTGGGTAAATGTAGTGGTGTCTGGGCTTGAGGCGGATAGCGGTTTGGTACATGTCCTTCCACCACCGAGGATCGCAGGGCATTTTTCTTTTCTTCCTGTTGCCTCCTCCGGTCAGCGTAACACCTTCACCACCAACATCAGCACAGCCCGGGGGAAACTACGGCAGGCTGTTTTGAAACTCATGTGTTTGGGTGACAAACCCCACACCGCGCAGGAGCTTTGGACGGGCATAGAAGAACAGACCGATGAGTGGTTGGTGCCACTGAGCCTCAAGCCTGGCCTGGTGGTGTGCATTAATGGGCAAAATCTCGTAGCAGCTCTGGGCCTACCCGGTTTGACGCACATCCCCTGCCTGGAGCATATGCTGAATTTGGTGGTGCAGAAATTCCTGAAAAACTACCCCGATATGTCAGAGCTCCTGCAGAAAGTACAGGCTGTCTGTGCGCGCTTTCGCCATTCTCACCCTGCCGCTGCTCGCCTGTCTGTGCTACAGCGTAACTTCAGCCTTCCTGCTCACCGCCTTATATGCGACGTGCCCACCAGGTGGAACTCCACCTTGTACGTGCTGGAGAGACTGTGCGATCAGCAGCAGGCGGTAGTGGAGTTTCAGCTGCAGTACGCACGGGTGAGCCACTCTGCGGAACAGCACCACCTCACCACCAATGACTGGACCTCCATGCGAGACCTGTGTGCCCTGTTGCGCTGTTTCGAGTACTCCACCAACATGGCCAGTGCCGATAACGCCATTCTCAGCGTTAGTATCCCACTTCTATGTCTCCTTGAAAAAATGCTTTGGGCGATGGAAGAGGATGCGACACAGGAGGAAGAGAAGGAGGAAGAGTGGGCATTTTCACGGTTATCAGGCCAGTCATTCACAAGTGGCTCGGAGGGTGGGTTCCTGCACCAACATAGGCCAGGTACACAACTGTCCAGCCAGGGCACAGTTCTGGAGAATGAGAAGGAACTGTGTTCACAGCAGGGTGGCACCCAAAGCAGCTCAGGCCCATCACTGGTGCATGGCTGGGGGGATACAGAGGACACAGACGATACACCTCCCACAGAGGACAGCTTATCCCTACCTCTGGGCAGCCTGGCAAACATGAGAGACTACATGCTGCAGTGCCTGCACAACGACTGCCGAGTTGCCCACATTCTAACTTGTCCTGATTACTGGGTGGCCACCCTTCTGGATCCCCGCTACAAGGACAACGTGCTATCCTTAATTCCCGCACTGGAGCGTGATTAAGATGAAGATGCGCTACTACAAGCGCACGCTGGCAGACACGCTGCTGCATTCCCACATGACAACGGGGGCTCAGTGGAAGCACAATGCAAAGGTAAAGGAGGAGGAAGAAGTTGCCAATGCAGCTGGGGCACCGCCAACATCTCAGAAGGCAGGGTTAGCATGGCCCAAATGTGGAAAAGCTTTGTCACCACGCCACAACAACCAGCACCACCAGCTGATATGGAACGTTTTAGCAGGAGGCAGCATTTCAGCAGCATGGCGGAGCAGTATGTGTGCACACGCCTACACGTACTGAAAGACGGGTCTGCCCCATTCAACTTTTGGGTCTCCAAATTGTCCACATGGCCTGAGCTTGCCCTGCAGCCAATGTATTATCTGAACGTTTATTTAGCACGGCAGGAGGTGTTATCACAGACAAGCGCAGCCGCCTGTCCACAGCCAATGTGGACAAGCTCACGTTTATTAAAATGCATGGCATGGATCCCACAGGACTTGTCCGTACCTTGTGCAGAATAGACATGTATACCGGCCGCACCCAGCCATTGTTATACTCCAGCGCACTCTCTCTTGGTTTTCTTTTCTATATTTCCCAATGTTTTGGGGTCTACCCAAATAAAAATAAAAAAAATGGTAAAAACAATGTTGTTGGCGACTACCTCCTCCACCACCGCTTCCACCTACACCGCCACATCCACCTCCTACTCCATATGGACCTTCTCCTCCTAGTTTAAGATTATTATTTTTAATTTATATATTTTTTATGTTATTTTAAGTAATTTCCCTATCCACATTTGTTTGCAGGGCACTTTTCATGCTCCTATCCACATTTTGCAGCCCTCTAGAACTTTCCATCACTTTTTTAGAGCCATTATACTGCACCAAAGTTCGGGTCTCCATTGACTTCAATGGGGTTCGGGGTCAAGTTCGGATCCCGAACTCAAACTTTGTGACGAAGTTCGGCCGAACCCGAACATTCAGGTGTTCGCTCAACTCTAATCACAATCATTGCAGACTGGGCCTGTAAAAGAGTCCCGCCTACCTGAGAAGAGTCCTGGTTACTCATGAATTCCTGCTCTCCCCCCCACCTGCTGATGACTGACCGGCTTCTACCTAGTTTTCTCCCTTTCTCTCTAAGAGAAAACTGCCAATCATCAGCAGATGGCGGGAGAGCAGGAGATTATAATAACCAGGACTCTTCTCAGGTAGATCTGACTCTTTTCCAGGCCTGGGCTGCAATGATTATGGTGCTGGTTCTCGGAAACCACTTACTTTTAGCTGATGAGTGACACACCGCTCACATCAGCATTTCTGTCCCTAATTTATGCTGCCTCAGTGAGGTCAAGATAAAGTTGATGACAGGTTCCCTTTAAAGTCACATGACCACTGACATCACACCTTACTTCCCATGAAGACCCTCACCAAAGATCTGCCCCTCATATCCCCAGAATACGCCACGTGCCCCCTCCTCATAGATTTACACCCCATAAAGGTCCCCCACCCCAGGTTCTGCACCCTCATGGCCCTAGAATACACCCGGATCCATAGACGTGCGCACGTGGGTGTGCCGGGTGTGCTTGGGCACACCCTAATCAAGCTGTCAGGGCTGGTAAGCGCTGAAAGCGCTATACTTACCTCTTCCTTCCTGGTCCTCGGCGCTCCACTGTGAAGGCCGCGCACAGTGTGAGGCCGTGCTGTGACCTCACACTGTACGGGGCCACACAGCAGACTGTACAAGAGGATTACCGAGTGCGGGCGGTGAGGAGCGGCGGCGCCCAGAGCAGAAATGGTAAGTGTTTTTTTTTTTTGGGGGGCTGAAGAGAGGCTGCTGGGGGTTGAAGAGTGGCACTGGGGGGCTGAAGAGTGGCACTGGGGGGCTGAAGAGTGGCACTGGGGGTTGAAGAGTGGCACTGGGGGGCTGAAGAGTGGCACTGGGGGCTGAAGAGTGGCACTGGAGGCTGAAGAGTGGCACTGGGGGTTGAAGAGTGGCACTGGGGGCTGAAGAGTGGCACTGGGGGTTGAAGAGTGGCACTGGGGGCTGAAGAGTGGCACTGGGGGTTGAAAAGAGGCTGCTGGGGGCTGAAGAGGGGCACTGGGGGCTGATATGAGGCACTGGGGGGCTTATGTGAGGCACTGGGGGGCTGAAGAGGGGCACTGGGGGCTTATATGAGGCACTGGGGGCTGATATGGGGCCCTTGGGGTAATATGAGTCACTGGGGGCTGATATGAGGCACTGGGGGCTGAAGAGGGGCACTGGGGGCTGAAGAGGGGCTGCTGGGGGGCTGAAGAGGGGCACTGGGGGCTAAAGTGAGGCTGCTGGGGGGCTGATATGAGGCACTGGGGGGCTGATGTGAGCCACTGGGGACTGATGTGAGGCACTGGGGGCTAAAGAGTGGCACTGGGGGTTGAAGAGTGGCACTGGGGGCTGAAGAGTGGCACTGGGGGTTGAAGAGTGGCACTGGGGGCTGAAGAGTGGCACTGGGGGCTGAAGAGTGGCACTGGGGGCTGAAGAGAGGCTGCTGGGGGCTGAAGAGGGGCACTGGGGCTGATATGAGGCACTGGGGGCTGAAGAGGGGCACTGGGGATGATATGAGGCACTGGGGGCTTATGTGAGGCACTGGGGGGCTAAAGAGGGGCACTGGGGGCTTATATGAGGCACTGGGGGCTGATATGAGGCACTGGGGGCTGAAGAGGGGCACTGGGGGGCTGAGATGAGGCACTGGGGGCTGAAGAGAGGCTGCTGGGGGGCTGAAGAGGGGCACTGGGGGCTGAAGAGAGGCTGCTGGGGGGCTGATATGAGGCACTGTGGGCCTGATGTGAGGCACTGGGGACTGATGTGAGGCACTGGGGGCTGATGTGGGGCACTGGGGGCTGAAGAGGGGCACTGGGGGTAATATGAGGCACGGGGGGCTGATATGAGTCACTGGGGCTGAAGAGGGGCATTGGGGGTTTGAGATGAGGCACTGGGGGCTGATGTGAGGCACTGGGGGGCTGAAAAGGGGCACTGGGGGCTGATATGAGGCACTGGGGGCTGATTAGGGGCCCTGGGGCTGAAGAGTGGCACTGGGGGTTGAAGAGTGGCACTGGGGGCTGAAGAGTGGCACTGGGGGTTGAAGAGTGGCACTGGGGGCTGAAGAGTGGCACTGGGGGTTGAAGAGTGGCACTGGGGGCTGAAGAGTGGCACTGGGGGCTGAAGAGTGGCACTGGGGGTTGAAGAGAGGCTGCTGGGGGCTGAAGAGGGGCACTGGGGGCTGATATGAGGCACTGGGGGCTTATGTGAGGCACTGGGGGGCTGAAGAGGGGCACTGGAGGCTTATATGAGGCACTGGGGGCTGATATGGGGCCCTTGGGGTAATATGAGTCACTGGGGGCTGATATGAGGCACTGGGGGGCTGAGATGAGGCACTGGGGGCTGAAGAGAGGCTGCTGGGGGGCTGAAGAGGGGCACTGGGGGCTGAAGAGAGGCTGCTGGGGGGCTGAAGAGAGGCTGCTGGGGGGCTGATATGAGGCACTGGGGGGCTGATATGAGGCACTGGGGGGCTGATGTGAGGCACTGGGGGGCTGATGTGAGGCACTGGGGACTGATGTGAGGCACTGGGGGGCTGATGTGGGGCACTGGGGGACTGAAGAGGGGCACTGGGGGTAATATGAGGCACGGGGGGCTGATATGAGTCACTGGGGGCTGAAGAGGGGCATTGGGGGTTTGAGATGAGTCACTGGGGGCTGATTAGGGGCCCTGGGGGTAATATGAGTCACTGGGGGCTTATATGAGGCACTGGGGGCTGAAGAGGGGCACTGGGGGGCTGGGGTGAGGCACTGGGGGCTGAAGAGAGGCTGCTGGGGGGCTGAAGAGGGGCACTGGGGCTGAAGAGAGGCTGCTGGGGGCTGATGTGAGGCACTGGGGACTGATGTGAGGCACTGGGCACTGATGTGAGGCACTGGGGGGCTGATGTGGGACACTGGGGGGCTAAAGAGGGGCACTGGGGGTAATATGAGGCACTGGGCGCTAATATGAGGCACTGGGGGGCTGATGTGAGGCACTGGGGGTGCTGATGTGAGGCACTGGGGGGCTGATGTGAGGCACTGGGGGGCTCATGTGAGGCACTGGGGGCTCATGTGAGGCACTGGGGGCTTATATGAGGCACTGGGGGGCTGAAGAGGGGCATTGGGGGTAATATGAGGCACTGGGGGACTGAGATGAGGCACTGGGGGCTGAAGAGAGGCTGCTGTGGTCTGAAGAGGGGCACTGGGGGCTGATATGAGGCACCGCAGTCTCATATGAGGCTGCTGGGGGGCTGAAGGGAGGCTGCTGGGGGAGGCTAAAGAGAGGCTGCTGGGGCTGATATGAGGCACTGGGGGATGAAGAGAGGCTGCTGAGGGGCTGAAGAGAGGCTGCTGAGGGGCTGAAGAGAGGCTGCTGGGGGGCTGAAGAGGGGCACTGGGGGCTGATATGAGGCACTGTGGGGTTGAAGAGGGGCATTGCGGGGCTGAAGAGAGGCTGCTGGGGGGCTGAAGAGGGGCACTGGGGGCTTAACAGAGGCTGCTGGGGGCTGAAGAGAGGCACTGGGGGCTGATATGAGGCACTGTGGGGCTGAAGAGGGGCATTAGGGGGCTGAAGAGAGGCTGCTGGGGGCTGAAGAGGGGCATTGGGGGCTAAAGAGAGGATGCTGGGGGCTGAAGAGAGGCTGCTGGGGGCTGAAGAGAGGCTGCTGGGGGCTGAAGAGAGGCTGCTGAGGGCACTGGGGGCTGAAGAGTGGCACTGGGGGCTGATATGAGGCACTGTGGGGCTGAAGAGGGGCATTAGGGGGCTGAAGAGAGGCTGCTGGGGGGCTGAAGAGGGGCATTGGGGGGCTAAAGAGAGGCTGCTGGGGGGCTGAAGAGAGGCTGCTGGGGGGCTGAAGAGGGGCACTTGGGGGGTAATATGAGTCACTGGGGGCTGATATGAGGCACTGGGGGGCTGAGATGAGGCACTGGGGGCTGATATGAGGCTGCTGGGGGGCTGAAGAGGGGCACTGGGGGCTGAAGAGAGGCTGCTGGGGGGCTGATATGAGGCACTGGGGGGCTGATATGAGGCCCTGGGGGGCTGATGTGAGGCACTGGGGGGCTGATGTGAGGCACTGGGGACTGATGTGAGGCACTGGGGGGCTGATGTGGGGCACTGGGGGACTGAAGAGGGGCACTGGGGGTAATATGAGGCACGGGGGGCTGATATGAGTCACTGGGGGCTGAAGAGGGGCATTGGGGGTTTGAGATGAGTCACTGGGGGCTGATGTGAGGCACTGGGGGCTGATTAGGGGCCCTGGGGGTAATATGAGTCACTGGGGGCTTATATGAGGCACTGGGGGCTGAAGAGGGGCACTGGGGGGCTGGGGTGAGGCACTGGGGGCTGAAGAGAGGCTGCTGGGGGGCTGAAGAGGGGCACTGGGGGCTGAAGAGAGGCTGCTGGGGGGCTGATGTGAGGCACTGGGGACTGATGTGAGGCACTGATGTGAGGCACTGGGGGGCTGATGTGGGACACTGGGGGGCTAAAGAGGGGCACTGGGGGTAATATGAGGCACTGGGCGCTAATATGAGGCACTGGGGGCTGATGTGAGGCACTGGGGTGCTGATGTGAGGCACTGGGGGCTGATGTGAGGCACTGGGGGCTCATGTGAGGCACTGGGGGCTCATGTGAGGCACTGGGGGCTTATATGAGGCACTGGGGGCTGAAGAGGGGCATTGGGGGTAATATGAGGCACTGGGGGACTGAGATGAGGCACTGGGGGCTGAAGAGAGGCTGCTGTGGTCTGAAGAGGGGCACTGGGGGCTGATATGAGGCACCGCAGTCTCATATGAGGCTGCTGGGGGGCTGAAGGGAGGCTGCTGGGGGAGGCTAAAGAGAGGCTGCTGGGGGCTGATATGAGGCACTGGGGGATGAAGAGAGGCTGCTGAGGGGCTGAAGAGAGGCTGCTGGGGGGCTGAAGAGGGGCACTGGGGGCTGATATGAGGCACTGTGGGGTTGAAAGAGGGGCATTGGGGGCTGAAGAGAGGCTGCTGGGGGCTGAAGAGGGGCACTGGGGGCTTAACAGAGGCTGCTGGGGGCTGAAGAGAGGCACTGGGGGCTGATATGAGGCACTGTGGGGCTGAAGAGGGGCATTAGGGGGCTGAAGAGAGGCTGCTGGGGGCTGAAGAGGGGCATTGGGGGCTAAAGAGAGGATGCTGGGGGCTGAAGAGAGGCTGCTGGGGGGCTGAAGAGAGGCTGCTGAGGGCACTGGGGGCTGAAGAGTGGCACTGGGGGCTGATATGAGGCACTGTGGGGCTGAAGAGGGGCATTAGGGGGCTGAAGAGAGGCTGCTGGGGGGCTGAAGAGGGGCATTGGGGGGCTAAAGAGAGGCTGCTGGGGGGCTGAAGAGAGGCTGCTGGGGGGCTGAAGAGGGGCACTTGGGGGATTATATCAGGCACTGGGGGCTGAAGAAAGGCTGCTGGGGGGCTATAGAGAGGCACTGGGGGCTGATATGAGGCTGCTGGGGGGCTGAAGAGGGGCACTTGGGGGCTGAAGAGAGGCTGCTGGGGGGTATTGGGGGCTGATATGAGGCACTAGGGGCTGATATGAGGCACTGGGGTTCTTATCTAGTCTGATTGGGGGTCATTCACATTGGGGTCTGATCTGAGGTCTTATTAAGATTGTGGGTCTTTTTTGGGCTGTCAGCTGAGGTCTGATTAACATTGGGGGTCTGACTGGTGGTCTGACCTCAGTTGTAATGAAAAATATTTTTTTCTTATTGTCCCCCTCTAAAACCTAGGTGTGTCGTATGGGACGGAGCGTCTTATAGGGCAAAAAATACGGGTAAGTTTAAAAATAATTTCTCCCTTGATTATATTGATAGTGCGGGTCTGTATGTATGTATGCAGAGTATATTTCTGTATGTATATATATATATATATATGGTTAAGGCTGCTGGCAGCCTGTATTTGTGGGCGGAGCCGAGGTCTCACCCCTTCAAAAAACCCTCTCCTGTGTCCCACGGCACGTATGCCGTTTCTACGTCGGGTCACGTTAGGCCCCATCCGCCAGCCGAACATTGACTCACCACGGTCCGGCAAGCGCACGTGTGGGGTGAGTCAGGGCGCGCGGCATGCCGGCACGCGGGTATGTCCCCTCCCGCCCTCGATGCTCGTGCTCCCTACGTGCCCGACATATGGCACCTCCGCTTCCTCTGCCGCCGACTCCGGGAGGTCCGCGCCATTGCGAGAGGGTGGTCACATGATCTTACCCCTCTCCACAGGCTCTTGGTGTGCGGGCGCCTCAGTGCTCCTTCTGCATTGCATCCCCCCCGGGCACCTGCTTCCCCCACACCCAAGTGGCAGGCTCATGTTGTTAGGCCCTTTAATAGACTTATACAGTCTCCCTTGCCTTGCCAAATACTTATATATTCCTTTGCGATCTGGTATGTGGTCATACTTAAACGGCCACGCATTATGTTGATTGGACAGGAAGTATCTGTCACAGGTTAGCCACAGAATTTGCGTTATGTTCCTTCTCATGTTTTTCTGCAGAGTTGCTCCGCAATATTAATCCGGCATTGATAGGCACCGGGTCAGGTACTGGCCTGCGAGTCTCTGGTTTCAGGTTGCTAAGTCACATAATTTTCTGCATATTTCCTTTAGGTGCCTTCAGGCGTACGTGGTTTTCCGCTGTGTTCTTGATCCTCAGGTTGCTTGTACAATAGGTATTGGAATTGGATTCGCACGCCTCTTGCATATATATAAAAAAAAAAAGAAACGCTTTTTCCCCATAGGTTCGTCTAGTGTCTCCGTTTGGTCAATCGCGTGGATTACTAAGGCCCCTTGGTGTCCTCCCAGGTAGGTATTCTGGTTCAGCACACCGCGTCACTCCAGTTCCAGCTGCGACACTAGCCCACTCTTGGGTAATTAGGTGGCAAGCTATCCACTTTCACCCGAAGCGTTCAGGTCCTCTTCACTTCTTCCTCACACTATCACATCTGCTCGCAGTTCAGGCCTAAAAAAAAAAAAAAATTGTCTTTCCTCCGATTAACCTGAGGCGTTCATGTGTCTCTCTCTCTCTCCTTCCACTGCACAAGCGTCTGGGTCACTATTGTCTTCTCGGCCTGAAGCGTTCAGGTCACGCTCTTGTCTTTTCTTACCTGAAGCGTTCAGATGACGTACCTATCCTTCTTAGCCTGGAGCGTCCGGGCCACGTGACGCTCCTGACACTGACACTCCTCTTCCTATTCATTCTGGTCTCGTCCGTCCAGTACATTCATTTCCACCCTTGCCGTTTCTCCGCTCGGCTCGCCCGTGCGGCTATCAGTTTCCTGCCTGAAGTGTTCAAGCATCACATCTTTTTATCATCTCGAACCAACACGTCGGTTCCTGTATCCTTTGGTCCATCGGCGACCACAATTGTTTTCATTGCATTTGGTTTAAACCAGCCTGTATAGTACGCTCACGTTGGATCCTAACATTTGCAGTCCCTAGGGCAAGACGGGTCTTCATCTGCGTACCTTGCCGGGGTGCAACATTTCTTGTCTTTGCAAAATCCAGAACATCGTCTCAAGCTATCAAAGCCACGCTCAGGGGCATAGAGAAAAGCAGTAGGGACACGACCCTTTCCCGACGGCCGGTCTCCGGCGAGCTTTTCAGGCAGCTGTCAGCAATCCTAGACGGAGATCATTTTGGCCCTTCCTTCAGTTTGGTCTTCAAGACCGCGATGTACCTAAGCTTCTATGGCTTCCTGCGCCCGCTAGAGTTAACTCTGTTAACTCGCCAAAGGGTACATTCTTGAAGAAAAGACAACTATCCTGGAACCATCCACGAAGACGTCTCAGACCGGGCCTCCAACAGAGATTCGCTATTTCAAAACCCAGAAAGCATGGTGTCCGGTTCAGGTGCTCCAGCATCTCTTGAACACAATACAAACTCCAGACCCGGACTCTCCATTACTCCCGTTCCAGGGCAAACCCCGAACCTCTCAGCAATTCGTATCTCACATCAGATCCCTGGTCGGTGGGTTGGGTCAGGACCCAAAAACGGTAACCGGACATTCTTTCCGCATTGGAGCGGCATCCACAGCCTCCAAACACAAGACACTTCCGCATATCATACGACATATGGGCAGGTGGAGATCAGCCTGTTTTACCAGGTACATTCCAGATCCGCAATCTGAAACCCGTGAAGTTTTTCGTTCCTTGGCATTGTAATATTCATTAAATTGTTCTTTTCACCTACTTTGTGTCTCTTTGGCCCTCTTCTAGGCCTGCCCACGTGACGTGGCTCCAGGCACACCTCAGCCAATTGGTCAGGGTCCCATCACTTCGTGTCACGGACCGTGGCTGCGGACACAAATAGTTAAGGCTGCTGGCAGCCTGTATTTGTGGGCAGAGCCGACGTCTCACCCCTTCAAAAACCAAATATATATATATGTGTGTCTGTATGTGTATATAATATATACATATATACACACTTGCGTGCACACGGCTTGTGTGTTTGTGCTTTAGGACGCACACCCTAATGCAATAGGCTGCGCACGCCTATACCCGGATCTGTACTATAAACCCTGTAATTGCACCAGATTCCCCTGAGAGCTCCACCTGCCCCTCATATATGAGCTCCATACGCTGCTCCTCAGGAAGCTCTGTGGACTGACTGCAGCACATCCTCTTCACTGGGCGGCTAACACACAGCCCCGCCTCCTTCCACACACAGCCCCGCCTCCTTCCACAAGCTGCTGCCTGGGGTTTGTCATGTGACCATGAAGGAGCATGTGACCAGTGATGTCACAGACCTTCTTCTAACAACTCCATTCTAGCATCTACCCCAGCAGATACTGAGCAGGTCCTTCACCACTTCTTATACTCAGAACTGCAGACCCCGCCCCCTGCATGGATCACATGACAGTGACATCATCTCAGGTCCCTCCCCACTTCCTCTCCCCACTGCTGAGCTCCGCCCCCTGCACTGATCACATGACGGTGACATCACCCCAGGTCCTTCACCACCTCTACTTCTGAGCCCCGCCCCCTGCACTGATCACATGTCGGTGACGTCACCCCAGGTCCTAAAGCTCTGGCAGTGCAGCAGATACTGGGCAGGTCCTGGTCGGTAGTCAGGGCTCTTGTTCTCTCTGGTATCAGCCATTCCTCCAGCCTGCAGGTAAGATGAGCTGTGAGGAGACAGTGTGGTGGAGAGCTCAGACATGTCACCTCTGGAGATTCTCCTCCATTACACACAAGGAATCCTTCTCCGCTCCGCAGCTTAGTATGATGGGGGGAGGAGTAGTGGGGATAGTGGGGGTTGTCATCATTTGCTGGCCCCTGACTGTCCTGGTGAGGGGCCCCTGCCTCCAGGAGCAGAATGAATGGAGCGGGGCCCGGCCTGAGCTCAGCTCTCTCCAGTCTCTTCTCTAGGAGTTCTGGACACAGCTGAGCACAGCCCAGAGGTGGGACCTGCATCTATCAGACACTTATCTCCTGTGGAGCCACCAGAGATCTCCATGTTGGGGCCCCTGGAATCCATGTGGTGGGGGCTCTGAGAAGCGGGGCCCCTCCAGGCTCAGGACGTGCGGTTCTGGAGGAGACATCTGGTCTTGTCCCCTGGATGATTTCCTCTCCTCTTCTCATAAAGGCGCCTGCAGTACTAAAAGCCTCCAGCTCCTCCAGTTCTCTCCTCTTCTCCTGAATGACCCCCGAGGATGGACAGGAAGGAGATCAGCAGAAGAATATTAGACCTCACCTTGGAGATCATCTCCCTGCTGAGCGGAGAGGTAAACTTCTCTAGATTTCTCTCCTCTGTATTGTATTCTGTAACAAGTCAGACATCGGGAAGGAGAATCCATCATAGGAAGTGATAGAAAGAGTCCAGGGTCCTGGAGAACGGCCCCCAGACCTTCCAAGTGACGGAGAACCTGAAGATCAGCCCCCAGTATGGTGAGTGATGTGTCATGTAGGAGCCATGAGGAGGTAAGTAGGCACGTTGTACCAGGAGGAGAGGCCGGAGGAGAGCACATGGCCCCTGAAGGGTTTATTCCCTAAGTGTCTCTCTCCATCCACAGGAGTACACAATAGTGAAGAAGACATCGGGGACTGTGTGACTCCCATCATCCATCTCCAGGAGTCAGGAGGGCGGAGCAGGACCCCTCCCCCATCACAGAGCCTCCCCTCACCACCTGATACATGAGCAGAAGATCCTAGAGCTCACCCACAAGATGATGGAGCTGCTGACTGGAGAGGTGACACTGCTGGGAATGCTGGGAAATTCTCCAGTAACAGCACTGGAGGGTCTGGGTGATGACGGTGTCATTGTGTTGTCAGGTTCCTATAAGGTGTCAGGACGTCACTGTCTATTTCTCCATGGAGGAGTGGGAGTATATAGAAGGCCACCAGGATCTGTACAAGGAGGCCATGATGGAGGAGCACCAGCCTCTTATATCACAGGGTAAGAGCCGTCATGTGCAGTGTATACACGTGTGTGCAGTGACATGTAATGGAGGAGCACCAGCCTCTTATATCACAGGGTAAGAGCCGTCATGTGCAGTGTATACACGTGTGTGCAGTGACATGTAATGGAGGAGCACCAGCCTCTTATATCACAGGGTAAGAGCCGTCATGTGCAGTGTATACACGTGTGTGCAGTGACATGTAATGGAGGAGCACCAGCCTCTTATATCACAGGGTAAGAGCCGTCATGTGCAGTGTATACACGTGTGTGCAGTGACATGTAATGGAGGAGCACCAGCCTCTTATATCACAGGGTAAGAGCCATCATGTGCAGTGTATACACGTGTGTGCAGTGACATGTAATGGAGGAGCACCAGCCTCTTATATCACAAGGTAAGAGCCGTCATGTGCAGTGTATACACGTGTGTGCAGTGACATGTAATGGAGGAGCACCAGCCTCTTATATCACAAGGTAAGAGCCGTCATGTGCAGTGTATACACGTGTGTGCAGTGACATGTAATGGAGGAGCACCAGCCTCTTATAACACAGGGTAAGAGCCGTCATGTGCAGTGTATACACGTGTGTGCAGTGACATGTAATGGAGGAGCACCAGCCTCTTATATCACAGGGTAAGAGCCGTCATGTGCAGTGTATACACGTGTGTGCAGTGATATGTAATGGAGGAGCACCAGCCTCTTATATCACAGGGTAAGAGCCATCATGTGCAGTGTATACACGTGTGTGCAGTGACATGTAATGGAGGAGCACCAGCCTCTTATATCACAAGGTAAGAGCCGTCATGTGCAGTCTATACACGTGTGTGCAGTGACATGTAATGGAGGAGCACCAGCCTCTTGTATCACAGGGTAAGAGCCGTCATGTGCAGTGTATACACGTGTGTGCAGTGACATGTAATGGAGGAGCACCAGCCTCTTATATCACAGGGTAAGAGCCGTCATGTGAAGTGTATACACGTGTGCAGTGACATGTAATGGAGGAGCACCAGCCTCTTATATCACAGGGTAAGAGCCGTCATGTGCAGTGTGTACACATGTGTGCAGTGACATGTAATGGAGGAGCACCAGCCTCTTATATCACAAGGTGAGAGACGTCATGTGCAGTGTATACACGTGTGTGCAGTGACATGTAATGGAGGAGCACCAGCCTCTTATATCACAAGGTAAGAGCCGTCATGTACTGTGTATACACGTGTGTGCAGTGATATGTAATGGAGGAGCACCAGCCTCTTATATCACAAGGTAAGAGCCGTCATGTGCAGTGTATACACGTGTGTGCAGTGACATGTAATGGAGGAGCACCAGCCTCTTATATCACAAGGTAAGAGCCGTCATGTGCAGTGTGTACACGTGTGTGCAGTGACATGTAATGGAGGAGCACCAGCCTCTTATATCACAAGGTAAGAGCCGTCATGTGCAGTGTATACACGTGTGTGCAGTGACATGTAATGGAGGAGCACCAGCCTCTTATATCACAGGGTAAGAGCCGTTATGTGCAGTGTATACACGTGTGTGCAGTGACATGTAATAGAGGAGCACCAGCCTCTTATATCACAGGGTAAGAGCCGTCATGTGCAGTGTATACACGTGTGTGCAGTGACATGTAATGGAGGAGCACCAGCCTCTTATATCACAGGGTAAGAGCCGTCATGTGCAGTGTATACACTTGTGTGCAGTGACATGTAATGGAGGAGCACCAGCCTCTTATATGACAAGGTAAGAGCCGTCATGTGCAGTGTATACACGTGTGTGCAGTGACATGTAATGGAGGAGCACTAGCCTCTTATATCACAAGGTAAGAGCCGTCATGTGCAGTGTATACACGTGTGTGTAGTGACATGTAATGGAGGAGCACCAGCCTCTTATATCACAAGGTAAGAGCCGTCATGTGTAGTATATACACGTGTGTGCAGTGACATGTAATGGAGGAACACCAGCCTCTTATATCACAAGGTAAGAGCCGTCATGTGCAGTGTATACACGTGTGTGTAGTGACATGTAATGGAGGAGCACCAGCCTCTTATATCACAGGGTAAGAGCCGTCATGTGCAGTGTATACACGTGTGTGCAGTGACATGTAATGGAGGAGCACCAGCCTCTTATATCACAGGGTAAGAGCCGTCATGTGCAGTGTATACACGTGTGTGCAGTGACATGTAATGGAGGAGCACCAGCCTCTTATATCACAGGGTAAGAGCCATCATGTGCAGTGTATACACGTGTGTGCAGTGACATGTAATGGAGGAGCACCAGCCTCTTATATGACAAGGTAAGAGTCGTCATGTGCAGTGTATACACGTGTGTGCAGTGACATGTAATGGAGGAGCACCAGCCTCTTATATCACAAGGTAAGAGCCGTCATGTGCAGTGTATACACGTGTGTGTAGTGACATGTAATGGAGGAGCACCAGCCTCTTATATCACAGGGTAAGAGCTGTCATGTGCAGTGTATACACGTGTGTGCAGTGCATGTAATGGAGGAGCACCAGCCTCTTATATCACAGGGTAAGAGCCGTCATGTGCAGTGTATACACGTGTGTGCAGTGACATGTAATGGAGGAGCACCAGCCTCTTATATCACAGGGTAAGAGCCGTCATGTGCAGTGTATACACGTGTGTGCAGTGACATGTAATGGAGGAGCACCAGCCTCTTATATCACAGGGTAAGAGCCGTCATGTGCAGTGTATACTCGTGTGTGCAGTGACATGTAATGGAGGAGTTACACGTTAGGGCCCTTTATTTTCCTTATAAGTCAGACATACAGATACGGCTCCGCTCTCCTGCCGTATGGTAAGTGTCTCCTATTGGTATCTGTCGGGCCGGTATAGTAAACTACACTGTTCTTTCTTTATCGGAGTAATGGAAAAACAAACCTTATAAAACTCATCAGGACTTACATATACATTAGTTAAGCTTCATTGAACCCCCCCCCCCTTCCCCCATACTTACACCTTTGCATAGGTCTGTTATAGATGCTTTGTTTACATGCTGCAGCAAAGCTGTGGGGGCGTGTCCCAACAATGCCTGAACTCTCCCTCTGAATATTTGTGGGTGTGAATAATTTGCCCCCCTGCACATCACATACATCACACACATACCCATTACACCCTGCACCACATAAATCATACGCTGCACCGTACACATCACAAGCTGCACCGCACACATCACACGCTGCACCGCACACATCACACGCTGCACCGTACACATCACACGCTGCACCGTACACATCACACGCTGCACCGAACACATCACACGCTGCACCGTACACATCACACGCTGCACCGTACACATCACACGCTGCACCGTACATCACACGCTGCACCGTACACATCACACGCTGCACCGTACACATCACACGCTGCACCGTACACATCACACGCTGCACCGTACACATCACACGCTGCACCGCACACATCACACGCTGCACCTCACACATCACACGCTGCCACCACACGCTGCACCGCACACATCACCACACGCTGCACCGCACACATCACACGCTGCACCGCACACATCACACGCTGCACCGTACACATCACACGCTGCACCGTACACATCTCACGCTGCACCGTACACATCTCACGCTGCACCGCACACATCACACGCTGCACCGCACACATCACACGCTGCACCGCACACATCACCACACGCTGCACCGCACACATCACACGCTGCACCGTACACATCACACGCTGCACCGTACACATCACACGCTGCACCGTACACATCACACGCTGCACCGTACACATCACACGCTGCACCGTACACATCACACGCTGCACCGTACACATCACACGCTGCACCGTACACATCACACGCTGCACCGTACACATCACACGCTGCACCGTACACATCACACGCTGCACCGTACACATCACACGCGGCTTCAGCGCACACATCACACGCGGCTTCAGCGCACACATCACACGCGGCTTCAGCGCACACATCACACGCGGCTTCAGCGCACACATCACACGCGGCTTCAGCGCACACATCACACGCGGCTTCAGCGCACACATCACACGCGGCTTCAGCGCACACATCACACGCGGCTTCAGCGCACACATCACACGCGGCTTCAGCGCACACATCACACGCGGCTTCTGCGCACACATCACACGCGGCTGCACCGTACACATCACCACACGCTGCACCGTACACATCACCACACGCTGCACCGTACACATCACACGCGGCTGCACCACACACATCACACGCTGCACTGCACACGCTGCACCGTACACATCACCACGCGCTGCACCGTACACATCACACCCGGCTGCACCGTACACATCACACGCGGCTGCACCGCACACATCACCACACGCTGCACCGTACACATCACCACGCACTGCACCGTACACATCACACCCGGCTGCACCGTACACATCACACGCGGCTGCACCGCACACATCACCACACGCTGCACCGCACACATCACCACACGCTGCACCGCACACATCACCACACGCTGCATCGGCCCATAAGACGCACCTAGCTTTTAGAGGAGAACAATAAGAAGCAAAATATTTTTCATTAGATCTCAGGTCAGATCACCAATCATACCTGACAGCCCCAATAAGACCCCCAATGTTAATAAGACCTCAGATAAGAGCCCCATACCTCTCATCAACCCCCATTGCCTCTCACCAGCCCCGAGCAGGGTTATTTCAGCCCCCATCAGCCATATATGGAATAAAATTAAAAAAACAACTTACCTTTCCTGCTCCGGACGCCCCCGCTCCTCGTCTGCAGCGCAATCCTCTCCCTTGTGGCTTCGGCTCTGCTGTGAAGGCTGCGCACAGTGTGAGATCACAGAGCGCACTCACGCTGTGCGCAGCCCTGCAGAGCTGACAGCCGAGGACCAGGAAGCGGTGAGTACAAAGCCTTCACTGCTTCCCGGTCCTCCGTACTTCTGTGGGGGGAAAAATGCATCTTATGGGGCGAAAAATACGGTATGTTCATAGAGGTATTTATTTACCGATCTATATCACTATATATAAATATACATATATATATATACACCATCTATATAAATGTATATAGATATAAAGATTGGTAAATATATATCTCCATATACATATATAGATGATATATATAGATATATATGTATATAGAGATATAGATCAGTATCTCTATATATGTATATTATGGGCAAGGCTTTACTTGTCTGTGGTTGTCCGGGGGAGGGCGAGGTGGCTTTGGGGTCCGATTACCTGCATCTGACAGGACTCTTGAATTCACACGGCTGCCTGCACTGGTAGCAGGAGCTGCCCGGCAGCCAGTCGCAGAGGGAGGGCACACCAGTGGGTCAGGGCTCTGGTGTTTTCACAGGGTTGCCGGGACTGGTAAGGATCGCGCATGTGCGATCCCTCACAGGAGCCGTCCGGCAGCCAGATACAGGGAGAGAGGGGGGCGGGCACCTAGAGGAGGGGGGCGGGCACCTAGAGGAGGGGGGAGGGCACCTAGAGAAGGGGGGCGGGCACCCAGGCTCTGATGTTTCGTGTACAGAGCCGGGCCCCTCCCTCAGGCATGGATAAGCCTGTACATGAAACATCAGCACAGGGAGCCTGGTGGATGACGTCGCGGGTCACATGACCGGCATCAGTCCTGCAGAATCCCGGTACTATAGAAATAAAATGTAAATTACAAAAGTGTTATTAGATAGGTTATGAGATACATGGGCATATAATTATATAACTCGGACAACCCCTTTAAATGTATTTTATTTGGATTTTATGTGATAGAGAAACACAAATTACTATTGTACTAATTTGAGAAGCAGCCAAGAGGCCCATGTTCACCCCTGAGGCGCTGCAGAGATCCACAACTGAAGTGGGAGAATCTGTCCACAGGACAACTATTTTTCTAAAGGAGCGTTTATTCAAAGAAACAAAGTATGGAAGCCATACAGTACAAAAGATGCAGTAAAAAAATATAACAATGATGGGTCGGGGGTCGGGAAGTGCAACCGTCTAGGAGAGAATTGATCAGGGAGTCACAGGTCCCAGGCCAGTAAGAGACCCGTAACCAAGGTTCCCAAATTGTATTACATTTATTCGGGCAACCTCTGCACAGTTAGGTAAGTTCATGCAGTGGGAGCACCACATTCACCTCTCTAAGTCAGGCATTTCTATTTCGTCTCTTCGGATGCTTCCAGTTATACAGAATAACCTTTTTAGTAGTAACTTAAAGTGCGTAAAGCCACAGTAAGGGGAAGATCAACTAATCCAAAGAGGCAAACTTTAGGGTGTAATATGTTTGGCTTCTCCAAAGAAGTCTCCATAAACTCCCAAACCTCTCTCCAATACGCCTGCGAGACTCTACAGTCCCAAAACATGTGCAATATCGTACCCTCAGCCAGACGACATCTGGGGAACTCCGCTGAGGGCAACGTACCCATAATGTAGAGTCTATGGGGGGTATAGTAGATCCTATGTGTGAACTGAACATGCACCAGTTTATCCCTACCACTAACCAATGGGGGCCTGAGATGGTCAGGAGAGCTCTACCATCATCCTCATCTTAGTTGGGGATATTTTCTGTCCATTTCTGCAGCACATTATCTCGTATGGGCGCTCACTGGAAAACTATTAGGCCTCTTTCCCACGAGCGTGACGGATTAGGTCAGGGTGCATTCAGTGAAACTCGGACCATTTTGCAAGCAAGTTCAGTCTGCAATTGCGTTCAGTTTTTTCAGTTTCCGCGTGAGTGCAATGCGTTTTTCACGTGCGTGATAAAAAATGGAAGGTTTACAAACCATATCTCCTAGCAACCATCCATGAAAAACGCATTGCATCTGCACTTGCTTCCGGATGTAATGCGTTTTTCACTGAAGCCCCATTCACTTCTATGTGGGCAGGGCTGCGTGAAAAACGCAGAATATAAAAGATGCTGCGTTATTCACGCAATGCCGAACTGATGCGTGAAAAAAACGCTCATGTACACAGACCCATTGAAATGAATGGGTCAGGATTCAGTGCGGGGGCTATGCGTTCACGTCACACATTGCACTCGTGCGGAAAAGTTGCTCGTGTGAAAGGGGCCTTAGTCATGTCCTCCACAAATCGGACCTTTATGGGAGAGTGGCAATAAGAAAGTCATTTTTGAACGCAGCCCATAAGAAGTGCTGTTTGCAGTTTGCCACCAGCCATGTAGGGGACACAGCAAACATGTGGAAGTAGGTGCTCTGGTCAAATGAGACCAAAGTTCTAAAGCCTAAATACAAAACGCTATGGGCGGAGGAAAACTAACACTGCACATCATCCTGAACACACCATCCCCACCGAGCTGTGTTACATGCCTAAAACAGGCATAGAAAATGGTAAATGAGACAGGCCTGCCGGACCTTCCCTGCTCACGCCACACCCACTTTTTTAGACCTGGTATGATCGGGGAGAAGTCACAGATTATGATACAAAGGGCCTTCCTTTCATAAATGACCCCCTTATTTTTTGCTGGATCCAATTCCAGCCTATTAGGAATATTCTAAGTTTGTCTACTCAATGATTTAACAAAAAACACTAATTCCAATTTTTATCTCCACAGAGAATTCCAGTAAACATTTTAAAGAAAACTTCATGTTACAACCAAATTATAAAGTAGAACGTGAAGATATCATGCAGCGCTCTTCAGGAGGCAACGTTAATGTACATTCTGGACTTCCTAATACAGATCTATCACGTAATCCCCCTAATCATGAGGAACCATCTCTTAACCAATCACAGATTGTTACCAAAAGTACAGGTCAGAAAGGGGGTAAAAGGTTTAAGTGTGGTAAAGAGTTTACAAAGGGATCGAGTTTTTCTACACACAGTAGAATTAACGCAGTAGAGAAGCGATATTCATGTTCACAATGTAAGAAATATTTTACGGCTAAATCAAGTCTTGTTAAACATGAGAGAAGTCACACAGGAGAGAAGCCATACTCATGTTCAAAGTGTGGGAAGTGTTTTAAACAAAAATCTGAATTTGTTACACATAAGAGAAGTCATAAAGGGGAGAAACCATATTCATGTACAGAATGTGGAAAATGTTTTGCACAGAAATCAACTCTTGTTTCACATAGGAGAACTCACACAGGAGAGAAGCCATATTCATGTTTAGAATGTGGTAAATGTTTTGCAAATAAATCAGATTTTGTTAAACATGAGAGAATTCACACAGGAGAGAAGCCATATTCATGCTCAGAATGTGGGAAATCATTTTTACAAAAATCAAGTCTTTTTTTACATAAGAGAATTCACACAGGGGAGAAACCATATTTATGTACAGAATGTGGTAAATGTTTTACACAGAAATCAACTCTTATTTCACATAAGAGAACTCACACAGGAGAGAAGCCATATTCATGTTTAGAATGTGGTAAATGTTTTGCAAATAAATCAGATTTTGTTAAACATGAGAGAATTCACACAGGAGAGAAGCCATATTCATGCTCAGAATGTGAGAAATCTTTTACAGATCAATCAGGTCTTGCTAGACATAAGATAATTCACACAGGTGAGATGCCATATACATGCTTAGAATGTGGGAAATGTTTTACACATAAAACAAGTTTTGTTACACATGAGAGAAATCACACAGGAGAGAAGCCATATTCATGTTCAGAATGTGGGAAATGTTTCACAAATAAATCCGATTTTGTTAAACATGAGAGAATTCACACAGGAGTGAAGCCATATTCATGTTCAGAATGTGAGAAATCTTTTACAGATAAATCAAGTCTTCGTAGACATAAGAGAATTCACACAGGTGAGATGCCATATGCATGTTTAGAATGTGGGAAATGTTTTAAACAAAAATCAGAACTTGTTTCCCATGAGATATGTCACACAGGAGAGAAGCCATATTCATGTTCAGAATGTGGAAAATGTTTTACACATAAATCGTATCTAGTTACACATGAGAGATTTCACACAGGAGAGAAGCCATATTCATGCTTAGAATGTGGGAAATGTTTTACAGATAAATCAAGTCTTGTTAAACATGAGAGAATTCACACAGGAGAGAAGCCATATGCATGCTTAGAATGTGGGAAATGTTTTACTACTAAAGCCCAACTTAAGAAGCATCAGGCAAGTCACAAAGGAGAGAAGCAGTTTTGATGTTTTGAAAGGAATTTAAGTGATAAAACTCATTGGATCAGAAGAAACTATATTATTTTTTGGAATATGGGAAATGCTATGACAGCAAAAAAAGAATTTTAACCTAGTTAGGGCTCGTTCACATCACCGTTTGTCTTTTCCGTTCTCCGGCTCCGTTCAGGAGCAGGAGAACGGAAAGGATGGATGCTGTACATAACTGACACCAACGGAGCCTAAAGACCCCATAGACTTTAATGGGGTCCGTTTGGTGTCCGCTCAAAACATGATTTTTGAGCGGACATGAAAGTACTGCATGCAGGACTTTCGTGTCCGCTCAAAAATCATGTTCTGAACGGACCCCATTAAAGTCTATGGGGTCTTTAGGCTCCGTTGGTGTTAGTTAGGTGTCAGTTATGTACAGCATCCGTCCTTTCCGTTCTCCTGCTCCTGAACGGAGCCGGAGAACGGAAAAGACAAACGGTGAAGTGAACGAAGCCTTATTGACAGACTGATAAATAACTGGCTACGTGTTAATGTGTCCCTGCTGACAGCAATCCTCAGAATAGTCGCACAACTTGCTGTTATTAGAGCTGAGATCTGGCTGCATCTACGTTCCTGCTGTATCTGTCATGGGTTCAGCAAAAAAAGCATCCAGTATATAATACAACTGTCTGCATCCGTTTGACTTGATCCTTGACTTAAATTGTGTTTCATAAAGGATCTGTCTTGATCAGTATCCCATGCACTCAAGTGTGCATCATGGGAACGCAGCGAAACAGAATGGAATGCATTCTTTTGCTCTCCGTTCCGTTCAGTTTTGTCCCCATTAATAATGAATAGAGACGAAACTGAAGTTTTTTTTCTCTGGTTTTGAGATCCTATGACGGATCTCAATAGCGAAACGTAAAGCGCAGATATGAACGTAGCCTAAATTACAGACAGGTCATAGTCAAATTGCATTGGCAAGTGGATTGCATGTTGTTTTGAACCGCTGCAGCCAGTCACATTGTGACCCCATTCACCGTTATGAATTCATGTGAAATGTCGCAGTGCAGTTCCAGCCTGAAAGCTAATTAGAATATTTATTTTTGGGTAGGATTAACCTGGATCTAGCAAATGAAAAAAATTATATTTCTTGTTAAAAAAAAGTAGAGCCTTGTTTACTCCAGAGCAGTGAGGATGAGTTGTCCCCATGAACCTCACACCTCCACCCACACTGCGGGAGAGTCCGAAGCTCCATGTTTACCTCCTGTGACATTCATTGGTCATAAATATATTGGTATCATCATAACAATATTACAGATTTATTTGACAATGCGATATTCATAATTCATAAAATGTTGATAATTAACCCCATATGTGCATTTCTGCGGTTTAACGGTAAACCTAGATACCGGAGCTAAGTAATATATATCGGTGGTGGGAATCGCTTGTGATGCCGACATCTCTTAAAGAGGACCTCTCCCTCCTCCTGACATGCCGGGTTTAATAGCTTCATGCATCCCCATGTAGTAACAGTTCTGGAGCATCTGTTCTTATGACTATGTTGTGCCATTCCTTTATTATTCCTACTAGAAGTTATGAGTGAATCGCTAGCAGTCTGCAGTAAGGGTACAGAGGTCAGGTAACTGGTTGGGGGGGGTGTCTGCACAGTCTGACTCTATCCAGTCTAGGGTTGTTTCGGGTATCAAAATATGAATACCCAATAGATACTTTTGTGCCGGTATCGGTTTGATACCGGGATTTGCCTTTTTCCGATACAGGGCAGTGCTGCTGCGCAGTTTAGTATCACGGAAAATGGTGCACACTGCTATCAGCGCACTCCATGTTCCCTCAGCAGCACAGGAGAAGTAGTCACTCTCTCCCTCCCCCCTGTGCCGCCAATGAGGAGAGACGGGAGGAGGAGGAGGGGCGGGCACAGTGCGCCACCAATGAAAATTAATGTCTAATACAAATACAGGAGGCGGTGTCGGCGGGGAGCTGCGATCAGCGTCAGTTAACCCCTCAGGTGCTGCACCCGCCTCCTGTATTTTAACATTAAAGGGGTTGTCCAAGATTGGGGACATTGGTGTAAGTGCATAACAGTGACATAAATATTACCACACACCTGTCCTACCTTTGCCACACATTTCTGATGCCCCGTTTTCATATCGCAAATTCTCAGCCATAAGTGCCTATTTTCTTATAGTCAGGGATTAGGGCTGAGCGAACCAGGTGAAGTTCGGGTTTGTTGGGTTCGGCCGAACTTCAGGTCAAAGTTCGGGTTCAGGACCCAAACTTCACCCAGACCCCATTTAAGTCAATGGGGACCCGAACTTCAACTTTATTATTTTCCGTTATAACATGGTTGTAGCGGAAAATAATAGCATTCTTAAAACAGAATGCTAAATAAAATGTCTATTGAGGGGTTAAAAAAAAAAAAAAAAAACTCACCTCATCCACTTGTTCACACAGACGGCATGTTGTGAGCTCTGTGACATCACCGCAGGTCCTGAAGAAATAAAGGTGCCGGTTGCGCGATCAAGTGGATGAGGTGAGTTTTTATTTTTATTTTTTTTAACCCCTCAATAGACATTTTATTTAGCATTCTGTTTAAAGAATGCTATTATTTTCTGTTATAACCATGTAATAACGGAAAATAATATCACCCGAACCCAGACTGCAGTGAAAAAGTCCGGGTTCGGGTTCAGGTACCCTAACTCGGTACGAACTTGAACTTTGCAGTTTGGATTCTCTCAACTCTATCGGTGATGTACCGGATCCATTGCTTAAGAGCGAAGCCTCTTCTTCAGCTTCGCAGGGAGCCCGGTGATGTTACCGTCAGCCTCAGTAATTATGCAGAGCGCACAGAGGGGTGGTAACTAGGCTGGAAGACATTGCGCTAAGCCACGCCCTTCCGGTCCGGTGACGTCACCGGGCATGGCGCTTTCTAATGAATGAAGGAGGCGGAGCACTATGCTGCTTAGCATAGAAAACTCCTCCCATGTAAAATACAGGCTAATGGGGCGGAAGGCTGGAGAAAGAAGGAAATCCTTTCACCAAAGCACGTTTCATAGGATTACACGGCCATGCTAATTGTATATTTTGCATTTAGACAATGTCTGAAAACCAGACAATAAAACAATGGTTGAGTTGAAATAAAAGCTAACCCTATTTATGTAATGAGGCTGCGTTTGTATAGCTGAAAATAAATATTTTTAGCCCGGTACTTGTGTCTTGGACTGAATCTTTTTTGCTCATTCTACTTTGGGAGTTGCAGTGCGTGCATTTCACTTTCCTGTGGTTATACATCTGTTTCAAGGGATTGCCAGGTCAATATGATTATGGATATATGTGGGAGCGTGCCCCTCAGAGTGCCATGCAGTATGGTATGTTCATGGATATATGTGGGAGCGTTCACCTCAGAGTGCGATGCTGTCTGGTATGTTTAGGGATACACTTGGGAGCGTGCCCCTCAGAGTGTGATGCGGTCTGGTATGTTTATGGATATATGTGGGAGCGTGCACCTTAGAGTGCGATGCTGTTTGGTATGTTTACGGATACATGTCACAAGAAAACAATCTCAGAGAGGCTTGGATAAGTCAAATTGTTCAAAAGTTATTACCACCTAAAGTGACGCGTGTCATATTTCAAAATATCAGTCTGGAATTTTTTAAAATAACGTATTTGATTTTATACTGATAATGATATTTCTTTTTTTCGATCAGAATGCCGTCTTACATTGTGCGTGGATGTAAGACGACTCAATAAAAAAAAAAAAACAGGACCGTTCCATCATCCTCATCCATTCATTTCCTCGTGATATCGAAAGAATCCGCCAATGGCTTACTCAAACTGGACAGTGCCCTCATAATTAGAGATGAGCGAACCGAAGCTGACGAAGTCGAATTCGTTCCAAATTTCATGAGAAATTCGATTCTGAACGAATACGAATTTCCTCTCACTTCGTGGTAACGAATCGGAATTTTTCCTAACATGGCGGCTAAAATGGTGGTCATGGGGCAAGGAACTCTGGGAAGGCGGGATTATGCCTTGCATGCAGCCAATTAGCAGGCAGCCAGCCCGGTGATGTCACAGCCCTATAAATACGGCAGCCATCTTAGATTCTGCCATTCACCAGCATACTTTGTTCAGGGAAAGACGTGTATGCAGGCGCTAGGGAGAGTGAAAGAAAACATAATTGTTAAAGAAAAAAGTGATTTATTAGTGCAGGGAAAGGATAGTGAGGAATCATTTCACAGGCAGGGAGAGACGTGTGCAGATGCTAGGGAGAGTTATAGGAACATACTCATTGTGATAAAGCGCGATTTACAAGTGCACGGAAACGTTACTTGGGAATCCAGATAGTCTCATAATACAGCTCTGTCATTCCAGCAACGTTCCCAACGTCAGCTAGCGGTCGTGTCTTGACCAGCAACCCGGTGGTTCTTGATTGGTGGACTCGATCTTCGGCTTTGTCGCAAGTGACAGCAGCACCAGCGACCTGTCTAGAGTCTAGAATGAGCAGCTTTCTTCACCCACATAGTAAAGAAACTACTCACCAGCAGCAGCAGGTAGACCTGGAGTAGGACCTGAACCAGCAGGTGATGGCATACTTGGAGTGCACCCTGCCGGGCGTAATTGAAGATCCCCTGGACTACTGGGCAGCTAAACTGGATTTGTGGCCGCAACTGGCAGAGTTTGCCCTGGAAAAGCTGTCCTGCCTGGCCAGTAGTGTGGCATCAGAGCAGGTGTTTAGTGCAGCAGGGGCCACAGTTACTCCAAGGAAAACTCACCTGTCCAACCAAAATTTGGAGAGACTTACTTTTGTCAAGATGAATCAGGCGTGGATCAGCCAGGATTTCCACCCACTGATGCATCAGGTTAGATCATCCATCTCCACACTGTCACCTTGCCACTCTGTGGCCTCCTGATGCTGCCATCTACACACTATGTCACTGTGCCACTCTGTGGCCTCCTGATGCTGCCATCTCCACACTATGTCACCTTGCCACTCTGGCCTCCTGATGCTGCCATCTCCACACTATGTCACCTTGCCACTCTGTGGCCTCCTGATGCTGCCATCTACACACTATGTCACTGTGCCACTCTGCTGTATCGTGCAGCTGTTGCTGCCATCTCCACACTGTCACCTTGCTACTCTGTGGCCTACTCATACTGCTGCTGTCACCTCCACACTTTGTCATTGCGCCACTCTGTGGCCTCCTGATGCTGCCGCCACGTCCAGACCCTGTCATTGTGCCACTTGGTGGTCTCCTCATGCTGCTTCCACCTCACCACTATGTCATAGGGCCACTCTGTGGACTTCTCATGCTGTTACCACCCTCCCGATTCTATGACGGGGTCGCTATTGTCCTTGTTTGGGCTTCTTGAAATTACCATTTATTTTACCTTTCTTCTGATCGGTCAGAAGGAAGGAAAAATGAGACGCACAACAGATCCTGTCTGTGTAGCAGCTGTATGGCCTGTATGGTCCCATCAAAATTGGCTTATAATTTAGTAGCCAAAAGCAGGAGTGGGTACAAAACTCAGAAGACATGCAAATATTAACTTCATGTGTCATCTCTGTTTTAGATCCACTCCACCTGGAGACGAATCCTGTCAAGATTGCTGCCGCATTCCTCCAGTAGCTACAGACAATGAGAAGACAAAGCTTTAAGATGGAGCCCGGAAAAGTCGCAAAGTTAGTGAAGAGTCAAATCAACCAACCAGGCCCCGGTCTCTTTGTCCGGTGAAAATATCACGGGTTCCTAGTCATCAGGGAAATGAAAAGGACGGCATCCTGTGGTGAACGGAGATGGAGAGGGTCTTCAGATTCCCCCTGCACTATATGGATGTCTCAGAAATGAACCGCTGCTCCCGACAGCATCACCTTGGAAGGTCATGGAGCGTTCCCGTCATCCGGCATCTATTCGCCCCGCTGAAGGATTATTTTAAAAGTGTGTAGAAGCCGACACGGGGCCCCTACGCTGCAGATTTCTTAAGGAGACACCGCATTTTACAATATTAAATTATTATTTGATGCATTAGCAATACTGATGAATTACTGAGCAAATGCTGACTCGGTGAAGGCGTATGCTCCCCAGACAGGATCCGTTTTTTGGGGGTTATTGTTCTGACGGTTTAGAGGAAGGGCAAAGTAATCAGTGATATCAACACAACCTTACTGCTGACACCCTCTCTACTCTGAGGCAAAGAAAGATGGGTGTTCTCGGCAGCATCTCGCAATAAAATGATTTATTGAAAACTCCAAGACATGTAACAAAGCAACGTTTCAGCTAGTAAATAGCCTTTATCAAGCTCATACAAGTAATGGTTGCAATACACATATATATATATATATATATATATATATATTAAAAGCACCTGAGTGCAACAATTAGTGTCCACCAATCAATCGGTGTACCCAGCCATAGCTGACCTATCAGTGACCATAGGATTCCAAACCCCATATTTGCATGTCAAAGTGGAAACATCACCTGTGTAGGAAGCATACCTGCAGGTCGTCATCAGAGTGCGTCTCACCCGGTGGGCTGTGCTTACCCAAACATCCATGCTCCGTGGCAAGGCTGCGCAGCGTGACCGCAGCGTGACCACGCGTCATCCGGAGCGCGACACTACACGTGTGGGAGACTGCAGCGTTGTCGTGCTGCGCAGCCTTGCCACGGAGCATGGATGTTTGGGTAAGCACAGCCCACCGGGTGAGACGCACTCTGATGACGACCTGCAGGTATGCTTCCTACACAGGTGATGTTGCCACTTTGACATGCAAATATGGGGTTTGGAATCCTATGGTCACTGATAGGTCAGCTATGGCTGGGTACACCGATTGATTGGTGGACACTAATTGTTGCACTCAGGTGCTTTTAATATATATATGTGTATTGCAACCATTACTTGTATGAGCTTGATAAAGGCTATTTACTAGCTGAAACGTTGCTTTGTTACATGTCTTGGAGTTTTCAATAAATCATTTTATTGCGAGATGCTGCCGAGAACACCCATCTTTCTTTGCACCTGATGGTGGCCGTCTGGATCGGAGGCCAAGGGTGAGGCTGTTGCATCTGCTAGACCTAAATCCGTTGGTGCTGCCTCTACATTTTATTGTATCACCCTCTCCACTCTGTTGGGGGGGCTCTACTTGTATAAGCGTTCAATAGAACAGGTTCTGTAGACATCTATGTGGAATCAGCTGACGACGGTGTAAAAGGAGTGTGCATCTTCTTGGCGCTAACATCGACCTGTAAGGCTGAGTTAATACTTGAGTTATTTGGTCAGTTTTGGCCCCGTGACCGCCAAAATAAGTGAAGTGTGCAGTGATTCTAAGAGCGACGCCTGTCATCTGCATGTCATACTGACTGACCGTATTATTTTACTACCCCAGTACACTCCCTATGCATGTTACTGCAAGGCACAGTGTTCTACACCCATATAAAGGCTCTCTGCAACCTGAAAAGAGCCGTTTTTTATGCGATTCGTCGCAAATTAATTCGGATCAAAGCATATTTTTACGAAAAATTGGGCGAACCGACCGAATAAAATTTTTGAGACATTCGCTCATCTCTACTCAAAATCTTGAAGAAATGATTATAAAAGTCAAGGAGGGCACACTGTATGACAACTATCGAATGTGTTCATTACATTTTTCAAATGATGCGTACACTCATCACGAAGACCGTTGTCAGGGACCGAACCGGAAGACTCTGGCGTCCTAGGCTGTAGCCTTGCTCACTAGACCACAGAGCTTCCTGGACAGTTTCTGTTACTTTTTTTTAACTACCTCCTTGACCTGATTTTTCCTGCATTTTTCCTGCATTAATTGCCACAGACCAGCATATGTCCGTGCGTAAGGTGATATGTGATATGTGAAAATTAAGACCAGAAGTGGAGCCATCTTAGCGCATTGGGTGCAAGCGGTGAAGAACCATATGTGGTGGTCAGCTAAGACTTGTGGGGAGGATGGTGCACAGCTTGTGATGAGATGGAATTCTTTATTAAATTATGTGACCAATGTACATGAATAGATAGAACCAATGGAATTTCCATCTTGCCTTCACGATCCCCTAACGGAGGAACAAATTTCTACTACCAAATGGCTCACTGTGGATTCCTCAGCAATGGATCTCCTTAGAGAAATTGTATTAAATCTTTTGCTACAAAGAGATATAAAACATCTAACCTGCTTTTGTCATACCGGAGATTTGCCTGTGTATGCCTGAAATATAGGCCAAAAAGAATACACTACTACATCGATGGCATGATCCTGTGTTCACAATTAGCCGCACTGGACCACAACCGAAATGTGGAAAGAGTAAGAGCAGTTATGAAACATGCCACCGCGACTAGTGACCCCGAAGGCAGTTATAGACATCGTGTGGAGTTTTCGAAAGGCATGGGTGGTGAAGACTATTTATGAGCCAACCTCACAGGAATTTATGTTGGCTATTAGGGAAGATGTCATACGAATTTTAAAAAAGGAACAAGTACATTCTTGGCTTCCAAAAGCACCTGAACTACCAGACAACGTTGCTTCTGTACTAAAACCGGATCGAAAAGAGTTAATCCAACAACATCTAACCCGATTTCAGGTCGAATAGTATTATGCACCGTATATAAATATTTTCCTTTTTTGAACAAATTTACTGTTGTTAATATATATTATGTACATTTGTTGATCATTTGCTCAAGTAAAGAAAGGCAACTGCTAAATGTGAATTATGTTTGCATAATCTAATATTTAATTATTTTTATAATTTATTTGTGTTTACTATTACACTGGTTCAGTCCAGCTTTCAAAATGAAGCCTGGTGTGCCGAGAATTTCACCCAGGCCGCATCCCCCAGATGTTCGAAATAGAGCCTGTCACGCTAAGTTGGTCTCCTTTGCATTGGGCTGAATCGTGCGTTTCAAAGGCAAATATCTGAAGGAGCGGTGGGCTACCGGGCTGCCGCAGTTGCTTCCAGGCGAAGGATCCCGCCCAGCAGTGTGTTTGGTGTCACCAGTTGCTTTGATGGGAGAGCTTTAGCCGATGTCCTAGCTTGTAAAACAGCTATGTCATCGGTAAAGCGCGACCAACAGTGCAGGTGTCGCTGCCGTGCTCACTGCAGGGTGCAAGCCTCCTCCTGGCAGCACTCGGTGGAGCATATTAGCCCACCTCGCCTTCCAAAATTTTCTTATTATAAAAAGGATTCAGCACAAGGCAAAGGAGAACAACACAGCGTGACAGGCTCATTCTCGGACATCAGGGGGATGCGGCCTGGTTGAAATGATCTGTACGTTAGGTTTCTGAAATGAACCTGGATATACCTTAAAGACTTGTGCAAATACAGAACTGAGCCAGATTATATTCCATCCTTTGTTCATGCAGATACACAGATTAGAGCAGGGATGCTCAACCTGCTGCGCTCCAGCTGTTGCAAAACTGCAACTACCAGCATGCCTAGACAGCCTACACATATTAGTGCAAGCGGGAGGGCTGCCGCAGGTTGAGCATCCCTGGATTAGAGCATTCTTTATAGCATGTTCAGATCAGAAACTCTCCTTTTCATTGTGAAGAAATGCCCCGGGGGAAGTCTTTTTTTAGTTATGGTTTTTGGGATCAAAGGATTGGGGCCAGTGACCATAAAAACACTAAAAGGTATGATTTCCCTCAAACGTGTGATACACTCTGGACACACAGCGATAGTATAAGGCTAATTTAACAGCACCGATCCGGCAGGCTGTTCTCACGCAAAAACAGACTTCTGGGTGTCACGACTGTGACTGATCCAGATAGGTCTGGGAAGAGAAGGTCGCAGCGACTTGCTACTCGCGATAGCTTGTAAGTTTGCTCCGTGGTTCAGGGTATGTCATCCGGGTTTTGCCTTGTGAACCTTTTTGTCCTGACTGGGAGTTTGTAGGCATTCTTCTTAGGTGAGTGCTGTCTGCCACTCCCAGCTACTATATTAGTTTCAGTTTCACTTGCAGTCATTGCCAGATATAGTCCTTACTTCCAGTGCTATTCTGACCTTTGAAGGAGATCGTTTGACGGTATTGCTGTGGAGCTCTTGTCTGGCGTGGACTGTCGTTGTTGGGATCATCTTCTCTGCTCGTGACTGGATAAGTCTATCTCTGCTGGAGATTGTTTGTTTGTTGCTGTCTTCCCCTGTCTTCCCCTGTTGTTCTCCTAGACATGAGTGATGGTGACTAGTGCTCCCATCTGCCTTTCCCCAGTCTAGTCTTCTGAGGGTTACTCAGGGTTTAGGCATCCTGCTTGCCGCACGGGTTCACACCCCGTCTAGGGTATCAGGGCAGACAGATGCCAGCGTAGGGTTTGTCAGGGGTGGCCGTTCTATTTCCCATCCGTAGATAAGGGTCCCCCTTCCCCTCCGTCTGGTGCGACACGACTGCTGCTGGGATAGCGGTCGTGACAGTATATCTGGCCTTTTAAAAAAAAAATTAAAAAAAAGTGACATTTCCTTTTTTTTTTTTTTTTTTTTGCCTGCTGTTTTGCTTTGTATTCTTCTGTTCCACTATGGATCCGGTTACGGTTTTGGCGAAACAATTACAGGGGTTATCCCTTGAAGTGGCAGGATTAAAAGCAACAGTACTGCAGCAGCAGCAATCCTTGGGTTCCACCGTTGCTATGGGAGACCAAGGTACTCCTGAGCCAAAAGTGGCTTTTCCTGATAGGTTCTCAGGAGGGAGAGACCAATTTGTAACCTTCAGAGAAGCTTGTAAATTGTTCTTCAGGTTACGCCCTAGATCCTCCGGCGGTGAGGAACAACGGGTGGGCATTGTAATTTCTCTCCTGCAAGGAGATCCGCAGGCTTGGGCTTTCTCTTTACCATCTGACTCTCCGGCCTTACGATCCGTGGAGGAGTTTTTTGAAGCCTTGGGTCTCGTGTATGATGACCCGGACAGGGTCTCACTGGCTGAGTCTAAGCTACGTAGACTTCGGCAGGAGAACCGGTCAGCTGAACTATATTGTTCCGAATTCCATAGGTGGGCTACGGATACATTATGGAACGACTCGGCCCTTAGGAGTCAGTTCTGCCAGGGGTTGTCTGAAAAATTAAAAGACGCGCTGGCTGTATACGAGGTCCCTGGGTCTCTTGAGGCTGCTATGTCTCTGTCCATAAGAATCGACAGACGACTCAGGGAGAGACTATTAAATTCTACAGAGGCCTCTATAGGGCAGGGATCGGTTTGTTGTGATCCAGTCGAACCAATGCAAATAGGGGGCGCCACTAGACGGGTGAATCCTCCTAAGGTCCGCCATAGGTCAGAGGTTTGTTTTCGTTGTGGGTGGAGGGGTCATTTTGTAAAGGTATGTCCCTCAGAACCCAAGAGATCACAAACTAAGGAGCCGCCGGAAAACTAGAGTCCCCAGACTGTGCGGAGGATAACAGTCTGGGCGTATTCGTTTCCTCCATACGCATGTCTCAGTTTTTGTTGTCCGCTACCGTTGTGGCGGGCAATAAGACTGAGATCTGTTCCGTCTTTTTGGACAGTGGGGCGGGGGTCAATTTGGTGGATTCACTGTTTGCTCCGGCTCTGGGTTTTACTCCGGAACCAGTACGCAGAACTATTCCTGTTTTTGCCATCGACTCCTCCCCTCTTACTCAGAGAGAGTTAACTCAGATCGTCCATAATATCCATCTGGAGGTAGGGGACCTCCATAAAGAGCATATCTCTTGTTATGTCCTGGACGGTCTTCCGGCTCCTATGGTTTTGGGGCTTCCCTGGCAATCCCGTGGTGGATTGGCAGGCCGGGGGGATTGTGGAGTGGAGTGAACATTGTAAGGACAACTGCTTGAGTAGTAGGTGCTCAACACTCTCTGTAACAACTCTACCTGCCTTTCTGTCAGATTTTATGGATGTGTTCTCTGAGAAGGGTTGTCAGGGGTTACCACCTCATCGTCCATATGATTGCCCGATTAATCTGTTACCTGGGGCAAAACTACCTAAAACCCGGTTATACAATCTTTCTGACCCGGAGAGGAAGGCTATGAAAGATTATATTTCGGAAAGTTTGGCTAAGGGACACATCAGACCCTCTTCTTCACCCGTGGCTGCAGGGTTCTTTTTCGTTAAAAAAAAAGATGGGGGCCTGCATCCTTGCCTGGATTTCCGGGAATTAAACCGGATAACTATCCGAGATCCCTATCCTCTTCCTCTCATTCCCAACCTCTTTAATCAGGTTGCTGGTGCTAAATGGTTCTCCAAAATGGATCTCAGAGGAGCCTATAACCTGGTTCGCATCAAAGAGGGGGATGAGTGGAAGACGGCTTTTAATACTCCGGAAGGGCATTATGAAAATCTGGTCATGCCATTTGGTCTTACTAATGTGCCTGCGGTGTTCCAACATTTTGTCAACGATATTTTTAGTCACCTTATCGGGAGATTTGTTGTGATATATCTTGATGACATCCTGGTCTATTCTCCGGATCTGGATACACATAAGATCCATGTGAGACAAGTGCTGCAGATATTAGGGCCAACAAATTGTTTGCTAAATTAGAGAAATGTGTGTTCGCCGTAAAAGAACTGCCATTTCTGGGGTATGTGTTGTCAGATTCAGGTTTCCGCATGGATCCAGAGAAAGTCCGGGCAATTATGGACTGGGATCTGCCTGAGAACCTGAAGGCATTGCAACGCTTCCTGGGGTTTGCAATTTTTATAGGAAGTTTATAAAGAACTATTCCTTGGTGGTCAAAACCACTGACGGACATGACCCGAAAGGGATCCGATTTTTCCAAATGGTCACATGCAGCCAAAACTGCCTTTACATCTCTGAAGGAAAGATTCACCTCGGCTCCTATTCTCGTACAGCCAGATGTCTCGCTTCCTTTTATTGTAGAGGTTGACGCGTCTGAGGTGGGGGTGGGAGCGGTACTATTCAGGGCCCGTCCCCTGGTGAATGGCGTCCGTGTGCTTTCTTTTCGAAGAAATTGTCTACTGCAGAAAGGGAACTATGACATTGGCAACAGGGAACTTTTTGGCTATTAAGTTGGCCTTAGAGGAGTGGCGTCATTTTTTGAGGGGGCGGTTCATCCCGTCACAGTGATTACTGATCACAAGAACTTAGTATATCTGGAGTCTGATAAACGCCTCACCCCTAGACAGGCTCGGTGGTCGTTGTTTTTACTAGGTTTAATTTTTGTAATAACCTATCGCCCGGGGCAAAAATACTAAGGCGGATGCATTGTCTCGAAGTTTTCCTGGAGGGGGTGATGATGATGTTCCAGAGCCTATTTTGCAAAGGGGGTGGTGGTCTCTGCATTACACTCAGGTTTAGAGGGGAGGGTGTTGAAGCTCAGGGGACGCCCGGCCTCCTGCCCTCGGATAAACTGTTTGTGCCAGAAAATTTACGCCTGGAGATACTAAAGGAACACCATAACTCCGCACTGGCAGGACACCCAGGTAGTAAGGCAACCTCTGAATTAGTGTCTCGCCGGTTCTGGTGGCCTAAGTGGCGCCAGGAGGTGCTGAATTTTGTGTCTGCATGTCCTACCTGTGCTCGTTCTAAGGTGGATCATACTGTCCGGCAGGGCGTCTTTTACCTCTGGCCATCCCCAACAGGCCTTGGACGCACCTATCAATGGATTTCATTACTGATCTACCAGTATCAGCGGGGAAGACTGTTATTCTTGTTGTTGTTGACAGATTCAGTAAAATGGTGCACTTTATTGCTCTGACCGCTTTGCCTAATGCTAACACACTGGCTCAGGTTTTTATTGACCACATCGTGAAGCTTCACGGGTCCCTTCCGATATTGTTTCGGATCGTGGTACCCAATTTGTTTCTAAATTTTGGAAAGCTTTTTGTTCTCGTTTAGGGGTTCATCTGTCGCTTTCTTCATCTTTCCATCCACAGTCCAACGGTCAGACTGAACGTACTAATCAAAACCTAGAGACATATTTGAGATGCTTTGTTTCCGAAAATCAGGAGGAATGGTCATCTTATTTACCGTTAGCCGAAGTTTGCCATTAATAATCGTCATCAAGAATCCACCGATAAGTCACCATTTTTTGGTGCGTATGGTTTCCATCCTCAGTTTTGTGCATTTAGTGAGGGGGGGCCGTCTGGGATTCCCGAGGAGGAACGATTTGCGTCTTCACTTTCATCAGTGTGGCAGAGTGTGCAAGAAAGTTTGAAGAGAATTGGTGGCAGATACAAACGTGTGGCTGATAAGAAGCGCTCTGAAGGTCCGGACCTTGGGGTGAATGACTTGGTGTGGTTGTCTACCAGAAATATCAAGTTGAAGGTTCCCTCATGGAAATTAGGTCCGAGATTTATTGGTCCTTATAGGGTAATTAAGATCATTAACCCGGTGGCCTTTCGTCTGGAGCTACCTCAGACTCTAAGGATCCATTATGTCTTCCACAGATCTCTGCTTAAGAGATATGTAGAACCTCCTGAACCATTGCCACTACCGCCTCCACCAGTGGTTGTTGCTGGCAGTCTTGAGTTTCAGGTAGAAAAGATTGTTGATTCACGATATGTTCGCCGCTCCTTCAGTACCTGGTGCACTGGAAAGGTTATGGTTCCAAGAGAGAATGTGGGTGCCAGCATCAGAGATAAAGGCGGACAGACTCATTCGGGCTTTTCATAGGTCCCACCCGGAGAGGCCTGGTCTTGAGGGTCCGTGGCCCTCGTAGAAAGGGGGGTACTGTCACGACTGTGACTGATCCAGATAGGTCTGGGAAGAGAAGGTCGCAGCGACTTGCTACTCGCAATAGCTTGTGAGTTTGCTTCATGGTTCAGGGTATGTCATCCAGGTTTTGCCTTGTGAACCTTTTTGTCCTGACTGGGAGTTTGTAGGCATTCTTCTCAGGTGAGTGCTGTCTGCCACTCCCAGCTACTATATTAGTTTCAGTTTCACTTGCAGTCATTGCCAGATATAGTCCTTACTTCCAGTGCTATTCTGACCTTTGAAGGAGATCGTTTGACGGTATTGCTGTGGAGCTCGTGTCTGGCGTGGACTGTCGTTATTGGGATCATCTTCTGCTCGTGACTGGATAAGTCTATCTCTGCTGGAGATTGTTTGTCTGTTTGTTACTGTCTTCCCCTGTTGTTCTCCTAGACATGAGTGATGGTGACTAGTGCTCCCATCTGCCTTTCCCCAGTCTAGTCTTCTGAGGGTCACTCAGGGTTTAGGCATCCTGCTCGCCGCACGGGTTCACACCCCGTCTAGGGTATCAGGGCAGACAGATGCCAGCGTAGGGTTTGTCAGGGGTGGCCGTTCTATTTCCCATCCGTAGATAAGGGTCCCCCTTCCCCTCCGTCTGGTGCGACACGACTGCTGCTGGGATAGCGGTCGTGACACTGGGTTTGTACTACTACTAGTTGACCTTTCCGGCCGAGGTCCACTCCGGCACAATTCTCTATAATGTTGTCCGGCCAGAGATCAGGCCGCGGCATGGCCTAAATGCCGATAGGTGGTGAGAATCGAACTTTACGTAGTTTTATTACTACCGCTTTGCGTCATTTTCACGTACTGTTGCCGTCCTTCTTTACCCATTATAGTGAATGGGGCTGGACCTGACTTCCAGCTCCAAGGTGTTCTAGCAGTAGCACGGATCCGGCCGGGTGATAACCCGCCAAAACATCCTGCTGCAGAAGGCTACCGATAGTGTTCAATTATCCATAAATATCTCATGTCCTGAACATACGGCACTGATGTGGTAAAATAGTATTATGTAGCTTACTATTGAGTTGTAACCCTTACAGTACTAGATTGTACTGGATGAAATATAAGCAATGCTGTTAGTGTTATAAAATGCATTTCAGCATTCGAAGGGTTACACAGCATCTAAAAGCAAAGTGATGGTATCTTACCCCATCGGTGCAGGGAGTGATAGACGTGGGCTGTGTTGGACTCACACGATGAGTCTGTAGTGTAACACTTGCTTGAGGTGTAAAGTGTCCTTTGCCTTGAAAACGGATTTATCAATTTGGTCCCCTCATCGAGTAGAATTCTACGAGAACTACGAAATGAAAAAGTATTGGTCCAGATGCTTATAATTACAGCAGCACTAGCCGTATGCTACACAGAGCTGAGCCAGAAAGGTTCTAATTTTCAGAAAAATCGGAAGTGCTTTTCTATTTAGAACTTGGATTAGTTCAGGTTCACCTCTGTAAATGAAGAATTATTTTAAAGGGGTTATCATGGTTCAGAGCTGAACCTGGACATACCCATTTTCACCCAGATAGCCCCCCCGACAAGAGCATCGGAGCAGTTCATGCCCCGATGCTAACATGTGAGGGGCTGCCTTGTTTAAAATATGGCTATGTCCAGGTTCAGCTCTGAAGCATAAAAACCCCTTTAAACTTTTTTATTTATCGTGTTGTTTTAACTAGGGATGAGTGATTCGATTTTCAAAGAAAAATCCGAAGTCGATTTGCCTAAAACTTCCTTCTAAAACTGTACGGAGCATGAGCTCCTTACAATATTAGAATGTATTGGCTCTAAGGAGCCAAAGATTTTGCTAAGCGAAGTCGGGCGAGACTTCGTGGAATAACTTAATAAACAAATTAGTACTGTCAAAAACTGCAGTTGCAGTTTAAAGTGGTACCTTTGAAACGAAGTAGAGTTTAGGAAATGTTTTTTATTCACTAGCAATTCATTTATGAAGTTATTCCACGAGGTCTCGCCCGACTTCGCTAAGCAAAAAATTCTGCTCATTGGAGCCAATACATTCTATGACTGTATGGAGCTCCTGCTCTGTACTGTAATATTCCACAGATTTTGACAGCACACCAGAATGGTTTTGAATGCAGTTACATGTATTTATTTTAGTTACACCCATGCACCACAAACAGCCTGAGGAAGGGCTTATGGCCCGAAACGTTGGAACGGTGTACTAATATGCCCGGCTAAGTAAATACATGTAACTGCATTCAAAACCATTCTGGTGTGCTGTCAAAATCTGTGGAATATTATAGAAGAAGACTCTTGAGGTGGAGTCAAGAGTGATACCCTGACGTGTACCCGCTTCAAAAGCCATTGTACTTGTTTAGTGCTGTGAACCTTCTAAAGTGACACTGCTCTGTACGGTATTAGAACAAACTTTTATGCAAATCTACTTAGCAAGATTTATTCGAAGAAGATTTGCTCATGCCTACTTTGAATAAATGTTTTTTTGGTTATATTAAAATGTGTGGTATCTTAAGTTGTTGGATTATCTTTATCTATTAAAAGAAAATATGCACAATTACAATTGTAAAAAGTTTTTTATTAACAACTTTTTTCAAAACTTTATTAATGAAATAATTTATTTTATTTTATAAATATTACAAATATAACCGACCACTAAAAGAGTGGAATGAAGATATTAGCATTTTTAATAAAATGTACAAAAAAAATAAAAAATAGGGTTAGGAGTCGTTCACATCCAGTTCAGGAGCAGAACAGAAAGGATGGATTTGGCACAAAACTGAGCCTAAAGACCCTATAGACTATAATGGGGTCCTTTATGTGTCCACTCAGAAGATGATTTTGGAGCGGAGACAAAAGTTGTGCATGCAGGACTTTTGTCTCAAGTCTTCTTCTGAGTGGAAACCTAACGGCAGGGCAGGTGCAAGGATTTTTGGCAACACAAGCGAAGCTACATTTTGACGCCCCTGCAGACCCCCCCCCCCCCCCCAATGCAGCTCACCTGGTCCTGGTCCCGTCTGAGGCAGCTTGCTTCTCCTCTGTGTGGTCCTGTGTGGTATCTTCGCTCTGCTTTAATTGCTGGTTTGAGGACTCTATTTTCGCCCTATAAGATGCACCGGCCATAAGACGCACCTGGGTTTTAGAGGAGGATAATAAGAAATCCAACAATCAGACCCCCAATGTTAATCAGACCTCAGCTCACAGCCCCAATCAGACCCCCAATGTTAATCAGACCTCAGATCAGACCTCCAATGCCTCAGATCAGCCCCCCATGTCAACCATGAGCCCCCCATGTCAGCCGTCAGCCCCCATCCATCATGCCCCCATATCAGGTATTAGCCCCCCCATGTCAGCCGTCAGCCTCCATCCATCATGCCCCCCATGTCAGCCATGTTACATTTCTTCCTCCTTCGTCCATGTCACATCGCCCCCTTTGTGTCACATCATCATCACGACCCCCAATTGTGTCACATTTCTCATTCTCTTCCTCCATGGCACAGACTACAGACATTGTCCCCCCTCCCATCATGTCATCCCCCCCTCCCCCCTGTAAAAAAACTTTAACATTATGCGTTCTGCACTCATCATTATTCATCACCCACCTACTGCAGTCGGCAGTCTGGCTGTGTGAGCTCCAGCCTCCAGTCCCTGTTGCTGCCCGCGGGCGGCACCAGTCACATGACCCCACCTGAGGCGTTACCGTGCTGCCGCGCCGCGCCGTCAGTGAGCGCCACCGCTGGGGCCGCATGCCGGGCACACGCAGGCCGGGGCGAGCGGCCGGCACCGCAACTTTCAGGTGATTTTTTTCCCTCCCACCGCTTCTCTGCGCCGGTTGCGCCCTAAGGCAGCCGCTTGGTCTGCCTTAGGGTAGCGCCGGCCCTGCCTAACGGACCCTATTATAGTCTATGGGGTCCTTTGGCTCCGTTCGGCTCAATTATGTGCTGAATGGTGATATGAACGAAGCCGTAGGGCATTAAAACTTGGCTTAGTTTTTGCATACCCCTCAAGAGTAGACAGATAATGTATAGTATAGATGTCCTATTCTTGTCTGTTTTGAGGCATATACAATGGATCCCCCCAAAAAAAACAGATGCCATACGGACGTTATCAGTTTTTTTTTGCGGATCCGCAATTTGTGGACCGTAAAACACATATGGTCGTGTGCATGAGGCCTAAGGATGACAAAAGACTTTTTTTCTAACCCAAAAATAAATAACACAATTTAAAAGTTATAATTATGAGCGCCTTACTTCGGTTTTCTGAAAACCACAGAAATCCTGTATAATGTCCATGCGGGTCTGGAAATTTTCTGCGGATGAGATTGACAGCACAAGACGGTATTGGTGCTCAATTGCCTTGGCCAAGGAGCCCGTATACACTTGCAGTAAATTTTCTATATGCCGCAAGGCGTAGGTTTCTATAAAAGAAAATAAAAATTGTTTTACAAAACACATAATGATCGGTATAACTTAACTGCAACTCATTAAACGTGTACCTAATAATTATGGCTATTAACATGGAAATTCGTACCCAGAACAGACTGAATCAGAGCGGAACCCCGACATATCCTGACCATAAATAATTCAACTAGAATAACTGGAGCGAGCATTGTACCTGTTTACATTCACTTTTGACCCCTTACCATGCGACAGCCATTTTTTTTTCTTATAAATCTCAAAGTTGGATGGAGACAATAACCATATAAATGTCGCCTCATGCACGGATCGTGGCCGTGCTGCGGACCGTAAATTGCGTTCCGCAATACACAGGCAACAACCATGGGGCTGCAGCATGTGGATCTCGGACCCATTCACTTGAATGTGGTGCGTGATACGCATCAGATGGTCCGTTCAGCCAAAAAATAGAACAAGTTCTATATTTTTTCGGTGCACAGGCACAGAGATAAACAGCACCCCCTACGTAGTGCTTCCGTGGGGTTGTGATCCGTGCCTCCATTTCTCATGTTCATGATAGCGAACACATTCAAGTGAATAGATTCGCATCCATTATACGGAATGCACACGGGTGGTGCCCGTGTATTACGGACCCTCCGTATGCGGGCCGCAATACGGGCAAGGGCTGGACACGGTCGTGTGCATGAGGCCTAATCCTGATTACGTCAGACCCAGTAACGAGATAACCACTTCCAGAAATTTTCTCCATTGAAAGGATCATTTTAAATGTATTGCCCTTGCCATTTGGGAAGCATCACACGGAAAAGTTGTCCTAATATAGTAAGAAAAACTCATATACTCCAGCTCATAATCTTAAAGGGGTTGTCTGGGTTCAGATCAGAACCCGTACATACCCATATTTTTACCCAGGCAGCCCCCCTGACAAGCGCATCGTAGCACTTCATGCTCCGATGCTCTCCTTTGCCATGCGCTGAATCGAGCAGGGCAAAAGCATTTTAGGAGTTGCTTTGACGCAACGGGCTCTCCTTTGGGCTGCCTGGTGTAGTCTTCCACCCAGCAATTATCCCGGTGATGTCACCAGCACTGATGGGCGGGCTTTAGCACTGCCCTAGCCTGTAAAATGATTAGGGCAGCGCTAAAGCCAGCCCATCATTGCCAGTGATGTCACCGGGATCACTGCTATGCAGAAAACTACGCCCAGCAGGTTTTTTTTGTAAATAAAAGATCCCTTGCCCATGACATGCTCCGATATTCCAGTGGTTGTCCGGGTTCAGATCTGAAACCGGACATACCCATATTTTCACCCAGGCAGTTCCCCTGATGTTAGCATTGAAGTATTGGATGCTCAGATGCTCTCCCTTGCCCTGCCAGGCGGAGGCTTCTGCCCAGCAGTGTGTTCATTGACATCACAGGCTCTGATGGGCGTGCTTTAGCGCTGCCCTAGCCGTTTTACAGAAGGTGATAGTGTCAATCGAGGAGGAAGCTAAGAGAGGGATCGCTGAGCTGAGGAAATAGTCTAACCTAGAATAGACATCTCTCACCGCAGAGTAGTGAGTGTATTCTCCAGATCCAGATTCGCCACCCTCCATACATCTATCAACTGGTGGGAGTGTAGGAGACGTTTGATGCAATGGAGATAAGAGTAAGCCAAATCAGAGGCCCCCCTTGATACGTCCACTAGTGGGCCCATGGCAACATTTAAATTCCCTCCGACCAACAGCACACCCTCCGCGAAGCTGTCTAGTTTTGAAAGGATTCCAGCTAGGGCCTTATATTGATCGGTATTGGGAAGATATACATTGGCTAGAGTTTAGAGTTGTCCCGCTATGCGGCACTTCACAAATATATATCTATCATTGTCATCTGTCTGGGTATCTATCACTTCCCAGGGGGTAGATCTGGAGATTAGTATGCTTACACCCCTTGACTTTGAGACAGAGTAGCAACTGTGGTATGAGTCTGGGTATCTGGGAGATCTGAGGGGAGGTAACGCTCCCTTCCGGAAGTGTGTTTCCTGTACGTATGTAATTTGTACCTTTTATCAGGCTTGTTCAGTCCATTGGCATTAATGGAAGCAAAGTCAACATTCTGTCACACTATAAAGGGAGAGAGACTATAGAGAGAAAAAAAAGAGGGGGGGGAGGGTCGTGGAGACTACGAGAGGATGGAAACGACAACACACAGGGGTAGACTGAAGGTGAGAACACTAAGTCAAGGCTGTACAAGCCAAATATCCGAACTAGCTATTCTGAAACGGGTAGAATAATTATAACCAGAACCCAAAAATTGAGCCGACCAAGAGGTGCGTGTCTATGTGGGGAGAGCAAAATAGAACGTCGCTATCCCTTCCCTGGGCCAGCTAACATATTGCAGGGTGAGACCTCTAAGGGAGGACAGAACTTTGATTAAAATCTAGATCTTTAAGATAAGAGGGGGGACAAACAGTGTCCAATTCTCTTATTGGGTATTGCCGATCCTAGCGCTTTTGGAGCCTTGCTAAGGATTTCTTCGGGACTTCGGGTAAAATAGTTCAGCCACAGTCCGCGCCCGTTGGGGCAGTCTCCGGGGGCTGCGGTTCTGGAGGGAGTCTGCCAGTGACTTCTCACTGGATCATGTTGGAGGAAAGGTTGACTGAGGTGTGAAAATAGGGACCTCCAGCCAGTCTGGAATAGTGAGGTTAGGGACTTCCAAGAACCGAGCTAAGTCCTCTGTTTGGTTTGGAGAATGTAGAGCAAATGAGAGGCCAATTTTGCAGATAATTAAGTAAAAAGGATGTCCCCATCTGTATGTGGCTCCAGCTTCCGTGATGACTTGTAGGGTAGGTTTGAAAGTGCGTCTCATTGTCAGGGTGCACCTTGAGACGTCTGGTAGCAGTTGGATTTGAGTCCCCACAAACATTATGGGGCCCTGTCTCTAGGCCTGTTGTAAGATTTTTTCCTTTTCCCTGAAATAGTGGACCCTGCATAAGACATCTCTGGGGATTGAGTTACCCTGGCGTCTTGAACCTAACACTCTATGTCCCCTATCCAGTTCAATTGCAGCATCTGGGGGTCTGGCGAGGATAGAGTTAAAGATGCAGGTTACAGCTTTACGTAGGTCTTCAGGCATCTCCCACAGTTTGGTGTTGTTGCATCGACCTCTATTTTCTTCGTCGTCTACTTGCAGAAGTATATCTGTTCAGGGCTTTCTGTGCTGCCATGTCTTCTTCGACTAGTAAGGCAGGATTCTAGTGCAGACGTGACCTGTATTTGTGTGGATAGTTGAGTAGATATGTTGCACAGGTCCACCTTCATAACTGCAATGGCCTGGTTTTGCTTGGATTCCACCCTCGGTATCATTGCTTCCATATCATGTTTAGTGGGCAAGTTACTAAGGAGGGCCAATATATCCTTCAATTTCGAACATTTAGAGCGTCTACTGTCCACTGATGAAGCCGATGAGGAGGAATCAGAGATGTTTGAGTAGGCCGGAGTTTGGAAAATGGCCGGTGTAGACACAGGATTTGACAGGTTATCAGGCACTTGTGAGGGCCTGTGAAGTGTGTCAGGAACAAAGTACTTTGCTGTAAGGGAGAGGGAGCCTTGCTGGGCCAACTGCAACCTGTCCCCAGACTGGGGTGACACATCTCAAGAGGAGCTTCTGGACGGTGGTAACATGGAGGTCGGTGCCATAGAGGTCAGGGATTAGGAAGTGCGCAGGAGGAGAGTCCCTTACCAGGAATGCTGCATTGTTTGTATCTCCCTTCGGTAAGTCTCTTTGCTGTGTAGGGTAGAGGAGCTAAGATGACTGTGTGTCCGTTGCCGGGAGCCGAGGTTGCGGCTGTTCTAAGGCAGGGAACCTGCTGTGAGGAGTAGAGTGCAGCTGCGCCGACCTTGCGGCTTTCTGCTTCGTCATCGGCGCCATCTTGGGTCCTGTGGCCGGGCACGCTGCCGACATTATTTCCATTCAATTATCAACAATTCATATAATTATATTAGAGTATTTTGTATAACTGTATAGCAGAGCGAAATTGAGGACCTTGTGAAACATAATTTTTTCCTTGTTTGGATATATTACTAAAAATGGGTATTGTAATGCTGAATCTAAATATAATAGAAATCCAGTAAATATTAGGTACCATTGTGAAAACATGTAGCCGCTCCCTGTCTGTGCAGCGTGCTGGACAGCAGGGGAAACACGCAAGGCTACAGTGGGCCAATGGGGGTAGTAGTTCATTAGTACTCATGGTTACCAGGGCCTCCCTGGGTCGGCAGTGCAGTGGATGGGAAGACAGCACAAAATCTTCCGGGGCACTCTCGGTTACAGGGAACGCCAGCCAGATGTTGGTTGAGGTGCCCTTGATAGTATTTGGTGTTTAGGGTGATTTGGTGGCTGGGCCCCTGTGTTCGTGACGCCAGCACCATTTGGTGCAAACGATGAGTGTAGTAGTAGAAATGATGAGGAGTCAGTTGTTATCAAACAGTTGAACATTTACTAGATCACCTGTCTCCAGGTAGTCAATACAGATACAGTTCATTAGTATGGCATAAGTGACGACTCCGAAATAGGTTCAATTGTATTCCTTTTATCAGGTTTAGGGAATTGTCAGTTGAGAAGTTCACTTTAAGGCTGACACTTTACAGGCAAGACTTCTGTAGTTATTCTAAGTCCAAACTATAGCACTCTGGTACTAAATATGCTAAGGGCGATCTCCCTCGTGACAGGCATCAGTCTTCTGCTACATTACAGGATGCTCTGCAAAAAGGTCTAGGTTTTCCACTATGTCCTGGAAGGCTCATGTAGTGGATAAAGGACAATTCTGCGAACTAATTAGGTGGTGAGGTCCATAGGCTGGGTTCAGCTCTAATCCTCACTAGGCTTACTGCACATTTATACATAGACTCACTGTCTGGTGCTTGGTTGATAAATTGGTCTTCTCCAGGCTTGATTAGGGCCCAGAGGAAAGGAGAACAGCTACATGTTGGTGTGGGCCTGTTTCTCTCCTCCATCCACTCTCCTCTGATACACACTCTAACTGATCTGCTACTACAACACCACACTGAGCTAAACACACCCCAAGCTATATAAATGAGTGGCGCCAGCACCACCTAGGGGCGAATGGGTGAAATGAAATTGCCAGCCTGATAATAGGAAATACCATACATTCAGTACATTAGATGAATACAGAGATTCAAAGTGTCCCTTTCACACAAATGTGGGACGCTGCATCTGTCAGTTCTCTGGCTGCCTCCGTTGCCTCTGTGCTATGCAAACACAGGGAGCATGTTAAAAGGGAGAGACTGAGCTAGGAGGAGTGTAAGGGCGTAACTAAGGGGGAGGAATATGCGAGGCAGGAGGCGGGATATGAATCGGGGGCGGATGCAAGGAGGAGTGGACAATGTGTGGCAGAAGGCGGAATATAAATGAGGGGGTGGCAGATGCACAGAGGAGTGGACAATGTGTGGCAGAAGGCGGAATATGAATCAGGGGGACGGATATAGGGAGGAGTGGATAGACAGCTGAAACCGGGCGATGCTGCACTGGGACCCACAGTGCAGTGCGGCAGGAAGTTATCACACACATAAACATCGATGTCCACAATCATTATGGGACAATCGGAGCCATGCAGAAATTGAAAAAATACCTAAAAACATTGGGGTGTCCTTGACTTGGCTATTAATAGTGAGTAAACTATTTTTTATTTAAAAAATGTTATCCCCCGACAACCCCTTTAATTATTATTGGTGGTGCAGTGCGCCCTCATGCCCCCACCCCCCACCCCAAGAATTAAAATCATTGATGGCAGTGGCCACAGGGTCCCCTCCTCGCCGGTGGTAGTGGCAGCTTCTGATGGGAGCCCCAGCTGTGTAATCCTGGGGCTCCGATCGGTTACCATGGAAGCCAGGACGCTACTGAAGCCATAGTAAGCTCCACGGCTCCAGCACAGGGCAGCAGGGAGAGTGTGAGATCCTATTCACTCTAATAGAGCTATATTAGGGTGAATAGGACAAGGGATTAAAAGATCCCAGGTTCTAGCCCCTAAGGGGGGGGGGGAAATAGTTATTAAATAAAAAGAAAAAAAAAAGAAAAAAAACACACCAAAAACACACACCCTTTCCCAATTTTACATATAAAATATATAAACAATAAATAAACATATCACATATTGCCACGTCTGAAAAGTCCGAACTATTAAAATATAAAAAAAAAATCTCCTGTGCGGTAAACGTCATAACAGAAAAAATAAATAAATAAATTCTGCGCGATTCGTCATTTTTTTTGTCAACTTGTCCCCCTAAAAAATAGGATAGGACTATTCGATTATGGGCCGGACGCTCCATAAAATGCGGAATGCACGCATCTTGAAGCTCCTTTCAGGAACCACTTAATAAGGGGCTCTTGAGAAATAGACCTGTTGAGACAGGCTGAAATCGCCGAAACCTGCACTTTATGGGTAGAAGATGACAACCCCTTCTCCAGACCATTTTGCAAAAACTGAAGAATAACAGGTATGGAAGCCTCAGTGGATGTGTGATGATGTATAGAACACCAAGATGACATTTTTTTCCAAATTCTTGAGTAGGACTTGTTAGTAGCTTCCGATCTGGAGTGCTCTAAGGTTCTCAAGACAGACCCCGATAGCCCTTCTATCCTTAGAAGGGACTGATCAACCTCCAGGCAACCAGGTTGAACATTTGAAGATTTGAGGACGTCTGAGTATCCCCCGACACCAGTACTCTCTCTGGGGGAAGCCTCCAAAATTGACCCCGACTCATCTGGAAGAGTTGGGTAAACCAAGCTCTCTTCGGCCAGTATGGGATAATGGCGATGACTGACGCTTGGTCCTGCCTGATTTTCATCAAGACCCTCGGTATCAAGGAAATTGGAGGGAAGATGTAGGCCAGCCTGAACCTCCACAGGATTGACAGACCATCTATTGCCACCGGGTTGTCCTCCCTGTAAAGGGAGAAATACCTCTCCACCTTGGTGTTGAACCTCGTTGCCAGGAGATCGATCTCTGGCATGCCCCACCTGAGAGTTATCTCCTTGAAGACCTCTGGATGAAGTGACCATTCTCCGGTTGGAAGACCTTGGCTCAGGCAATCCGCGATCACATTGTGAACTCCGCGAATGTGAACAGCTAATAAGTGGGTGAGGTTCAGTTCTGCCCAATCCAATATCACCCCTATCTCTCCCAGGAGACTTTGAGACCTTGTGCCTCCCTGCTTGTTGATGTACAGTACAGCGGTCATGCTGTCTGACTGTACCTTCACTGCCTTCCCTTGAATGAAGGGAGAAAAATGAAAAAGAGCTAGTCTGATCGCTCTGATCTCCAGGAGATTCGATGACAATGATTTCTCCTGTGGTGTCCAAGTTCCTTGGACTGTCTTGTCCAGAAGATGAGCCCCCCAGCCTACTATGGATGCATCTGAAGTAAGTATGATTCATGAGGGCTGGATCAGGGACTTGCCATCCTCGAGGTGAGACCACCATCTTAGGGAGGATCGGGCATGGTAAGACAGGGAGTGCACGGAATTAAGTCCCACCGGACTGTGATTCCACTTGGCTAGTACCTCCGACTGAAGCAGACGCAGATGCCATAATGCCCAAGGCACCGCCCTGCGGTTGAAGACATTAGTCCCAACATCTTCATCAATGTTCGAATCGTTACCTCTCGTGGTACTGAGAGAGAACTGGCTGTCTGCTAAATGGATCGCCTTCTCTCGGGAGTGAGATGAATAGTCATCTTTACTGAATCCACCACGAACCCCAGGAACCTTACCGAGGTGGCTGGCAGAAGTTGGGACTTGTCCCAGTTGATTATCCATCCTAGCTGATGAAGGAAGGCGACAGTCCGTTGAATGTGTTGGGACAGGATCACTTGGGAAGGGGCTCTGAGGAGCCAATCGTCCAGGTAAGGAACTATGCTCAGACCCTGAAGCCTTAGAGCGGACACCACCACCTTGGTAAAAGTGTGTGGGGCTGAAGAAATCCCAAACGGGAGGGCCACAACCTGGAAATGTTTTAGGATTCCCCCCCATCTGTACCGCGATCCTTAAGAATCTTCTGGACCCAGGATGGGTCCAAGGTTGCCAAGAAATCCCCCGGCAAAAGAAGATTGGTCACTGACTGGATAGTTTCCATACGGAATTTCTTTCGTTTGATGAATCGATTGAAGTACCTCAAATCTATAATCATCCTCCACCCTCCGGTACTCTTGGGTACCAGAAAAACTGGGGAATAGAGCCCTGCTCCCCTCTCTAAAGCCCCCTTCTGAAGATATTCTAGCTCTTTAGAACTTTCTGCTTGTTGCAGGGAAGTAGCCTTGTCTGGACGAACTTGTCCGTGGGCGGACTGCTCAAGTCCACAAGGTAGCCTTGTGAAATGATGTGAAGGACCCATTGGTCCTGGATATGATCCTGGCAAAAACCTAGAAAATGTTGTAGGCGCCCGCCAATGGGAATGTGGGGAGCAGGGATCACTAAACATCCAGTCAGATTGGCTAGATACCAAGAGCCCGCAATCAGAGCGTCGAGGACTTCTTGGGGGGCCTAGATCCCCTAGAGGATCTTCCTCCTCTCCGGGAACCCCAATCTCTCTGGGTTTCATGGTTGGGAAAGATATGAGATCCATAGACCCGCCAGAGGGGATGGAAATTCCTGTCTCCCCATCATCCAGACCGAATCTACCATCAGCCGGGCGGAGGAGGGAAGTGATGTCACATGACGACACTTCCCCAAGATGGCGGCGCCCAGCTGCAAACACAGGACGCCGCTACCGCATGGGGACAGCACTGAGCGAGGCACTACTGCCGAGGTGAAAACTTAGAGGGAGAGAGAGAGAGACCACCCCCAGCTTCAGCACAGTCAGGACACAACCGAGCGTCCCGACCAGACGGCGGCAAAGCGCTGTCCCCGCCGCTTAGCAAAAGGAAAAACCACTACCCCCTCCGAGGAAACGGAGATGGGGGGACCACCCGACTTAGCTGTCAGAAAAAAACACAAGGGCCTGGGGGTCAGGCCTCTCTTTATTGGGGTAGTGAGGGCGTATGTTCATTTAGTTTTAATTTATTAAAAGTTCTACCTGTCCTAACCAGTCCACAGGGGCAGAATACCCCATCTGTGCCACTGGTTAGGACGTAAGGGAATCACAAAACATAACTTCATGACAGGTCCTTTACCCCATTCTCATCTGCACTGCAGAGCTCCGTCCCTACACAAATCACATGATGGTGACATCACCCAGATCCTTCACAAACTCATATTAAATACTAAGCCACGCCCCCTGCACGGATCACATGACAGTGACCTCACCACCTCTTAGCCGCTCCAATACTAAGTCCCAATCCCTAGAACTGGTCACATAACAGTAAGATCACCCCCAGGCCCTTCACCACCTCTTCTCCTCTCCACTGCTCAGCCCCGCCCCCTGCACTTATCACATGACGGTGACATCACCCCAGGTCCTTCAGCTCTGGCAGTGCAGCAGATACTGGGCAGGTCCTGGTCGGTAGTCAGGGCTCTTGTTCTCTCTGGTATCAGCCATTCCTCCAGCCTGCAGGTAAGATGAGCTGTGAGGAGACAGTGTGGTGGAGAGCTCAGACATGTCACCTCTGGAGAGTCTCCTCCATTACACACAAGGAATCCTTCTCCGCTCCTCAGCTTAGTATGATGGGGGGAGTAGTGGGGATAGTGGGAGTTGTCATCATTCGCTGGCCCCTGACTGTCCTGGTGAGGGGCCCCTGCCTCCAGGAGGAGAATGAATGGAGCGGGGCCCGGCCTGAGCTCAGCTCTCTCCAGTCTCTTCTCTAGGAGTTCTGGACACAGCTGAGCACAGCCCAGAGGTGGGACCTGCATCTATCAGACACTTATCTTCTGTGGGGCCATCAGAGATCTCCATGCTGGGGCCCCTGGAATCCATGTGGTGGGGGCTCTGAGAAGCAGGGCCCCTCCAGGCTCAGGAAGTGCGGTTCTGGAGGTGACATCTGGTCTTGTCCCCTGGATGATTTCCTCTCCTCTTCTCATAAAGGCGCCTGCAGCACTAGAAGCCTCCAGCTCCTCCAGTTCTCTCCTCTTCTCCTGAATGACCCCCGAGGATGGACGGGAAGGAGATCAGCAGAAGAATATTAGACCTCACCTTGGAGATCATCTCCCTGCTGAGCGGAGAGGTAAACTTCTCTAGATTTCTCTCCTCTGTATTGTATTCTGTAACAAGTCAGACATCGGGGAGGAGAATCCATCATAGGAAGTGATAGGAAGAGTCCAGGGTCCTGGAGAACGGCCCCCAGACCTTCCAAGTGACGGAGAACCTGAAGATCAGCTGGATCCGTTATGCAGGTCATAGACTTCTATTATGCCAGAATGAATAACAGAATGCGTCTAAAGGCATTCTGTCATAAAATTGCATTATGGTCTGTGGTAATGGAATGCTTAACGCAATTCAGATTATACCACAACCCGAACTCGAACTTCAAAATATGAAATTCGCCTATTCCTATTAATGATGGACAAATGATGAACATGATCTACATATAAATCTGAAACAGTGGGAGTGTTACTTTCCAGCCAGTACACGTGACTGATTCGATATGGTTTCATTTAACTAAGATGTTCAATGGCATTACCTGTGTTGTTAAACCAGCGTTCATACATAGAATTCTATTATGTATTACTATGACTCTTGAGATTTACACTAGAATAGAGGGTCGTTATATGAGCGGACTTGGTCGCTTGAGGCACGGTTGCTGAGTAACTAAAGACCATTCCCGTTCTGGAACTTACTACTGCACAGAACGGGAGATCCAAGACAGGAGCGCCGACTCTGATGTAGCAGACGCAGGATGTACGTTAAATAGACTGTGGCTGTATTGAGTCTGATAATTGGAGTGCCGGTTTTTCTTCGCTGTGGCTGTACTAAGTCTGATAATTTAGACATTGTATCAAAATATTTTTTATCAGACCGCCAAATCAGACCCTAAATTTTCTTACCTTCCAGTCTTCATCAGACCTCAGATCAGACAAAACCAAAATAAAACAAATTACCTGTCCTGCTCCATACGACACCCCCTCTTCCTCCTGCGCTGCATCGTGAACTGACGTTTCGCAGCATCAGGTCATAGTGACATTTTTGTCACACTTTTAGGGGAAAAAGTGTGTCCTGTACAGCAAAAAAAAATAAAAGAAAAGGAGAATAAAATGAAGTGAGGAAGGTGATAATAATATCAATGTATAGAACTAGTTGTTATGAAAATGTGTAAATTGGGAGGAATATGGGGATGTATATAGACAGGAAAAAAAGGGGGTTATGCAGCAGCACTCTGCAAACACAAATAACGTACAACAATGCCAAACATTTTGGTGCTAATGCTACCTTAGTTTTGCAAATGAGATGCTTGGCAAATTATTTTGTACAAAACAATTTGAGCCCGTCTGCCAAACGTCACGGCGATCTCCATTAGACGGGTTCCTAACACTAAATCCTACCTGATATGCGACATAGCGGCCACATAAAATCCAGGGAGTGCAGGTTCCACATGCATGGTGGCTCCACTCTGCTTTTTACCATTTTTGGTGCCATAACAGCCTCCATTGAATCCAGGGATGCAGGTACCAGCATGCATGCTGAGCCCACTCTGTGCTCTTCCTGGTGCCTAAATGGCTTCTAATAGATACAAATGAGAGCAGGCTACAGCTTTATACTTACTCTAATTAATACTTACTTACTCACCCTAATTTAAGGCTAGTCAGAGGTGCAAGACTGAATGGAGTCAGCCACACCTCCAATACAAACTGCAAAGAAAAAGGGGGTCAGTCAGCACGTCCCTATGTACAGTAGAGTGGACCCAGCATGCATGTGGAACCTGCACTCCCTGGATTTTATGTGGCCACTGTTGCATAGCAGGTAGGATTTAGGGAGCATTCACACAACCGTGTTGGTTTAGTGGTCCACAAATTACGGATCTGTGTGTTCCGTTTGTCTTCAGTTATCTTTCCGTTCCGTAACTCAATATAATACGGAAGTGGTGCTTCCCAAATTTAATGGGGTTTCCTAGAATGTTTTCAGTCCAGGGGTCCGCAAAAAACTGATGACGTACGGATGCATTTCCGTGTGCTATCCGTTTTTTATAGACCCGTTGACTTTCTATGGGCCACGGACCGCAATTTGCGGCCAAGTATAGGACATGTTCTAAAATAAAAGGAACGGACACACGGAAGGGACAGCACACGGATGACACTGAAAGGCATTCCGCAATTTTTGCGGACCCATAAAATGAATGGGTTTGCATTGTCCGCAAAAATTGCGGAACGGACACGGAAGAAAAATACAGTCGTGTAAATGCTCCCTTAGTGTTAGGAACCTGTCTAATCAAGATTGCCGTGATGTTTGGCAGACGGGCTCAAATATTTTGGACAAAATAATTTGCCAAGCATCTAATTTGCAAAACTAAGGTAGCATTAGCACCAGAATGTTTTCTATGGCATTGTTGTACATGATTTGTGTTTGCAGAGTGCCACTGTATAACCCCCTTTTTTTCCTGTATGTTTCAAGACATGGCAGCGTGCACCTGTACATAGGGATATGCTGACTGACCCCCTTTTTCTTTGCAGGATGTATATAGACAGACATATAGAGGATCCTCAGGATAGGTCATCGGTATTAAAGTCTCATTAAGCTATATCTGTGTAATAAGTGGTGCTTAGAAGTGGGCCAGAATCCTGAACACTGTCAGGCAGTCCTATAGAAAGCTGTGTAAGGCTGAAATGACATAAGCAGTTTTTCAAACCAAAGCCAGAAATTAATTAAAATGAAAAATGTATTGTAAACCTTTAGTTTTTGCTGAATCTAATTCTGGCCTAATAGGAATGTTATAAGTTTGTTTACTCAATGATTTAACCAAAAATATCACAAATTCCAATTTTTATCTCTGCAGAAAATTCCAGTAAAAATTTTAAAGGAAACTTCATGCTAACACCGAATTATAAAGTAGAACATGAAGATCTGATGCAGCGCTCTTCAGGAGGCAACCACGTTTATCTTAATATACATTCAGGACTTCCTAATACAGATCTATCACATAATTCCCCTAATCATGATGAGCCTTCTGTTAACCAATCACAGATTGTTACCAGAAGTGCAGGTCAGAAAGGGCTTCAGCGTTGTAAAAAGTTTACAAAGAGATCAAGTCATAGAACTACACAAAGAAGAATTCACAGAGTGGAGAAGCGCTATTCATGTTCAGAATGGGAGAAATATTTTATGGATAAATCAAGTCTTGTTAAACATGAGAGTAGTCATAGTGGAAAGAAGCCATATTCCTGTTCAGAATGTGGGAAATGTTATACAAATAAATCATATCTTGTTAAACATGAGAAACATCACACAGGAGAGAAACCATATCCATGTTCAGAATGTGGGAAATGCTTTGGCTATGAATCAGTTCTTGTTAAACATGAGAGCATTCACACAGAAGAATATCCATATTCATGTTTAGAATGTGGGAAACGTTTTAAACAAAGATCACAATTTGTTTACCATGATAAAGGTCATACAGGAGAAAAGCCATATTCTTGTTCAGAATGTGGGAAATCTTTTCTGCGGAAATCACATCTTATTAGACATAAGAGAATTCACACAGGAGAGAAGCCATATTCATGTTCAGAATGTGGGAAATGTTATATAGATAAATCAAATCTTGTTTTACATCAGAGGTTTTCACACAGGAGAAAAGCCATTTTTGTGTTCAGAATGTGGGAAATGTTATACAAGTAAATCACATCTTGTTAAACATGAGAGACATCACACAGGAGAGAAACCATATTCATGTTCAGTATGTGGGAAATGGTTTCCCGAAGAATCAACTCTTGTTAGACATAAGAAAATTCATGCAGGAGATAAACTATATTCATGTTTTGAATGTGGGAAATATTTCACAAACATATATCACATTTTCTTAGACATGAGAGAAGTCACACAGGAGAGAAACCATATCCATGTTCAGAATGTGGGAAATGTTTTATAGATAAATCACATCTTGTTCAACATAAAAGAATTCACACTGGATAAAAGCCATATTCGTGCTCAGAATGTGAAAAATGCTTTACAAAAAAATCTAATCTTGTTGTACATGAGATAATTCACACAGGAGAGAATCCATACTCATGTTCAGAATGTGGAAAAAAATTTAAACAAAGATCACAACTTGATTACCATGAGACTCGTCCGACAGGAGAGAAGCCATATTCTTGTTCAGAATGTGGGAAATCTTTTCTACAGAAAACAAATCTTATTAGACATGAGAGAATTCATATAGGAGAGAAGCCATATTCGTGTTTAGAATGTGGGAAATGCTATAAAGATAAATCAAATGTTGTTTTACATCATAGGCTTCATACAGGAGAAAAGCTATATTCATGTTCAGAATGTAAGAAATGTTTTGCAGAAAAATCAGAACTTGCTTCCCATAAAAGATGTCACACAGGAGAGAAGCCATATTTATGCTCAGAATGTGGGAAATGTTTTGCACAAAAATCAGAACTTGCTTCCCATAAAAGACGTCACACAGGAGAGAAGCCATATTCATGTTCAGAATTTGGGAAATGTTTTGTAGATAAATCATATCTTGTTAAACATAAGAGACTTTACACAGGAGAGAAACCATATCCTTGTTCAGAATGTGAGAAGTCTTTTATAGATAAATCACATCTTGTTCAACATAAGAGAATTCACACTGGAGAAAAACCATATTCATGCTTAGAATGTGGAAAAGGCTTTGAAAAATCAAGTCTTGTTGAACACGAGAGAATCCACATAGGAGAGAAGCCATACTCATGTTCAGAATGTGGAAAACGTTTTAAACAAAGATCAAAACTTTATTACCATGAGAAACGTCATACAGGAGCGAAGCCATATTCTTGTTCAGAATGTGGAAAATGTTTTCTACATAAATTGCATCTTAGTAGACATAAGATAACTCAAACTGGAGATAAACAATATTCATGTTCAGAATGTGGGAAATGTTTTGTATATAAATCATATCTTGTTACACATGAGAAACTTCACACTGGAGAGAAGCCATATTCATGCTCAGAATGTGGAGAATGCTTTACAAATAAATCTTATTGTGAATGAAAGAAATCACACACGAGAGAAGCCATACTCATGTTCAGAATGTGGGAAATGTTTTAAACAAAAATCATAACTTTTCTCCCATGAGAGGATTCACACAGGGGAAAAACCATATTCATGTACAGAATGTGATAAATGTTTTTCAGAGAATGCAAGACTTGTTACACATAAGAGAATTCACACAGGGTAGAAACCATATTCATGTTCAGAATACATTTTTTGTAACTGCTACGGCAAGTCACGTTGACAGTTATGAATTTATATAATGTGACATGTCACAGTGTAGTTCCAGCCTGACCGCTAATTAGGATATTTATTTTTGCGTATGATTATCCTGGATCTAGCAAATTAACACATTATATTTCTTGTAAAAATAATTAGAGCTTTGCTTACTTCCAGAGCAGTGAGGCTGAACTGTCCCCATGAACCTTGGTTCTTATCCCTGTATTCACACCTCCACCCACACTGCGGGAGAGTCCAGAGTGACATGGGGAGAAGTAACGACGCTCTATGTTTACTTCCTAGCGCTGTGACATTCATTGATCATAAATAGATTGGTGGCATCATGACTATATCACTGATTTATCTGACCGGATGATCTGTGATAATTAACCCCTTATGTACATTCCTGCGGTTTAATGGTAAACCTATCTTGATACTGGAGCTGAGGGATATATCGGTGGTGGGAATCGCTTGTGATGTCGCATCTGTTAATTAACCCCTAAATAATGCCAACATGAAGTCAGTGACCAAGTGATGCTCATATATGTGTTTAATATGTATCCTGCCTCCTCCTTCTTTATTACCTGCAGTACATTAATAATGGAGGCAGATGCTGAATCATTAGTATTTTGTATGTCTCAGATAAGTACTGGCTGGTAGGTCCCCCCCATATTTGGGCTGTGCTTGTTAGATAACACATAAACTTCATAGATTTTTCCCATTTTTAAGTTGCATTTTTCTTGAAAAAAATCGCAACATTTTATTAGATTTCATTAATATAACCCCAAACTTGGGCCTGGAGAATAATAAAATAATAGCAAAAATATTTTTTATATAATTGTAGAAAAGCAACACAGTTATGCAGCTCTATACAGTAAGGCCAGGTTATAGATATGTATTTGGATAATTAACAGTTTTCATTTTAGATTGTATATTTGGATTTAAAAGGTCAGTTGATGCCACATGAAAATCATGTATACGAAGATTATATATATTTAAAATATTTAAACGACATACCGTATTTATCGCCCTATAAGACGCACCGGCCCATAAGACGCACCTGGGGTTTTTGGGGAGGAAAATAAGAAAAAAATATTTTTAACCAAAAGGTGTGCTTTTGGAACTAATAGTGGTCTGTGGATGGCACTATTATGGGGGATCTGTGGAAGTCACTGTTATGGGGGGGATCTGTGAAGGACACTGTTATGGGGGGGATCTGTGAAGGACACTGTTATGGAGGATCTGGGGATGACGTACTGTTATGGGGGATCTGGGGATGACACACTGTTATGGAGGGGTCTGGGGATGACGCACTGTTATGGGGGGGGATCTGTGGATGACGCACTGTTATGGGGGTCTGTGGATGACGCACTGTTATGGGGGGATCTGTGGAGGACACACTGTTATGGGGGATCTGTGGATGACACTGTTATGGGGGATCTGTGAAGGACACTGTTATGGGGGATCTGTGGAGGACACACTGTTATGGAGGGGTCTGGGGATGACGCACTGTTATGGGGGATCTGTGGATGACGCACTGTTATGGGGGTCTGTGGATGACGCACTGTTATGGGGGGATCTGTGACTGACACTATTATGGGGGGATCTGTGACTGAAACTGTTATGGGGGGATCTGTGAAGGATACTGTTATGGGGGGGATCTGTGAAGGATACTGTTATGGGGGGGATCTGTGAAGGATACTGTTACAGCCCCCCTGTAACAGTATCCTTCACAGATCCCCCATAACAGGGCTGGCACTGTCATGGGGGATCTGTGGATGGCACTGTTATATATGTGTCATCCACAGACCCTCCCCACCCCATAAGAGTGCCATCCACAGATCCCCCACCCCATAACAGTGCCATCCACAGATCCCCCATCCCATAACAGTGCCATCCACAGACCACCTCCCCCCATAAAACTGAGCGAGCGGGGAGGGACTGGGAGGAGGGGCTGGGGGCCAATGCAGTGACTGTACCCAGCCCCTCGCTCCAGTGATGCACTAATAAAATATAAGGTATCTAAATCAATTAAAAGTTCTGGTCCATGCCCCCCACCCCTAATATTACCGACACACGGCTTGTTCAGTTGATAGCAGGCATTCCGGGCGGCCGGCGCGTCACTCACTGACGTCCAAGCCTGCGCCGCCTGCTTCATTCATAAAGTAGGCTGCGCAGTTACGTGACGTCAGTGAGTGACACGCCGGCCCCCCGGAATGCCTGCTATCAACTGAACAAGCCGTGTGTCGGTAATATTAGGGGTGGGGGGCATGGACCAGAACTTTTAATTGATTTAGATACCTTATATTTTAATAGTGCAGCACTAGAGCGGGGGGCCAGGTACAGTCACTGCACCGGCCCCTCCGCAATTGCCGGCCCCCAGCTCCTCCTCCCTGTCCCTCCCCGCTCGCGCATATATCGCAGCTGGCGATGTAAAAATGTCAGCATTCGCCCCATAAGACGCAGGGGCACTTTTCCCCCCATTTTTTGGGGGGGGGGGGGGGGAGTGCGTCTTATGGGGCGAAAAATATGGTATTGTAAATCATAAAGTGTTAGGGCCATTTTGTCTGGTTTTAAAAGTCGCCTTGTCTGTGTTTTATGCTGAATAAAAATATTTTAAGTTACACTACACCACGGTGCGACTATAACCCTGTGTGTCTCCTGTTCATCTCTTCTGTCTAAATCTCCAAATCCTTCCTGGTCTCTTAATGACTCGCTATTAATGATCCCTGAAGTAATAACCTCTATAAAAACACACTTAGGCCTTATTCACACGTCCGTAGTGTTTTGCGGATCCGCAAAACACATTGCCACCAGCCCTATAGAGAGGCATATACTTGTCCGCAATTGCGGGCAAGTATAGGACATGCTCTATATTTTTGCGGGGGCCGCTGTCCGGAAGATCAGCGGCGCGCTCTGCAAATGCGGATGCGGAGAAAACAGTGTGTAAACGCCCACCAAGCCCTCTCTCACACACGGACAGAGCTCAACTTGTGCTGTTGAATGAAAACTTTGAAGGTCCCTCCAGATGTATTATACTGAACAATTAGCCATTCACCCCACTAGGAAACTTCAATCAACCCCACTTTTTGGGCCCTTTTATAAACTCTGCACTAATCAAGGCACAATAACCGCTAATCCACAAAAAATAACATCAATGTTTAAAAACTTCCTTTACCACCTCTGTTCACAACCAAAGGCCCCTTCTACTGAACAGATCTCTACCTATTTACAGAAGTCTAACTTCTATATCAGATTCTCTAGTATGGCTATTACATTCTGAAATCACTCCAATAGTGGTGGAAATAGCAATTGCTTCCTTTAAGATTCAGAAACACCCAGCCCCAATAGCTTTTCTGCATTATATTCTAAAGCACTCTCCTCTTTTTTTTTTTCTTAGTTCAGAGGTGGAAGGCAACAGAGACAGAAGTTTCTGAAGGTTAGTTCTAGGTGAGGAGATCTTCTTTCTTGTGCTAGTTCCTTAGCACAATAGAACCACAGATCTACACTGTTGGGAAGGGATAATAAAGCATCCGATGAGGTTGGAACATCACAGTCAGCCAATTTGTCCATGATGTGGTCTGCCAAACCCTCCCAAAAAGCTGCCGCCAGAACCTCGTTATTCCAACCCAGTTCTGGGGCCAGCATTTGGAACTGGATGGTGTATTGACTTACAGAGAGACTGCCCTGACACAGTCATAGTAGAGAGGAAGCAGCAGAAGTAGTGCATCCGAGCTCATCAAAAAGTTATGCGAAAGTCTCCAACAAGTCTCTTAGGTTGTTAGTGACCGGATCATTCCTCTCCTACTGCAGGTTTATCCAGGCCAGTGCTTCTTCTGAGAGATGGAACATTATGAAGGCCACTTTAGAGTGGCTAGTCTAGAACTAAGACTGCAGATCAAAGTGCAGAGTACACTGGTTTATTAACCCACGAGATTTATTGGGATCTCCATCATAGTTAAATTGTTAATAGGCTTGAAAAAAGACATAAGTCCATGAAGTTTAACCAAGGGATAGGTCGAGACACAAATCCCAGAAGGAAATGAGATTCAGATTTCTACACGTTTTCATAAGCATTAATGTTGTTTACTTTTAAGAATTCATCTAAACCCTTTTTAAAACCGTCCACTGTTCCAGCTGTGACCACGTCCTGAGGAGTCTATTCCACAGCTTCACAGTTCTTACAGTAAATAAGTTTTGACACTTCTAGAGACTGAACTTTTTCTTCTCCAGTCTGAGGCAGCGCCCTCTTTTCTTGGAACAGTTTTTCTCCTTAATTTTTTAATGGTCCAATAATATATTTGAATAATTTAATTATGCCCCCCCTATAGATGTCTCTTCTCAAGACTAAATAAATTCAATTCTTTAAATCTTTCTTTATAACGAAGACCCTCCAGGCCCCTTATCAGTTTAGTCGCTCTCCTCTGTACTTTTTCCAGCTCCAGGGCGTCTTTTCTATGGACTGGTGCCCAGAACTGAACTGCATATTCCATATGAGGCCGCACCAATGCTTTGTAAATTGGTATTATTACATCCCTGGCCCGCAAGTCCATGCTTGGTTTAATTCATGACAATATCCCGGTGGCCTTAGAAGCAGCTGATTGACATTGTATGCTGTTATTCAATCTATGATCTACAAGGACACCCAAATCCTTCTCTGCAAGTAACTCACCCAGTGTCTATGGACATCTTCCATAGACGGTACAGTTCTACACAGCTTAGTGTCATCTGCAAAAATAGAAATGGTGCTATTAAACCTGTCCTCATTAATAAATTAAATTATAGAGGACCCAGCACTGAACCTTGCAGTATACCACTTAGAATCCGTGTAAGGGATCGCTCTCTCACAGGGGAGTCCCAATCACAGACTTCTCCTCTGACAACGGGGATCAAGTCCACATGGTGCTTGATTGGGGCACTTCAGCACTAGCACAAACATAAACCAAAAATAAACACTTTCTTGCCTAGACACTACCTAATACATAGGTCGTCTCTACTTCACCTATAGAGCGCAGTTCACCCACGGAATTAGATCTGGCTTTCCTCAGCCAAACTGTCTAGCAGCCTCCAGACTGTGACCACACCAGTACCTTTGGGGGATTATGGGCTAGAAGTCCTCCCGACTCTTACCGCGTGACCCTCTTTCCGCAGATGTTGCTAGGCCCCCCAAAACTCAGGCTTTACACAGCCTCATGGCCCCTCAGCCCTCCTGACTGAGACCACACAGAGCCTCTGCAGGCTTCCATTTCCAAATTCTCTCTCTCCCTGTCATACACAGAGGGTTGTTTCATCCCTCCGTGATTACAATAGCAGGCCTCACCTGCGATCTCCTCAACTAAAGGCAATACATGTATTGGAAGGGTATGGACTGGCAGATCCCACTACCAAACCTATCCACCAGTCCATCTAAAATCTAGCCCAGAACAAAATCTAGACAAAACATGTTGCTGAAACCACTGCAGCTTTCTGAATTTTTGTTATCCCACCTGAGGTATCTGGGAGGGACATACACACCTTCCAGCACTGTACACATTATCACATATCCTCCCCCCCCCTTTTTCCCCATCGCACCGTGTCCTCCGGAAGATGTGGCCAGTGTCACACTTTTCCCTTTTCTGCCACACCCAAGTCAGCAGAGCTTGGTTTGTCAACACTGACTTTCTACCCAGTAGATAACATCTAAGGGACTCTGGTGACCATCTAACGGCCAGACACTTCTACTTTTACTCTTTTACGAGCGACGATGATGCGCTATCGCATTCTTTTATCTTGCCCTCTTTGTCTTTCTCTTTGCCTCTGGCATTCATGCTCCCTTTGTTTCTTTATTTTATGAAAAGACTGCATTTTCTCTCTTTATTCTCAGAGTTTTGATCTTGGCTTCTGGAACTCTAAACGACAGGCTCTCCCTTTAACTTCTCTGGCTCTCGCACATGCTCAGGCCCTTTCTTGGACTGCTGCAGCTCTTGACTGAATAGTTGTTCCTAGTCGTGGTCGTGTCCAGACACTTTTATGTTTGCTTTGCAGAGCTCCTTATGCAGAGCATGCTTGTTGCCGCTCGCTCCTTTTAAACGCATCTGGTTCACTTCTTTCTTGGCGTCTTGCAGTTTCCCTTCCAGTGACCTCAATTTTGTCTCCACTTCTTTTTTGACAGTTCTTTCAGCATTTCTGCATCCAAATTTGCTAGTTCTGGAATGATCAGAAGTTCTATTACCACGGTCTTCCGTCTCTAGCAGTGGTTTCCTCGAATTTGGAGGCAACTTCAGAGTCCACTGCTTCTTCGTGGCTTTTTCCACTCCAACACTCTTTGACCGCCAACACTCCTTCAGCCTCATCTTTGGTCTCTGCAGCGTCTGAGGATTTTTCCCACTCCAACTCATCGGCCTTAGCTTCTTCAGCCTTTGTCTTTTTGGAATCTCCATTCACTTTGTTAGCCTTCTCATCCTTCTCGGACATGGCATCATATACCTGCACTCTTAAATCCTCCTTTTCTTTCTCATCGAGGTTGGAGGCACTGGGGATATTGAGGTCCTTATCATACTCTTCATCTTCCTCTTCTGGCATTCCCTCCAGAGTGTTACCCAGGACATTGTTCTCCATTTGTGCAAGCTCCAGAAGAGCCATCCCTTAGTAGTAGACGGCATCTGCACACTGGTCGGCTGTCTTCCCGTATTTGTTCCCCAGAAGGCTGCTGGATTCCTGGAAGGCATTGACAACAGAGCGGATGTCTTTCATGACTAGGTTCTCGCTTCTCACTGCCATGAGTCTCTTTGCTTATGCCTCCACATCAGCCCCATCAACTTGTTCAGCAGAAGTATTTTCCATCTTCTCTGCCTCGCCTGGCACTGCAGCGTCACCTTTTCAACCCATTCTCAACAGGCTCTAGCTTGGACTTCAAAGCATATTTAAGAGGACTCTCCTCCTTTAGTTTCCTCCTTTCTATTTACCTTCTTCCGTACTAGATGAGAGATGTCTGATAGACAGTTGGTCCCCCGTACAATGCAGTCACCGCTATTCTCTGCTGCAGCAGCAGGTGTAGAAGTACCACCATTCTCTTTTGGAAACCCTAAGGGAGTTCTGCCCATGGTCCCTGTAAGTGCTTTGTCTTTGTCTTCTGCAGTTTTCTGTGTTTCTTTGGAGCCTTTGATCTTCTCCTTGATATCAGGCAGTAGACCCTTCGGTTTATCCATCTCTTTCTGGGTCTCCTTCTGCATGGTCAGACCTGCCAGGAAGTCTTCCACTGCCTGGGTATAGTTCTCGGACTCCCCGCTGACTTCTCCCCACTTAAGCAGGTTCATGTCCTGACCCCGCTCATGCTCTCTTTCATGTGCCTGGTTCACATTGTATGTCACAACACCTTAATCAATCCTGCACCCGAGCTCACTAACTATAGAACACTGTGGAGACTACTTATCCACACCTGGTACGTGTGGTACACCCTCTAGCACTGCCATACTTTCCTACACATTTATCACAGTGGGTTCCCTTAGCTGTGTGCTCTCAACATTAATCAGGATTTCTAAATCACATACATCTTTACCAATATGGGGAGCTTCTTTCCTGATCACAACCTGCAAAGGAAAGGGGGTGTAATCATCATCATCACATATTTCACATGACTTCACGTTTTCATTATGCATTTCAATTAACTTGACATTTTCACTTTGCACCTTATCTCCACCATTGTTTTCAATGGTCACTTCACTTAAACCATTGTGCACACTGTGTATCTCCCTTTACTCTCATTTAAAGGGACAGGTACAGGTTCTGCAGTAGTTTTGTCACTTGCTGCAGAAGTGTTTCCATTTTTCCACAATTCCCAGAACAAGGGTAAATCACGGCCCAACATTTCATCATGCATGAGCCTTTTTGCAACACCCAGTTCATAAGTCCCAGTTCCTACTAGAGTCTCACATTCAGTGAGAGCCACAGGATAGTTCTTGCTATCCCTGTTTATGTCCAGCACACTTCGCTTTTTGTCCAACACATAGTTCCCGGCTACCAAGCTGGCATGTACTCGGGTCTCCTGGCTCCCTGCCTCCAACAACGCTTGGACTGGACTGCCATTTACCACAATGTCAGACATTTTTGTCGCAGTCTCTAGTCCTGGTGTCTTAACACCTCCCGGCTTGGCATATGGCGACTGTTGCTGGCTCACGCCACAGTTCATGGCTTCTGAGGTAGTAGGGCACTGGTCAGCAACATGCCCAACCTCCTTAGACGTCACAGGTTCAGCACTGCCAGGAGATAAGGGTGCTCCAGAAACATCTCCACCATCTTCTGGATCTTGGTTCCTGGTGCCTTGATCAGACACTGACTCCTCAATGACGATGAGTCACACGCTCTACTGAAGACTTTTCCTTGGATTCTCCAGCCGCACAATTTGAAGCACTTTCTCCGCTCCATAGCTGCCAAAATAACGGAAAGTCTCTGCCCAGCACAAATTCTACTTCCAGGGTCTCACATTTCAAGAGCTCCCACTGTCCAGAACGTCGGGCATAACCCAAGACACTTGTTGGCAGGAATCTAGTATGACTCCCAGCTGGAATCCCCCTATCACCAACTCGCAGGATTTTTCACTTTCTTTATCAGATCTCCTGATCAAACAATCATCCATTGCCCAGTCCAGCTGCAGGTGGGTCTGCATTAGCTGGTTTATCAGCTACTCCATGGCACTAGATGGACTTTGCACAGACATCATAGTGACCCCCACCAAAAAAAAAATTCAGCAGGTCAGTCTCTTTCACTTGAGTTTCTGGCCCTTTAATTCACCACCATAATTTCTTTGCAACACAGCAAAAGTGTCAATAATGGCAAGAGCAGCAGCAACACAGTAACAAAGCAGCAGCTTTATCGAGACATTAAGCTTCCGGCCCTTTAACTGTCCAATTCAATTTCATGCCAAATAGCAAGTGTCTGGATTTGCAGCATTCAGCAGCACCTGCTCTTTCTTTGCCTTTTAACTTTCTGCTGCCCCTAACAACAATGTTGTGCCTTTTTAGCATGGACACTTGCCCTTAGCAACCTACTGTTGCCCGCATCCTCCACCGATTATAAGGGATCACTCTCTCACAGGGGGTCGCAATTACAGACTTCTCTGACAACAGGGTGCAAGTCCACATGGTGATTTACTGTGGCACTCCAGCACAAACATAAAGCAAAAATAAACACCTGCCCACCTAGGCTCTACCTAATACACAGGTCGTCTATACCTCACCTAAAGAAGCAGGTCACACACGGAATTAGATCCAGCTTTCCCCAGCCAAATGCTCCATCAGCCTCCAGGCTGTGACCACACCAGTACCTTTGGGAGATTATGGTCCAGAAGTCCTCCCGACTGTAGGACCCTCTTTCCACAGGCATTGCTGGGCCCCCCAAAACTCGGGCTTTACACAGCCTTGTGGCCCCTCAGCCCTCCTGGCTGAGACCACACAGAGCCTCTGCAGGCTTTCTTTTCCAAATTCTCTCCCTGTCATACACAGAGGGTTGTTTCATCCCTCCGTAATTGCAACAGCAGGCCTCACACGATCTCCTCAGCTAAAGGCAATATATATACTGGAAGGGTGTGGACTGGCAGATCCCACTACCAAACCTACCCACCAGTCCAGCTAAAATCCAGCCCAGAACAAAATCTAGACACTGTACACATTACCACACCCGGGACCATTCTGAACAGGAATCATTGACCACAACTCTCTGGACACGGTCCTTCAGCCAGTTTTCAATCCAATTACAAACTATACTTTCCAGCCTATAGACCTTACTTTACCTATTAAACATTTATGAAGGACAGGATCAAAAACCTTTGCAAAATCCAGAAACACTACATCCACAGCCGCCCCTCTGTCCAGCCTACTACTCACCTTCTCATAAAAACAAATCTAGTCTGACAACTTCTGTCCTTGGTGAACCCATGTTGGTTATCACTTAATATTTTAACATTATTTACAGTCACATACTCCTGTATATACTCTCTTAAAAGTCCTTCAAACATTTTTCCTACAACAGAAGTTAAACTAACTGGTCTATATATACCTGTGAAGGACCTAGATCCTTTTTTAAACATGGGCACCACATTTGCCTTGCACCACTTGGCACTGTATCAGTACCTAGAGAATCTATTTAAAATTATAAACAGAGGAATATTAATGATTGAACTAAGCTCTTTAGGAACTCCTGGGTATAATCCATCTGGAAACGGAGCCTTGTTCACATTTACCTTTTTTAACTTATCTTGGATCATATCTATAGTTAGCCAATTGAGTATATCACTGGATGTACTAACAGCCCCAGCACCACAGATATCAGCTCCTTTCTCTTCTTTTGTATATACAGAGCTAATAAAAACCATTTAGTAACTCTGCCTTTTCCTTATCTTTAGTGACTAACCCCCATCTACGGTACCATTATTTAGGGAACCTACCTGCTCAGACCTTGTTTTTTTTTTCAATTTTGTTTATTGAAAACAAGTCGACATCACAGTACTACTTAGATAGAACATGCCAGAGAGAGTATACAATACAGACTCTGAGCAATCACAGTAAAGTGGACTCATTTTCATTTATGATTCCTCAAGAATACAACAATAATACAATGTTATAAAGCTACTAAACATTTTGGGGGTAAAGAAGGGGGAGGAAAGGTCACATGGGGTAGGTAAGGTTATGCTTGAAGAGCACCGAAGGTGCCTCTAAGAGATGAGGTGAGATACCAGGAGGTATATTGAAACAGCTTAACCAAATCAGATATGTCAGCAGGACTAAAATGTGTGAGGAGAAAGGTTTTCGATTTCCCCAAAAATTTGAAGGTGAAACTTTCTTTCTGCCTTTCTGCTTAAATCCTATCATATCGCAGTAATAATTTCAGCTCTGAGACCACCACGGACATCCCTGGCATGCTACTGGAGAGCCAATTATGTAATTAAAATCTCTTGGCCACCAGTAATATGGAGTGAAGAAAGCGAGGAACCTTTGTTTGGCAAACAGATTGGTCTGTGGGCAAACGAATATAATGGAACAGCAATGATTGAGGTTCCAAGGCAAGATCCACTGACCAATGTGTTTTAATGTATAATAGTAGAGTTTCCCAAAATTTAGAGACCTGAGGACATGTCCATATGCCATGACAGAAATCCGTGGCTGGTGCTTTACATTTGGGACAATGGGTGATTCGGAAACCTGGGAGAAGCTGGAAAACCATAAACTACATTGTGCATCATTCTGAAGTAAGTTTCCTGCCATCTTTCATTTATGACACATTGACAGATCTTAGTCCAGCCCTCCAAGATTTTCTCAACAATCTCAGCATCCATTGTGATACTTTCCCATTTCTTAAAAAGTGTAGATGACTTTGCTTTTGTGAAATTCCCTGACAATGCCCTATAAAGACCTGAGAGTGTGACCATTCGCGAAGAATGCCCTAATATGTCGTCAAAGGAGTTTGTAGTTGCTTCTTTTGACAAATCCCGCACCCTATGTCTGCGAAATCCCAAAACCTGCATAATATTTAAAAAGTGGGAATCTGGTAGTTGATATTTTTCCTTCAGTTCTCTGGGAGACAGCCATCGCTTTTCCCCCATGCGCATCAGATGCTAACTATCCCTCTGGATTCCCAATGTCTGGAAAATCTTATGTGCCTCCCCTGGGGAAACTCTGGATGGTGTCACAACGATATCCTCTTAGATAACGAAATCCTCTTAGATAACGAATGAGACAGGCCAAAAGTCTTTCTGATCACCTTCCAAGCCACTATCGTGTCTCTTATCAATATTGAGTTCTTAATTTCAGGAGGACCCCTGCTAAGTTTTAATGTAAACAAGATACCAAATCCCAGGGATCCACCAGATTCTGTTCCAACCCTCTGTTGGAGAAATGGTCTGTGTTGTTTACCCATTTAAAAAATGTGCCTCATTATACAGGTAAGGTTGTATCCTCTGAAATTTGGGAACTTTACTCCACCTTCCGCTTTCCAGAACATTAGTTTTTGCAAAGAGATCTAGTGAAGGCCTTATTCAAGACGTTAACATCGGCATGTCTTAGCAAGATTGGGAGAGTTTGAAGGGGGTACAACAGTTTGGAGAAACTCATCATTTTGATCAAATGGCATCTGCCTAAGAGAGACAAGGGAAGAGTATGCCATTTTTTTTTAGCTCCGCTATTATCTTTCCAATTAGCTGTGGATAATTAAGGGTGTACAATGAGCTAGGTAGCCTGCCAATTTTTAATCCCAGATACGTTATGTGTTGTTTAACTGTAGTATGAGTAAAGCCGCTCGATAGCCACAAGTGAGGGGGGGTTTTGGCATGGAGCTCCAAAATTTCGCTCTTGGAGGAGTTGATGTTGTATCCTGAGATAAGGCCAAAGTGTTGGAGTTGATCCATCAGCGGGCCCAGATGTTGCTGAGGAGTAGACATACATATAAACAGGTCATCAGCATATAATGAGAATTTGACCTCTTTCTTGCCTACCATAATACCCAAATATAAGTCAGAGTCCTCCAAGAGCTTTGGTAAGGGCTCTAAAGCTAAGTCGAATAGCAACGGGGATAAAGGACACCCCTGCCTGGTGCCCCTTTGGAGAGCGAAAATGGGGGACAGAAAGCCTCCCGTGTGTATTCTCGCCATTGGGTTAGTGTAAAGACCTTTTAGGAAGATAAGTATATTGCCAAAAATATGGAGCTTATCCAGCACTGCCCCTAGCCAGTTGCATCTGATGGTATCAAAAGCTTTTTCCGCGTCCAAGGCTTGCAGAATGGGGGCCCTTGCTGGCCGGGGGGCGGTGCCGGACCCAATCCAAAGTAGCCAGAACCTTCCTAATGTTGGCCACCGCTGATCTGCCTTTTATAAATCCCACCTGGGAAGGGCCTACCAGTGATGTAATCAACACTCCCAATCTATCCACCAAGATCTTCGTTAAGATCTTTATGTCCTGGTTGATTAACGAAATTGGGCGGTAGGATCTAGGATCCTGAGGATCCTTGTTAGGTTTCAATAGCAATTTAATGTAAATTACATTCGTATGATTGGGGAAGCAGCCTGTCTGGACTAAGTGGTTATAGTAATCAGCTAGGGTAAGGACCAGCCAATCCTGTAATAATTTGTACAACTCCCCCGTAAACCCGTCTGGGCCTGGGGCCTTGCCATTATGAAGCTATTTTACTGTGGTTAAGATCTCCCCCTCTGTGATCTTTGCACTCAGGGTCTCTTGTTGTTTTGTGGTTAAAGTTGCCAATTTGAGTGCTGACAGAAACTCGGTGGCCTCGTTACCATCTCTTTGGGTGTCCTTACAAAGACGGGCATAATAATCTCCCAGAAGTTTATTTATTTGTTTAGGGTTGGTGTAAGTGACTCCCCTACCATCCTTCAAGGATATAATAATCGTGGGGGTTGTCCTACCTCTCGCTAAATTCGCCAACATTCTACCCGATTTATTAACATAGCGGAACAAATCCGTCTGATATGCCGATCTATACATGGCTTCTCGCCTATCAGCCCACCACTCAAAATCAACCCTAGCTGCTATCCATGCTTCCTTATCACTTACAGTAGCCAGCCGTAGGAAGCTTGAATAAGCTATTCTAAGAGCTGTGCTAACTTCCAGGTATTGTTGGGAGACCAATTTGCGCAGATTACTAACATAGCCTATTATCCTCCCTCTCAATACCGCTTTCGTTGTTTCCTAATGAGTGGAAACATCTGATGCCCCTGGGGGGTTATCCCCTTGAAACTCGAGCCACCAACCTTGTAGGATATCTTTAACATTTTTATCTTTGGCCAGGAATGAACGATTCTTTAACATTTTTATCTTTGGCCAGGAATGAACGAAAACACCAGATAAAGTCCGTTCCCCTTGGGTAGGTATTCTGCAAACATATAGAAACGGGTGAATGATCAGAGATAACCAATTCATGAATCTCAGCTGCGAGGACCCTACATGTTGTACTTGTATGGGTAAGTAGATAGTCAATTTGAGACCATGCCTGATGGGCGTGAGAAAAGTGGGTGTAGTCCCTATCATCCGGGTACAATAAGCGCCAGATATCCCGTAGTCCAGTAGGGGACATGAAAGGTTGCAACACCATATCGAGATTCTCTGATCGCTCACTGTCCCATCTGCTCTCCTGCAATCTTCCTGGATGGAAGCTACCATGTTAAGATCCCCTCCCAAGATCTTATTGGGGGCTCCGTCTAAGTGCAACCGATTCTCTACGAGGGCATAGAATGACTTGTTAGCTCCATTTGGGGCATAAACATTGTGAATGCTGTACTGAGAGCCCTCATATTATAACAACAGCCTGTGCCATCTACCATCCTCGTCATGGACCTCAGAAAGTACTTTTCCGGAAAAATTGTAAATGTAAGTACATCAGCTTTGTGATCTTTGGCTGAGGAACCATATACTCGTCCAACCCAGAGCTTCTGCAGTTGGAAAAAATCCTTTTCCTCTAGGTGGGTTTCCTGCAATAGGACTATATCAGGTTTTAAACATTCCAAGTGTCTCAATAATTTTGAGTGTTTTTGGGGAGATCGCATCCCCTTCACATTCCAAGAATGTATTTGCATTGCTGCTTTAGGTTGTCACCGATCCTCACACAAAGACCCCCAAGGGATAGAGCAGGGTAGGGAAGGAAGGGAAGGAGAGGAACAAAAAACAGGGGAAAACAAGTAACCAAAAATACCCTAACTAAGCAAGACTTAGGTTGTGACTACTAATATGAAAGCTTGGTATAAGGAGTCTTTTCCAAATTAAGTCAAAGACTTCTCTATTTTCTACCATGGTGAGCTCCTCGGCGCACCACTAAATGATATATAACTACTAGAGTTGAGCAAACCCAAACGGTATAGTTTGGGTTTGTACCGAATTTTGGGGTGTTCGGGACCCGGACCTGAACATTTTCAGAAAAGTTCGGGTTCGGGTGTGTTTTTCAGCGATTTCTTCCCGCTTTCTGAAGGGCTGCACAGCAGCCAATCAGCTAGCGTTTTACTTCTTGCCCTAAAAAGCCATCATAGCCATGCCTACTAATGGCATCGCTGTGATTGGCCAAGTGCAGCATGTGACCCAGCCTCTATTTAAGCTGGAGTCATGTAGCGCCGCACGTCACTCTGCTCTGATTAGTGTAGGGATAGGATGCAGCTGCTGTGAGGGCGAGATTAAGCAGGGAAAACTCAGCAAAAACACCTAATGAAGTGATCGATCTACAGCTGTGAATCATTCAACTTCTGCTAGTTAATTGCTCACTGGTTTTTAGGCTGCCCAGAGCGTTTTTCTGTCACTTTTTTCTGGGGTGATCGGCGGCCATTTTGTGTCTTGTGGTGCACCAGCACAAGCTGCCACTAAGTCCGTCAATCCATCAATACTAGTTTGTTTTTTTTTTTGCTATATCCTACATCAGGGGCTTGGCTGTGCTTATTGTCACCCCTAGAAACTCAGGATAGAAATTTCTATATTTTATTGAGGGGTTAAATTCAATTGCCAAAATAGCAATCCCCTAAATCTGGTGTTCCAGCTGTGGCTAGCCAAGTGTAATACTGTCTGCTGTCTGGCAAAGGATAGATTTTTTTCTGTGGTGAAATTTAATTGCCAAAATAGCAATCCCCTAAATTTGGTGTTCCAGCTGTGGCTGGCTAAGTTTAATACTGTCCGGCAAAGGATTGATATTTTTCTGGGGTAAAATTCAATTGCCAAAATAGCAATACCGTAAATCAGTTGTTTCAGCTGTGGCTGGCCAAGTTTAATAGTGTCCAGCAAAGGATATATTTTTTTCTGGGGTGAAATTCAATTGCCAAAATAGCAATACTGTAAATCAGTGGTTTCAGCTGTGGCTGGCCAAGTTGAATAGTGTCCTTCAAAGGACAGATTTTGTTCTAGGCTGGGATTTTGTTCAAGTTTAATAGTGTCCGGCAAAAGATATATTTTTTTCTGGGGTTAAATTCAATTGCCGAAATAGCAATCCCCTAAATCTGTTTTTTTTCTGGGGTAAAATTCAATTGCCAAAATAGCAATACCACAAATCAGTGGTTTCAGCTGTGGCTGGCCAAGTTGAATAGTGTCCGGCAAAGGATATATTTGGTTTTGGGGTGAAATCAAATTGCCAAAATAGCAATTCCCTAAATCTGGGGTTGGCCAAGTTGAATAGTGTCCGTCAAAGAACAGATTTTGTTCTGGGGTGAAATTCAATTGCCAAAATAGCAATACCATAAATCGGTGGTTTCAGCTATGGCTGGCCAAGTTTAATAGTGTCCGGCAAAGGATATATTTTGTTCTGGGGTGAAATTCAATTGCCAAAATAGCAATCCCCTAAATCTGGTGTCCCAGCAGTGGCTGGCCAAGTTTAATCGTGTCTGGCAAAGGATATATTTTGAACTGGGGTGAAATTCAATTGCCAAAATAGCAATACCATAAATCAGTGGCTTCAGCTGTGGCTGGCCAAGTTTAATAGTGTTGGGCAAAGTATATATTTTGTTCTGGGGTGAAATTCAATTGCCAAAATAGCAATCCCCTAAATCTGGTGTCCCAGCAGTGGCTGGCCAAGTTTAATCGTGTCTGGCAAAGGATATATTTTGAACTGGGGTGAAATTCAGTTGCCAAAATAGCAATACCATAAATCAGTGGTTTTAGCTGTGGCTGGCCAAGTTTAATAGTGTCCGGCAAAAGATATATTCTTTTCTGGAGTTAAATTCAATTGCCAAAATAGCTATCCCCTAAATCTGGTGTCCCAGCAGTGGCTGGCCAAGTTCAATCGTGTCTGGCAAAGGATATATTTTGAACTGGGGTGAAATTCAATTGCCAAAATAGCAATACCATAAATCAGTGGTTTCAGCTGTGGCTGGCCAAGTTTAATAGTGTCCGGCAAAGGATATATTTTTTTCTGGGGTGAAATTCAATTGCCAAAATAGCAATACCTTAAATCAGTGGTTTCAGCTGTGGCTGGCCAAGTTTAATAGTGTCTGGCAAAGGATATATTTTGTTCTGGGGTGAAATGCAATTGCCAAAATGGCAATACCCTAAATCTGGTGTCCCAGCAGTGGCTGGCCAAGTTTAATACTGTCCGGCAAAGAATATATTTTTTTCTGGGGCGAAATTCTATTGCCAAAATAGCAATACCGTAAATCAGTGGTTTCAGCTGTGGCTGGCCAAGTTTAATACTGTCCGGCAAAGGATATATATTGTTCTGGGGTGAAATTCAATTGCCAAAATACCAATACCATGAATCAGTGGTTTCAGCTGTGGCTGGCCAAGTTTAATAGTGTCCGACAAAGGATAGATTTTGTTCTGGGGTGAAATTCAATTGCCAAAATACCAATACCATGAATTAGTGGTTTCAGCTGTGGCTGGCCAAGTTTAATAGTGTCCGACAAAGGATAGATTTTGTTCTGGGGTGAAATTCAATTGCCAAAATAGCAATACCGTAAATCAGTGGTTTCAGCTGTGGCTGGCCAAGTTTAATAGTGTCCGACAAAGGATAGATTTTGTTCTGGGGTGAAATTCAATTGCCAAAATAGCAATACCGTAAATCAGTGGTTTCAGCTGTGGCTGGCCAAGTTTAATAGTGTCTGGCAAAGGATATATTGTGTTCTGGGGTGAAATTCAATTTCCAAAATAGCAATACCATAAATCAGTGGTTTTAGCTGTGGATGGTGAAGTTTAATAGTGTCCGGCAAAGGATTGATATTTTTCTGGGGTGAAATTCAATTGCCAAAATAGCAATACCGTAAATCAGTGGTTTCAGCTGTGGCTGGCCAAGTTTAATAGTGTCCGGCAAAGGATATATTTTGTTCTGGGGTGAAATTCAATTGCCAAAATAGCAATACCGTAAATCAGTGGTTTCAGCTGTGGCTGGCCAAGTTTAATAGTGTCCGGCAAAGGATATATTTTGTTCTGGGGTGAAATTCAATTGCCAAAATAGCAATACCGTAAATCAGTGGTTTCAGCTGTGGCTGGCCAAGTTTAATAGTGTCCGGCAAAGGACATATCTTTGGGGGCCAGGCCCCACACCGCCCAGGAGTTGTGGCGGGGTATTGTACAACAGACCGACGAGTGGTTTCTGCCGGTGGGCCTCAAGCCCGGCCTGGTGGTGTGCGATAATGGGCAAAATCTCGTCGCAGCTCTGGGACTAGCCGGTTTGACGCACATCCCTTGCTTGGAGCATGTGCTGAATTTGGTGGTGCAGAAATTCATTCACAACTACCCCGACATGTCAGAGCTGCTGCATAAAGTGCGGGCCGTCTGTGCGTGCTTCCGGCGTTCACATCCTGCCGCTGCTCGCCTGTCTGCACTACAGCGTAACTTCGGCCTTCCCCCTCACCGCTACATATGCGACGTGCCCACCAGGTGAAACCCCACCTTGCACATGCTGGAGAGACTGTGCGAGCAGCAGCAGGCCATAGTGGAGTTTCAGCTGCAGCACGCACGGGTCAGTCACACTGCGGAACAGCACCACTTCACCACCAATGACTGGGCCTCCATGCGAGACCTGTGTGCCCTGTTGCGCTGTTTCGAGTACTCCAACAACATGGCCGGTGGCGATGACGCCGTTATCAGCGTTACAATACCACTTCTATGTCTCCTTGAGAAAACACTTAGGGCGATGATGGAAGAGGAAGAGGAGGAGGAGGAAGAGGGGTCATTTTTAGCACTTTCAGGCCAGTCTCTTAGAAGTGGCTCAGAGGGAGTTTTTTGCAAAAGCAGAGGCCAGGTACAAATGTGGCCAGCCGTGGCCCACTAGTGGAGGACGAGATGGATGAGGAAGAGGTGGAGGAGGATGAAGATGAAGCATGTTCACAGCGGGATGGCACCCAACGCAGCTCGGGCCCATCACTGGTGCGTGGCTGGGGGGAAACGGAGGACGATGACGATCCGCATCCCACAGAGGACAGCTTGTCCTTACCTCTGAGTAGCCTGGCGCACATGATCGACTACATGCTGCAGTACCTGCGCGACGACAGCAGAGTTGCCCACATTTTAACATGTGCGGACTACTGCTGGTTTGCCACCCTGCTGGATCTCCGGTACAAAGACAATGTGCCCACCTTACTTCCTGCACTGGAGCGTGATAGGAAGATGTGCGAGTACAAGCGCACGTTGGTAGATGCGCTACTGAGAGCATTCCCAAATGTCACAGGGGAACAAGTGGAAGCCCAAGGCGAAGGCAGAGAAGGAGTGAGAGGTCGCCAATGCAGCTGTGTCACGGCCAGCTCCTCTGAGGGCAGGGTTAGCATGGCAGAGATGTGGAAAAGTTTTGTCACCACGCCACAGCTAACTGCACCACCACCTGATACGGAACGTGTTAGCAGGAGGCAGCATTTCACTAACATGGTGGAACAGTACATGTGCACACCCCTCCACCTACTGACTGATGGTTCAGTCCCATTCAACTTCTGGGTCTCCAAATTGTCCACGTGGCCAGAGCTAGCCTTTTATGCCTTGGAGGTGCTGGCCTGCCCTGCAGCCAGTGTATTGTCTGAACGTGTATTCAACAAGGCAGGGGGCGTCATTACTGACAAACGCAGCCGCCTGTCCACAGCCAACGTGGACAAGCTGACGTTCATAAAAATTAACCAGGCATGGATCCCACAGGACCTGTCCATCCCTTGTGCAGAATAGACATTTATAACTACCTCCCCTTAACCATATATTCTTGTACTCCGGGGCACTTCTTTATTGAATCCTCTTTTTTTAATTGTACCATTATTTTGCGGGGCAACCCAAAGTTGACTGAACCTCTCCTCCATCTGGGTGCCAGGTGCCTAAATATCTGAAAGTGGCCTTCTCCATTGGAGGGCGACATGAAGCCTGATTCTCTGCTTTGGGACCTCTCTCCTCTGTCTGGGTGCTGGGGCCTAAATAACTAAAAGAGGTCTTCTCCGTTGGTGGGTAACATGATGCCTCTTTTGCTGCTTTGGGACCTCTCTCCTCTGTCTGGGTATCAGGGACCTAACTTTCACATGCTTGCTGTCTTGGTGGCAGACATTTAACTCTTTTTACTGTCTAATGACCGCCCCATTGTCTGGGTGTCAGGGGCCTATATGTTGTTTAATCATTTGTTGTCTTAGTGGGAGATATTAAACTCTTTTTACTGTCATGACCGCCCCATTGTCTGGGTGTCAGGGGCCTAAATTTGACGTACTTGCTTGCTGTCTTGGTGGTAGACATTTAACACTTTTTACTGTCTAATGACCGCCCCATTGTCTGGGTGTCAGGGGCCTACATAAATGATAATGGCCTGTTCTATTGCAGGTTGACCTGAGGCCTGTGTTGCTGTTATGGGACCGCTCTCCTCTTTGTGGGTGCCATGGCCCTGAGTCTGTGAATGAGGAATGTGGCACTGCAGGCAGACATGAATCCTTTTTGGCTGTGTCGAGAACTTCAGCTCCCATAACATTCCCACCTGATGCCACCCCAACCTCCTATTCCACCTCCTCCTCCTCCAAGTTGCCAATTGATATTGGTTAATTTTTATTTATTTTATTTTAAGTCATTTCCCTATCCACATTTGTTTGCAGGGGATTTACCTACATTTTGCTGCCTTTTGCAGCCCTCTAGCGCTTTCCTGGACTATTTTACAGCCTTTTTAGTGCCCAAAAGTTCAGGTCCCCATTGACTTCAATGGGGTTCGGGTTCTGGGTGAAGTTCGGGTCGAGTTCGGATCCCGAACCTGAACATTTTCGGGAAGTTCGGCCGAACTTCTCGAACCCGAACATCCAGGTGTTCGCTCAACTCTAATAACTACGCTAAACCTCGTTGCCCAGACCTTGGTTTTTTAGCATTTATATATTAAAAGATTTTTTTGGGATTCGTTTTGCTCTCTTTTGCCACCTGCTGTTTGTTTTGTATTTTTGCTAATTTTATCTCCTTTTTACAGACTTTTAAGCCCTTTGTACACTTCAAACGCTTCAACTGACCCCTCAGATTTGTATTTTTTAAATGCCCTTTTTTTGTCTTTTATTGCCCTTTTTACGGTAGCTATAAGCTACGGGGGGTTTAATTTTAGCCTTTTATACTTGTTACCTAAAGGAATAAATTTTGTTGTGCAATTACTCAATGTGGATTTAAAGCTCGCCCATTTATCCTCAGAATTATTATGTGACAGTAGCTGCTCCCAGTCTATGCCCTGAAATGCTGCCCTCAACCCAGGGAAATTAGCCTTTTTAACCCCTTAAGGACCGGGGGTTTTGGGATTTTTGCGTTTTTGTTTTGCGCTCCCTGCCTTCCAAAAGCCATAACATTTTTATATTTCCGCTCACATAGCCATATGACGGCTTGTTTTTTGCGGGACAAGTTGTACTTTTTAACGCTACCATTTATTTTTGCATGTGATGTAGTGGGAAACGGGAAAAAAATTCCAAATGGGGTGAAATTGCAAAAAAAAAGCAATTTCACCACAGTTTTACGGGTTTTTAAATTACAACGTTCGATTTGCGATAAAACTGACTGGTTAATTTTATTCTTCAGGTCAGTACGAATCCGGCAATACCTAATATGTATAGTTTTTCTTGCGTTATGATAGTGAAAAAAAAATTTAAAGTGGGAATTTTTTTATTTCATTTTTTTGTCGCCATGTTTTGACCCCTATAACTTTTTTGTAATTATGCGTACGGAGCAGTGTAGGGGCTCATTTTTTGCGGGGCAATCTGAACTTTTAATTGATACCATTATGGGATGCGTATGATGTTTTGATCACTTTTTATTCATTTTTTTTTAGGAAATGAAGCGTCCAAAAATGGCGAATTAGCCATTTGGACGCTTTCTTTCCGTTTTTATGTTTACCGTATGGTGAATATTTTTTAATATTATTATAGTATGGGCGTTTTCGCACATTGCGACACCCATTATGTGTAATTTTTTTATTTTTTTATTTATTTTATTTTCATTTTGGGGAAAGGGGGGTGATTTGAATTTTTATATATTTTTTATTTTATTTTTATTTTTTAAACTTTTTTTTTTTATTTTTACCATTTTTTTATAGTTCCCATAGGGAACTATAAGATGCAATCATCAGATTGCTATTCTCATATATTCCAATGCGCGATCAGATGCCGTGGTCAGGATTGACCACGGCATCTGAGGGGTTAAATGTCCGCGATCGGCATCGCTGCCGGTCGCGGACATGAGCTGCGGGTGTCAGCTTGATGAATCAAGCGTTTACCCGCAGCTCATGCGCCCGCTCCGTGCGGGAGCGGGCGCCATCTTTAAAGTCCGGACGAAGGGCGTACATGTACGCCCTTCGTCCTTAAGGGGTTAAAATTCCATGTCTTTGCTCTGCCTGACGGAGTTAGCATTTTATAGTTTAGGGGGAAGATAATTATATTGTGGTCACTATTACCTAGTGTTTCTCGAACAGTAACATTTCCAACATGCTCTGCGTCATTAGAAATTACCAGATCCAACAGAGCATTGCCCCTAGTGGGAGCTTCTACAAACTGGCCCATTAGGTGGTCCTGCAGCAAGCTGAGGAATCTTCTCCCTTTTGCGGTTGAGGAAGAACCATGACCCCAGTCAATGTCTGGGAAGTTAAAATCTCCCATTATGACCACTGTACTAGCCTGTGCCGCCTGCTGTATTGGGTTATACAGTTGTGTTTCTATCTCCTCTGTGATGTCAGGGGGTCTATAGATTACACCAAGTTTTATTTTTCAGTATTTAGTTTCCACATCCTCACTCACAATTGCCTCTTTCACACTTGTCTTCAGATCACTCCTCACATACAGGCACACGCCACCCCATTTTCTATTGACCCTGTTTTTCCTAAATAGTGTAAAACCCTCAATATTAACAGCCCAGTCATGTGAAGAGTCCAACCATGTCTCAGCCACACCAACTACATCTATGTGTTCTTCTAGTACCATAGCCTCCAGCTCCCCCATTTTGCTAGCTAGACTTATGGCATTTGTGAAAATAATTTTAAGTTACTATTACCTGTAAAGTGAGTTTCAACTTTTATTATAAACCTTTTTTTTTTGCTTTATTTCTGTCCCACTCCGGGACTTTGACTTTTGGGGGTACGATCCCCTCTGCAGTGCATTACAATACATCTGTATTGTAATGCATTGCCTGTTAGTGTATTATACTAAGCAATACACTAACAGTTTCCTAGGAGATCCAGTCTGTCAGGGGGTCCTACTCTGGTATCACAAAATAAACAGAGCGAGGAATGAGTGAGCAGCCCAAGGACCTTTATTATATGCAAACCGAAAGGTCCAAAAAACACTCCACCTCACAAAGCACAAAGGGTAAAACAGTCCAGGAACATGGCTACAATCCAATAACAGGATAAATACCCCGGGAGATCAGGAATATCATCAGATCTGCAGGATTGTCAATAAATACCTGCCAGTCTTGCATATGGATAGTGAATGGTCTCCCGTTGTGTCTCAGGGTGTTAGATGCGTAGCTCGCCGCGCACGCACGGTGGGAAACGTCCTCAGCCCCAGTCTTTTTCAAAGTAATAAAAATACACAACATACGTGGCTCAACAATCCGGGGAGTTATCGGTGTGGACACAGCAGATGTATTTGTTGCACGTATATGACACAGTCAAGAACTTTTACATCTGCTGTAAATAACAAAGTTTACAAAGTGTATTCGTATGTGAACTGCAACACAAAATATGCGATTTATCTCTTCACATGTGAGATTTGTAGAGTACAATATGTGGGCTGCACCACAATCTCAATTAAGGTTCGCATCCGCAAACACTTATCTGACATACCGCATTATAGAAAACGCAATGTGTCGGCGGTGAGTCTGCACTGCGCCCTGGTTCATGCTGGTGATCCTTCATGTTTGCGTGTGCAGGCCATAGAACGAGTGGTGCTGCCCCCACGTGGTGGTGATCAGAGACGTAAGCTGCTTAATAGAGAAGCTTTTTGGATTTTCCAACTAGAGACAAGGCAACCAGCTGGTTTAAATATCAGACAGGATTTAATCCTACAATACTAACTCATATATGTACTATCTATTCAGTTAATTTGAAATGTCAAGTCTGCAATTATGTATGATATATATTATAGGTATATAGTAACCATATATATATATATATATATATATATATACATATATTCTTTTAGTGCAACTAATATATAGTTTTTAGCACTTTGGGTGTGTTTGAGCAACAGGTGTTGTAATTAAACTGGAGCATACAGATTCACAATGCAAGGAATTGTGGGTGAGGAAGAGGTGTTTTCCTCTTTCCCCATAAATGTCTGTCCAGTGTTTTAAAAGTTTGTCATGAGTAAGGACCTTGATGTAATATGGTCCGAAACGCGTAGACGAATGTGAATACCTCTATGTCAAGTTTTTATACTGGAGATATGAAATAAAGATTGAAGATTTTTTATCCGCAACAAGGAGCTGGACTTTGTTCTTTCAATTTGTACCAGGGAGATGAGGGTCACGCTCCTCCAGCTTAGAGATGGATATGGCAGTGCGGCTCCAGAGGCTTCTTCTCTGTAGAGGGCTCCTTCAGCAGTATATTCCAGGGTAAGCAAGGTTCCTCCAAGTCTCTTTTGGGGTGCTGGCCCTAGCATCATCGTCCCACAAAGGATCTATCTTGCTGGCCTCTCCGTCCTCCTTAGGTGCTGTCCTTATATCCCCACTGGTGGGCAGACAGGGTGGATGGTTTCTAGGCCCCCCAGACCTGGAAATGGTGCCTCAGCTGTCGCGGATATAAAGCGCAAAATGCTTTTTATATAAAAAACAAAAGAAACAAAAGAAAGGATATCAAAGTTATTGATCCTACTGAGGGGAGGGCGACATAATAACCTCTTAGCTCGTTGGCGAGAATCTTAATTATTTTGTGCAACTAGAAAGAAAACAACATACCATCGATATACTGCTACAGAGGGACCTGGATAGATTGGAGGCTTGGGCAGAGAAATGGCAGATGAGGTTTAAAGAGGACCTTTCATGACTTCTAAAGATATCAACTAAGGATGCTCACATGGAGAGCGGCGCCCAGGGATCTCCCTGCACTTACTATTATCCCTGGGCGCCGCTCCATTCTCCCGGTATAGGCTCCGGTCTCTTTCCTCACAAAGTTATAGTAGGCGGCGCCTGCCCTTCATCTCCTTCTCCCCGGCTGTAGCGCTGGCCAGTCGCAGCACAGAGCTCATAGCCTGGGAGTTTTTTTTTCTCCCAGGCTATGAGCTCTGCGCTACGATTGGCCAGCGCTGCAGCCTGGGAGAAGGAGATGAAGGGCAGGCTCCGCCCACTATAACTTAGTGAGGAAAGAGACCGGAGCCTATACCGGGAGAATGGAGCGGCGCCCAGGGATAATAGTAAGTGCAGGGAGATCCCTGGGCGCCGCTCTACATGTGAGCATCCTTGGTTTATATCTTTAGAAGTCATGAAAGGTCCTCTTTAACACTGACAATTGTAAAGTTATGCACATTGGAAGGAATAATGCAAGTCACCCGTACATACTAAATGGTAAAACACTGGGTAACACTGACATGGAAAAGGACCTAGGAATTTTAAAAAACAGCAAACTAAGCTGTAAAAAACAGTGTCAGGCAGCTACTGGCAAGGCCAATAAGATAATGGGTTGCATCAAAAGGGGCATAGATGCCCGTGATGAGAACATAGTCCTACCACTTTACACATCACTAGTCAGACCACACATGGAGGATTGTACACAAACATAGAAGAGGATTCTTTATGGTAAGAGCAGTGAGACTATGGAGCTCTCTGCCTGAGGAGGTGGTGATGGTGAGTACAATAAAGGAATTCAAGAGGGGCCTGGATGTATTTCTGGAGTGTAATAATATTACAGGTTATAGCTACTAGAGAGGGGTCGTTGATCCAGGGAGTTATTCTGATGCCTGATTGGAATCGGGATGGAATTTTTTTCCCCTTAAGTGGGGAAAATTGGCTTCTGCCTCACAGGGGTTTTTTGCCTTCCTCTGGATCAACTTGTAGGAAACAGGCCGAACTGGATGGACAAATGTCTTTTTTCGGTCTTATATACTATGTTACTATGTTCTTCAAACCAGACATTTTATATGGCAATATACAAGCAGATAAAAACACATGTGTATTGTGAAATAAAGTATCCGGTTTGAAGAGCGGCAGTGCTGGATTTTTAATACTGTATTGAAGGAGTCCCAACTTCGGGTCCATTCACACATACGTGTGTGTTTTGCGGATCCACGGATCTGCAAAACACGGACACCGGCAATGTGCGTTCCGTATTTTGCGGACTGCACATCGCCGGCACTCTCATAGAAAATGCCTTTTCTTGTCCGCAATAGGACATGTTCTGTTTTTTTGTGGAACGGAATTGTGGACCCGGAAGTGCCGATACGCAATTCCGGATCCGGGCGGGACATAGTGTGTCCCCATAGAAATGAATGGGTCCACAATTCCGTTCCGCAAAATGCGGAACAGAAATGCGTACGTGTGTGTGGAGCCTTACCGTGACACACCGCTCTAAAAAAACGTTGATTTCAGATCTGGACTGTTGGAGCTGGTAAGGGCGGAGTACCTCTATTCTTTTTGTCTTTACGTGTGGAGATGTAAGGAGGGGACAGATTGTGGACGGCCTTATAGTTAATATTTTAAACCTCATTCGCCACTTCTCTGCCCAAGCCTCCAATCTATCCAGATCCATCTGAGGCAGTATAAGTGAGCTGGATACAGACAGGGCCGGGCCGACACAGAGGCTGGGGAGGCTCCAGCCTCAGGGCGCTCCAGCCTCAGGGCGCAGGCAGGGGCCGGCCAAAGGGAGAGGGACTGACAGGGGGGAACCGCTCAGCGTTCCCTCCTGTCATTCCCTGAGCGGGGCCCCGTCAGAGCGCTCCTCTCACCTCCATTATGTTCACTGCTTCAGGCCTCCAGCATCAGGCCCCGCTGCCTCTAACTAAAAACACAGTAAGCAGGTGGGCGGAGCCTAACGGACCTCCGTTAGGCTCCGCCCACCTGCTTAATGTGTGGCAGCGCTGGGGCCTGATCCCGGAAGCCTGGAGCAGTGACCATAATGGAGGTGAGAGGAGCGCTCTGACGAGGCACGGCATTAAGTACAGTGAAAATGCCGGGCCCCCTTTCATTAAGTCTGTGATAACATGGGGGGCAGAAAGAGCATGACAACATGGGGGGTAAAAGAGCATGAAAAGATGGGGGAGAATGACAGGGGGCAGAAAAAGCATGACAAGAAGAGGGGATTATGACAAGAGGGGGAGAATGACAAGAGGGGGAGAGCATGACAAATTACTATGTGGGGGCACTGCTGTGTGGTTGAGGGGGGTGTGGGGGACATTACTGTGTGGGAGGCAGTGTGGCGGACATTACTGTGAGGGGGGGCAGTGTGGCGGACATTACTGTGTGTGGGGGGCAGTGTGGCAGACATTACTGTGTGGGGGACACTACAGTGTGGGGTGGCATTATACAAAAGCTCTGCAGATGCAACTCCCATGTATTGGGTCACCAGAATTTGGGTGGTCATTCACTAAATGAACCCTGTTATGGGGAGAATCTGTGGATGACACATATTTGTCATCCACAGACACCCCCCCCCCCCATCCCCCCAAAACAGGGTTAATTTACTGAATGACCACCAATAAAAGAGGTGGGGGTCACATATGCTATTTCATAATGACAGCAGGGCCCGCGCAGTGACTGTATTCTCCTGCACCCCCCATCCCCCCCGCTCACTGGATATAATCTTATTAACTATATAACTGTAGTAAATCACTACAGTTATATAGTTAAGATTATATACAGTGTGGGGGGGGGGGTGTAGTAGAATACAGTCACTGCACGGGCCCCGCTGGCGCTGCCATCAAAAAAGCAGATACAACCCCACAGCCTCACCCCTTGTATTGGTGTCATTCCTACATGGACCCTGTTATGGGGAGGGGGGATCTGTGGATGACACAAATGTGTCATCCACAGATTCCCCAATAACAGTATCATCCATCACAGATCCCCCATAGTAGTGTCATCCACAAGTTGGAGGAGGGGGGGGGGCGCACTTGGGCAGCTCAGCCTCTGTTGGTGGTGGACCTTGTCCCAGCCCTGGATACAGAACCTACAGAATTCAGCATCTGCCTCCATTCATGTTCTGCAGGTAATAAAGATGGAGGAGGAGGATAGATATGAGACACATATATGAGCATCTAAGCTCTATATATAACATTACACTCTGCGCTCCCCTATGTTCAGAAAAAATTCCTTCTGTTCTCCTGCTGATGTTTTAGCAGGTGCCGCTGCAGGATATAAGTGCTGGTCCCCTTGAAAAGTACAGCTGGTGTATACAAACTTGCTTTTATAAATAAATGCTATATCCGCGCTGGCCTACTATTTAAAACAATGTTCAAGTCTCTGTTAACAAGTTCTCCTCGATTCACATATGATGCGCACAGGTTTCCTACCTTGTGTCACTGTGTTGATTTGGTTCTGTTTCCGGATCGGGAACTTGTAATCGAATGATGCGCTCTTCAGCTACACTGCTAAGTTCGTGTGCCGAAAATTTATAGGGTCAACTTTTGGGGGTATAGAAAAGGTTAAAAATGACATGAGAGGTTGAGATTTCATAAAACAAATGGATCTATAAATTAAATAGTCTAGCTCCAAAAGGGTTAAATCAAGAAATGGAACTGTTTTCATTTTAACATCTGAAGAGAAATAAGAATGGACTTGGAGATGCACTTTAAATGAATGATTGAAAGGAACGGGAGAGCATAAAGGGAGCTGTAATAGATTATGCGGTTGCTAGGGGAACAGGACGCTTATATATACCCCGCAGGACAAGAATGCTGAACATCCCTGAGGAAGGAGCCCGCGGGTCCCGAAACGCGTAGGATAAGAATTGTCCCACGGCGGTATCAGTAGAAGCAAGTGTGTCATCACATTCTTCCTTCACACAGAACGGCTCCTGCGCGCTCGCCTGCCACCGGCCGGGGCGGCACGCGAACTAAGCATTGTACATCATTCGACTACAAGTTCCCGATGCGAACACAGAACCAAATCAACACAGTGACACAAGGTAGGAAATCTGTGCGCATCATATGTGAATCGAGGAGAACCTGTTAACAGAGACTTGAACATTGTTTTAAATAGTATGCCAGCGCGGATATAGCATTTATTTATAAACACATATACACTCACCTAAAGAATTATTAGGACCACCATACTAATACGGTGTTGGACCCCCTTTTGCCTTCAGAACTGCCTTAATTCTACGTGGCACTGATTCCACAAGGTGCTGATCGCATTCTTTAGAAATGTTGGCCCATATTGATAGGATAGCATCTTGCAGTTGATGGAGATTTGGGGGATGCACATCCAGGGCATGAAGCTCCCGTTCCACCACATCCCAAAGATGCTCTATTGGGGTGAGATCTGGTGACTGTGGCGGCCATTTTAGTACAGTGAACTCATTGTCATGTTCAAGAAACCAATTTGTAATGATTCGAGCTTTGTGACATGGTGCATTATCCTGCTGGAAGTAGCCATCAGAGGATGGGTACATGGTGGTCATGAAGGGATGGACATGGTCAGAAACAATGCTCAGGTAGCCCGTGGCATTTAAACGATGCCCAATTGGCACTAAGGGGCCTAAAGTGTGCCCAGAAAACATCCCCCACACCATTACACCACCACCACCACCAGCCTGCACAGTGGTAACAAGGCATGATGGATACATGGTCTCATTCTGTTTACGCCAAATTCGGACTCTACCATTTGAATGTCTCAACAGAAATCGAGACTCATCAGACCAGACAACATTTTTCCAGTCTTCAACAGTCCAATTTGGTGAGCTCGTGCAAATTGTAGCCTGTTTTTCCTATTTGTAGTGGAGATGAGTGGTACCCGGTGGGGTCTTCTGCTGTTGTAGCCCATCCGCCTCAAGGTTGTGCGTGTTGTGGCTTCACAAATGCTTTGCTGCATACCTCGGCTGTAACGAGTGGTTATTTCGGTCAACGTTGCTCTTCTATCAGCATGAATCAGTCGGCCCATTCTCCTCTGACCTCTAGCATTCACAAGGCATTTTCGCCCACAGGACTGCCGCATACTGGATGTTTTTCCCTTTTCACACCATTCTTTGTAAACCCTAGAAATGGTTGTGCGTGAAAATCCCAGTAATTGAGCAGATTGTGAAATACTCAGACCGGCCTGTCTGGCACCAACAACCATGCCACGCTCAAAATTGCTTAAACCACCTTTCTTTCCCATTCTGACATTCAGTTTGGAGTTCAGGAGATTGTCTTCACCAGGACCGCCCCCCGAAATGCATTGAAGCAACTGCCATGTGATTGGTTGACTAGATAATTGCATTAATGAGAAATAGAACAGGTGTCCCTAATAATTCTTTAGGTGAGTGTATGAGCATTACTTGGTCACTGACTTCATGTTCCCATTATTCAGGGGTTAATTAACAGAAGTGACATCACAAGTGATTCCCATCTCCGATATATCCCTCAGCTCCAGTATCTAGATAGGTTTACCATTAAACCGCAGGAAAGTACATAAGGGGTTAATTATCACAGATCACCCGGTCAGATAAACCAGTGATATAGTCACCATGCCCCCAATATCACTGTCTCCGCACAGGAGGGTTAGTCTGTAGGAGCAATGAAGGTCACAGCGCGAGGAGAAAGTATAATATGAGCCAAGAAGACGATGTCTGTCAGTGACAATGGTGACGCTGTCGTGGAGAAAATAGAAGAGTTTATTATTGGCTTTTAAGCTGGAGATGCACGGTGACATCAGATGATATGTTGCATTGTGACACTACATATAATGTCCGTCAATGGGTTCACAATGTGACACGCTATACGTCATGACAGTCAAATAAAATCCAACACTTGTATTCTTGGTCGCAGGTCATATGTGACTTTCCCGTGATAGAACACAATGCAAGTCATGGTCAACTACAACTTGTGCAGTTTGGCAGATATTTTTTACCGACAAATCTCAGCTCTAAAATACAAGACACAAGTTACAGACAAGTTGTGAGACTGTTCTGAGACTTGTAGTAATGTGACACATGTTGCCATGTAGCCCGAAATTTAACGTCTGTGAATAAGATGGGTTTAAAATTCTTTTTTGCTCTTATCCCATTTCCCATATCTATAAAACAATATAGTTTCTCCAATTCTGTCAAGTTTTAGAATTTTCCTTCTTTCAACATATAAAACATCAAAATGGCTTCTCTCCTTTGTGACTTCTCTGATGCCTAACAAGATCTGATTTGTGTGTAAAACATTTCCCGCATTCTGAACATGAATATTGCTTCTCTCCTGTGTGAAATTTCTGATGTTTAACAAGATTTGATTTCTGTGTAAAACATTTCCCACATTCTGAACATGAATATGGCCTCTCTCCCGTGTGACTTCTCTCATGTTTAGCAAGATCTGCTCTCTGTCTAAAACATTTCCCACATTCTGAACATGAATATGGCTTCTCTCCTGTGTGACTTCTCTCATGTATAACAAGAGTTGATTTTCGCGTAAAACATTTTTCACATTCTGAACATGAATATGGCTTCTCTCCTGTGTGACTTCTCTCATGTATAACAAGTTCTGATTTGTGTCTAAAACATTTCTCACATTCTCTACATGAATAGGGCTTCTCTCCGGTGTGAAGTGTCTCATGTCTAGCAAGATCTGATTTATGTCTAAAACATTTCCCACATTCTGTACATGAATAGGGCTTCTCTCCTGTGTGAATTCTCTCATGTATAACAAGATTTGATTTATCTATAAAACATTTCCCACATTCTGAACATGAATATGGCCTCTCTCCTGTGTGACTTCTCTCATGTATAATAAGAGTTGATTTTTGTGTAAAACATTTTTCACATTCTGAACAGGAATATGGCTTCTCTCCTGTATGAATTGTCTCATGTTTAGCCAGATCTGATTTGCGTCTAAAACATTTCTCACATTCTGTACATGAATAGGGCTTCTCTCCTCTATGAATTATCTCATGTCTAGCAAGATCTGCTTTCTGCCTAAAACATTTCCCACATTCTGAGCATGAATAGGGCTTCTCTCCTGTGTGACCTCTCTCATGTATAACAAGATATGATTTATCTATAAAACATTTTCCACATTCTGAACATGAATATGGCATTTCTCCTGTGTGACTTCTCGCATGTTTAACAAGAATTGATTTCTGACTAAAACATTTCCCACATTCTGAACATGAATATGGCTTCTCTCCTGTGTGAAATCTCTCATGTGTAACAAGTTTTGATTTTTGACTAAAACATTTCCCGCATTCTGTACATGAATAGGGCTTCTCTCCTGTGTGACCTCTCTCATGTATAACAAGATGTGATTTATCTATAAAACATTTCCCACATTCTGAACATGAATATGGCATCTCTCCTGTGTGACGTTTCTCATGTTTAACAAGAATTGATTTCTGACTAAAACATTTCCCACATTCCGAACATGAATATGGCTTCTCTCCTGTGTGAAATCTCTCATGTGTAACAAGTTTTGATTTTTGACTAAAACATTTCCCACATTCTGTACATGAATAGGGCTTCTCTCCAGTGTGACCTCTCTCATGTATAACAAGATGTGATTTATCTATAAAACATTTCCCACATTCTGAACATGAATATGGCTTCTCTCCTGTGTGACTTTTCTCATGCTTAATAAGATTTGATATCTGACTAAAACATTTCCCACATTCTGAACATGAATATGGCCTCTCTCCCGTGTGACTTCTCTCATGTTTAGCTAGATCTGTTTTCTGTCTAAAACATTTCCCACATTCTGAACATGAATATGGCTTCTCTCCTGTGTGACTTCTCGCATGTATAACAAGAGTTGATTTTCGTGTAAAACATTTTCCACATTCTGAACATAAATGTGGCTTCTCTCCGGTACGAATTGTTTCATGTTTAGCAAGATCTGATTTACTTGTAAAGTATTTCCCACATTCCTGCTTCGCCGTGTGAATTCTTCTGTGTGTAGAAAGTCTTGATTGTTCTGTACACTCTTTACCGCCCTGAAACCTTTTATCCCCTTTCTGACCTGTATTTGTGGTAACAATCTGTAATTGGTCAGGAGAAGGTTCCTTATGATGAGGGGGATTATATAATAGATCTGTACTGTGAAGTTCTGGGTGTACATTAATGGTAATGAGGTTTTCTCCTGAGGAGTGCTGCAGGACATCTTCAGCTTCTTTATTATTTAGTGATAATATTGCTTTGCCCTTAATATTTTTACTGGAATTCTCTGTGAAAATAAAAATTGGAATTTGTGATTATTTTCCAAACTACAGAGTGGACAAACCTATAACATCCCTATTAGGCTGTAATTGGATATATGGTATAAACCAACTCTGCCTCTAATGTCACGAGATGTAAGGTAGCTATCCTATTTGTCAGTGTCTGACCTTTTAAACAGATCTTGAGGCATGACTTAAATACATTTTATCAGCCGCTTGATTGTGGAAATAATTATCCTCGGAATAGTTCCATCATAACCAAAGGTATTGTCCATCTGGGATGCCCTTCTTTAGGGGTAACGGATGACTGCTCTCCCAATGTAGGACAGAGTTGGTGGCATTGGGTTACCTATAAATTGTAGTTGACAGTTCGCCCACTCCCTTGCGCAAAATACGTATACCAAGGAAAGGTAGTGATTTTTGGTCAACCTCACAGGTAAACGTAGTCCAATATTGTTGGAATTAGGTTTTTCAACAAATTGGGAGAAAACATATCTGCATCTAATGCCACCAGATATAAGGTAGCTATCCTATTTGTCAGTGTCCGACCATTTAAACAGACCTTGAGGCATGACTTGGATAATGATTAAGTCCGCATCATTAGAGCTCTTTTTCGTGTACCTGCTGCTGAAAATCTCACACAGCTCAGTACAAGATGAGAGATCCCCCTTCCTCCAGCAGCAGGTTCAGTCTGTAATTACAGCTCCTAATTCCTTCTGCTGTTATTTTACTGCAGCCTGGACTAAGCTTGTGTGAGACAGCAGCAGCGGGGGAGGAGGTGCACTGATAGGAGCATGTCACTTAAGGAACAGATGGACGCTGGGAAGGTGAAGAGTGAGAAACGAACATCAAAAATCACTTGGACCTCAAAGGGTTAAGACTGTGAAGATTGTATGACCTAATGGCCGCACAGTCCCCAGATCTCAGGTTTATAGACATCTTCAGGATGCAGTGGAATAGACAGAGTGATGTCATCAATCAGAACCTGTAATAAAGGTTTCCAGCACCTTGTTGGGTCCATTACACTAAGAATTCAGGATGTTCTAAGGGGAACGAGGGTCCTATCAAGAATTAAGAAGGTGGATGTAATGACGTGTCCTGTGAGTGCAGGTGACATCACTGAGACGTCTGTGTCTGTACAATAATCACAGGTGACACAACTTACTGCGCTAGTCACCAAATGCGGTTATCTTTTACTTATAATTTTTTATTCTGAATGAACATTGCCTATACAAGATTGTGTATTCATCGCAGGACATTCAAATAGGATCCAAATTGTGCGGGAATGGAGGATATTAAATGATGAACTCTGGATGAAATTACCTATCCTGTTGGTTATCAATCACATTTATTGATATTGATATTTTAGCACGTGTATGTTTCCTGTTGAATGAAGTTGGTATGTATGAAATTTAGAAGGGCTTTTAGAGTCAAAAATTACACTGGCTCTCTAGCTACCTCCTTTCTTGAGAAAATTCATATATATGAACTTCATTTGCATATGAATTTTTTATGTGTATGAAATTTTTTACTAATGTGAGGATATAGTTACACTCGTGATACATAAAGTTAAATAAATGTTTAAATATTTTAACTCCAAATTATGAGTGCCATATCATAAACAAATCCTTTACCATCCACAGATCCCCCATAACAGTGTCATCCACAGATCCCCCATAACAGTGTCATCCACAGATCCCCCATAACAGTGTCATCCACAGATCCCCCATAACAGTGTCATCCACAGATCCCCCATAACAGTGTCATCCACAGATGCCCCCATACAGTGCCATTCACAGATCCCCCATAATAGTGTCATCCACAGATCCCCCATAACAGTGCCATTCATAGATCCCCCATAACAGTGCCATTCACAGATCCCCCATAACAGTGCCATCCACAGATCCCCCATAACAGTGTCATCCACAGATGCCCCCATACAGTGTCATCCACAGATCCCCCATAACAGGGTTATCCACAGATCCCCCATAACAGTGCCATTCACAGATCCCCCATAACAGTGTCATCCACAGATCCCCATAACAGTGACATCCACAGATCCCCCATAACAGTGTCATCCACAGATGCCCCCATACAGTGCCATCCAAAGATCCCCCATAACAGTGTCATCCACAGATCCCCCATAACAGTGCCATTCATAGATCCCCCATAACAGTGCCATTCACAGATCCCCCATAACAGTGTTATCCACAGATCTCCCATAACAGTGTCATCCACAGATCCCCCATAACAGTGCCATCCACAGATCCCCCATAACAGTGTCATCCACAGATCCCCATAACAGTGTCATCCACAGATCCCCCATAACAGTGACATCCACAGTGTCCCCATAACAGTGTCACCCACAGATCCCCCATAACAGTGTCACCCACAGATCCCCCATAACAGTGCCATCCACAGATCCCCCATAACAGTGCCAGCCCTGTTATGGGGGGGGGATCTGTGAAGGATACTGTTACAGGGGGGCTGTAACAGTATCCTTCACAGATCCCCCCATAACATAACAGTATCCTTTACAGATCCCACCGATAACAGTGGCAGTCATAGATCCCCCATAACAGTGCGTCATCCCCAGATCCCCCCATAACAGTGCGTCATCCACAGATCCCCCATAACAGTGCATCATCCCCAGATCCCCCATAACAGTATGTCATCCCCAGATCCCCCATAACAGTGCGTCATCCCGAGATCCCCCATAACAGTGTGTCATCCCCAGATCCCCCCATAACAGTGTGTCATCCCCAGATCCCCCATAACAGTGCGTCATCCCCAGATCCCCCATAACAGTGTGTCATCCACAGATCCCCATAACAGTGTGTCATCCACAGGTCCCCCATAACAGTGTCATCCACAGATCCCCCATAACAGTGCGTCATCCCCAGATCCCCCCATAACAGTGTCATCCACAGATCCCCCATAACAGTGCGTCATCCCCAGATCCCCCATAACAGTGTGTCATCCCCAGATCCCCCATAACAGTGTCCTCCACAAATCCCCCCCATAACAGTGCCATCCACAGATCCCCAGTAATAGTGCCATCCACAGATCCCCAGTAATAGTGCCATCCACAGACCACCATTAATTCCAAAACCACCAAAAGCACACCTTTTGGTTAAAAATATATATATATTTTTTTTCCTCCCCAAAAACCTAGGTGCGTCTTATGGGCCGGTGCGTCTTATATGGCGAAAAATACGGTACATGTAATTTATTATTTAGCTTTTATAATTTTTTTTTATAATATAAAAAGGTCAGCTATCGTCTCATTCTGTTTTGTTTGTTGTTGTTCTCTTTAGCGTTCAGTCATAAAGGGAGTTTAAAGAAATAAGTGTCACATTCTGTCTAAGGAACAACACAGAGGGGAAGTCATATGGTCGGCAGATGTCAGCTGGATAAGGGGAAGACTTTATGATGGGATGGTATGTATAGTGCACCACGTGTTACTATAGGACTGTAGCACTGACACCTCTGTCTTCTCTGTACTGCAGATGCCGTGTATTATAGAGCAGAAGGCAAAACCAGCCAGCGCTAGCTGCTAAAGGTCAGCATTGCTACGGGGAGGAGCGGGGCTCCACGTGGACAAAAGTGAAAGTAAACCCCGGCAACTAGATGGATATACTGAATCTTCTTCTTTTTATTTCTTTTGTATACACAAAGAGGTAACAATAACGCGTTTCGGCACACTGCCTTTTTCAACAGGTACATTTAGTTACATTTGGATATATATAGGCAAGTCAATTACAGGCACAAGTAACGCAAATGTTTTTTTATGTTTTTTGTCTATAATAGTAATTTTTACCAAGATAATATCATTTTATGGAAGAGATTTTTAGACGATATTTTTGCGTATGGGCGGGGCCACATGAGATCCTGTCCGGTTTCTTTGACCATCTGAACATGGTCTGTCAAGGTTTGAAATTCACTATGACTTGCGATAACAAGAGAGTGAGCTTTCTTGATATGGGAGTGGTAAAGGACGATCAGGGCTACCTTTCCACCGACTTATATAGAAAGGAAACCGATAAAAACAGCATTTCGCATTTCTCTAGCGCCCGTCCACCCTCACTTAAAAAGGCAATCCCACAAGCTCAATTCCAGAGGATCAAGCGCATAGTCTCCGATCCAGAGACACAGAAGCAGAGACTAGATGAGATGACCGATAGATTTGAGAAAAGAGGGTATCCTAGGTCCACATTAGATAGGGCGGGATTAGATCTTTCTTCCCAAAACCCTCCTAGGACTAAACAACAGAGAGTGGCGTTCATACACAAATTCCATCCGTATAATGCACATTTAGATCATGTGGTCAGGAAGCACTGGCATATCCTAACCAAGGCCTATCCGAATGTTGATGAATTTAAATGTCCACCTCTGATTTGTAACAAGAAAAATCCAAATTTGAGGGACAAACTGGTACATGCGGATCTAGGTAGTGGGAAAGAGGCCCCTAGACAAAGTGTATTGAGAACCGTGAAAAACGGAACGTTCCCGTGCCTTCACTGCCTGCAGTGTTCCCATATTATCAAAGGCCCTGAATTTCATCACCGACGCACAGGTCAAGCATTTAAAGTGAAAGGGTATTTCACCTGTGAATCGAAAAACGTGGTTTACTTGATTAGTGTCCGTGTGGTTTGGGCTATGTGGGAGAGACAATGCAGACAGTGAGGGACAGGATTTGTAAACATAAATCCACGATTAGGACCAAAAATCTCCTACTACCACTACCCTATCATTTTGACAAGTGTAGACACAGAATTTCGCAGTTGAGATACCAGGTTCTGGAACAGGTGATAAGACCAAGGAGAGGAGGGGGTATTAAAAAACTCCTCCTACGCCGCGAAGCCTATTGGATACATACGTTGGATACATTGCATCCAAAAGGTCTAAACCGTGATTATGAGGTTGCTAGACTGTAACTTATGACAGTACTAATGATATACGTTTCTTTCATTCTTTCCTTTCTTTCTTCTCTTTTTAGACACAGCCGATCCGCTGACCTCTATTCTCCGACACTGGGTATCCTCTGTTCCCTGGTGCTCCTCCTGATGAATGGAAACTAGAAACTAGGTGATTGATTGGTGGATGGTGAATACCCGCCCAATAGTGGGAGGATGACGTCAATTGTGCCAGTAATTGACTTGCCTTTATATATCCAAATGTAACACTTGTTAAATGTACCTGTTAAAAAAGGCAGTGTGCCGAAACACGTTATTGTTACCTCTTTGTGTATACAAAAGAAATAAAAAGAAGAAGATTTAGCATATCCAAGCAGTTGCCAGGGTTTACTTTCACTTTTGTATATGATAGAGCAGTCATCTATTATGGGGGTGGAGGAGGGCAGAGATCGTCAGTGTAAGGCCTTGTTCACACCAGGTCTGTACATGTCACTGCACACACGTGTATACACTGCACATGACGGCTCTTACCTTGTGATATAAGAGGCTGGTGCTCCTCCATTACATGTCACTGCACACACGTGTATACACTGCACATGACGGCTCTTACCCTGTGATATAAGAGGCTGGTGCTCCTCCATTACAGGTCACTGCACACACGTGTATACACTGCACATGACATCTCTTACCCTGTGATATAAGAGGCTGGTGCTCCTCCATTACATGTCACTGCACACACGTGTACACACTGCACATGACGGGTCTTACCTTGTGATATAAGAGGCTGGTGCTCCCCCATTACATGTCACTGCACACACGTGTATACACTGCACATGACGGCTGTTACCCTGTGATATAAGAGGCTGGTGCTCCTCCATTACATGTCACTGCACACACGTGTATACACTGCACATGACGGCTCTTACCTTGTGATATAAGAGGCTGGTGCTCCTCCATCATGGCCTCCTTGTACAGATCCTTGTGGCCTTCTATATACTCCCACTCCTCCATGGAGAAATAGACAGTGACGTCCTGACACCTTATAGGAACCTGACAACACAATGACACCGTCATCACCCAGACCCTCCAGTGCTGTTACTGGAGAATTTCCCAGCATTCCCAGCAGTGTCACCTCTCCAGTCAGCAGCTCCATCATCTTGTGGGTGAGCTCTAGGATCTTCTGCTCATGTATCAGGGGGAGGGGAGGCTCTGTGATGGGGAGGGGTCCTGCTCCGCCCTCCTGACTCCTGGAGATGGATGATGGGAGTCACACAGTCCCCCGATGTCTTCTTCACTATTGTGTACTCCTGTGGATGGAGAGAGACACTTAGGGAATAAACCCTTCAGGGGCCATGTGCTCTCCTCCGGCCTCTCCTCCTGGTACAACGTGCCTACTTACCTCCTCATGGCTCCTACATGACTATTGGTCACTGGTCACATGACACATCACTCACCATACTGGGGGCTGATCTTCAGGTTCTCCGTCACTTGGAAGGTCTGGGGGCCGTTCTCCAGGACCCTGGACTCTTCCTATCACTTCCTGTGATGGATTCTCCTTCCCGATGTCTGACTTGTTACAGAATACAATACAGAGGAGAGAAATCTAGAGAAGTTTACCTCTCCGCTCAGCAGGGAGATGATCTCCAAGGTGAGGTCTAATATTCTTCTGCTGATCTCCTTCCTGTCCATCCTCGGTGGCTCATTCAGGAGAAGGCTCGTATTGCTGGTTTTCTTCATCCCTCCTGTAAAAAAAGAAATAAAGGTTAATCAGCGAGTCCCATGTCCCCGATAATGAGGCCGAGAAAAAGTACAACTCATCGCGCAAAACTCAGACCCTCATAAAGCTGCACTGATGGTAAAGACCCTGAGCTCAACATGTATCTAAGCTCCTGGCAGTGCAGTGTGTGGAGGCAGGAGACTCTGAGCTCTGTGTGTATCTAAGCTCCTGGCAGTGCAGTGTGTGGAGGCAGGAGACTCTGAGCTCTGTGTGTATCTAAGCTCCTGGCAGTGCAGTGTGTGGAGGCAGGAGGCTCTGAGCTCCGTGTGTATCTAAGCTCCCGGCAGTGCAGTGTGTGGAGGCAGGAGACTCTATGCTCCCGGCCCCTCAGTTGGTGACTTGGGCCGGTCGGCGCACAGTCCACTGCACACACGGATCGCACTTGGAGGAGAATACTTGTGTCTGAATCGGGCCTAAGACCGCCTTTAACATTCAACAGAGGTGGGATTAACCCTTCTTCTTCTGGAAGCTCTTCCTCCAGGTCCTCATACAAATACTCCAGTGTCATGTCTTCTAGATCGGGAGAAGGCAGTGAGCTGCTGCCAGGAATGGGCATGCTGAATTCAATATACCTGATCTTTACTTCCCCTCACTTTATCTTTTTTGGGTGTAGTCAGGACCCCCCCATACACATCAAATACTCGGCCAGCCCTGCCAACACCGGCCGAGGGTAATTTATTGTGAATGGTCACTTTTTATTGAATCCTATAAAACATCCAGATAAAACTTTTCTGTGGTAAATTCTGTTCTTCATTCAAATTAACTTTTACAAAGATCCCGTCAGTGTGAGCAGAAACGGGAGGTGGCAGGCCGGGGTCACTCCTGTCCAGACCTCTATTAACTCTCCATCTCCTCCCCCCACATCTAGGTATCACAGACGTCCCATACATCTGCAGTGGCCGGGTTTGTGGTGGCCCCAATGCCACGCTGGGTCCCCCAGACACTGTCGAGGTGTCACTATGTGTTTCTGCTCTCCGGAAGGGATGGTAAGGCGTGATGCACCCCAATGAGAAATACGTCCAGAGAGTCGGGGTCTGCAGTAACCAGGATGTTTCTTCACTGGAGGAATTCAGGTGCAAAACAATACAGGCGAGGCATAGGGCTAGCTTCTCCAGTCTCCTCCCTGGCAGAAGAAGGGTTTGAGGCTGAGGAAAGGCCTGACCTAGCTGTCCCCCTCTCCCTCAGAAGGCTGGTACCGTGGCTATAGGCTGGAGATCCACGGTCTGTAGCTCAGTAGTCCGGGTGGCTCCTTGGTCACAGGGCTGGTGACCCATGATCTGCGGCTCAGCGTCACCATCTCAGCGTCTTCTTCTGGTTACTCATGCAGACTGGCAGAGTGTTACCCTCCAAGCACTGGTCCCTAACTGCAGCGCACTAGGGGCTCTAACTGCTCTCCTTATATACCATTTCATTCTGAACTAGACCCTTCCAGTGGGAGGAGTGGAGAGGAGAAACTCAGCACAAACAGATACATTGTTACAACTCCCGTCTGTCATAGACTTGTATTGGAGCTTAAGTGATATCTATTGGGAATAACACAGCAGTTTTTCCAGACAAAAACAAGTCTTCAGACATAACAACAGAGCTAAATCGGAGAGTCACAAGGTCAGGCTGTCTGGTTTTGGTGGTAAACAAGTCTGGATTTTTCCCTCCAAAACATGGCCTTCTTTAACCCTTACGGTAGTTCTGGATAATTACAGCTAAGTCTGAAAGGTCTCTCAGTATTCTTTAACCCTTTCCACAGAGCCTTGTAAATACAGTGCAAATGAACAGGATATATATTGCAAAAAACATATAAAATGCAGTAAAACATTATTAAACAGTGCAAGTTAACCTTTTCAAGAGAAATAAAGTAGCTGAATGTTAAAGTTGACGTCTTTGCATAGGGGGAACAGGGCAAATGTCCACAAGCGTCGAGACTTTAAAGTACCCCTTCTCCAGGGCACTAGACATCTTCGCCCATCACCCAATCACATTAAACCCATAGAGATGACAATTTAACCCCTTACACGCCTTATGGCCAGGCTCTACACCCCGCACCTACCATCCTGGGCGTTATAGTAAATTTTACATAGCCTTTCCCTGGTCAATACAACAATGGCTATTAACCCCTTCATTACTGCACAAGCCTGGCCCATTGGACGTCATGATAATCTCTATATCAGTGATCGGTCTCCACAAACTACAGGGAGCACCAGCCTTCCCACCCCTCACCTAGAGGACGTATGGCCACCGATACAGACAGGACAGAGCGCCCCCTGTACAGAACTTCTAGACTTACAGGTGTCTCTAATCGAAACCAAAAAGTAGGGTCCCCCATTATAAAGAGGGGCAAATACGTCTGTATATCACTGCACACATGTGTATACACTGCACATGACGGGTCTTACCTTGTGATATAAGAGGCTGGTTCTCCTCCATTACATGTCACTGCACACACGTGTATACACTGCACATGACGGCTCTTACCTTGTGATATAAGAGGCTGGTGCTCCTCCATTACATGTCACTGAACACACGTGTATACACTGCACATGACGGCTCTTACCTTGTGATATAAGAGGCTGGTGCTCCTCCATTACATGTCACTGCACACACACGTGTATACACTGCACATGATGGCTCTTACCTTGTGATATAAGAGGCTGGTGCTCCTCCATTACATGTCACTGCACACACGTGTATACAGTGCACATGACGGGTCTTATCTTGTGATATAAGAGGCTGGTGCTCCTCCATTACATATCACTGCACACACGTGTATACACTGCACATGGCGGCTCTTACCCTGTGATATAAGAGGCTGGTGCTCCTCCATTACATTTCACTGCACACACATGTATACACTGCACATGACGGCTCTTACCTTGTGATATAAGAGGCTGGTGCTCCTCCATTACATGTCACTGCCCACACGTGTATACACTGCACATAACAGGTCTTACACTGTGATATAAGAGGCTGGTGCTCCTCCATTACATGTCACTGCATACACGTGTATACACTGCAAATGACGGCTCTTACCCTGTGATATAAGAGGCTGGTGTTCCTCCATTACATGTCACTGCACACACGTGTATACACTGCACATAACGGGTCTTACCCAGTGATATAAGAGGCTGGTGCTCCTCCATTACATGTCACTGCACACACGTGTATACACTGCACATGACGGCTCTTACCCTGTGATATAAGAGGCTGGTGCTCCTCCATTACATGTCACTGCACATGACGGCTCTTACCCTGTGATATAAGAGGCTGGTGTTCCTCCATTACATGTCACTGCACACACGTGTATACACTGCACATAACGGGTCTTACCCTGTGATATAAGAGGCTGGTGCTCCTCCATTACATATCACTGCACACACGTGTATACACTGCACATGACGGCTCTTACCCTGTGATATAAGAGGCTTGTGCTTCTCCATTACATGTCACTGCACACACGTGTATATACTGCACATGACGGCTCTTACCCTGTGATATAAGAGGCTAGTGCTCCTCCATTACATGTCACTGCACACACGTGTATACACTGCACATGACGGCTCTCACCCTGTGATATAAGAGGCTGGTGCTCCTCCATTACATGTCACTGCACACACGTGTATACACTGCACATGATGGCTCTTACCTTGTGATATAAGAGGCTGGTGCTCCTCCATTACATGTCACTGCACACACGTGTATACACTGCACATGACGGCTCTTACCCTGTGATATAAAAGGCTGGTGCTCCTCCATTACATGTCACTGCACACACGTGTATACACTGCACATGACGGCTCTTACCCTGTGATATAAGAGGCTGGTGCTCCTCCATTACATGTCACTGCACACACGTGTATACACTGCACATGACGGCTCTTACCCTGTGATATAAGAGGCTGGTGCTCCTCCATCATGGCCTCCTTGTACAGATCCTTGTGGCCTTCTATATACTCCCACTCCTCCATGGAGAAATAGACAGTGACATCCTGACACCTTATAGGAACCTGACAACACAATGACACCGTCATCACCCAGACCCTCCAGTGCTGTTACTGGAGAATTTCCCAGCATTCCCAGCAGTGTCACCTCTCCAGTCAGCAGCTCCATCATCTTGTGGGTGAGCTCTAGGATCTTCTGCTCATGTATTAGGGGGTGAGGAGGAGGCTCTGTGATGGGGTGAGGGGTCCTGCTCCGCCCTCCTGACTCCTGGAGATGGATGATGGGAGTTACACAGTCCCCCGATGTCTTCTTCACTATTGTGTACTCCTGTGGATGGAGAGAGACACTTAGGGAATAAACCCTTCAGGGGCCATGTGCTCTCCTCCGGCCTCTCCTCCGGGTACAAAGTGCCTACTTACCTCCTCATGGCTCCTACATGACTATTGGTCACTGGTCACATGACACATCACTCACCATACTGGGGGCTGATCTTCAGGTTCTCCGTCACTTGGAAGGTCTGGGGGCCGTTCTCCAGGACCCTGGACTCTTCCTATCACTTCCTATGATGGATTCTCCTTCCCGATGTCTGACTTGTTACAGAATACAATACAGAGGAGAGAAATCTAGAGAAGTTTACCTCTCCGCTCAGCAGGGAGATGATCTCCAAGGTGAGGTCTAATATTCTTCTGCTGATCTCCTTCCCGTCCATCCTCGGTGGTCATTCAGGAGAAGGCTCGTATCGCTGGTTTTCTTCATCCACCTCCAAAAAAAAAAAAAAAGTTATAAAGATTAATCAGCGAGTCCAATATCCCCGATAATGAGACCAAGAAAAAGTACAACTCATCCCCCAACTCAGACCCTCATAAAGCTGAATTAATCGGAAAAACCCTGAGTTCCATGTGTATATCTAAGCTCCTGGCAGTGCAGTGTGTGGAGGCAGAATGCTCCGAGCTCCGTGTGTATCTAAGCTTCTGGCAGTGCAGTGTGTGGAGGCAGAAAGCTCCGAGCTCTGTGTGTATCTAAGCTTCTGGCTTAGATGGAGGTGCACAGCAATCTGTGTCTCGTGATACAACTCCTCTAAAAGCAATCCCCTGCTCTGCAGTTCCCAGGTGAGGGCAGCACAAATATCTCCTGATACAGCACTCCTGATTACATTGATACCAAATACGTACGTTTTTTTAAGTTTTACTACTTTTTTGCAATAAAAAAAGATTTTTGCCTTGCAGCTTCCCAAGAACCATAACTTTTTTATTTTTCTGTTTTCCTATGGAGCTGTGTGAGGGCTTGATTTCTGCGGGGCGACTTGTATTTTTCATTGGTATCATTTTGGAGTAAATTACGCTTTTTGATCACTTGTTATTAAAAATTTTTGGTGGCAACTAAGAATAAATTAGCAGTTCTGTCATAATTTTTTTTTATGGCGTTCGCCGTAGGGGATAATTTACATGATATTTATGTAGTCCGGGTCGTTACGGACGTGGCGATACAAACATATGGGGGAGATTTTTTTATGCGTTTTTTTCAATGGAAAAAAAGCGTTTTTTAATGGTTTTTATTTTTTATTTAATAAATGCGGGGGTTTTTAAACTTTTTTTTTAATATCACTTAACAGTCCCACAAAGGAGACTATATCAGACAATATTCAGATTGATTTTAAAATGCAATACATTATCCCTATAGTGCAGGGATGGGCGCTGTAAAAACACGTATGGGTGGTCACTAAGGGGTTTGTGATGGTGGGGTACGGCGTGTTCATATTTTTACTGATTTCAGGAGTGTTGTCTTGTGGCTCTCCATTCTGTGTATCCCAGTCTTCTCCAGTCTTAATAACATTATAGGAAGGTCTGATAATTGAATCGGCTCAGTGACCATTGGCATGATCTCTAAGCTGGAGGGGTATTTATCCTTGTCGCCGTCTGTAGAGATGAGCGAACTTTAAAAAATAGTTCGGCGTTCGGGTTGTGGTAATCGCCGCATCCCGTTATGGATTCCACTACCGCGGACTATCGCGGCATATGGAATCCATAAGGGGCGGCTTCCACCAACCCGAACTGTTGAAGAGCCGAAGGACCTGGGGTGACGTCACTGTCATGTGATCAGTGCAGGGGGCGTGGCTGAGCACGGGATCAAATCCAGTGTTGTCACAATCGCTGGTTCCTTTTTGCTGCGGTTCCTGTGGTCCTCCTGCCTGTTGTTGCGTGTACCCCTTTGGCAGATAGGTCTACCTGCGGGTATTGTGGGATGGTTGCAGTTGCTAGTGGCAACGTTGTGTACTGCCTGAAAAACTGACCTGCAAGGAACACACCCGCAGAGCCGAACACAGGAGAATTAACCCTTTCAGGTCCAAACGGGAGGTCCACAGGCAAGTCAGGGGTAATCAGGAACCGCAGCACCGAAAGCTGCAGTACAGAACGTTGCCACTAGCAATGGCAACCATCCCGCCATACCCGCAGGGAAACCTATCTGCCAAAGGGGTACACGCAACCACAGGAACCGCACCCAGCATGCAGCAAAAAGGAACCAGCGACCACGACAACCCTAGACAGTACGCGAGCGGCGTGCAGCCAGCCTACACGGAAAACCACGTCACGGTGAACTGCACCCTGATAATCCTGTTATTAGACTGCAGCCGTGTTCCTATCGGACTATTTTACCCTTTGTGAGGTGGAGTGTTTTATGGACCTTTCGGTTTGCATATAATAGGGGTCCTTGGGCTGCTCACTCATTCCTCGCTCTGTTCATTTTGTGATAACGGAGTAAGACCCCGTGACAGGGTTAAAGTCCATTTCTTACCCAGAAGAATCATCAGAACTTCTTGATTCTACATCAGAGTCTGAGTCCAAGCCAGAAGATATCTGAGTTGATGATTTTGGTTTCTCTACATTTAGGAGACGACGGCCCAGCTTCGGACACTGGATTTTCCGTTAGGGCCAAACGCATCTCTTGGTAAACAACATCTCTTAGTTCCTCTTTTAAAGTGGGAACTAATGGGGTCCATTTATTAGGACGGGCTTTTTAGACACCGGTCTAATTACCCCTTGTGCTGGTGGTGGACGCGCTGAAGTTATGTAGAGGGGCAGGACCATCCATCGCCAGCCTAAATCTACACCAGCCCCCCGACATAGTTTGTTCACACGCGAGTCAGGTAATTTTTATAAAAAAAAAATAAAAAATCGCACACTTCCTAGGAGTTGTCTTACGAGAGTGTTCCTCATCACTCTGACATACACAGAGAGAGACATAACATAGGATTCCAAAGATCCCCGCAGAAAGCACAGGCACTTACAACTGCCGGGCCCAGAGAACTCTCCATGGAGTCAGTCCTCAGTTCACAGCACTACTGTGAGAACGACCTCTCCCGAACTGAAGGACAGGAAGACACTGAGGAGGACCTGGTTGGAGGAGTCATCTCTCATGGCGATACCGCCGTGGAGGATGAAAGGGAAAATAACCAATAACAAAGCTCTGTACAGCAAGGAGCTTTCTTATTGGTCGGTTGTGACAGGCTGCCAGAGCGATATCGTGCCCTGCTGGCTGAAGTAAGAGCTGTCATTGAAGGAAGGAAGGGCTAGCTCCCAGGCTGGTGTCGTAGAGAGTATGGAGGAGAGGCGCTCTCTGCCCAGAGACACCGGTGAACATGAGGGCAGAGGAGCGGAAGAGGATTCCACAAAGGTGCGCCATATCTTAATCAGGGACAACTGGAGCAGGAGGACGGGCAATGGCATCTACAGATGGCCACCACAGAAGGACAGCTTTTGGGGCAATATATTGTGCTGCTCTGTGGTATATGGTTCTGATGGGACGGTATTTTGCGCTATGGTACAGCTGACCCCACATATTTGTGTTGCCTCATCTTTTGTCAATTTGGACCCTCCTACAACATGGGGCCACGGTTAGGATTTTTTTTCCAGGGCCACTTTAAGTTTGCAGTTCATTCCACAGTATATAGTATATAACACCTCACAGTATGCAGTATATAGTATATAACACCTCACAGTATATAGTATATAACACCTCACAGTATATACACTATATAGCACCTCAAAGTATATAGTATATAACACCCTACAGTATGCAGTATATAGTATATAACACCTCACAGTATATAGTATATAATACCTCACAGTATATACTATATAACACCTCACAGTATATACTATATAACACCCTACAGTATGCAGTATACAGTATATAACACCTCACAGTATATAGTATATAACACCTCACAGTATATACTATATAACACCTCACAGTATATAGTATACAACAACCCACAGTATGCAGCATATAGTATATAACACCAAACAGTATATAGTATATAACACCTCACAGTATGCAGTATATAACACCCCCCTAGTATATAGTATATAGTATATAACACCTCACAGTATACAGTATATAACACCTCACAGTATGCAGTATATAACACCCCCCTAGTATATAGTATATAGTATATAACACCTCACAGTATGCAGTATATAGTATATAACACCCACAGTATGCAGTATATAGTATATAACAACTCACAGTATATAGTATATAACACCTCACAGTATATAGTATAGAACACCTCACAGTATACAGTATATAGTATATAACACCTCACAGTATATAGTATATAACACCCCCCTAGTTTATAGTATATAACACCCCCCTAGTATATAGTATATATCACCTCACAGTATGCAGTATATAGTATATAACACCCCCCTAGTTTATAGTATATAACACCCACAGTATGCAGTATATAGTATATAACACCTCACAGTATATAGTATATAACACCCACAGTATGCAGTATATAGTATATAACACCTCACAGTATATAGTATATAACACCTCACAGTATGCAGTATATAGTATATAACAACCCACAGTATGCAGTATATAGTATATAAAACCCCACAGTATATAGTATATAACACCTCACAGTATGGTGTATATAATGTGGGAGATGGAGGTCAGTGTACTGAATGGAGCCTACAGGGTTAAATAGAAAAGGTTATATACAGAAAATAATAAGTTATACGTTTATGTGTGTGATAGCGCCCACAGCCCTCCCCACAGTTTCCTCTTTAGCAGAGTCTGAGCCTCAGGAAGTGCGGGGGAGAGGAGAGAGGAATGGAAACATACGTAGGGTCTCATGATCTATATCTTATAACCACAAATGTCATGTTTCTCATTTTCGGTTTGAAACCTATATATTGTAAGCCTGTCTTTAAATTCAAAGAGAAATCTGATCCATCTACATCCCATGTCTGAGGCAGTTTCTCCGTAACACCCCACAGTATGCAGTCTATAGTATATAACACCTCACAGTATGCAGTCTATAGTATATAACACCTCACAGTGTACAGTATATAACACCCCACAGTATATAGTATATAACACCCCACAGTATGCAGTCTATAGTATATAACACCGCACAGTATATACTATATAACACCCCACAGTATGCAGTATATAGTATATAACACCCCACAGTATGCAGCATATAGTATATAACACCCCACAGTATGCAGTCTATAGTATATAACACCGCACAGTATATACTATATAACACCCCACAGTATGCAGTATATAGTATATAACACCCCACAGTATGCAGCATATAGTATATAACACCCCACAGTATGCAGTCTATAGTATATAACACCGCACAGTATATACTATATAACACCCCATAGTATGCAGTATATAGTATATAACACCCCACAGTATATACTATATAACACCCCATAGTATGCAGTATATAGTATATAACACCCCACAGTATGCAGTATATAGTATATAACACCTCACAGTATATAGTATATAACACCCCACAGTATGCAGCATATAGTATATAACACCTCATAGTATACAGTATATAACACCCCACAGTATGTAGTATATAGTATATAACACCCCACAGTATGCAGTATATAACACCCCACAGTATGTAGTATATAGTATATAACACCCCACAGTATGCAGTATATATCACCACACAGTACATAGTATATAACACCTCACAGTAAACAGTATATAACACACCACAGTATATAGTATATAACACCTTACAGTATATAGTATATAACACCTCACAGTATATAGTATATAACACCTCACAGTATATAGTATATAACACATCACAGTATATAGTATATAACACCTCACAGTATATAGTATATAACACCTTACAGTATATAACACCTCACAGTATATAGTATATAACACCTCATAGTATATAGTATATAACACCCCACAATATATAGTATATAACACCTCACAGTATACAGTATATAACACCTTACAGTATATAGTATATAACACCCCACAGTATACAGTATATAGTATATAACACCCCACAGTATACAGTATATAACGACTCACAGTTAGGGAGCATTCACACGACCGGGGGAGGGGGGGGGGGATTGGGCTGTCGGCAGCCAGCAGCCAGGCGATCAGCTGTTGTACTCCCTGCACGGGCTAAGCCTGTGTTAACGAGTGAACACTTGAGTTACTGTTTGTGGGAGAGTCTGTCTCTCCTTGTTAACTATAGATCCCTCTTTAGGTAGGAATGATTTTAAAATTAAAAAAGGAAAAAAAAAACAAAACGAGAGAGTAAAAATTTAAATAAGGAAAAAAAAAAAAAAAAATTTTAAGATAAGGAAAAAAAAAAAAAGGAAAAAGGGTAATATATATATTAAAAAAAAGGTAATATATAAAAAAAAAGGGGTAATATAAAAAAAAAAAGGGGGAAGGACGAGTGTTATGAGAACCTGTGTCAGGACTTACTACTCAAGTTGTTGTTATTTGTCTTCATAACAGTTCCGCCAGTCAGGGGTACATTAAGAACCTCATCCAACCAGTCTTTACCAACGTGGTTCGTCATACTTCGCTTCCGTTTCAGGTCAGGGGTGGCAATTCAGCTCTCCGACAGGTAAGCAGCATCACGGTAGTAGGTTGCCTAGAGGTGATTGTCCATTGTACACTGCGCACAAGCCAGGGTCTTATAGTAATCGTATAGGTCAAACCACGTCTGAATCGCAGGGGGTGGGTGTCTGTTACATGAGACTCGCCCGATGTGGTTCTTGCCACATGAAGCTCGCACGAAACGGTTCCAGCAACATGAGACTCGCACGCAGTGGTTTCCTGCCACATGAGACTCGCACGAAGCAGTTCCTGTCGCATGAGACTTGCAGAGCGGTTTTTCTGCCACTTGAAGCTCGCACGGAACAGTTCCAGCAACATGAGACTCGCACGCAGTGGTTTCCTGCCACATGAGACTCGCACAAAGCAGTTCCTGTCGCATGAGACTTGCACAGCGGTTTCCTGCCACATGAAGCTCGCAGGAAGTGGTTCCTGCCGCATGAGACTCGCACGAAGTGGTTCCTGCCACATGAGATTCGCACATAGTGGTTCCTGCCACATGAGACTCACACGAAGTGGTTCCTGCCACATGAGACTCGCACGAAGTGGTTCCTGCCACATGAGACTCGCACAAAGTGGTTCCTGCCACATGAGACTTGCACAAAGTGGTTCCTGCCACATGAGACTCGCACAAAGTGGTTCCTGCCACATGAGACTAGCACGAAGTGGTTCCTGCCACATGAGGCTCGCACGAGGTGGAGCCTGCCACACGAGGCTCGCACGGGGTGGTCCACGTTTCCAGGACACTCGCTCAAGATAGTCTGGGAATCCTAGCCTCGTTTCCGGTAGTTCGCACCACGGATACGATTCCCCTCCTGTCAACCACTAATACTGTGTCACTAATTATCGGTCGGATGGGGAATAAGGTGTCCCCAGGTCTGCCTCGAGGGTTAACGCACGTCAGAGTCCCAACTAGGCCACAGCGTGCTGGTCCTCATAAGGAGATGACCGGGGGGGGGGGGTCCTGCATACAACCAACGATAATCCGTTAATTCCTGGTTTAGGATGTCGCAGGAGCGTGACGAGGGAGCGTCCTCTTCCCATGGGAGTAGGGACAGGCTATCCAATCAGGAGGCAGCCCAGTCTTTTACATCCTGGACCGTGGCGAAACTGACTACTGAGCTACTCAGAAGAGGGATACCATTCCCCGCCTCCGCAAGGAAAGCCAACTTGTTTCGCTTACTGTCAGCTGATAGAGCAACCCTCGAGCAAGAAGTCGTGTCAACTGATACTATTCAGACTTCTTTAACACAGTTGCTTGCATTGATGAATACGATGGCGTCTTCGATGGCGGTTTTGCAAACTAGAATAGGAGCGGTTGAAGCAAATTCAGCCATTTCTGGGTTGGCTGCCCAGACACTAGCAGAGGCCTCCGGTGTCTAAGCCAATGTTTCGGGTGGGTCAGGGGCTTTTCCCACCATTGCCCCCTCGCATTTTATTCCCACTAACATACGTCAGGATATTCTGGAGGGCAAAAACCTCCCTGTCGGCTGCTAGAGATCCGGAGGCAGTCTCTCAGCTGGTACGATCGGAATTGGATCGAGGTTATATTTTCGGGCCTTTCAGTACTCCCCCTTTTGATGTTTGGAGAATAAATCCTATAGGGGTGGTGACGGGCAAGTTCAACAATAAAAAAAGACTTATTTACGATTTGCCCGCCCCGCATTCTTTACAGATCCCTGGTTTGAACTCGCTGATACCATCTGACGAATTTGCCATGAAGTACGCGTCCATTGACGAAGCAATTCAGGTTATACTCAGGTTAGGGAAGGGTACGTGGTTATCAAAAGCCGATATCATGGATGCCTTTAAACTTCTCCCCATACATCCGAGTTTATGGCAATGGCATGGTATCAAATGGCAAGAGAAATTCTATTTCTCCAACAAATTGACTTTCGGGTCAAAATCCAGTCCTTGGATCTTTGACCAAGTTGCAAATGCCCTTCACTGGGTCTTGGCTAATGTTTTCAGGGTACATCACGTTATCCACTACCTGGACGACTTTCTGCTGATTGAACCACCGGCAGAAACTCCGCAGGACCTCGAAGTCTTTAGTGTTTGGAGATCTCTGCGTTCCAGTGGCCCCTCATAAAGTGGTAGGTCCCAGCACCGACATCACCTTCCTTGGCATTTGTCTAGACACAGTGAAGATGCAGGCCAGCTTACCGCAAGACAAGCTGAGCAGGATCAAGGAAGTGGTCCATAGATTTACCCTCGTCCGGGTTGCCACCAAGGCAGAGTTGCAGAGCCTCTTGGGCATGTTAAACTTTGCCATAAGGATTATTCCTCAGGGCAGGTCTTTTATCTCCAGGCTCCTTGGCTTGTTCCCGCGGGCTCAGGATACTGACAGTACGATCCATCTTGATAATGAGGCTATGGCAGATCTGATTATGTGGGATAGATTTTTATATCCGTGGAACAGTATTTCCTTTTTCTGCCCTACAGTGTCTAACTCGTCACCGGTGGTGCACACAGATGCCGCTTCAACAGTAGGCTTTGCGGCAATATGGGGCACTCATTGGTTTGCTAGTGGTTGGTCACCTGAAGTTCGGGCTATACCGGGGTTTTCGCACTGTTCATCTTTGTTTGAAATCTACCCCATAGTGGGGGCAGCACAGCTTTGGGGGGAACGATGGAAGAATCAGACGGTCTTGTTCATGACAGATAACCAATCAGTAGCAGACATTGTGATGAAAGGGAGATCAGCCTCTAAATACATAATGTCTTTTCTCAGAAGATTTGTCTGGCTCTCGCTCCAGCATAATTTCCACTTGGTGGTTACACATATTGGGGGGGCACGATAATATAGCTGCAGACACCTTATCCAGACTCAATTTCGAACTCTTTTTTTCAGGTCTCCCCGGGCGCAGATCCAACTCCTTCTCCAGTGCCACCTTACCACCAGCTTGTAATGGATTAGGGTTCCATATCGACACCGCCAGGGCACTAATGTCACGGGCACTATCCCGCAATACCCTTAGGACGTACAAGACTGCCTGGGCTCTTTTCAATGACTTTAAAGCTGTTCACCCACCTAATAACGAAGGTCCCATAACCTACATGTTGGGTTTTGTTGCTTTTTGCCACTCCACTCTAAGATTGGCCCAGAGTACTATCAAATTGTATCTTGCAGGCATACAGCATCACTTGTATATATTTGCATCCAGACTAACCTTCATTGTTTTCGGCCCATCCCATCAGAACCTTATTAAAAGGGATTCAGAAAATAGCCGCCAGGACACGTGTTACCCAACAGCCAATAACTTGTAGTTTGTTCAGGTCCTTGTCTGACAAATTACGGAGATACCCCTTCGGCAGATATGTCAGCCAATTGATTTTGACAGCGATGTACCTAGCGTACTATGGGTTTCTACGGCCCGGGGAGTTCACAAGCCCAGCCTCCTGTAGACGGTACCTGAGGAAAGATCAGTTGGTTAAAGATGGTAACATCTTTATCCTGACGTTACATACTTCCAAGACCTCACAGCCGGGTGAACCAGTTCAGATTAGGTATTTTCCCACTGATTCCAAGTGGTGCCCGGCCACAGTCCTGAACGATTGGTTGCTTGCCATATCAGGGGTTCCTGATGATTCTCCCTTTCTCAAACTGGGGTCAAAACCATTAGGCATACAAGATTTCTTGAAATGTATTTGTATTTTGTTGTCAAACACTGTGGTCAATCCACTTTCTATTACGGGACATTCTTTCCGCATCGGGGCTGCATCCGCCGCGTCAAAGAATAATGTTCCTGTACATATTATCAAAAAAATAGGCTGTTGGAAGTCTTCTTGTTATCTTCGCTATATTCCAGATCCACATGTAGAAATGTCCACAGCATTTCAGAAATTGCTACAGTAATCGGTCAATAAACTAATATTGTTTAACCTATAGTCGGTCTTTTTTGGCCCCTTTAGCCTGTCCTCCTACGGCAGTTTGGGCACAACTCTACTGCTATTAAGGTATAGGGAGAGGGGGTTAGCGTAAGGGATCGTCTATTAGCCGTTCCGAACACAAGTGCTAGGCTAATTAATTAGCCGGATTTGTGTGAGGAGAAGGCAGGGCTTCTCACGTAAAAGGCGGGCGGTCCCACAGCATGACGCCGTCTGGAAGTTCCTGCCCACCCTCCCGAATCCCTCTTTCTTAGGGCTCCTTCTTAGCCTGTCCTCCTACGGCAGTATGGGCACAACTCTACTGCTATTAAGGTATAGGGAAGAGGGGGTTAGCGTAAGGGATCGTCTATTAGCCGTTCCGAACACAAAGTATATAAAGCCCCACAGTATACAGTATATAACACCTCACAGTATATAGTATATAACACATCACAGTATGCAGTATACAGTATATAACACCCCACAGTATACAGGATATAGTATAAGACTCCTCACAGTATGCAGTATATAACACCTCACAGTATATAGTATATAACACCTCACAGTATACAGTATATAACACCTCACAGTATATAGTATATAACACCTCACAGTATACAGTATATAACACCCCACAGTATACAGGATATAGTATAAGACACCTCACAGTATATAGTATATAACACCCCACGGTATATAGTATATAACACCCTACAGTATATAGTATATAACACCCCACAGTATATAGTGTATAACACCCCACATTATATAGTATATAACACCCCACAGTATACAGTATATAACACCTCACACTATATAACACATCACAGTATATAGTATATAACACCCCATAGTATATAGTATATAACACCCCACAGTATATAGTGTATAACACCCCACATTATATAGTATATAACACCCCACAGTATACAGTATATAACACCTCACACTATATAACATATCACAGTATACAGTATATAACACCCGGGTCAATGTAATACCCGCTCCCGCCGTTAGATATGTATGAAAACTATTTATTACCATTTAATGGTGTTGCTGCCGGGTTGTAATGGGTTAATCGCCACTGCCCAGGGCGGTGTAAAGCCACGTGACTATGTAAATGGATAAATTATGAAGCCGCGCTGACTAGAAGTGGTCTGTGTGTGACGTCATCCACGTCCTATCTTGAATAAAGTTTCCCCTTTTAAACACCTAGAGTCCAAATCGTTAAGATCAGTACCTGGTTCTGGCGCTGTCAGGTGGGCTCCGTACAGGCTGATCAGGCGATGGATGAGCGGTATCTTCTGCTTCCTTCTGCTTTGCTTGTAGTTTTAAGCTGCACAGGAAGGAGAGAAACTGGGGAAGTATAAGGATAGAACGAACAGGAAATGACAAAACAAAATAGAAGAAGAACTTGTGAACAGAAAAGCCAGATAACGGAGGTGAAGGCCTGCGCTATAATTCTGTGATGAACAGACAGAAGGCCGACCCAAGAGTAAGGACAACATCAACGCGGCTTCCTCGCCACACGCGCGAGCCACCGGCCGGAGCCGCACAGTACGTGAGTAGAAGGAAGCAGAAGATACCGCTCATCCATCACCTGATCAGCCTGTACGGAGCCCACCTGACAGCGCCAGAGCCAGGTACTGATCTAAAGGATTTGGACTCTAGGTGTTTAAAAGGGGAAACTTTATTCAAGATAGCACGTGGATGACGTCACACACAGACCACTTCTAGTCAGCGCGACTTCATAATGTATCCATTAGTATATAACACCCCACAGTATATAGTTTATAGTGTATATAACACCCCACAGTGTGCAGTATATAACACCCCACAGTATATAGTTTATAGTGTATATAACACCCCACAGTGTGCAGTATATAACATCCCACAGTATATAGTATATAACACCCCACAGTATATAGTTTATAGTGTATATAACACCCCACAGTGTGCAGTATATAACATCCCACAGTATATAGTATATACCACCTCACAGTATATAGTATATAACACCTCACAGTATATAGTATATATCACCTCACAGTATATAGTATATAACACCCCACAGTATATAGTATATAACACCTCACAGTATATATTATATAACACCTCACAGTATATAGTATATAACACCTCACAGTATATAGTATATAACACCTCACAGTATATAGTATTTAACACCTCATAGTATATAACACCCCACAGTATATAGTATATAACACCTCACAGTATATAGTATATAATACCTCACAGTATATAGTATATAACACCTCACAGTATATAGTATATAACACCTCACAGTAAATAGTATATAATACCTCACAGTATATAGTATATAATACCTCACAGTATATAGTATATAACATCTTACAGTATATAGTATATAACACATCACAGTATATAGTATATAACACCCCACAGTATATAGTATATAACACCTCACAGTATATAGTATATACCACCTCACAGTATATAGTATATAGTATATAACACATTACACAGTATACAGTATATAGTATATAACACATCACACAGTATACAGTATATAGTATATAACACCTCATAGTATATAGTATATAACACATCACACAGTATATAGTATATAACACCCCACAGTATACAGTATATAACACCTCACAGTATATAGTATATAACACCCCACAGTATATAGTATATAACACATCACAGTATATAGTATATAACACCTCACAGTATATAGTATATAACACCCCATAGTATATAGTATATAACACATCACAGTATATAGTATATAATACCCCACAGTATACAGTATATAACACCTCACAGTATATAGTATATAACACCTCACAGTATACAGTATATAACACCCCACAGTATATAGTATATAATACCTCACAGTATATAGTATATAATACCTCACAGTATATAGTATATAATACCTCACAGTATATAGTATATAACACATCACAGTATATAGTATATAACACCCCACAGTATATAGTATATAATACCTCACAGTATATAGTATATAACACCTCACAGTATATAGTATATAATACCTCACAGTATATAGTATATAATACCTCACAGTATATAGTATATAATACCTCACAGTAGATAGTATATAACAGGGCTCGACAAATCCCAGGCGCCAGGTCGCCATGGCGACCAGGAATTTGGTCCTGGCGCCTGGGTATTTGTCAGCCCGTTTTCTCAGGTGCCCAGGTGCAGGGCCGACGCGGACTAGGAGCGCCGGCCCCCTCATGCTGCAGCCGCCCGAGCGCTCTATAGAAAGCCTCAGGCGGCTGCAGCACTGCCCGGGCTGGCGCGTCCATGAGGGCGCACCGCCCGGGCACAACATAAGAGAGGGACTGACAGGAGGGGAGCGCTCAGCGCTCCCTCCTGTCAGTCCCTCATTGTAGCGTGGCCGAGCCGGTCCGCGGTACAGGAGCATCTGTCTCCTGTACCCGGACGGACTGACATAAAGTGCGCACACAGTGTGCACTTCCTGTCAGTCCGCCCGGGTACAGGAAACTAAAGCTCCTGTACCCGGGAGAAAGTGAATGACAAGGAGGGGGGAGAAAGTGAATGACAAGGAGGGGGAGGGAGAAAGTGAATGACAAGGAGGGGGAGGGAGAAAGTGAATGACAAGGAGGGGGAGGGAGAAAGTGAATGATAAGGAGGGGGGAGAAAGTGAATGACAAGGAGGGGGAGGGAGAAAGTGAATGACAAGGGTGGGGGAGGGAGAAAGTGAATGACAAGGAGGGGGAGGGAGAAAGTGAATGACAAGGAGGGGGAGGGAGAAAGTGAATGACAAGGAGGGGGGAGGGAGAAAGTGAATGACAAAGAGGGGGGAGAAAGTGAATGACAAGGAGGGGGAGGGAGAAAGTGAATGACAAGGAGGGGGAGGGAGAAAGTGAATGACAAGGAGGGGGAGGGAGAAAGTGAATGACAAGGAGGGGGAGAAAGTGAATGACAAGGAGGGGGAGGGAGAAAGTAAATGACAAGGAGGGGGGGGGAGGGAGAAAGTGAATGACAAGGAGGGGGGGAGGGAGAAAGTGAATGACAAGGAGGGGGGGGAGGGAGAAAGTGAATGACAAGGAGGGGGGGGGGAGGGAGAAAGTGAATGACAAGGAGGGGGAGGGAGGGAGAAAGTGAATGACAAGGACACTATGGGGGCATCTACTGGGGGCCCTATGTACTGGCATGCATTATTGGGGGGCTCTATAGAGAAGTGGGGGGGGAGCACTATGGGGGCATCTATTGGGAGCTTTATGACGCGGCTCCGTCTGGCTCCTAACTTTTTTAGCTGGTTCCTAGATTCAAAGGAAATTTGTCAAGCCCTGGTATATAATACCTCACAGTATATAGTATATAATACCTCACAGTATGCAGTATACAGTATATAACACCCCACAGTGTGCAGTATATCACACCTCACAGTATACAGTATATAGTATATAACACCTCACAGTATGCAGTATATATTATATAACACCTCACAGTATATAGTATATAACACCTCACACTCACAGTATGCAGTATACAGTATATAACACCCCACAGTATGCAGTATATCACACCTCACAGTATACAGTATATAGCACCCCACAGTATGCAGTATATAGTATATAACACCTCACAGTATACAGTATATAACACCCCACAGTATGCAGTATATCACACCTCACAGTATACAGTATATAGCACCCCACAGTATGCAGTATATGGTATATAACACCTCTCAATATATAGTGTATAACACTTCCTCACAGTATATAGTATATAACACCTCACAGTATGCAGCATATAGTATATAACACCTCACAGTATATAACACTTTACAGTATATAGTATATAACACCCCACAGTATGGAGTATATAGTACATAACACCTCACAGTATAAAGTATATAATACCCTATATTATATAGTATATAACACCCCACACTATGCAGTATACAGTATATAACACCCCACAGTATGGATTATATAGTATATAACACTTCACAGTATATAGTATATACCACCTCACAGTATATAGTATATAACACCTCACAGTATATAGTATATAACACCTCACAGTATACAGTATATAGTATATAACACCTGTGAGGTGGTGACAGGAGTAATTTATGAGAGACATGTGTCACCCAGAATGCAGGGGCCCCCCAGAGCGGACAGCTTGGGGGACATGATCACTTTTCTAGTCAGGTGGTTTTAATGTTCTGGCTGGTGGTGTTGGTTTGTGGTGCCTGCCCCCCCGTTTTTTTTCTATGTTTCAGGTGTTACCTGGTTTAAGCCGGTTTCAGCTGGTTCCTGTCATCTGTGGGACTTTGACAGCTGTCAGAAGATCAGATGCCCATTGGTCAGCTGTCCAGCGGCGGGAGAATTCAAATCAGCTTATTGGCAGAGTGCGGCAGAGCTGAAGCTGCTGGCGGAGAAGAGTCTCTGCCTCGCCCAGCCTGAACAAGCGACGCCGGAGGAAGAGGAGAAGCGCCGTGATGTGGACGAAGTTCCGGAGGCGGCGCAGGAGAGGGAGAGACTAGCGGAGGCAGAGTTTCCAGCGCGACCTTCAATAAGAGCTTAGAGGTCTAAGCGCAATGGTTCTCCGCCTCCCAGGGCTGTCAGTAGGCGTGCGCATGTCAGGGACAGCCCAGAGGCGAGACGCTCGTCTTTCGCCAAGTGCTCAGCATCATCATAGGCAGCCGACGTGGGATCCATCTACCGGTGGCACCAGGCAAACATCAGCAGCAGGCAGCAATGGTTTGAATAGAGGCAGCAGAGCGTCGCTTCAGGAGGGGCAAGCAGACCAGGACATCATGTGGATGGGCAACTTGCCAGGCAGCAGCAGCGATGACCGCCCGTCAGCATCTCAAGCCGGATTCTCAGAGGTCACAGGAGGTTTCCCAGGCAAGATCAAGCTGAAGATTCCTTAGTCCGCAGGAACTAAGGAATCTTCTCAAGTAACCAAAAGTTTGTTTCAGGTCTATGTTCTCTTTTGGCTGATTTTATGCAAAAAGAGAACATTAATTCGCCATCTGGTGTATGGGCTAACTAGCCAGTGGCTTTGCATCCAAATACTAATGTTTTAAATGTTAACGTTCCTAATCTTGACAGGGGTTTAGGCAGTGGAGTAACTAGAGTGTTATGGGCCCCAAAGCAAACTTTGGATTGTGTTCTCCCCCCCATTTATACTAAGAGGCGGCATTTTTTTTTTACACTAAGCCTAATCCATGGCTAAACTCACACAGTCCTAACTAATAAAATCTGATCCTACCTTATCCAGGGTATTACTGGCGTTGTCGTGACATCCACTGGATCAGGAATAAGGTCCCTGTAGAGAAAAAAAAGGATAATCACATAAGGAAGGCATGGTGACTGCCCCTGTGAAATCCCCAGCAGGGGGCGCTGTGCTGGCCTGTAAGACTGAGCCGTGCCAATGTATAGCAGGGTAATTTACGACATTTTCCCTAAGTGCTACCACACAGTACTAATGCCCACATTGTGCCCCCTCACAGTAATGAAGCCGACCTTGTGGCCCCTTCACAATAGTTATGTCCTCCTTGTGGCCCCTCACAGCAGTTATGTCCACCTTTGTTCCTGTCACAGCAGTTATGCCCACTTTTGTGGCCCCTCACTGTAGTTATGCCCAGATATGTGACCCCTCACAGTAGATATGCCTGAATATGTGCCCCCCTTACAGTAGATTTGACCAGATATGTGCCCTCTAATAGTAGTAATGCCCAGATGTGCCCCCTCACAGTAGTTATGGCCAGATATGTGCCCCTTCACAGTAGTAATGCCCAGATATGTGCCCCTTCACAGTAGTAATGCCCAGATATGTGCCCCTTCACAGTAGTATTGCCCAGATATGTGCCCCTTCAGAGTAGTATTGCCCAGATATGTGCCCCTTCACAGTAGTAATGCCCAGATATGTGCCCCCTCACAGTAGATATGCCCAGATATGTGCCCCTTCACAGTAGTAATGCCCAGATATGTGCCCCTTCACAGTAGTAATGCCCAGATATGTGCCCTTTCACAGTAGTAATGCCTAGATATGTGCCCCTTCACAGTAGTAATGCCCAGATATGTGCCCCCTCACAGTAGATATGCCAGATATGTGCCCCCTCACAGTGGTTATGGCCAGATATGAGCACATTAACAATATCAAGAGAAAATATGAACTACATTCACTATCCAAACATTTTAAAGAATATCATGATGGAGACCCATCCTCTTTCATGTATGTAGCAATAGAAAAAATTCTAAGACCTTGGGGGAAATTTTATTGCACAAATGTCGAGAATTGAATCCAAATGTATCTTCGAATTTGACACACTAGTGCCCAAGGGGCTAAATGCGGAGTTAGAGTTGTTTGGGTTTCTATAGGGGTGTTGCCGCATGTGGGGATGGTAGATATGCGTCAGGCTGTTTTCCAGCACGCAGATCTCTCCTTCCTGTGTGCGACGGCACCCTGTTCATCTATCAACATATCAGTGAAGTTAGAATATCATATCTACATCTAAAGAATAAAATACTAAAGTTTGAGATGCTAAATGGGTTCGAATATCTGTTCTTTTCAATATCTGTTGCATATTTAATTGATGTATGTCATTATATTTGTCCTTTTGTATCAAATAATGAAAAAACGCTTCAAAAACGCATAAAAAACGCATGTGTGCTTTTTTTTTTTGTTTTTACATATCTTGCAGTGTTATTTCTTACCTATTTTATATATATATATATATATTTATATATATATATATATATATATATATATATATAGGCAAGGCTGAATCCAGCCTGTATTTGTGGGAGGGGCATCTGGTATTTATACCCCATCGCCCATTCATCCAGATGCCCGTTTCTCGCGCATCCTGCCGGTATTCGTGCCCTCCTACCTCCATCCCTGCTCTGAACACAGGGCGCACACGCACCGCTATTGCCAGACTTCCGGCTGTCATCCAGGTAAGCGGAGCCCCGCTGTCCCGCTCCAGCTGACGCGCCGCCGCTCCCTCCGCTTGCATACACCGCTCTGTCTCAAGCGGCCCAGCAGGTCCCGGGAGTGGCGCGCCGGTCACCTCAGCTGTCGCAGTGTGCAGTCTGCTGCCATCTACTGGACATTAAATATAACACTCGCTGCCAGCAGTCCCTGGGTCACGTCTATTAATGATTGCTAACATCCTCGTTGGGTAAAATGCAGATATTTCAGCAATCTGTAGGAGTCCTTTTTGGTTGTTGGAGGACAGGGAGGAATCATGAGGAATCTCCGATTGATACGGTTCTCATTCTCTCCCTCCTAGTAGCTGAGTCAGGCAGGGACTTGGTGGCTTTACCTGGTTCTTTCCATATTGTAGGCTGGGTCGCCCAGGTTGTCTGTGTCCCCTGGATCGCCCAGGTTGTCTGTGTCCCCTTCAGCTGCTGTCTCCTTTTCGGTACTGTTGTCTTGGTTTAGGTGGTGATAAGTTATTTTTCGTTCTTAGGTCAAGCATGTCTCACGTCTCCGATATGGACGACAATGTTTCCATGCCAGGAACCTCAATCTCGGGTCGCAACAGCAACTCGTCGTTAAGGAATTGGACTGTTCCAAGGCTAATTGCCGAGCTCAACCGTCGGGGGATTCGGCACCCCGCATCCGCCCGCAAGGCGGAACTTTACATCTGCTAATGACAGCTCCAAGTCCGGCAGCTGAGCAGTCCGACCTCAGCTCGGCCACTCTCCAGATCGCACCTTCACACTTCATCCCGGACCATATCAGGAAGAATATCCTGGCAGGCAAGGATGTGAATCTTGCAGCTATCCTTATCGCCTCTCAGGATATTTCTGAGAACCGCGTCATCAGCTGTGGCAAGGTGTCCGTGGTCTTGAAGGAGAAGGATGCACGGCTCAACCGAAAATTATCTATTTCCGAGTTTGTCCTGGCATTCAGCATTTATAGGGACGTGGTGTGTTCAGCTCATCCTAGCCGCAGGGAAGAACTGGATACTTATTTATATCGAGTCACCGAAATACACCGCCGCACACAAATACGGCGGCACAGCATTTTATGACTACCACCGGTTATTTTCTGCTAAGGCCGAGGCCGCTTTAAGTTAGTTCCAGTTCGTAACGAATTGCGCCGACTTAGACATGGAATTGTTTTGTCGCCACTTTGCGAGCCTCAAAGCCCCGCTTTGCTCAATATGCCAATCTATTTTCCATTCTTCCGAATGGTGTCCCAATCCATCACAATACCACCAGTCTGTGCCCACTCCAGGCCCTTCTGGATCCTCCAGACCCGCATCGTCATCGGATAAATTAGGTAGGCCTATAGTGTACCTGGGTACCTGGGCAGCAGCCAGGTATGTAATAATTTTAATGCAAAGGGCTGCGCTTTAACGCTTGCCGTGCTCTCCACGTATGTTCTCTTTGTTTTCGGGCTCATCCACGCTCTTCCTGCCCCAGGAAGGCAGCTAGGGACTCCTGACTAGCCGACATCAATGTGGGGCTTTTGGCTGCCTTCCTGGAGGACCACCCCGACCAATATTTTTTCAAGTTCTTATTGGAGGGATTCAGGGATGGCTTCCACACAGGTCTCATCACACTCCCCCGGGACTGCTGGGAAGGTCCATATTTACTTTCGGCCTTAAGTGATCCCGGGGCAGTGGATACTCTCATCCAGTCAGAAGTAGATAAAGGTTTCATTATCGCTCCATTTCTTGAGATTCCCTTTCGATCATGGCGTATAAATCCTATTGGTCTGGTCACCAAGCGCTCCTCTAATAAAAAACTAATTTATGATTTGTCCGCGCCTCATATGTCCTCTACCCCCAGCCTAAATTCCCTTATTCCATCCGAGGAATATGCGATGCAGTACTCTTCAGTCGACGAGGCTATCCAGTACATTCTACAAGCAGGTACTGCGGCCTGGTTGGCGAAGGTGAATATCGCCGACGCCTTTAAGCTTCCAATCCAGCCGCAACTTTGGCAGTACTATGGCATCAAATGGGCGAATAAATTCTACTCCGCCAACCAGCTCACTTTTTGGTCTAAGAGTAGCCCATGGCTCTTTGAACAGTTCGCTAAAACTCTGAATTGGATTCTCATGCATCCCGGCAGGTTACCTATGGTCATCCATTACTTGGACGACTTCCCATCTTCAGGTTCCAGTAGCAAGTGCTAAGACCGAGGATCCGGCCTCCAGGGTCACCTTTTTAGGCATAACGCTGGATACCATCAAGATGGAGGCTAGCGTCCCTAACGAGAAGTTGGTCAGAATCCGTTCTGCCATTTCTCAGGCTGTCCGATCCCTGTCACTGTCCAAAGCGGATCTGCAGTCTCTGCTGGGGATGCTAAACTTTGCCACCAGAATTATGCCTCAAGGCAGGGCCTTTCTCTCCAGATTACTTCAACTCCTGCCCTCCGCCCCTGACCAGGATTCCATAGTCCATCTAGACAGCCAGGCCATTGCTGATCTCGCCATGTGGGACTCGTTCCTTTCTGCATGGAACGGCATTTCCTTGTTCATGCCACAATGGGACTCTTCTTCTCCCATCATTTTTTCAGACCCGGCAGGTTCTTCCGGTTTCGCTGCCATTTTTAGGTCGCACTGGCTGGCTGCCGGATGGCCCCCGGAATTGGCTGCAGACTCGGAAGCGCTCAGATCCTCCCCACTTCTAGAGCTCTACCCCACTGTGGCAGCAGCTTATGTCTGGGGTCATCAGAGGGCTAACTCATCGGTGACATTCGTCACGGATAGCCAAGTGTTAGTGGACATTGTCAACAAAGGCAGAATCCGGTAAACTCATGGCCCTGTTGCGCAAGCTAGTCTGGCTGTCCTTATTCCACAATTTCCACAATTGCGCTGCGTTCATATTGCTGGTGAACAGAACAGGGCCGCGGATGTGCTTTCCCAGCTTAATTTTCCGGTGTTTTTTCAGGAAATGCAAGGTCAGGCAGATCGGTCAGGCACGACAGTTCCTCCCTTCAGCCTCCTCACTCTGGAGTAGATGCGCTCATACACGAGGCCAAGAATCTGATCACGAAGTCTCTCTCGCGGAACACGGCCAGAAATTACCAAGCCGGGCTAAGGGCCTTTGATAAGTTTTCTAAAATCTACCCAAAGGGCCAGCACAGCGAGGTCTCTTACATCATGGCCTTCTTAGCCTACTGTCATTCCCAGCTATCTTTGTCCCACAATACTATTAAACTCTATCTAGCCGGTCTCCAACACCATTTCATGCTCACCGATCCTCAGCGCGTATCCATTTTTTCAGTTCGAGCCATCAAGGCAGCCCTATGCGGGATTCAAAAGGAAGGTAAGGGGTCCAGGAGTTGTAGGCAGCCAGTATCTGGTGAGTTATTTAGAGAGCTCTCCTCAGCATTAGACGGTTGTCCTTTTGGGCCCTCCACTAGCCTCATACTGAAAGTTACCATGTATCTCAGTTTCTATGGCTTTCTCAGACCCGGGGAAGTTACAGCCGGCTCAAATCATCAAGGTTACCCTCTGAAACGACATCTGTCCTGGACCCGGGGCCATTACACACTGTTACTACCGTCCACCAAAACTAATCAAGCTGGGCCTCCCACAGAGGTTAAATTCTATCCAACGTCGAATGATTGGTGCACGGTTAAAGTCCTCCATCAATTACTGTCTCACATCCAGGCTGCCCCTCCAGATAGCCCGCTTCTGCCCCACGCCGGCAGAGCCCTCTCCACCATGAATTTCATTGCTTACTCTCACTCGTTCAGGGGCTGGGTCATGATCCCAAGCTAATCTCGGGACATTATTTTCGCATAGGTGCAGCTTCAGCGGCTTCACGTCACCAGGTACCGGCCCAAGTCATCCGGTCCATGGGTCGCTGGTGTTCATCTTGTTTTACTAGATACATACCAAATACGCATGTAGAGATATCTCAAGCTTTCTGTACCTTGGCTTTATGAATTGTCAATAAACTTTCCTAACTGCAGTTTTTGCCCCCTTTCTTTGGTGTACCCGCGACCGTGGCTCCTGGCACAATTCAGCCACTATGTTCAGGTTTAGGGTGTTGGCATTTGCGTCGTTATCCCTAGCCCTGACCATAAATAGGCAAGGCTGAATCCAGACTGTATTTGTGGGAGGGGCGTCTGGTATTTATACCCCATCGCCCATTCACCAGATGCCCGTTTGTAGCGCCCCTCCCTCCCTCCCCTCTTTTACGCCTTTCCCATTGGGTATGCCCCCCTTTCTTTGGTGTACCCACGGCCGTGGCTCCCGGCACAATTCAGCCACTATGTTCAGGTTTAGGGTGTCGGCATTCGCGTCGTCATCCCTAGCCCTGACCATAAATACTTAAATTACTCTTACCGGTAATATGTTTTCCATGAGCCCATGACAGCACCTGTGAGAGATCCTCCCCCATCCGGACAGGAAACAGGAACTTCCCAGATCTTTAAATTGGTCCACCTCCTTCCACCACTCAGTAAATGACAAGATTCCTAGGACCAGCAACACACCTATATATATATGGTATATAAGCAACAGTAACACAAGAAGAAACCTTTGAGCCAAATATATGCCTGGGCATATCTCTTCTTTGGCCGACAAAGGAACAAAAAAACTGACCCTATGTGGCTGTTTTTTTTTTTTTTTTTTAATAAATATTCTTATATCGTTTTGGAGGGAATTATGCCTAGGAAGAGGCTACTGCTCTAGTGGAATGAGCTGAAAAGCCCGAAGGCACCTGACACCCTGACTGAGAGTATGCCAGGCCTATCGCTCTCTTAATCCATCTGGCTAGGGTAATGCTTGTGACTTTCAAGCCTCTATTTTGACCCTGAAATTGAACGAAAAGATGCGGGGTCCTCCTAAATTCTTTTGTAACCTCTAAATATGTGCAGACACACCTTCTCACATCTAGATTATGAAAGGACTCTTCCCCCTTATTCCTTGGGTTTTGACAAAAGGAGGGGAGAACTATCTCCTGAGATCTATGGAATACAGACACTACTTTGGGTAGGAATGCAGGATCCGGTTTGAACACTATTCTGTCTTCTAGAATTTGAGTATATGGCGGGGAGGAAGACAAAGCAGACAGTTCCCCTATTCGCCTGGCAGATGTAATAGCCACTAAAAGAACAGTCTTATAGGATAGCATCTTTAAAGGGATGTCTGCGAGGGGTTCAAACGGGGCCTTGGTTAGGGCGGATAGAACCAGGTTAAGGTCCCACGGGGCTGTCTTAGGTTTAACTGTAGGACAAAGCCTAGAGGAACCCCTAATAAACCTTTTAACCCACGGATGAGTGGCTAATCTGTAATCAAAGAGAGCACTCAGTGCCGAGACCTGGACCTTGAGGGTACTAGGTTTTAGCTTTTTGTTAAGGCCCACCTGTAAAAATTCAGAATTAAGGGGATGTTAGGGGAGCTCAAATCTAGGCCTGTCCCTGCAAACTGGAGGAAAGTCTTCCACACTCTCAGATAGATATCGGAGGTCACTTTTTTCCTGCTAGCTAGAAGAGTCCCAATCACTTGTTCAGACAACCCTCTGGCCCTGAAGAATCTCCTCTCAAAATCCAGGCTGTCAGGTGCAGGTTCTTCACCTCTGGATGATGTAGAGGGCCCTGGTACAGTAGGTCCTGCCTCTCTGGAAGTATCCAGGGATCCGCTATTGATAGTCTCCTCAACCAGGCAAACCAGACTCTTCTCGGCCAGAACGGTGCTATAAGAATCACTGTTGCCTTCTTCCTCCTGATCTTCTGAATTACTCTCGGCAGTAGGCTGATAGGAGGAAACGCATAAACTAGGTCCTCTCCCCATGGTTGGGAGAAAGCATCTATGCCCAAGGCCTGATCTTCCCTGCTCAGGGAGAAGAATCGCTTGCATTTTTTGTTCCCCTGTGAGGCAAACAGGTCTATTGTGGGAGAACCCCACAGGGCCTCGATTTGGTGAAACACTTCTTGGTTCAGACACCAATTTGCCTGGCTGAATCTGTGTCTGCTGAGAAAGTCTGCCTGGTGATTCTCTGAGCCTTTTAGGTGAACTGCTGAGAGAGAGAGAGCTTTCCCCCTTATCCGAAAAAATATCTTGGACGCTAGCTGCATTAGCTGAGCGGATCTTGTGCCCCCCTGTTTGTTGACATATGCCACTACTGTGGCATTGTCGGACAGGATCCTGATATGTCTTGGAGGTAGATAAGGGAGACTTACTTCTAATGCACGCAGGACTGCTCTCAATTCCCTGGTGTTTTGGGATTGAGCACTCTGGGTTCCTGACCAAGCGCCTTGGAAAAACCCCAAAATTGAATGGGCCCCCCACCCCCAGGGGCTTGCATCGGTGGTAATTATTAGGGGATCCTCCTTCACCCAATCTACCCCTGACTCAAATTGGATGTCTTCAGCCACCAGGTTAGTGACTGGGTGACTGACTTTGGCATAATCATCTTGCGATCCAGGGATAGTGACCCCCATCCCATCTGGACAAGATGTGCATTTGTAGGATTCTGGATCTGAATTGGGCCCACCTCACAGCAGGAATGCAAGCCGTCATCAGGCCCAAAATAGACATTGCTGCTCTTATTGACACTTCCTTGTTTTTGCTGAAGGCCCTGATTCTCTGTTGAAAGATTCTCATTTTCTCTACTGGAAGAAAGGATTTTTGTGTTCGAGAATCTAGCAGGATTCCCAGGAACACACAGCTGGGAGCTGGACTGAGGGACGACTTGTCCCAATTTATTAACCACCCGAGGCTTGTTAGGGTCCCCAGCACTACCTGTATTTGGGACGCTAATGCCTCCTGAGACTGCCCCACCAAGAGAAGGTCGTCCAGGTATGGGATTATAATGATGTCTGATCTTCTTATTTCCGCCATTACCTCTGCCATTAGCTTTGTGAAGAGCCTCGGTGCCTGTGATATTCCGAAGGGAGCGCTCTGAACTGTAGATGGATAATCCTCCCCTCCGTCCTCACCGCCATTCTGAGGTATTTCTGAGATGACGGATGGATGGGTACATGATAGTAGGCATCCTTTATGTCTATTGAAGCCATCACACAATTGGGGAACAGATGGAGAACCGTAGAGGATATCGATTCCATCCTGAATTTCTGATATGTCAGGTATTGGTTTAGGTCCTTCAGGTTTATTATCAATCGGAATGCACCATTGGGCTTGGGAACCAAGAATAGGGTTGAATAGAAACCCTCCCCTTGCTCGTTTTCTGGTACTGAGTACGAGGACTGCCTTGGTCAGAAGATTGTTTATTTCCTCCATAAGAGCCACTTGCTTTGGAGATCGCTGGTTTACAGATGTGATCTTTAGCTTCCTTGGTGGGAATTTTTTGAAGTCTAGGCGGTAACCTTCCTCTATAATAGTCCGTACCCAGGCGCTTGCGGTAATATTTCGCCAGGCAGGAGAAAAGAAAGAAAGACGACCGCCTACCTGGAGCTTGGCGTCATTGCTGAGAGGAACCTGAAGTTTGGGGTCTAGATTTAAACAGCACGCTCTTTGTTTTATCAGACCTCCACTCTCTTCTTTTCCTTTGATCTCCAAAACCCCTCTTTCTTTCGATGTTCCGAAAGGGTTTCCCTTGTTTAGGAAAGGACGGCGTTGGAAATCCTTTTTCCTATCCGCTGCCTTGTCTAAAATGTCATCCAAGGCTGACCCAAACAAAAATTTCCTTGGCAAGGAAGGGCACATAGTTTAGACTTAGATGCCACGTCACCTTTCCATCCCTTCAACCATAGGGACCTTCTGGCTGAATTAGACAGAGCGGCCGCTCTAGCAGATAGTCTCAATGCGTCGGCGGAGGCATCCGAGATAAAATCTACCGCCCTGGACATGGTTGGGATAGCTTCCAGAAGCTGTTCCCTAGGGGTCTTGTTCTCAATATGAGACTCTAGTTCCTCCAACCAGACTTTTAATGACCTGGCCACTGAAGTAGTTGCGATGTTAGGTTTGAAGGCCGATGTAGATGCCTCCCAATTTTTCCTTAAGTAGGTGTCTGCCCTTTTGTCCATAGGGTCTTTAAGGGAACCTAAATCCTCAAACGGGAGAGCGGACTTTTTATTTATTTTCGCTACGGGTGCATCTACCCTGGGTACCTCCTGCCAAGCTGATACTTCTTCCTCGTTAAAGGGGTATTTTCTTTTTACCGCTCTAGGGATAAAGAATTTTTATCAGGCTTTTCCCATTCACGTCTAATCAGGTCTTTAATACAATCCTGAATGGGGAACACCCTAGACTTTTTGGCTTCAGGCTTCCAAACATAAGCTCTTGCCTAGACCTGGATTCTTTTTCCTCCTCCAGCTCCATAGTGGACCTAACCGCCTTCAGCAGTAGGTCTGTGTCTTCAGCTTTAAATAGCGGTTTCCCGGTCAAATCCTCAGAAGAGGAATCTGAGCTTGCAATGGCGCCCTCTTCCTCAGACTCTGAAGTATTTTCCATTACCGTCTGAGCCTTCCTATGCCTGGATGAACTAGGTAGGGACTTTTTAAGATGTTCCACAGAAGAACGCACTTCATTTTTAACTAACTCCTGTAATTTCTGCAATAAAGATGGCGATTCCTCTGCCACTAACTTATCCAGACAAGGTTGGCAACATGCTTTATGGTAGGATGGGCTCAACCTCCGTTTACAAATCCCACATTCTTTAGCTCTTGCTTTGTGGGTAGCTTTTCTTGGGGCTTCCTTCGCCTGCATTTTAATAAAAAACCCCAATCAGTCTAGATCTGACCATACTGAATAACTCCCCAAAGGGAGATGGTGGGGTTAACCCCTCTTACCCCCAGGAGTACCGTGCTCTCAGAATGCAGCTCCTGTTTGTCCGTGCGCAGTTGAGTCTCCCCTTCTTCCTGCATAGTAGTGCTTTAAGAAGGGCGATGGAGGGAAGATCTGGCCGTCCGGTCAAAAAATCTGGCTGTCGCTGCTCCCTCCATCCTGGCTGGCCGGCGTTCCCTTTTTCAAGTGGGCCGCGCAGCTCCGCCATGTTTCTAGGCCCCTCCCTTCCGGCCAGTGGAACGCACGCGTCATTTCCGGCGCGACGCGCGCGCACCCGGCCTACCGCAAATGAGAGAAGAGGAACTCCTCCCCCCTCACGCCGAACTTCGCCGGCCTGGGCAGGGAAAAAATGAGGTGGCTACAGGTATCCCCCCATGGCGCCGAAGAAGGGAACAGCCGGGCTTCTCAGCGGCTCCTAGTGTAGACTTACGCCGACAGGTACCTCCAATAGGTTTTCTCTGTGGCCCTAGAGGTCCTGCAGCCCCGAAGGTAGACCTGGAAAGAAACTCCTCCTGTCCCTGGACAGGAAACAGGAAAGAACTGAGTGGTGGAAGGAGGTGGACCAATTTAAAGATCTGGGAAGTTCCTGTTTCCTGTCCGGATGGGGGAGGATCTCTCACAGGTGCTGTCATGGGGCGTAATGGAAATATATATATATAGGGGCATAGAAGGGCATAGAAACACATTATAAGTTCCATAATGATGTCAAATATGGGCTGGATCAGAATATAGGTTGGACTCTTCCTAAGATGGCTCGTGGAATCCGCTTCACATTTTGTATATCCCTCACTCATCCAAGATACCTTGCGCCCTTTAACCAATGTATAAAAGGACGTTCATTTTACCCCCACTGCTCAACCACTGAAGAAGGGGTTACTCTGTACCCCGAAACGCGTCTGGGAAGAGAGCAGTGAGGGATGCAAAGTGTGAAACCTGCTATATAAAAAGATTGATGTATTCTACTTTAAAATCAAGCGCTTGAAGGAACCTCATACAGACAATTGAAATAGCTTGGGAGCTACCTGACCTATGACCATTTATTCTCAGGAGCATGTGACCACATTCATAGATCACGTAAGACGTCACCCGTGACATCATCAAAGGTCCTTGCACCGAGGATAGCGCTGAGCTGGATTGCTCTGCTCAGTATTGTCGCTTATGCTGGCGAATCGTACAACTAAAGGGTGGTAATGTACACTACAACCTTTATCACTAAACCTTAATTATATTGTGAACTTACCGTGCACCTACTGGAACATTTACTGGTGGTATAACTGCCATAATAGGTGCGACCCACATATACTAGTGTTACAACTGTCACAATAGGTGGTATCTACATTTCAGCCTAAATTGCGGCAAGTTTATTTGGGATACATTCTTATGCTGGAGCCCTAGAATACATGGACATGTTTGAACTTCCGATGCCCTAAACATTGCAAGATAGCATTTTTTATAGCACATTTTTGATTGCGATATTAATTGGTTATAGCATAGGATGGTTGATGTGCCACTATTAAAGTTATCTGTGAAGTGCAAAGCGCAAACTTTATAGAGGCACAAAAGTGTATCTATTCCTTTGCTTTTAGCTCTTTTCAGTTTTTATGGTATGTGTATGGTGTTATATATAGAGTCTCTGGGCTGGCCACCCATGGTCTATTTGAAGATTAGATGGTGACATTTTTATATTATATCTTTATACCATATTTTATGTTTATCATGTTTTAATTTTCAGATATTAAACTATAATCCTTAACCACTTTAGTTTGCTTTGCATTTGATGTCCACTTAGCAGACTATATGATATTAAATGAACTGCATTTCCATGCCATATCCTGGAGTTCCAGCAGGCGGCAGCACTCGTTGCCAAGGTACAGTTAGTACTTGAGCTGGAACTAGCTTCCAGTTCATCTCTCCACTCTTTGAAAGGAAGTGGGTCCGTGTCAGCCAGGCTTTTGCCTGAAGAAGGTTAAGTCCAAGCTGGGCTCTGCCTGAGACATAGAAGTCTAGACGAGTAAGTCTAGAGTGATGAGTGGAGTGGAGAGGTCTCCTACCTCAGGAGATCAGCCCCAGCTGGAGCACCACTAACCTCTGCTGGACGTGCTAACTAAGGCCCCTTTCACATATGCATTTTTGCTTTCCGTCCTAGAGTTGCGTCCTCGGGGCTCTAGGACGGAAAGATACTGATCAGGATTATCCCAATGCATTCTGAATGGAGAGAAATCCGTTCAGGATGCATCAGGATGTCTTCCATTCAGTTTGTGAACGTTTTTTGGACGTTGACAAAACCGCAGCATGCTGCGGATTTGTCTCCGTCCAAAAATCCGGAAGACATGCCGTAACGCCGGATCCGGAATTAATGCCCATTGAAGTGCATTAATCTGGATCCGGAATTAAGCTAAACGTTGTTTCGGCGCATCGCCGGATCCGACGTTTAGCTCTGCGCATGCGCAGCAGCAGTTCCGATCGGGGTCCCAGTGTAAGCTGGGGCTCCGATCGGTTACCATGGCAGCCAGGACGCTACTGAAGTCCTGGCTGCCATGGTAAGTACTCCGCAGCAGTGTACTTACCTGCGCTGCGGCCTCCGGGCGCTCCTTCATGACGTCACAGGTCTGGGGCGGCGCATTGATCAGGGGCGGATTAAGTGCATGATAGGCCCGGGGCTGTCTACCCAACTTGGGCCCCCCCCCCCCACTCCATTTTAGGTTTCAGTTTTTTTTCTGTATAAAGAGGCTGCGGTGCTTTGTAAGCGTCACAGTCTCTTCCTCGGCCATATGACATCACATTCATCGTTCACATGGCCTATCTGCAGCTCTGTCCTATCTGAGTGATTGGGGCTGAGCTGCAATACCAAGCGCAGTGCTATCACATGGACAGCGCCGTGCTTGGTAAGGAGCAAAGAGGCTGCGGCGCTCACTGGAACATCGCGGTCTCCTCTAACAGCTGATTGGCGGGGCTGCCAGGAGTCAGACCCCACCATCTCATAACTCTCTGAGTACAGATGTCATAGATGTTTCCTGCAGTCCTATGTAACACCCCACATAACACAGTGAATTATTGTGTTATGTGGGGTGTTACCTAGGACTGCAGGAATATGTACATTATCTGCACACAGAAAGTTATCACTGTTATCTGGGCTGTTACATAGGACTGCAGGTGAAAAATTTAAATTTGAGGTGCCAAATTTAAAATACATATGATTATGATAAAGACTTGGAGGAGAAGATGAGACGCAGGTCACAGCAGTGAGGATACAGCACCACATACCTCTTACATCCAGGGACTTCTCCTGTCATGTAGCTCTTCTCTTTCCTCTTCTCCTCCGTTTGACCCAGACCGCCATGACTAATTCCTCCCGCCGCATCTCGTCCCTACAGAGTTTGTTACACAGACACGTTAGATTTCTCATAATTGGGGTCATTTATCAAACTGGTGTAAATTAGAACTGGCTTAGTTGCCCATAGCAACCAATCAGATTCCACCTTTCATTTTCCAGAGGAGCTGTCAAAAATGAAAGGTGGAATCTGTTGCTATGGACAACTAAGCCAGGTCTACTACAACAGTTTGATAAATGACCCCAAAGATCCCTATAGTGTCTACAGCAGTTATAATGTCCCCTAGAGTGCCCCCAGTAATACTAACATCCTATATTGTGCTCCAGGTAATAATCCCTGTATAGTGTCCCCCAATACCCCACACTACCCCCATATAGTATTTTCCTTCACACTGCCCCCATACAGTAATTTCCCACACTGCCCCCATATAGTAATTTCCCCCACACTGCCCCCATATAGTAATTTCCCCCACACTGCCCCCATACAGTAATATCCCCCACACTGCCCCCATATAGTAATTTCCCCCACACTGCCCCCATATAGTAATTTCCCCCACACTGCCCCCGTACAGTAATATCCCCCACACTGCCCCATATAGTAATTTCCCCACACTGCCCCCATATAGTAATTTCCCCACACTGCCCCCGTACAGTAATATCCCCACACTGCCCCATATAGTAATTTCCCCAAACTGCCCCCATATAGTAATTTCCCCACACTGCCCCATATAGTAATTTCCCCAGACTGCCATCTATTAATTAATTTGCCCCCACACTGTCATCTATTAATTAATTTGCCCCCACACTGTCATCTATTAATTAATTTGCCCCCACACTGTCATCCATTAATTTGCCCCCACACGGTCATCCATTAATTTGCCCCCACACGGTCATCCATTAATTTGCCCCCACACGGTCATCCATTAATTTGCCCCCACACGGTCATCCATTTGCCCCCACACGGTCATCCATTAATTTGCCCCCACACGGTCATCCATTAATTTGCCCCCACACTGCCATCCATTAATTAATTTGCCCCCACAACTGCCATTCATTAATTTGCCCCCACAACTGCCATTCATTAATTTTCCCCCACACTGCCATCCATTAATTTGCCCCCACAACTGCCATTCATTAATTTGCCCCCACAACTGCCATCCATTAATTTGCCCCCACAACTGCCATTCATTAATTTGCCCCCACAACTGCCATCCATTAATTTGCCCCCACAACTGCCATTCATTAATTTGCCCCCACAACTGCCATTCATTAATTTTCCCCCACACTGCCATCCATTAATTAGTTTGCCCCACAACTGCCATTCATTAATTTGCCCCCACAACTGCCATCCATTAATTTGCCCCCACAACTGCCATTCATTAATTTGCCCCCACAACTGCCATCCATTAATTTGCCCCCACAACTGCCATTCATTAATTTGCCCCCACAACTGCCATCCATTATTTTGCCCCCACAATTGCCATCCATTAACTAATTTGCCCCCATGGAAAAATGCCCCACTGTCCCTTAATTTCCCCTCTCCCCCCAAGTTAGCACACACACAAAAAAATAAAGAGCTAATACTTACCTGTATGCTGAATGGTGTGGCAGGCGCGCGTACATCAGAGCGTGCGCGCGCCACTATACAGGCGCACAATGACGTCATCACGCGCGCCGTGCGATGATGTCATCACGCACGCCGGGCTTATACCACCACATAGGCCTCAGGCCTACTAGGCCTGAAGCCTATGGCGGTGATAGGCGGCGGGGCAGGGAACTATACGCTCCCGTGCCCCACCGCAGTATGTGGGCGCTCGGGTCGGCATTGGGCCCCCCAGTGATGCCGGGCCCGGGGCTGCCGACCCGAACGCCCCTATGTTAATCCGCCACTGGCATTGATCTATGCACCGCAGGGACCTGTGACGTCATGAAGGAGCGCACGGCGGCCGCAGCGCAGGTAAGTACACTGCTGTGGAGTACCATGGTAGCCAGGACTTCAGAAGCGTCCTGGCTGCCATGGTAACCTGAAAGCATTTCGAAGACTCATCAGGATAATGATCAGTCTTCTAATGCTTTCAGGCGACTTGCGTTCTGATGGATCCGGCGGGACGGAAGTGCCCGCCGGATCCTCAGAACGCAAGTGTGAAAGAGGCCTAAGCAGAAACTTCTAACCTCAGTGTACCAGGAAGCGAGTCATCCCCTGAAGATAGCCTGAGAGAAAGTATCTAGATCCTTACAGAAGTCATCTTATATCAGCTAGTCCGCCACAGAGCTCGAGGTCCTTTAGAGAAAGCAGAAGCCAAATACCTGCCGAGCCTTGCCAAAGCCTGTTGGAAACCAGAGACTGCAAAGCTGCTGATGTACCGGATGCAAGTTTATGCCAGTAAAGCTTCATTGAACTTCACCAAAGGTCTGGACCTCCGTTATTCTGCCTTGTTCCTCCATTACTCCCACCATCACCACCTTCGTTATTCATTGCACAGGAGCCAGGCATCTGGCCGAACCAGGTAGGATACACTGTTGACACTACTACCCCCATCATACCCTTTGGCATTCCTACCCTGAGTGGTGCGTAACAACAACTTAGAAGGGCCCTGGGATAGATCCTGCTCATGCTGCAATTGGCGTTACAACAGTTACTGAATACTATGCAACCCCAACCGGCTCACTGCAACAGAATGCAGTATAGAACACCCCATAGTATATAGTATATAGTATAACACTGCACAGTATGTAGTATATTACACCTCACAGTATGCAGTATATAGTGTATATAACACCTCACAGTATGCAGTATATAACACCTCACAGTATACAGTGTATAGCATATAACACCTCACAGTATGCAGTATATAGTATATAACACCTCACAGTATGCAGTATATAGTATATAACACCTCTATGCTGCTATACAGTTTCATAGTTTGTTCTTTGAACCATTTCATATGATATTCTATATTTGGTTATATGCTCCCATCTAGTGGCCGTTTTTGGTAAGGCACTCATTTTTCTTGTTCTTTATATCTATGACTCATTTCCTTTCAATGCTCCACCCTTCTTCTGTGTACTTCACTTCCTGTATCTTCCATACTGCTTCAGCCTCATGTAACAGTTACACATATATTCTCATGTACGCTAATGAAAGCATCATCTTTTGACCGCACAATACAGGAATTCACCTGTTCTGCGGTACTCTGTTGTCTGACTTACAGAATAAAGCAACTTACACGGATAAACACAGTGTTGGTGAGTTCAAGCTATCTGATAAAGATTGTCCACAGTGAATATATCTGCTTATACAGGCCAGGCATAGAGGTCTCACTAGGGATATATCACTATTACAACAATCAGGGTCAGAATAGTCAAAAGATGCCTAGAATTCCTATAGCCTGCTGTGTATATGTGTGTGCCTAATCTGCAATCAAGCTCAGTTCCAAGAGCCATCTTGTGAAAGCACATGGTTTCACAAGCTTACTCCACTTCAAGTGAATGTTGAAAACTGTTTCTCTACATTGCACTGTTACCTCACCAGTCTAAGCTGCTGTTCATCTTCTTAAAGAGACAATACCATTTTTCGCAAAACCTTAAAAAATGTCTAGACAAGGCTCTGAACACTCTATGGCTTAACCAACGCAGATACACCATGCCTCTGAACCGTCAGACGTACAGGGCGCAGATTCTGCAGATATTACCAAACAGAGTGTAAGACCCAAACGTACAATAAAACCAACACAGAAACTCAGAGAAAAATATGAAGCCACTCTGTGAGACCCCTGGGACAGAAGCTCACATTGCATGTCTGTTTTATCACACTCTAATGATCAACCAGCTGAAATAAGAGACTCTATAAATCGCCTATTTGCTGCGTATGTACGTTACCAGCAGCTGTCTGCTAAATACTCAGCTTTCTCGCAGGACTGTAATATACAGGAGTATTCAGCATGAACTGAACCAACAAAGGGATCTCACAGTGTAAAATGCTAAGCTTAAGGCAGAACTCCGCATTTCTAAACTGCAGGAGACCAGATCTCACAGATCCAACTCAACCAAGCACACTGCACTGTCTTCTAAATCCTCTCGTTCCAGAAGATCAACATTAAGCAACAAGTTAATAGAGGCCCGTGCTGATGGCAAATCAAAAAAGGCGCAAAGCTCTTTTACCAGAAAGCAAGCAGAGGTGGAAGCACGTAGGGCAGCTCAACAAGCACAGATGGAAGCTCAAATGGCTTCTCAATATGCAGAGGCAGATTAACAAATAAAGATTCTGCAAATGGAAAGGGAGGAAGCAGCTTCCCTAGCAAGTCCTTGAACAAGCAATGGGACAAAGTACTAATTCAGACTGCCTTATCCCAGCAGAACTGGAAGATCCAGCTAAACGCACCAGTTAATACGTTCTAAAGCATTACATCTGCAAAGATACAGTCATCTTCTGTACCTCCTACTAACAACACTGTTCTGACTCTCAACGCAGAGACCTCTCAGCTCTATATGCCGGAGCCTCTTCAAGTCTACAACGCAAGTACCTCTATGCAGCAAACCACATCGACTCATGCCAACAACAACGTGATTTCCAGTGATAAGCCAGCACAAGCCTTAGAGACTACACCACAGTTAAACGCTCATGCAACATCATTTTACCCTGGTAAACCTCATTCTAGATCACCAGAGAACTTTCACACCCAAGCGGTTCCACAAGTTACTTTGACACCAAGGAGTGAGAGACCAGACACGAATGACTTTGCCAGGTACATGGTATGCCATGAGCTCATAACCACCAGCCTCTTAAGGTATGACGACTGTCCAGAGAGCTACAGGGCCTGGAGATCCACCTTCAAGGCTGCTATTGCTAACCTCAACCTTACTACTGAGGAAGAACTTGATTTGCTCATTAAGTGGCTTGGACCAGAATCTGCAGTTTGTGTTAAAAGACTCAGAACAGTACATGTTGACCACCCAGATGCAGGTCTTGTTGCTGCATGGGCAAGACTTGAGCAAGCCTATATTAGCTCTAAAGCCATAGAAAGCGCTCTATTCAAGAGACTGCAAGACTTCCCAAAAATAGGGAACAACGACTATCGCAAGCTCCAAGACTAAGTAACCTCCTCATGGAGCTAAAGTAGGCAAAGACTGACCCACGTCTACCTGGACACCTCTCATGGTGTCAACACAGTGGTGTCTAAACTTCCATAAGGCCTACAAGAGAAATGGACACAACAGGGCCCAATATACAAAAGAGACTATAACGTATCCTTTCCTCTATTCTCATGCCATTAGTGATGAAGCCTGGATGAGAAACGATCCCAGCTTCAGCTTCAGTGAACCCAACCTGCCGGCTTCATCCTCACCATCATCAAGGTATGATAACTAGAGATGAGCGAACTTTAAAAAAAAGTTTGGCGTTCGGGTTGTGGTAAGTCGCGCATCCAGTTATGGATTCCACTATAGCGGCATATGGAATCCATAAGGGGCGGCTGCCACCAACCCGAACTGTTGAACAGCCGAAGGACCTGGGGTGACGTCACAGCCATGTGATCAGTGCAGGGCGTGGCTCAGCACGGGATCAAACCCAGTGCTGAGCTACGCCCCCTGCACTGATCACATGACAGTGACGTCATCCCAGGTCCTTCGGCTGTTCAACAGTTCGGGTTGGTGGCAGCCGCCCCTTATGGATTCCATATGCCGCTATAGTGGAATCCATAACGGGATGCGCGACTTACCACAACCCGAACGCCGGACTTTGTTTTAAAGTTCGCTCATCTCTAATGATAACACAGCAGCTAAACGTAGAGACTTGAATAGAGCAATATCTTATAAAAGGACAGACATCTCACCCTTCACAACCTCGCCTACTGATCAGGGCGTTGTGGATGACAGTGATAAAGACCCTAATTGTTCTGCTTCGTGTTATTGACTGTTGTATAACACTAGTCAGACAGCTCAACAATAATTCAGAAGTCAAGAAACGTGAGACATCAGATCTGTATGTATTCTTTTTTCTGAATAACTTTGTAAAACTACAACATGAGCACAAACAAAACACATGTGTAAGTACATTAAACATTGTACAGCAGCCTTATTCCATCAGTGAGAATACTCACGGACAATTCCATCATAAGTCCAGGAATAGCTCAGAGCTCCACTGCTAGATCCAGAAGCAGTCATAAAATGGAGGATAGGAAGTTCCAGGTTAAAGGTTACCGTCTCTCTGTGTGAAAATCCCCACTTCCTGTCAAGTCCTGATTTAACTAAGTATAACAATAACTAACTCTGTCCCCTAGATGGCAGCAACATCAAACATAACATTGCAGTATAGTCCATTACAGCACATTATATACATTTATATCAACATTATAGGCAGAACACTTCTGCCTGGCATAATTTATTATGTCACTACCTATATAACTACTGCAATGCAGTCAATTCCTTCTGGAAATGTTTGTTCTAAACAGAAGAAATTTTAACAGACTTTGCCTGTGGGAGTTCTTTAAGATTGAGTTGTTCATGGGAACTTTGCCACCTTCTGACCTGATCGCTACTGGTTTCTCTCCGGAAGGTTATAGCGATGTAGATGAGTCTGGCTAGGGTCTTACTCTTAACCAGTATCTTTCCTGAAGAAAATCTCTCAAAGCAATGGGAGTGAAGGGTGGCTTCAGAAGCCTTGGTACTGAAGCTTGCTATTTCCGATCTGATTTCAGGGTCCGCTTCGGGCTCTATGAGTGGATAAACATTAGCAGTGTCTATATCCTCACAGTGTGGTTGGTACAGAAAGGATGGGCCTGTGAACCATATAGAGTTCTGCAGGCATGCTGCTTGAGTAGGTCTAGTGGCAAAATCTGCAGGGATTTGCTCTGTGGATACGTAGAACCACTGATCTGGGTGTGTAGATTGCCTGATTTATACAGATAGAATCTTCTTCTGGTATTGCAAATGTATGCTAGAAGAGTCTTACTATGGCATCAAAGTCCGTGTCTAGTTCATCTGTGATTAGCTCAGACATTTCGACTGCAAGTACAGCAGCACACAACTCTAAACGAGGAATCGTGTGGGCTGGTTTAGGGCTTATTTTGGATTGTCCCATAACAAATCCAACGTGGCACACATTTTCTGCATCAATTACTTTTAAGTAAGCTACTTCTCCTATCGCTGTGGTGGATGCGTCTGAGAAAATGCATCGTTCTTTCCTGCGAGCTGTTGATGGAGATACGGGAACCTAGAATCTGTCTATCTTTAGGTGCCCTAACGCTTGCAAGGATTCCGCCCATTGAACCCACTCACATATTCTCTCCTGTGGAAGCAATACATCCCATTCACTTTTCCCTGATGACAGTTCCCGAACTAAGACCTTTCCTCTTATTGTCATAGGTGATGCAAACCTTAGGGGATCATAGAGGCTATTTACGGTGGATAAAATTCCTCTACGGGTAAAGGGCTTTTCCTCTGAGGAAACTTGTAAAACAAAACTATCTGTTCCTAGATCCCAACTTAGGCCTAGGCTTTTCTGCAGGGGAAGGGTGTCTGTACCCAGGCAGAGATCTTTAAGGTCCTTTGCCAGTGGCGTAGCTAACGGCTCCTGGGCCCTGGTGCAAGAGTTCAGCTTGGACCCCCCTTCCCTCAGTGCTTTATGTGTCTTTCTATGCGTCACAAGGGTCTTCGGGCCCCCTTAGGCTCCTGGGCCCGGTAGCGACTGCTACCTCTGCACCCCCTATAGCTACGCCCATGTCCTTAGCTCTGTCTGCTACAGGGAAGGGAAAAGAAATTTGAGAAATCTGGAACTCATGGTTGCAGCATTACAACACCACAGTCTAGCCTATATAGGTGACCATAATGGTAGAGATAGGTAACGGGCGATGAAAGATATTGATACTTAGTAGGGGTAGGTACATTTATGATAAAACCCTAAAAAGTACCCTGGGGGAAGGTTATTACTTGACAAGTGGTCACTCTCAGTATAGTTTAGTTACCAAGCTAGAGTATTACTCACTGTACAGAGTATGGGTATGTGAGATACGGATAAATGTATGTGTGAATTAGAAGATTATAAATACAGATGAGCGAATTTTTCAAAAACTCGATTCGGCTGGTTCGCCGAATTTTCCGAAAAGATTTGCTTCGATATGAATTTATTCACAGCAAATCACGTTAAAAAAGGCTATTTCTGGGCTACAGAGAGCCTTTATAGGGGCGTGGAACACTGTGCCTTGCAGTAGCACGCATAGGGAGTCTGCTGTGGTAGTGAAATAATACTGTGAGTCAGATGACAGGCGTCGCTATTAGAATCACTGCACACTTCACTTATTTGGGCAATCACGGGGCCAATACTGACCAAATAACTCAAGTGTGAACTCCACCTTACAGGTAGATGTTAGCGTCAAGAAGAAGCGCACTCCTTTTACACCGTCGCCAGCTGATTCCACATCGATGTCTACAGAACCTGATCTATTAAACCCATATACAAGTAGAGCCCCCCTGACAGAGTGGAGATGTTGTCAGTAGTAAGTTTGTGTTGACCTCACTGATTATTTTGCCCTTTCTTTGATCCGGCAGAACAATAACCCACAAAAAAACGGATCCTGTCTGTGGAGCATCCTCTTTCACTCGGTCAGCATTTGGTCAGTAATCCATCAGTATTACTAAAGCCCAACCCCCAACAAAAAAAACAGGAGTGGAACCAAAACAGAGATGACACATGAATGGAATATTTGCATGTCTTCTCTGTTTTGTACCCACTCCTGCTGTTACAAAATCATAAGCTAATGGGACCATACAGGCCTTACAGCTGCTACACAGACAGGATCCGTTGTGCGACTAATTTTTACTTCCTTCTGACAGATCAGAAGAAGGGTCAAATAAATGATGATGTCAGCCAGGCCGAAAGCCAAAATAGTGGACCAGTCATGAAGTGGGGAGAGTGGGAACATCATGAGAAGTCCACAGAGTGGACCTATAACATAGTGGTGAGGTGGAAGCAGCATAAGGAGACCATAGAGTGTTAGATCAAATAAATAAATAAAAAGGAAATTAAAACACCCCAGAAAAGTCTGTAATTTTCTCACTTCATCACACAACGGCTAATAAGCTAATAAGCAACAAGGGCCTTACAACATATAATTGCACCGCGCAAGGGCAAATAAGACATACTGTAGAAATATTTCCTTGCAATAAACCCTGTTAATGGCGGTATCACACAGCACTTGCACCCCAATAAGAACGGTTTGCTGGAATTACAGAGCTGTATAATGGCAAATTGACAATTTGGATCCCCAGTCAGTGCAGCAAGGTGTAATAGGATTGTTCCTATTACTCAGGCTGTAACCTCCCCTACTGAACCCTGTTCTACATAAATGCTGCGGAATAATTCCTCCCTATCCTTTCCCTACACCTTGAATAATCTTTCCCTGAACCTAAATCATTTTTTTTAGCCCAATGAAGTTGTTTCTAGCACTGTCCCTAGCGTCTGCTGACGTCTCTCCCTGGAAAATGGCAGAATCCAAGATGGCTTACGCTATTTATGGGGCTGTGACATCACAGGACTGGCTGGCTGCTGATTGGCTGCATGCAGGGCCGTTTTTTAGACAAGGTGTGACCCTGGGCAAAATTGAAAGTGGGGCCCGAATCCTGAAATATTGGACTAGCAGCCTGACAGAACCTTGAGGCACGGACAGGGGTTGCAACCACAGCAGCTGAGTGTAGATGCCACATTATATCTCTTTAGCCTTCCCAATGTAAGCTGCTGGTCCTGCAGCCTATTTGGGTATGTTCACACAGAGTATTTTCTGTGCTTAAAAAAATCTAATGCAGAATCGCATCAAGTTTTTTATGGATGTGCTTTTTTTCTGACTAACTTTATAAAAAACTTTTTGATGCAGTTTTGGCGTGAATTTTTATTCATCCTCATTTTCAATGGGAATTGTGGACATGGACCTCGCGGTATGAATGGTCCGGGCACTTCTGTTTTCCCATAGTGCAGTTTATAAAACCACAAGATGCAAAAAGGTGGTGTCCCTTCCGGGCCCCTGAAGTGAAGGGAGAGCGCAGTGTGCATGCACGGTCATTCTCCATTATACTGTGAGTGCTCTGATAAAAGCTGATCACTGGCTCTGCGATTTGTAGAAATTCTATAGCAGTGAATGGAGATAATGATGCGCATGCACACTAGCGAACGTGAGGGTGAAACACTGTTATGGGGGGATCTGTGGATGACACTGTTATGGGGGATCTGTGGGTGACACTGTTATGGGGGATCTGTGGATGTCACTGTTATGGGGGACCTGAGGATGGCACTGTTATGGGGATCTGTGGGTGACACTGTTATGGAGGAACTGTGGATGACACACTGTTATGGGGGATCTGTGGATGTCACTGGTATGGGGGATCTGTGGATGGCACTGTTATGGGGATCTGTGGGTGACACTGTTATGGAGGATCTGTGGATGACACTGTTATGGGGGATCTGTGGATGACACTGTTATGGGGGATCTGTGGGTGACACACTGTTATGGGGGAACTGTGGATGACACTGTTATGGGGGCCTGTGGATGACACTGTTATGGGGGACCTGTGGATGTCACACAGTTATGGGGGATCTGTGGATTGCATAGTTATGGGGCATCTGTGGATGTCACACTGTTATGGGGGATCTGTATATGTCACACTGTTATGGGGAACCTGTTGATGACACTGTTATGGGGGATCTGTGGATGTCACACTGTTATGGGGGACCTGTGGATGACACACTGTTATGGGGGACCTGTGGATGACACACTGTTATGGGGGAACTGTGGATGACAATGTTATAGGGGATCTATGGGTGATGCACTGTTATGGGGGACCTGTGGATGACACTGTTATGGGGGATCTGTGGAGGACATACTGTTATGGGGGATCTGTGGATGACACACTGTTATGGGGGATCTGTGGATAACACTGTTATGGGGGGATCTGTGGATGACGCACTGTTATGGGGGACCTGTGGATGTCACACTGTTATGGGGGACCTGTGGATTTCACACTGTTATGGGGGATCTGTGGATGTCACACTATTATGGGGGATCTGTAGATGACACACTGTTATGTGGGATCTGTTGATGACACTGTTATGGAGGATCTGTGGATAACACTGTTATGGGGGATCTGTGGATGACACTGTTATGGGGGGGCCTGTGGATCACACTGTTATGGGGGATCTGTGGATGACACTGTTATGGGGGATCTGTAGAGGACACTGATATGGGGGATCTGTGTATGACACTGTTATGGGGGCCTGTGGGTGACACACTGTTATGGGGGACCTGTGGATGACACACTGTTATGGGGGATCTGTGGATGACACACTGTTATGGGGGACCTGTGGATGACACTGTTATGGGGGGCCTGTGGATGACACTGTTATGGGGGATCTGCGGATGTCACACTGTTTTGGGGGACCTGTGGATGTCACACAGTTATGGTGGATCTGTGGATTGCATAGTTATGGGGGATCTGTATATGTCACACTGTTATGGGGAACCTGTTGATGACACTGTTATGGGGGATCTGTGGATGTCACACTGTTATGGGGGACCTGTGGATGACACACTATTATGGGGGACTTGTGGATGACACACTGTTACGGGGATCTGTGGCTTACACTGTTATGGGAGATCTGTGGATGACACTGTTATGAGGGATCTGTGGATGTCACTGTTATGGAGGATCTGTGGATGACACTGTTATGGAGGATCTGTGGAGGACACTGTTATGGAGGATCTGTGGAGGACACTGTTATGGAGGATCTGTGGAGGACACTGCTATGGGGGATCTGTGGCATACACTGTTATGGGAGATCTGTGGTTGACACTGTTATGGGGGACCTGTGGATGACACTGCTATGGAGGATCAGTGAATGGCACTGTTATGGGGGATCTGTGGATGACACTGTTATAGGGGATCTGTGGATGACACACTGTTATGGAGGATCTGTGGATGACACTGTTATGGGGGGCCTGTGGATGACACTGTTATGGTGGATCTGTGGATGACACTGTTATGGGGGATCTGTAGAGGACACTGATATGGGGGATCTGTGTATGACACTGTTATGGGGGGCCTGTGGGTGACACACTGTTATGGGGGACCTGTGGATGACACACTGTTATGGGGGATCTGTGGATGACACACTGTTATGGGGGACCTGTGGATGACACTGTTATGGGGGGCCTGTGGATGACACTGCTATGGGGGATCTGCGGATGTCACACTGTTTTGGGGGACCTGTGGATGTCACACAGTTATGGGGGATCTGTGTATGTCACACTGTTATGGGGGACCTGTGGATGACACACTGTTATGGGGGACTTGTGGATGACACTGTTATGAGGGGGGCCGGGGATGACACCGTTATGGTGGATCTGTGGATGACACTGTTATGGAGGATCTGTGGAGGACACTGTTATGGATGATCTGTGGAGGACACTGCTATGGGGGATCTGTGGCATACACTGTTATGGGAGATCTGGGGATGGCACTGTTATAGGGGACGTGTGGATGACACTGTTATAGGGGATCTGTGGAGGACATACTGTTATGGGGGATCTGTGGATGACACACTGTTATGGGGGATCTGTGGATGACACACTGTTATGGGGGATCTGTGGATGACACACTGTTATGGGGGATCTGTGGATGACACTGTTATGGGGGGCCTGTGGATGACACTGCTATGGGGGATCTGCGGATGTCACACTGTTTTGGGGGACCTGTGGATGTCACACAGTTATGGGGGATCTGTGTATGTCACACTGTTATGGGGGACCTGTGGATGACACACTGTTATGGGGGACTTGTGGATGACACTGTTATGAGGGGGGCCGGGGATGACACTGTTATGGTGGATCTGTGGATGACACTGTTATGGAGGATCTGTGGAGGACACTGTTATGGAGGATCTGTGGAGGACACTGTTATGGATGATCTGTGGAGGACACTGCTATGGGGGATCTGTGGCATACACTGTTATGGGAGATCTGTGGATGGCACTGTTATGGGGGATCTGTGGATGACACTGTTATGGGGATCTGTGGATGACACTGTTATGGGGGACCTGTGGATGACACTGTTATGGGGGATCTGTGGAGGACATACTGTTATGGGGTATCTGTGGATGACACTGTTATGGGGGACCTGTGGATGACACTGTTATGTTGGACCTGTGGATGACACTGTTATGGGGGATCTGTGGATGACACTGTTATCGGGGATCTGTGCATGGCACTGTTATGGGGGATCTGTGGCTGACACTGTTATGGGGGATCTTTGGCTGACACTGTTATGGGGGATCTTTGGCTGACACTGTTATGGGGGATCTGTGGATGACACTGTTATGGGGGATCTGTGGAGGACACTGTTATGGGGGATCTGTGGAGGACACTGTTATGGGGGATCTGTGGATGACACTGTTATGGGGGATCTTTGGCTGACACTGTTATGGGGGATCTTTGGCTGACACTGTTATGGGGGATCTGTGGATGACACTGTTATGGGGGATCTGTGGATGACACTGTTATGGGGGATCTGTGGAGGACACTGTTATGGGGGATCTGTGGAGGACACTGTTATGGGGGATCTGTGGAGGACACTGTTATGGGGGATCTGTGGAGGACACTGTTATGGGGGATCTGTGGATGACACTGTTATTGGGGATCTGTGGATGACACTGTTATTGGGGACCTGTAGATGACACTGTTATGGGGGATCTGTGGATGAGACACTGTTAGAGATGTGTGAATTTTATTCTATGTTTGTATCTTTTGGACTCTAACGGGTTAAACTTTTCTTTGAAACTGTAACAAACTTCTTCTTCTTCTTCTTCTCTTATCTCAGGAGCCTCCCCCTCCCCTCTCTGCTGTTCCAGGTTTCTGTCTATGCAAGGCCATGAGGAGAAGGGGGGGGGGGCAGTGTTTTTCTTCTATCTCCCCACAGCTGCTTTGAAGGATGCCTAAGCCAATCACGTAGCTTGATGATATATACACATATTATTCACTGCCTATAGAGAAGCACCTCCTTGAAGTGTCACATATGATGTATGCAATCTATATTGCTGTTAGGATAGCCGCCATTATAAGATGGCGGACACTTAGATGTTTACATTAAGTTCACATTCCAAAGTAGTGCATACTGCGCAGATGCTAGAGCGTTATCTCTTCTTCTCTTATCTTTTCTTCCTTTTTAACGAATGAAATAATGCTTGAGCCTCAGGAAAGGACCGCCCTCTTCTGAAGATGTATAATTGCTTTTACTTTTTGTAATAAAGGTAGAGATTGCATTGACCGACCAGCTATGTGTCAGCGTGTAGTCTCTCATCCACGAGTGGATATTATCCACTTGGGGGATCTGTGGATGGCACTGTTATGGGGGATCTGTGGATGGCACTGTTATGGGGGATCTGTGGATGGCACTGTTATGGGGGATCTGTGGATGGCATCTATGTTTGTATCGTTGGACTCTAGTGGATGACACTGTTATTGAGACTGTAACGAACTTCTTCTTCTGCTGCTTATCTAGGAGCACTCCTTCTGCTGTTCCAGGTATCTGTCGATGCAATGCTATGAGGAGATGGGGAGCAGTGTTTTCTGTCTATCTCCACAGCTGCTTTGAAGGATGCCTAAGCCAATCACGTAGCTTGATGATATATACACATATGATTCACTGCCTATGAGAGCACCTCTGTGAAGTGACACATATGATGTATGCAATCTATATTGCTGTTAGGATAGCGCATTATGAGATGACACACTGTTATGATGGATCTGTAAGTTCACACTGTTATAGTAGTGATACTGTGAGATGACTACTGTTATCTGTTATCTGTGCTTCCTGTTAACGAATGAAATAATGCTATGAGCCTCAGTGAAAGGACACTCTTCTGGAGATCTGTAGATTGACTACTTTTGTAATATAGGTAGAGATCTGCATGGACTGACCAGCTGTGTATCAGCGGAGTCTCTCATCCACGATGGATATCACTGTTATGGGGATCTGTGGATGGCACTGTTATGGGGGATCTGTGGATGGCACTGTTATGGGGGATCTGTGGATGGCACTGTTATGGGGGATCTGTGGATGGCAATGTTATGGGGGATCTGTGGATGACACTGTTATGGGGGATCTGTGACTGACACTGTTATAGGGGATCTATGGATGACACTGTTATGGGGGATCTGTGGAGGACACTGTTATGGGGCATCTGTGGATGACAAATGAATTCATGAATTTTCTCTTGGATCTGTGGATGACACTGTTATGGGGGATCTGTGGCTGACACTGTTATGGGGGATCTGTGGATGACACTGTTATGGAGGATCTGTGGATGACACACTGTTATGGGGATCTGTGGAGGACACTGTTATGGGGGATCTGTGGATGACACTGTTATGGGAGATCTGTGGATGACACACTGTTATGGGGGATCTGTGGATGACACTGTTATGGGGGATCTGTGGATGGCACTGTTATGGGGGATCTGTGGATGACACTGTTATGGGGGATCTGTGGATGACACACTGTTATGGGGGTTTTGTGGATGACACTGTTATGGGGGATCTGTGGATGGCACACTGTTATGGGGGTTTTGTGGATGACACTGTTATGGGGGATCTGTGGATGGCACACTGTTATGGGGGATCTGTGGATGACACTGTTATGGGGGATCTGTGGATGACACTGTTATGGGGGATCTGTGGATGACATTGTTATGGGGGATCTGTGGATGACACTGTTATGGGGGATCTGTAGATGACACACTGTTATGGGGGATCTGTGGATGACACTGTTATGGGGGATCTGTGGATGACACTGTTATGGGGGATCTGAGGATTACACTGTTATGGAGGCACTGTGGAGGACACTGTTATGGGGGATCTGTGGATGACACTGTTATGGGGGGATCTGTGGATGACACTGTTATGGGGGGATCTGTGGATGACACACTGTTATGGGGGATCTGTGGATGACACACTGTTATGGGGGATCTGTGGATGACACTGTTATGGGGGATCTGTGGATGACACTGTTATGGAGGATCTGTGAATGGCACTGTTATGGGGGATCTGTGGATGACACACTTATATGAAATCTGTGGATGACACACTGTTATGGGGGGATCTGTGGATGAAACACTATTATGGGGATCTGTAGATGTCACACTGTTATGGGGGATCTGTGGATGTCACTGTTATGGGGGATCTGTAGATGTCACACTGTTATGGGGGATCTGTGGATGACACTGTTATGGGGGATCTGTGGATTACACACTGTTATGGGGGATCTGTGGATGACACTGTTATGGGGGATCTGTGGATGACGCTGTTATGGGGGATCTGTGGATGAGACTGTTATGGGGGATCTGTGGGTGACACTGTTATGGGGGATCTGTGGATGACACTGTTTGGGGGATCTGTGGATGACACACTGTTATGGGGGATCTGTGGATGACACTGTTATGGGGATCTGTGGATGACACACTGTTATGGGGGATCTGTGGATGACACTGTTATGGGGGATCTGTGGATGACACTGTTATGGGGGATCTGTGGATGACACACTGTTATGGGGGATCTGTGGATGACACTGCTATGGAGGATCTGTGGATGGCACTGTTATGGGAGATCTGTGGATAACACACTTATGGGGGATCTGTGGATGACACACTTTTATGGGGATCTGTAGATGTCACACTGTTATGGGGATCTGTAGATATCACACTGTTTTGGGGGATCTGTGGATGACACTGTTATGGGGGATCTGTGCATGTTACTGTTATGGGGGATCTGTGGAGGACACTGTTATGGGGGATCTGTAGATGTCACACTGTTATGGGGGATCTGTAGATGTCACACTGTTATGGGGGATCTGTGGATGACACTGTTATGGTGGATCTGTGGCTGACACTGTTATGGGGGATCTGTGGATGACACACTTATATGAAATCTGTGGATGACACACTGTTATGGGGGGATCTGTGGATGACACACTATTATGGGGATCTGTAGATGTCATACTGTTATGGGGGATCTGTAGATGTCACACTGTTATGGGGGATCTGTGGATGACACTGTTATGGGGGATCTGTGGATGACACTGTTATAGGGGATCTGTGGATGACACACTGTTATGGAGGATCTGTGGATGACACACTGTTATGGGGGATCTGTGGATGACACTGTTATGGGGGATCTGTGGGTGACACTGTTATGGGGGATCTGTGGATGACACTGATATGAGGGATCTGTGGATGGCACTGTTATGGGGGATCTGTGGATGACACTGTTATGGGGAATCTGTGGAGGACACTGTTATGGGGGATCTGTGGAGGACACTGTTATGGGGGATCTGTGGATGACACTGTTATGGGGGATCTGTGAATGACACTGTTATGGGGACACTGTGGATGACACTGTTATGGGGAAATCTGTGGATGACACTGTTATGGGGGATCTGTGGATGACACTGTTATGGTGGATCTGTGGCTGACACTGTTATGGGGGATCTGTGGATGACACACTTATATGAAATCTGTAGATGACACACTGTTATGGGGGGATCTGTGGATGACACACTATTATGGGGATCTGTAGATGTCACACTGTTATGGGGGATCTGTAGATGTCACACTGTTATGGGGGATCTGTGGATGACACTGTTATGGGGGATCTGTGGATGACACTGTTATGGAGGATCTGTGGATGACACTGTTATGCGGGATCTGTGGATGACACACTGTTATGGGGGATCTGTGGATGACACTGTTATGGGGGATCTGTGGGTGACACTGTTATGGGGGATCTGTGGGTGACACTGATATGAGGGATCTGTGGATGGCACTGTTATGGGGGATCTGTGGATGACACTGTTATGGGGGATCTGTGGATGACACTGTTATGGGGGATCTGTGGAGGACACTGTTATGGGGGATCTGGGGATGACACTGTTATGGGGGATCTGTGGATGACACTGTTATGGGGGATCTGTCGGGGGGGGGGGGGAATACTTGGATATCTAACAGACGGGGGACCCTGCATGTCATTATGGGTGATCGTGCCTTCCCAGAGTTCTTTTCTTCATGTTCTCACACGTGAAGCAGCCATTTTTGGAAAATAAATTAATTCGTTACTACGAATCACGAAGAAATTCGGATCAAATCAAATAATTCCTGAAATTTGGATTGAATTCCACTTCGTCAGCTTCAATTCCCTCATCTCTAAATATAAACATACAAGAAGAAGAACTACACAGAGACGAGCGGAAAATTGCGAATCCGAACTTTATTAACAACCCAATTGTAGTTTACTCACTATGGACTTTCTCTGGATTGCGGACCTGTGGGGAGGGGTCGGATTTTGCTGTTCTTGTTTTTTACTCTAAAAATTGTTAATAAAAACTATCTGATTTAAAAAAATTAAAATAAAACATCTTCAAGTTTTAAATTATGCTAAGGAATGGACTGGAAACAGGAGGCATAAAATGTGTGGCCCGTAAAGCTTCCCCCAGGGCCGGTGCAAGGATTTTTGCCGCCCTAGGCAAAAGAAAAGTTTGCCGCCCCCCCCATGTGACATCACAATGCCCCACCCATATGATCTGCCATATTAAAGAGATTGTGCAGTTTAATTAAACTGATTAACTATCCTCTGGATAGATCATCAGCATCTGATCAGCAGGGGTCCGACCATGGGCGTAGGAAGCCCCAAAAATCTGGGGGGGACAGCACTTATGGGGCCCCTGTGTCCCCGCCCACCCTCAAGCCCCACCCACAGCCCCACCCATATATCGCACCCATACCTTAAATTCAGTGACGTCTCCTTTGATGTAGATCTTCTCTTTCCTCATCTTCTCCTTTCAGACCAGAAAAACATTTTTCCGCCATTTTCCGTCTCTGCAGTTTAACAAAAAAAAATAATCTTAGTTTACCACTTTTCCATTATCCTCCCATTTTCTGGACAAAACATCCCACTACCTCAAATACTGTGCCGCTGTGGTTCCCAATAGTGCCCCCAATAATAAGTGCCTCCCCCCCCCCCATCATCATGTGCCAGTAACAACTGCCAAACCTCCCCATGTGCCAGTACCAAGTTCAAGTGCCAAACCTCCCATGTGCCAGTATCAAGCTCAAGTGCCAACCCCCCCATGTGCCAGCTTAAAGTGCCAACCCCCCCCCCTCATTTGCCAGTATCAAGTGCCAACCACCCCCCATGTGCCAGTATCAAGTGCCAAACCTCCCATGTGCCATATCAAGTTCAAGTGCCAAACCCCCATGTGCCAGCTTAAAGTGCCAACCCGGCTGCCGGCAGCCTATCAGAGGAGCAGGGAAGGACGGCGATACAGATGACTAATGGAGATGAACGTTTCCACAATGGAAGCGTTCATCTCCCTGTGCCCAGGCACCGCCGCACACATTGCCCTGCTGCCGCTGGGGGGGATTTTTGCATACCTGTCCCCCCCGCATTATTTCCTGGGGGGGATCCGTCCCCCCTGCTTCCTACGCCCCTGGGTCCGACACCCGGGACCCCCGCCGATCAGCTGTTTGAGAAGGCAGCTGCGCTGGCAGTAGCGCCTCGGCCTTCTCGATGTTTACCGCAGGCCCAGTGACGTCACGACTAATATCACTGACCGGGGCGGGGCTAAGCTTCATTTAAGTGAATAGAGCTTAACCCCGCCAAGGATTGTGATATTAGTCGTGACGTCACTGCGCCTTTGGTAAACATCGAGAAGGCCGAGGCGCTACTGCCAGCGCCGGTACCTTCTCAAACAGCTGATCGGCGGGGGTCCCGGGTGTCGGACCCCGCCAATCAGATACTGATGATCTATCCAAGAGTCCTCTATAACTATGTGCTAGACAGCTGTAGACCCCAAGAGTCCTCTATGGTTATGTGCTAGACAGCTGTGGACTCCAAGAGTCCTCTATGACTATGTGCTAGACAGCTGTAGACCCCAAGAGTCCTCTATGGTTACGTGCTAGGGAGCTGTAGACTCCGAGAGTCCTCTATGACTAAGTGCTAGACATCTGTAGACCCCAAGAGTCCTCTATGGTTACGTGCTAGACAGCTGTAGACCCCAAGAGTCCTCTATGACTATGTGCTAGACAGCTGTAGACCCCAAGAGTCCTCTATGGTTATGTGCTAGGGAGCTGTAGACTCCGAGAGTCCTCTATGACTAAGTGCTAGACAGCTGTAGACCCCAAGAGTCCTCTATGGTTACGTGCTAGGGAGCTGTAGACTCTGAGAGTCCTCAATGACTATGTGCTAGACAGCTGTAGACTCCAAGAGTCCTCTATGACTATGTGCTAGATAGCTGTAGACTCCAAGAGTCCTCTATGACTATGTGCTAGACAGCTGTAGACTCCAAGAGTCCTAGATGACTATGTGCTAGACAGCTGTAGACCCCAAGAGTCCTTTATGACTATGTGCTAGACAGCTGTAGACTCCAAGAGTCCTAGATGACTATGTGCTAGACAGCTGTAGACCCCAAGAGTCCTCTATAACTATGTGCTAGATATCTGTAGACTCCAAGAGTCCTAGATGACTATGTGCTAGGGAGCTGTAGACTCCGAGAGTCCTCTATGGCTATGTGCTAGACAGCTGTAGACCCCAAGAGTCCTCTATGGTTATGTGCTAGGGAGCTGTAGACTCCGAGAGTCCTCTATGGTTATGTGCTAGGGAGCTGTAGACTCCGAGAGTCCTCTATGACTAAGTGCTAGACAGCTGTAGGCTCTGAGAGTCCTCTATAACTATGTGCTAGGGAGCTGTAGACTCTGAGAGTCCTCTATGACTATGTGCTAGACAGCTGTAGACTCCAAGAGTCCTAGATGACTATGTGCTAGACAGCTGTAGACCCCAAGAGTCCTTTATGACTATGTGCTAGACAGCTGTAGACTCCGAGAGTCCTCTATGACTGTGATAGACAGCTGTGGGCTCTGAGAGTCCTCTATGGCTATGTGCTAGACAGCTGTGGGCTCTGAGAGTCCTCTATGACTATGTGCTAGACAGCTGTAGACCCCAAGAGTCCTCTATGGTTATGTACTAGACAGCTGTAACCTCATAACACGCTTCTCATCTTAGGGCTCTTTCAGCCCAGCATCTGTAGGGAGGGTATCAGGCTCCGTGTGTGACTGTGGCCCTCTGCTCTGGACACTGCTCCTCTTGCAGGAGAGCAGGGCAGTATACTGACTTATAATGCTGTGTGCCTCTGCGGGACCTAATTGCTACAGAATTCTACCTATAGATCCATGTCTGTATGATCCGGTAGGTCCTGCAAGACGAGGATCACAGTAGTGATGTCGGGTTCATAAACGAATCGTTCTTGTGAATCGATTCTTTTCCCTGAACCGGAGGAGTTGATTCATCTGACTGAGCCGATCCGTTTGAAGCAGCTCAGTCAGACTCAGTACATAGCAGAGAGCAGCAGCAGGGAGGAGTGTGATACGATCCTAGAGTGGAAGCTTCTGCCAGCCCTGCCCCTCCCCTGCCAGATCCGTCCTGCCGCAAGTGCCCGTGCACTTGACTATAATGGGGCGGGGGGCAGAGCTACGGCGCAGCACGGCAGTGCGCGGCCGGAGATCGCCGGACTAAAAGTCCTGCATGTCTGACTTTTCAGTCCGGCGATCTCTGCCGTACTGTGACGTAGCTCCGCCCCCGCCCCATTATAGTCAATGGGGACGGAGCGGCAGCACGGCAGTGCACGGGCACTTGCGGCAGGATGAATCCGTCCCGCCGCAAGTGTGAAAGTAGCCTAAGAATCCAACGATTCCACTTAGTTATAGACTCATTCGATTCTTTGAGTTAAAAGAGACAGCAGAACATTACACTGATTGCGCACCACGGCTCCTGTCCTGAAGAACTTGCCAGTCACTAAGCAGAACAGCAAGTCCCAGCATGCCCGCTATTACCACCAGAGGGCAGGGAATGCTGGGAGATGTAGTCCTGTTTATGCAGCAGTAGAACAAACGATAGAAGTTGTGTGCAGGAGGTGGACGACCGGTCTGTGGAGCTCTAGGAATGATAAGGGCTCAGGTATAGGAAACGGGGATGTATATGGGGACAACCAGCAGCCACTCCAAACCCAGCACCCCCAGGGTCACACAGCTACAGAGTGCCTGTCAGCCGACAGCCGACTCAGCAAGTAAACCGAAGATTCGATTCATGAATCCGTTCATTGGAATGATCTGATCCGAATAAACCAATTCATGTAAAAGATCCAAACTTCCCATCACTAGATCACAGTTACAGACGGAGCCGGATTCCTTCCCTGCACACGCTGGTCTGAAACAGCCCCGCCCATATTCTCTCCAGTGCTGACCCCGCCCCCGCATTCTTTGATCACATGATGGTGACATCATCACAGGTCCTTTAACTTTTGTCACACGGCAGATTCAAAGTAGATCGCTGCTGTCCGTCTTATTGTTACCAGCCACTCCAGCAGCCTGCAGGTAAGGTCAGCTTAGATACACACTGCACTGCCAGGAGCTTAGATACACACTGCACTGCCCGGGAGCTTACATACACACTGCACTGCCAGGAGCTTAGATACACACTGCACTGCCAGGAGCTTACATACACACTGCCCTGCCAGGAGCTTAGATACACACTGCACTGCCAGGAGCTTAGATACTCACGTAGCTCAGAGTCTCCTGCCTCCACACACTGCACTGCCAGAAGCTTAGATACTTAAGGAGCTCAGAGCCTCCTGCCTCCACACACTGCACTGCCAGGAGCTTAGATACACACGGAGCTCAGAGTCTCCTGCCTTCACACACTGCACTGCCAGGAGCTTAGATACACACTGAGCTCAGACTCTCCTGCCTCCACACACTGCACTGCCAGGAGCTTAGATACACATGGAGCTCAGAGCCTCCTGCCTCCACACACTGCACTGCCAGGAGCTTAGATACACACGGAGCTCAGAGTCTCCTGCCTCCACACACTGCACTGCCAGGAGCTTAGATACACATGGAGCTCAGACTCTCCTGCCTCCACACACTGCACTGCCAGGAGATTAGATACACACAGAGCTCAGAGTCTCCTGCCTCCACACACTGCACTGCCAAGAGCTTAGATACACACTGAGCTCAGAGTCTACTGCCTCCACACACTGCACTGCCAGGAGCTTAGATACTCAAGGAGCTCAGAGCCTCCTGCCTCCACACACTGCACTGCCAGGAGCTTAGATACACACGGAGCTCAGAGTCTCCTGCCTTCACACACTGCACTGCCAGGAGCTTAGATACACACTGAGCTCAGAGTCTCCTGCCTCCACACACTGCACTGCCAGGAGCTTAGATACACACAGAGCTCAGAGTCTCCTGCCTCCACACACTGCACTGCCAGGAGCTTAGATACACATGGAGCTCAGACTCTCCTGCCTCCACACACTGCACTGCAAAGAGCTTAGATACACACTGAGCTCAGAGTCTCCTGCCTCCACACACTGCACTGCCAGGAGCTTAGATACACACTGCACTGCCAGGAGCTTAGATACACACAGAGCTCAGAGTCTCCTGCCTCCACACACTGCACTGCCAGGAGATTAGATACACACAGAGCTCAGAGTCTCCTGCCTCCACATACTGCACTGCCAGGAGCTTAGATACTCACGGAGCTCAGAGTCTCCTGCCTCCACACACTGCACTGTCAGGAACTTAGATACACACTGCACTGCCAGGAGCTTAGATAAGCACGGAGCTTAGAGTCTCCTGCCTCCACACACTACACTGTCAGGAACTTAGATACACACAGAGCTCAGAGTCTCCTGCCTCCACACACTGCACTGCCAGGAGCTTAGATACACACGGAGCTCAGAGTCTTCTGCCTCCACACACTGCACTGCCAGGAGCTTAGATACACACAGAGCTCGGAGTCTCCTGCCTCCACACACTGCACTGCCAGGAGATTAGATACACACAGAGCTCAGAGTCTCCTGCCTCCACACACTGCACTGCCAGGAGATTAGATACACACAGAGCTCAGAGTCTCCTGCCTCCACACATTGCAATGCCAATAGCTTAGATACACACAGAGCTCAGAGTCTCCTGCCTCCACACACTGCACTGCCAGGAGCTTAGATACACACGGAGCTCAGAGTCTCCTGCCTCCACACACTGCACTGCCAGGAGCTTAGATACACACAGAGCTCGGAGTCTCCTGCCTCCACACACTGCACTGCCAGGAGCTTAGATACACACGGAGCTCAAAGTCTCCTGCCTCCACACACTGCACTGCCAGGAGATTAGATACACATGGAGCTCATGGTTTTTCTCATCAGTGCAGCTTTATGAGGGTCTGAGTTTTGTGGGATGAGTTGTACTTTTTCTCATTATCGGGGACATGGGACTCACTGATTAACCTTTATTCCTTTTTTGGGGGGAAGGATGAAGAAAACCAGCAATACGAGCCTTCTCCTGAATGAGCCACCGAGGATGGACGGGAAGGAGATCAGCAGAAGAATATTAGACCTCACCTTGGAGATCATCTCCCTGCTGAGCGGAGAGGTAAACTTCTCTAGATTTCTCTCCTCTGTATTGTATTCTGTAACAAGTCAGACATCGGGAAGGAGAATCCATCATAGGAAGTGATAGGAAGAGTCCAGGGTCCTGGAGAACGGCCCCCAGACCTTCCAAGTGACGGAGAACCTGAAGATCAGCCCCCAGTATGGTGAGTGATGTGTCATGTGACCAGTGACCAATAGTCATGTAGGAGCCATGAGGAGGTAAGTAGGCACGTTGTACCAGGAGGAGAGGCTGGAGGAGAGCACATGGCCCCTGCACTGATCACATGACAGGGACGTCACCACAGGTCCTTCGGCTTTTCCAAAGTTCGGGTTGGTGGAAGCCGCCCCTTATGGATTCCATATGCCGGGATAGTCCGCGGTAGTGGAATCCATAACGGGATGCGGCGATTACCACAACCCGAACGCCGAACTATTTTTTAAAGTTCGCTCATCTCTAATTCTCTCTCATTCATCAGTACTGAGCATCTCCGCCTTCAATGCAGATGGTCATAGGTTCAAAACCCTGTAGAAAATATATATTTTTAATTTAAATAAAAGTTATACACACAAGTGTATCCCCAAGCATACTGACACCTCTTGGGGATACCCCCTTCATAGGCCCTCAGTCCATATATGGACACAGAACAGGGACTCCTAAGCCATATATGAAGAAAATGATTCTCTCCGTCACCCCCGCCGATCAGCTGGTTGTGGAGAAGGTGCACGCCGTGACAGCGCAGCCTTCCCTTTATGGTTTACCTGCTCACCATCGCAAAACACCGGTGAGCAGTGTAATTACAAGCCTTTTGTCGGGTTTCTAATAATTCAATTAAGAATTATTAATTATGGTCATAAAAATAATTCATCAACAATTTTCCATAACTTCTAGAAATCATGACCTGGTGAATTGTAGATAACCCAATCGATACAATTCACATCTGAGGCCGACTATTTCCTCAGATAATAAGTTCTTTTCATGAGAGATGACATTAATGCTAAAGATGTAGTTTTGACATTAAATAATACGCAGATATTATAAAAATATGCAGATTTTATTAGTTACACGATTATAAACAAATAGGTATATAAACACAATTATATATGCCAAGGAATATATATGGCAATGATATATGAAGCATTACAAGCTTATCATAAGTAAATAAACAATGATATCTGCCAATTAATATACATGGCATTGATATCAGGCACTAGAAGCTTCACAATAAGTAAATAAACACATGTGGGTACGAGCAGCTTGTCACATTATAACAAAGCTATTTGGTTAGGATATCAAAACAAGAAGTTACATTATATCCATTACTCCTGTTCAGAGGCGTGCCTAATCCTAGACATCTATATGGAATGCTGAATACATTCCCCACCCCTCTCTAACTAAACTACAATACACCTCACATGTAGTAATGGGCAAATCCATTCAAGTATATAACTTAGAAGATAGTACTCAAATCCTAGACTACTTTTAATACTTCTGTCAATACTACTTTCATATCTGTATAACCTGGTAAGACTATTAAGACAACAGACATTGGAAGAACTTGGAACAAATCTTCCAGTGGGAATTTATCACCTAGCTTGGCGAAGAATGCTACTATCAATATATCTCCGCATATATGTATGCAATCATTTAATACTCTGATAAATTATGAAACTTGATTCTTCTGCAGGTAGAATGAAGGCTCACAATTATTCTATATCTAAGACTACATCTCATATAAAGAGATGATAAATAAATGAATATGTTCGCCAACATAGATGCTATGATTTTACCCACATTATCTAAATAGTCTTAATAAAATGAAACATCATTCTTTGTGTTTCTTACCAAGTCCTAGCAGGAATCTCACTTCTGCTCCTAGGAAAGCTGGATGGTCCATCACCATGGCTTTCATCTTGGGTGTTGGCTCCTGGAATGTTGGAATACTATGCTTCCTCCTTTGTTTCTTAGCTTCTCTCCTTCTTCCCTCCTTTCCTTTCTCCTCCTGATGCTCATCTATCTAGGGTAATTATCCCCCTTGTAATCTAACATTACCACCCCCTGGATTAGTATTCTCCAATCAATTGAGGGGGTGTAAACATATGTAATAAGATCCTATGAGATCATGTTTACCCATAATGCAACTATGGAGGACGGTGTAACGATATCTGTCTCCGGATGGCACTGTTGTGCAAGCTATTAGCACCATACTATAAAGAGTTAACTAGGGTATTTTTGTATCATATACATTTGACCCTCGTCGTCGTAAATTCGGCGATAAGGATTAGTTTAGAAAACTTTGAAACAACTAAAGACAGACTTCTAGGCGTCTCTCTGAATGTTTCTCACACTGTTGATCTATGGACCATAATGATATGAATGGGCCTTGTTCTCTTCAGACGGACATGTCTGGAGAATCCAGTGTACTCCCAACAGATAAGACCACATCTGTGGCAATAACTCTTAAGACACAATACTCTCTGTATTTTTACACAGACTGAGCTTGGCATGATCTCATCTTGGCCTGTCTCAGTCGCATATGAAAACTTTGGTTCATGTATGTTTCTTAAAGACAATGAGCATGCATTTTGAATATAATATGATCAGGTATCAATATATAAACCTATGAAAATGCCTGACACGTCCCATTCACTCCTATGGGAAGGCGTTTACTAGAATAGGAACATCTTATAGAAGTGAATGGGGACTCCAGTCTTATAATTACACTGCTCACCGCTGCGATTTTGATGGCGAGCAGGTAAACAATGAAGAGAAGGCTGAGGATAGGTCATCAATAAAAAATAACTTGGAAAACCCTTTTAAAGTTTTTTTTTTCACCTAAGTCTCTCTCCATCCACAGGAGCACACAATAGTGAAGAAGACATCCGGGGACTGTGTGACTCCCATCATCCATCGCCGTGGATCAAGAGGGCGGAGAAGGACCCCTCACCCCATCACAGAGCCTCCCCCTCACCCCCTGATACATGAGCAGAAGATCCTAGAGCTCACCCACAAGATGATGGAGCTGCTGACTGGAGAGGTGACACTGCTGGGAATGCTGGGAAATTCTCCAGTAACAGCACTGGAGGGTCTGGGTGATGACGGTGTCATTGTGTTGTCAGGTTCCTATAAGGTGTCAGGACGTCACTGTCTATTTCTCCATGGAGGAGTGGGAGTATATAGAAGGCCACAAGGATCTGTACAAGGAGGCCATGATGGAGGAGCACCAGCCTCTTATATCACAGGGTAAGACCCGTCATGTGCAGTGTATACACGTGTGTGCAGTGACATGTAATGGAGGAGCACCAGCCTCTTATATCACAGGGTAAGACCCGTCATGTGCAGTGTATACACGTGTGTGCAGTGACATGTAATGGAGGAGCACCAGCCTCTTATATCACAGGGTAAGAGCCGTCATGTGCAGTGTGTGTGCAGTGACATGTAATGGAGGAGCACCAGCCTCTTATATCACAGGGTAAGAGCCGTCATGTGCAGTGTATACACGTATGTGCAGTGACATGTAATGGAGGAGCACCAGCCTCTTATATCACAGGGTAAGAGCCGTCATGTGCAGTGTATACACGTGTGTGCAGTGACATGTAATGGAGGAGCACCAGCCTCTTATATCACAGGGTAAGAGCCGTCATGTGCAGTGTATACACATGTGTGCAGTGACATGTAATGGAGGAGCACCAGCCTCTTATATCACAAGGTAAGACCCGTCATGTGCAGTGTATACACGTGTGTGCAGTGACATGTAATGGAGGAGCACCAGCCTCTTATATCACAGGGTAAGACCCGTCATGTGCAGTGTATACACGTGTGCAGTGACATGTAATGGAGGAGCACCAGCCTCTTATATCACAAGGTAAGAGCCGTCATGTGCAGTGTATACACGTGTGTGCAGTGACATGTAATGGAGGAGCACCAGCCTCTTATATCACAGGGTAAGAGCCGTCATGTGCAGTGTATACACGTGTGTGCAGTGATATGTAATGGAGGAGCACCAGCCTCTTATATCACAAGGTAAGAGCCATCATGTGCAGTGTATACACGTGTGTGCAGTGACATGTAATGGAGGAGCACCAGCCTCTTATATCACAGGGTAAGAGCCGTCATGTGCAGTGTATACACGTGTGTGCAGTGATATGTAATGGAGGAGCACCAGCCTCTTATATCACAAGGTAAGAGCCGTCATGTGCAGTGTATACACGTGTGTGCTGTGACATGTAATGGAGGAGCACCAGCCTCTTATATCACAGGGTAAGAGCAGTCATGTGCAGTGTATACACGTGTGTGCAGTGACATGTAATGGAGGAGCACCAGCCTCTTATATCACAGGGTAAGAGCCGTCATGTGCAGTGTATACACGTGTGTGCAGTGACAAGTAATGGAGGAGCACCAGCCTCTTATATCACAAGGTAAGAGCCGCAATGTGCAGTGTATACACGTGTGTGCAGTGACATGTAATGGAGGAGCACCAGCCTCTTATATCACAGGGTAAGAGCCGTCATGTGCAGTGTATACACGTGTGTGCAGTGACATGTAATGGAGGAGATGCACAGGTATGGATTGTTTGTAATGTTATTTTCATAGTGATACCTTATGATTATTAACATGAGTTATTAACATTCCCCTTATGTCTATTTTATGTTGCCATCATTTTGTAAATGTGTTTTTTTTTTTTTTTTGTAAATGAAGGTTTAGCATTTTCTAGAAAAATTCTTAAACCCATTTTTTTTTTTTTTTTAAGGAACATTTTAGTTCTGAAGTGACTTTGAGGGGCTTACATCAAAAGACATCACCCAGAAATGACCTAATTTAAGAAACTAAAATGAAAGGAAAATGGGGGTAAAATTTTACCTTTTCTTTACAGATTTCCTATTTTCACCCCCTGTGACACAGCAAGGGGCAGCAACTAAACAAACCTCAATATGTATTCCCCTGATTCTGCAGTTTACATAAACACCTCATACGTGATGATTGTAAACCTCTACATGGGCACACAGCAGGGCTCAGAAGGGAAGGAGCACCATATGGCTTTTGGAGGGCAGATTTCACTGCAATAATTTTCAGGCTCCATGTCTCATTTGAAGATACTCTGAGGTATCCCTACAGTGGAAACCTTCCAAAAGTTACCCCATTTTGTAAACTACACATCCCCAAGAAAATTTTCAACGGCTGGAGTGAGTACTTTGGCGCAATGGGCATTTCATATGTCACGATGTATCAAGGGTGAGTGCTTCAAGTAGAGTAGCCATCCCGCTTGGATACACAATATAAAGAAATAAAGAGTGATATATACTTAAAGGGGTTATCTGAGATATATAATGCCCCCCACACAGATTGTACTTACTTTGCCCTCCGCTAGGATGCCGCATGGCGTGAGGAGGCGTAGTGCTAGGATGCCGCATGGCACGAGGAGGCGTAGTGTTAGGATGCCGCATGGCGCCAGTAGGCGTAGTGCTAGGATGCCGCATGGCACGAGTAGGCGTAATGCTAGGATATCGCGTGGCACAAGGAGGAGTAGTGCTAGGATGCCGCATGGCACGGGGAGGAGTAGTGCTAGGATGCCGCATGGCACGGGGAGGAGTAGTGCTAGGATGCCGCATGGCACGGGGAGGAGTAGTGCTAGGATGTCACGTGGCACAAGGAGGTTTAGTGCTAGGATGTTGCATGGCGCAAGGAGGCGTAGTGCTAGGATGCCGCATGGCGCGAGGAGGCGTAGTGCTAGGATGCCGCATGGCATGAGGAGGCGTAATGCTAGGATGCTGCATAGCGCGAGGAGGCATAGTGCTAGGATGCCGCATGGCACGAGGAGGCGTAGTGCTAGGATGCCGCATGGCACGAGGAGGCGTAGTGCTAGGATGACGCATGGCGCGAGGAGGCGTAGTGCTAGAATGCCACAAGGCACAAGGAGGCGTAGTGATAGGATGTCGCGTGGCACAAGGAGGAGTAGTGCTAGGATGTTGCATGGCGCGAGGAGGCGTAGTGCTAGGATGCCACAAGGCACAAGGAGGCGTAGTGATAGGATGTCGCGTGGCACAAGGAGGAGTAGTGCTAGGATGTTGCATGGCGCGAGGAGGCGTAGTGCTAGGATGCCGCAAGGCACAAGGAGGCGTAGTGCTAGGATGTCGCGTAGCACAAGGAGTAGTGCTAGGATGTTGCATGGCGCGAGGAGGCGTAGTGCTAGGATGCCGCATGGCGCCAGTAGGCGTAGTGCTAGGATGCCGCATGGCACGAGAAGGCGTAGTACTAGGATATCGCGTGGCACAAGGAGGAGTAGTGCTAGGATGTTGCATGGTGCAAGGAGGCGTAGTGCTAGGATGCCGCAAGGCACAAGGAGGCGTAGTGCTAGGATGTCGCGTGGCACAAGGGGGAGTAGTGCTAGGATGTTGCATGGCGCGAGGAGGCGTAGTGCTAGGATGCCGCAAGGCACAAGGAGGCGTAGTGCTAGGATGTCGCGTAGCACAAGGAGGAGTAGTGCTAGGATGTTGCATGGCGCGAGGAGGCGTAGTGCTAGGATGCCGCATGGCACAAGGAGGCATAGTGCTAGGATGCCGCATGGCGCGAGGAGGCGTAGTGCTAGGATGCCGCATGGCGCGAGGAGGCGTAGTGCTAGGATGCCGCATGGCACGAGGAGGCGTAGTGCTAGGATGCCGCATGGCACGAGGAGGCGTAGTGGTAGGATGCTGCATGGCGTCAGTAGGCGTAGTGCTAGGATGGCGCGAGGAGGTGTAATGCTAGATGCTGCATGGCGTGAGGAGGCGTAGTGCTAGGATGCTGCATAGCGCGAGGAGGCGTAGTGCTAGGATGCCGCATGGCACGAGGAGGCGTAGTGCTAGGATGCCGCATGGCACGAGGAGGCATAGTGCTAGGATGCCGCATGGCACGAGGAGGCGTAGTGCTAGGATGCCGCATGGCGCGAGGAGGCGTAGTGCTAGAATGCCGCATGGCGCGAGGAGGCGTAGTGCTAGAATGCCGCATGGCGCGAGGAGGCGTAGTGCTAGAATGCCGCATGGCGTGAGGAGGCGTAGTGCTAGGATGCCGCATGGCACGAGGAGGCGTAGTGCTAGGATGCCGCATGGCGCCAGTAGGCGTAGTGCTAGGATGCCGCATGACGTGAGGAGACGTAGTGCTAGGATGCTGCATGGCGCGAGGAGGTGTAGTGCTAGAATGCTGCATGGCGTGAGGAGGCGTAGTGCTAGGATGCTGCATGGCGCGAGGAGGCGTAGTGCTAGGATGCCCATAATGAAAGAAGCCAAATAAGTCCTCATTGACATTTTTAAATGCTTTTTGTTTTGCTTTCACTTTGATGGTGAATAAGCAAAATCAGTAATTCTGGCATTTTTCTTTTGTTTTTTTCCCCCCGGATTTCACCGTATGGGATAAATTAAGTGATTGTGTAGTGCGGGTCCTTATGGATGCGGCAATACCAAATAGGTGGAGATTTTATTTTTGCTATTTTTCTATTGATGAGCATTTCTTCAATAGAGTTTTTTTTTTTTTGTTTTGCTTTTTTTAACTTGGATTTTTCATGTAATTTAATAATTTAACCAGAATGCGTTTTGATGCCGGTGCTATAATGACATTCACCAGCAGGTTCCGCCAGAGAGGCACAGCCTGCTGAGACACTCTAGAGCAGGGATCAGCAACCCTTGGCTCTCCAGCTGCTATAAAACTACAACTCCCAGCATGCTAACATGCTCGGCTGTTCTTCTAACTCCCGTGGAAGTGATTGGGGCATTCTGGGAGTAATTTTTAGCACACCTGGAGTTCCGGATGTTGCTGATCCCTGCTCTAGAGGCTCTAGTGGCCACAGCATGTAAGGGGTTAAACAGCATGGGTCGGCACTCTCAGCAGGAGAGCGGCTCTTATGTGAGAGCCAAGCCTCCGATTTTTGCTGCTAATATGACTTTTTTCTTTTTCTGGACCCGTTAAGGACCTACCGGACTTCAGCTATCATATTACTCTACATCCTTTTATTCTCTACCAGCTGAAGGACTTGGCTTCGCCCGGGTATATTTAATCTATTTCATTTAATGTTTCTGTGTGTCGTTAAAAGATATCAACATGATCCACTATAACAGTGACCTCCACAGCTCCCAACCCCTTAACACTGAACCCCCACACACTCACACAGTGCCCCGTCCCTTAAAGGGGTTGTCCGGGTTCAGAGCTGAACCCGGACATACCTCCATTTCCACCCTGGCAGCCCCCCTGATGTTAGCATCGGAGCAGTTCATGCTCCGGTGCTCTCCTTTGCCCTGCGCTAGATCACGCAGGGCTAGGGATCTTTTGTTTATAATAACTCACTGGTTCGGTGACATCACCGGCTCTGATGGGCGTGCTTTAGCGCTGCCCTAGCCGTTTTACAGCAGTGCCTGTGACGTCACCGGGCTTCCTGGCAGCCCCATGGAGAGCCCGGTTCGTCACCGGAACTCTTTTAAATGCCTTTGCCCTGTGCGATTTAGCGCGGGGCAAAGGAGAGCATCGGAGCATAAACTGCTCCTGTCAGGGGGGCTGCCTGGGTGAAAATGGAGGTATGTCCGGGTTCAGCTCTGAACCCGGACAACCCCTTTAAAATGGTACCTCCACAGCAGCCTACCTCCTTAACTTTGACCTTTACAGCAGCCTTCCCCTTTAACAGTGAGTTTCACAGCACACCACCCCCTTGACAGTGACCTCCACAGGGGCCAGCCCCCTTACCAGTGGCCTTTACAGCAATCTGCCCCTTAACACTGACCTCCATAGCAGACCATCCCCTTAACTGTGACCTCCACAGCACCTGCCCCTAGGGTGGCCAGAAGTCCAGTTGTAGGCCGAACAGTCCGGCTTTCAGACTCCCTGTTCCTGTCGGCTGAAGAGTGTGAGGGGGTGGGGTCTAATCAGATTGGGGGCGTGGCTTAGTGAGACCTAGAAGTTGAATTTTAATGTCATTTTTTTCATCCCCATCGGCTGAGGAGTGGAAGGGGGCATGGCCTAACAGGATCAGGGTGTGTCCTTTTCAACAGCTAACTCTAAGACAGCAGCACTGTCTGAGTGTAAGCTGCAGGGAGAAAGTCACCCTCCTTCCCACCCCTGCAGCTGACAGAAGTTGATTTTTACCTTCAATTTTTTTCAATCCCCGTCGACTGAGGAGTGTGAGGGGGCGCAATTTAAGTGGCTTGGGGGCGAGGTTTAGCGGGATCTGGGGGCAGGGTTTTAAGTTTGCCTTTTGAGGGTGGATGCATTGTGGCAGGGGGCGTGTCTGGGCTCCTTCCTGCAAGAGTGACGCCCCTCTGGGCACCTTACCGGCTCATTTGCATACCAAATAAACTGGATTTTCAGAGGATATAAACATCTATTGCTGGAACAAAGGCACATCTTGAAACAGGGTACTAAGTGCTATTAGGCTATGGCTTTACTTACTTTAGATTATCCTGGATTTCCTTTAAAGCTGATCTACAGCAGTGAAGAAAAATGGCTGGGTTGTTATGGAAACCTGGAGTAAAACTGTGTGTGTGAAGGCTAACGGCCTGCAAGTTTCTATTGGCTGATAAGAATCATGTGACCAGGCTTCTAATGGCTAATACATTTTTTGCGGAATATCTCAGGAACGGTACGTGATAGAGAGCTGAGACCCGGTGTAAACCTTCCCGGACACCTGATGGTCCTGTGTGCCAAATTTTGTGATTATAAACGTGACGGTGCGGACATACATACACACTCAGCTTTATCTATATAGATTTCCTTCTCTTCCTTTTTCCATACTGTCTGCATCTTTCCCCTCACTGAAGACCCCCCTCCCGCCCTCTTTTCTCCTCCCCCCTCGTCCATATTACGCATCATTCCTTTTTACGCTATTTTGTGCTTCCCCTACTTTTCCATCCTTCCTTCCCTCTTTTCCTATTACACTCTTCTGTCCTGATCCATCTCTGTTCCTGATTTCTTCTTCCTGCCACCTCTGTTCTCTCTGGATCATCTGTGGTGCATCGCTCTACCGTAGATCCTTCGTATTTTTCTCACTGTTCCTTCTATCACTATGACGCTCCAGGTTGTGATCCCTTCTCCTCCCCATGTTACCAGCCCTTAGTTATACTACCTGCAGTATCAGCCCTCATTGATGCGCCAGCATCGCCTCCTCCGCAGTCAGCAATGTGACCCCACTCTGCATCCCTGCGCTCCTTCAGCTAGTTTACCTTCTTCTCCACTGTGGGACGAATCGCCGATGTCTCCACCTCTCTACTTCCTGCCGCCCTTTGCCGTTTCCTGTGGAATCCGCACCAGTTTGACTGGAGCACGGCGCGTACCTTACAGATGCTTCATTCTCCCCGGTGCCTGATCCTTCCTGCTTCATCCTCGGCAAATAGATAGGTATGGAGTCCGGTGGTCACCTTCTGTGACCACCATGATGGTGATCCTTTCACTTTGATGTGCATTTCTGGAAGGAATTACATCGTTTTTGAAAAAAGCAAAAATGTGTGTATAAGAGAGAGTTCAACATGTAATGGGACAGTTTATGGGACAGGTGCAGTGCATACTGACACCAAGTTTATGTAAATCATAGTGTACAGAATATACAATTCTAGTGACTAATGTTCACAGTATATGGTAATCGTTGTGCAGTCAAAAAATAGTCAATTTGTATTATTTTAAAGTTCAGACCCCCAAGCTCAGAAAAAAAAGGAAAAAAACAACAACGTACCTCTCCTGCTCCGGACAGTGCCGCCACTCCTAGGATCCAGCTCTCTTCTTCTTTCTGCTGCACATTGTGCTGTGACTGATGTGCACAGCGTGAAGTCACAGAGCACAGATGTCCTCATCTCTGCGCAGTCACAGCATAACAAGCGGTCGAGGAGCAGGAAGCGGTGAGCACTGAGCCCAGGGAGCGCTGCATTCCCTGCTTCCCGGTCACAATGGAAGCAGAAAGGAAGAGCTGCTGCGAGGCGGAGATACAGCAGATGATGATCTGCCTTCAGTCTCTGCTTGTAGTTTCCAGCTGCACAGGAAAGGGAGAAATGGACCTGTCGGGGAAGACATAAGTATAAGGACAGAATCGTTAGTCCTATCTAAATCACATGATGCATTAACTGAAAATGACTAGGTAAAATTCTGTATAAACTAAACATCTAAAAATGTTACTTTATTAGTATAGAAGGTTTAAGATCTATTTGTAATCCAAGTCTACAAAAAAAAAAAACATGAGAATAGTTCTTAAACCTTTATTCCTTTTTTTTTGAAGGAGGGATAAAGAAAACCAGCAATACGAGCCTTCTCCTGAATGAGCCACCGAGGATGGACGGGAAGGAGATCAGCAGAAGAATATTAGACCTCACCTTGGAGATCATCTCCCTGCTGAGCGGAGAGGTAAACTTCTCTAGATTTCTCTCCTCTGTATTGTATTCTGTAACAAGTCAGACATCGGGAAGGAGAATCCATCATAGGAAGTGATAGGAAGAGTCCAGGGTCCTGGAGAACGGCCCCCAGACCTTCCAAGTGACGGAGAACCTGAAGATCAGCCCCCAGTATGGTGAGTGATGTGTCATGTGACCAGTGACCAATAGTCATGTAGGAGCCATGAGGAGGTAAGTAGGCACGTTGTACCAGGAGGAGAAGCCGGAGGAGAGCACATGGCCCCTGAAGGGTTTATTCCCTAATTGTCTCTCTCCATCCACAGGAGTACACAATAGTGAAGAAGACATCGGGGGACTGTGTGACTCCCATCATCCATCTCCAGGAGTCAGGAGGGCGGAGCAGGACCCCTCCCCCCATCACAGAGCCTCCCCCTCCCCCCCTGATACATGAGCAGAAGATCCTAGAGCTCACCCACAAGATGATGGAGCTGCTGACTGGAGAGGTGACACTGCTGGGAATGCTGGGAAATTCTCCAGTAACAGCACTGGAGGGTCTGGGTGATGACGGTGTCATTGTGTTGTCAGGTTCCTATAAGGTGTCAGGATGTCACTGTCTATTTCTCCATGGAGGAGTGGGAGTATATAGAAGGACACAAGGATCTGTACAAGGAGGCCATGATGGAGGAGCACCAGCCTCTTATATCACAGGGTAAGAGCCGTCATGTGCAGTGTATACACGTGTGTGCAGTGACATGTAATGGAGGAGCACCAGCCTCTTATATCACAAGGTAAGAGCCGTCATGTGCAGTGTATACACGTGTGTGCAGTGACATGTAATGGAGGAGCACCAGCCTCTTATATCACAGGGTAAGAGCCGCCATGTGCAGTGTATACACGTGTGTGCAGTGACATGTAATGGAGGAGCACCAGCCTCTTATATCACAGGGTAAGAGCCGTCATGTGCAGTGTATACACGTGTGTGCAGTGACATGTAATGGAGGAGCACCAGCCTCTTATATCACAGGGTAAGAGCCGTCATGTGCAGTGTATACACGTGTGTGCAGTGACATGTAATGGAGGAGCACCAGCCTCTTATATCACAGGGTAAGAGCCGTCATGTGCAGTGTATACACGTGTGTGCAGTGACATGTAATGGAGGAGCACCAGCCTCTTATATCACAAGGTAAGAGCTGTCATGTGCAGTGTATACACGTGTGTGCAGTGACATGTAATGGAGGAGCACCAGCCTCTTATATCACAAGGTAAGAGCCGTCATGTGCAGTGTATACACGTGTGTGCAGTGACATATAATGGAGGAGCACCAGCCTCTTATATCACAAGGTAAGAGCTGTCATGTGCAGTGTATACACGTGTGTGCAGTGACATGTAATGGGGGAGCACCAGCCTCTTATATCACAAGGTAAGAGCCGCCATGTGCAGTGTATACACGTGTGTGCAGTGACATGTAATGGAGGAGCTCCAGCCTCTTATATCACAGGGTAAAAGTCGTTGTGACATGTAATGGTGGGCTAAGCGGCTGCCTTAGGGCGCAGAGATGCCAAGCCAAGGTGGGGTCGGAAAAATGAAACTTTTTATTTTTAAAAACGCTTGCGCAGCCGGGCGGGCGCTCTGACAGCTGTGTTGTGTGCTGCGTGTGCCATGCAGCCCCTCACTCATAGAGCAAGCGTCACACGGCAACACAGGGTCAGGGGGTGTGTGACTGGCGCCGTGGCGCGGGCAGCAGCAGGGAGTTAGTGACTCACACAGCCAGATGGACTGCCGTAGGTCAGCGTCAGCCACAGCTTCTGATTTCCCCGGTGTGTACCTGGTATCGTCTCTCTGGGCTCCTGACAAGTTTAAGGACCTCAGCCAATCAGTGGCCGCAGCTGTGTCACGTGTCAGGCCAGTGATTGGCTCAGCGGGAAAGGTCCTCAAACCAGCGATTGTCTGAAGCATAGAGAAGATACCAAGACCACACAGAGGAGAAGGGGAGCTGCTGCAGACTGGACCAGGGCCAGGTGAGCTGCCAGCATAATGTTTTTTACACATTAATGGGGGAAGGGGGTGACATGGGAGGGGGGAGGTGTGCCATGGAGGGGGAGAAATGTGACATGATGGGGGTGTGATTTGACATGGGGGGGGGGCGACAAAATGTAGCTTTGCTTGTGTTGGCAAAAATCCTTGCACCAGCCTTGAGGGCCCTGCATTTGCAAATATATCAATAGGGCTTCATTTTCAGGCTATATAATAGACTACACTCTTATAGAGGCCTCCTGGAAATAAACTATTAAATTTATTTAGAATTTATGAAAAATTTCGGCTTCCGAGCAAATGTGAAGTTTTTACAATTTGATTCTTGCAAAATGCTCAAAATACTATCAGCCATTTTACAGCTCAAAGGTCAGCAGGGCAGGTGTCACTGCCTGCCCTGTGAGAGACCTGAGAAGATCTGATAGACTTGCTGCATGTGAGTCTTTCTGACAGATCTTTCTTTTTTCCCTTGCTGTTTGTTGTTTTGGGCAGGATCCCACCACTCCACAGGTTCTGCTCATTAGCTGTTTAGTGGCTCTATTTATACCCGCCTCTCACTGCAGCCCTTGCGGTTCATATTTCCTCCTGGAGTTCTCAGCTAGTGTTTGGTGGATCTCCTGCTCCCCATCCGTCTAAAGCTAAGTTCTCCTTCCTTCCCTTTTTGTTGTGTGTTCTGACTAGTCCTCGGGGAGACGATAGTTCCTTCACGGTGGAAGGAACCGGTTGTCTTATCTCCTGCTCCCTACTTGAGGGTTTGTTTCAGTGTCAGCAGGGCTTAGGTTCCCACATATGAGTTCTTCCACCTTTAGGATTTGCTCATGCTGTCAGCAGTCAGAGAAAGGCCCGGGGATTCTCAGGTGGTGACCTTTCCCTCTTCCCTAGCTTTGGGGCCTAGTCTGGTATTTTGTTACTGTTCTTATATTTGGTTTTCTTCCCTTCCCTCACCTACTGTGACAGCAGGAGGATCACATATCCCTGAGTAAGACCATGGCCGGTGAGATTGCCCATAATGCTATGCAGTTAGCTTCAGCCAATCATGAGGAACAATATTGACATGTCATAGTCAGATCCCAAGAAGAGAATTCATGTGTATTCGGAGCTTGCACATTGATGTGGCAGGATGCCAGAGAGGCCGTAAAGAAAGCTTTCACTAGACCCACTATACAGCTAATTTAGGATGAGTAGGTGGTGCAGGTGGAAATGGTGTTTTCACAGGCAATGCTAGGGACTGACACTGATGATGAGGACACTGGCCATGTGGGGTGGAGTCTGAAAGAACTGATGTGTTGGCAGATTGCCAGACAGGGTCAGGTTTTTTAAATTTTTGTGCTAAGTTTATGTAATAAAAATTCCTGGTATTTTCAGAGTATTGATATTTCTCCGTCATGTAGCTGCCACTTCCAGTCTAATAGGAATGTTATAAGTTTATCTACCCTGTAGTAAAATAAATCGCACATTTCATTTTTTATCTTAACAGAAAATTCCAGTAACAATTCTGAAGGAAACTTCATAGTATCACTCACTTATAAAGCAAAAGATAAAGATATCCTACAACTTTCTTCAGGAAAAAACCTCATTACCCTTACTGTACGTCCAGGACTTCACAGTTCAGATTTATTGTATAACTCCCCTAATCATGAGGAACCTTCTCCTGATCAATCACACATTGTTACCAGAAGTGGAAATCAGAAAGGGGTGAAACGGATTCAGTGTGGCAAAGAATCCACAAAAACCTCAGGTCTTTCTACAAAGAGAAGAAGACTTAAAGGAGAGAAGCCATACTCCTGTTCAGAATGTGAGAAATGTTTTAAAAATAAATCACATCATCTTATACATGAGAGAATTCACACAGGAATTAAACCATTTTCATGCTCAGAATGTGGGAAATGTTTTACACAGAAATCAAATCTTATTGAACATGAGAGACATCACACAGGGGAGAAGCCATATTCATGTTCAGAATGTGGTAAATGTTTTTCATATAAAATAAGTCTTGTTACACATGAGAGAATTCACACAGGAGAAACGCCATTCTCATGTTCAGAATGTGGAAAATGTTTTACTGCTAAATTAAATCTTATTAGACATGAGAGGAGAATTCACACAGGAGAGAAGCCATATTCGTGTTCAGAATGTGGGAAATACTTTGCAAAGAAGTCAATTCTTGTTAGACATGAGAAAAGTCATACAGAAGTTAAGCCTTATCCATGTTCAGAATGTGAGAGAGGTTTTAAAGCAAAATCTGATCTTTTTAGACATTTGAGAATTCACACAGGAGAGAAACCGTATTCATGCTCAGAATGTGGGAAATGTTTTGCACAGAAATCAGACCTTGTTGGTCATCAGAGAATTCACACAGGAGAGAAGCCATACGCCTGTTCACAATGTTCCAAGTGCTTCACAGACAAATCAAGTCGCGTTAGACATGAGAAAACTCATAAAAGAAAGAATCTATTTTCATGTTCAGAATGTGGAAAGTGCTTTACAGATAAATCAAGTCTTGTTATACATGAGAGAAGTCACACAGGAGAGAAACCATATTCCTGTCCAGTATGTGGTAAATGTTTTGAACAGAAATCAACTCTTGTTTTACATAAGAAAACTCACACAGAAAAGAAGCCATATTCATGTTCAGAATGTGGGAAATGTTTTAAATGGAAAACCATCCTTGTTAAACATGAGAGAATTCACACATCAGAGAAACCATTTTGATGTTCTATATGTGGAAAACAATTTGTAAGGAAATCAAAGACAACATTTTTCTAATTTTTGCTCTGTACATTACCACGATGGATTTTAAACAAAACAATTCAGATGCAGTTGACGTTCAGACTTTCAGCTTTAATTCAGTGGGTTGAACAAAATGATTGCATAAAAATATGAAGAACTAAAGATTTTTTTTAACTCAATCCCTTCATTTCAGGGGAGCAAATGTAATTGGACAAATTAAATAATTGTAAATAAAATTTTAATTTCTAATACTTGGTTGAAAACCTTTTGTTGGCAATGACTGCCTGAAGTCATGAACTCATGGTCATCACAAGACGCCGTGTTTCCTCCATTTTAATGCTCCAATCAGTTTGGCTGGATTTGAGCGCACAGTATGTCTCTGACAACCCCAGAATTCATCCGGCTGCTTCTGTCCTGTGTCACATCATCAATAAACACTAGGGACCCAGTGCCACTGGCAGCCATGCATGCCCAAGCATCACACTGCCTCCGCCATGTATTACAGATAATGTGCTATGCTTTGGATCATGAGCTGTACCATGCCTTCACCATACTTTTTTCTTTCCATCATTCTGGTAGAGGTCAATCTTGTTTTCATGTGTCCAAAGAATGTTCTTCCAGAAGTGTGCTGGTTTTCTAAGAGAACCCTCTGTATTTCCTTTCATGCAGTCTTCTCTTTATGGTAGACTGATCGCCGATATCCTGGAGAGTGTGGGTCACTTGGTGGCTGTTGTGAAGGGGTTTCTCTTCACCGTGGTCATTATTCTGCGATCATCCACCACTGGTGTCGTCCGTTGGCGTCCAGGTCTTTTTGCATTGTTGAGGTCACCAGTGCTTTCTTTCTTTCTTAGGATGTACCAAACTATAGATTTTGCCGCTCCGGATGGGTTTTTTCTGTTTTTCGCAGATGAAGGATGGTTGTTTCACCTGCATGGAAAGCTCCTTTGACCGCATGTTTACTTCTCAGAAAAATCTTCAAAATGCAAGCACCACACCTCAAATCAACTCCAGGCCTTTTATGTGCTTAATTAAGAATGAAATAATGAAGGAATTGCCCACACCTGCCCATGAAACAGCCTTTGAATCAATTGACCATTACTTTTGGCCCCTTTAACCCCCTCAGCCCCCCTAGCTTAAACACCCTTAATGACCAGGCCACTTTTTACAATTCTGCACTACACTACTTTACCCGTTTATTGCTCCGTCATACAACTTACCACCCAAATGAATTTTACCTCCTTTTCTTCTCACTTATAGAGCTTTCATTTGGTGGTATTTCATTGCTGCTGACATTTTTACTTTTTTTGCTATTAATAAAAATTTAACGACATTTTTGCAAAAAAAATGACATTTTTCAATTTCTGTTGTATTTTTTTTTTTAAAAACTACATTTCTATATAAATTTTCCTCTAAATTTATTGTTCTACATGTCTTTGATAAAAAAAAATCCAATAAGTGTATATTTATTGGTTTGGGTAAACGTTATAGCGTTTACAAACTATGGTGCAAAAATTAAATTTTACATGAACTCACCATACCCCTTACGGAATACCTTGGGGTGTCTTCTTTCTAAAATGGGGTCACATGTGGGGTATTTATACTGTCCTGGCATTTTAGGGGCCCCTAAAGCGTGAGAAGAAATCTGGAATCCAAATGCGTAAAAATGCCCTGTGAAGTCCTAAAGGTACTCATTGGAATTTGGGCCCCTTTGCGCATCTTGGCTGCAAAATAGTGTCACACATGTGGTATCGCCGTACTCAGGAGAAGTAGCGCAATGTGTTTTGGGGTGTATTTTTATATATACCCATACTGTGTGTGAGAAATATCGCTGTAAACGACAACTTTTTAAATTTTTTATACAAAGTTGTCAATTTACAGAGATATTTCTCTCATCCAGCATGGGTATATGTAAAAATACACCCCAAAACACATTGCCCTACTTCTCCTGAGTACGGCGATACCACATGTCTGACACTTTTTTGCAGCCAAGATGCGCAAAGGGGCCCAAATTCCAATGAGTACCTTTTAGGAGGGCATTTTTACGCATTTTTCTTCTCACGCTTTAGGGCCCCTAAAATGCCAGGGCAGTATAAAAACCCCACATGTGACCCCATTTTGGAAAGAAGACAGCCCAAAGTATTCCATGAGGGGCATGGCGAGTTCATAGAAAATTTTTTTTGGGCACAAGTTAGTGGAAATTGATTTTTTATTGTTTTTTCTCACAAAGTCTCCCTTTCCGCTAACTTTTGACAAAAAGTTTAATTTTTCATGGACTCACTATGCCCCTCAGCGAATACCTTGGGGTGTCTTCTTTCCAAAATGGGGTCACATGTGGGGTATTTATACTGTCCTGGCATTTTAGGGGCCCTAAAGCGTGAGAAGAAAAATGAGTAAAAATTCCATCCTAAAAGGTACTCATTGGAATTTGGGCCCCTTTGCGCATCTTGGCTGCAAAATAGTGTCACTCATGTGGTATCGCCGTACTCAGGAGAAGTAGGGCAATGTGTTTTGGGATGTATTTTTACATATACCCATGCTGGGTGAGAGAAATATCTCTGTAAATTGACAACTTTGTATAAAAAATTTTAAAAAATTGTCGTCTACAGCGATATTTCTCACACACAGTATAGGTATATGTAAAAATACACCCCAAAACACATTGCCCTACTTTTCCTGAGTACGGCGATACCACACGAGTGACACTTTTTTGCAGCCAAGATGCGCAAAGGGGCCGAAAGTCCAACGAGTACCTTTAGGATTTCACAGGGCATTTTTACGCACTTGGATTCTCACGCCTTAGGGCCCCTAAAATGCCAGGGCAATATAAATACCCCACATGTGACCCCATTTTGGAAAGAAGACACCCCAAGGTATTCTGTGAGGGGCATGGCGAGTTCACATTTTTTTTTTTTTTTTGGCACAAGTTAGCAGAAATTGTTTTTTTTTTTTTATTTAGTTTTTTAGTTTTTTACAAAGTCTCATATTCCACTAACTTGTGACAAAAAATAAAATTTTACATGAACTCACCATACCCCTCACGGAATACCTTGGGGTGTCTTCTTTCTAAAATGGGGTCACAAGTGGGGTATTTATACTGTCCTGGCATTTTAGGGGCCCCTAAAGTGTAAGAAGAAGTCTGGAATCCAAATGCGTAAAAATGCCCTGTGAAATACTAAAGGTACTCATTGGAATTTGGGCCCCTTTGCGCACCCAGGCTGCAAAAAAGTGTCACACATGTGGTATCGCCGTACTCAGGAGAAGTAGGGCAATGTGTTTTGGGGTTTATTTTTATATATACCTATACTGTGTGTGAGAAATATCTCTGTAAACGACAACTTTTTAAATCTTTTTATACAAAGTTGACAATTTACAGAGCTATTTCTCTCACCCAACATGGGTATATGTAAAAATACACCCCAAAACACATTGCCCTACTTCTCCTGAGTACGGTGATACCACATAAGTGACACTTTTTTGCAGCCTGGGTGCGCAAAGGGGCCCAAATTCCAACGAGTACCTTTAGGTTTTACATGGCTGCTCACAATTTAGCCCCGCCCAAAATGCCAGAACAGTAAACACACCCCACAAATGACCCCATTTCGGAAAGTAGACACTCCAAGGTATTCACTGAGGGGCATAGTGAGTCCGTCTGAGATTTATTTTTTTTTTGCCAGAAGTTAGCAGAAATGGAAACTTTATTTATTTTTTTTCCTCAGAAAGTGTCATTTTCCGCTAACTTGTGAAAAAAAATGAAATGATACATGAACTCACCAAGCCCCTCCGCGAATACTTTGGGGTGTCTCCTTTCTAAAATGGTGTGATTTGGGGGGTATTTATACTTTCCTGGCATTCTAGCACCTGAAGAAACATGACAGGTGCTCAGAAAGTCAGAGCTGCTTCAAAATGCCGAAATTCACTTTTTGCACCATAGTTTGTAAACGCTATAACTTTTACCCAAACCAATAAATATACACTTATTGGATTTTTTTTTTTATCAAAGACATGTAGAACAATAAATTTATAGAAAAATTTATATAGAAATGTAGTTTTTTTTTTTAAATTTTACAACAGAAAGTGAAAAATGTCATTAAATTTTTATTAATAGCAAAAAAAGTAAAAATGTCAGCAACAATGAAATACCACCAAATGAAAGCTCTATTAGTGAGAAGAAAAGAAGGTAAAATTCATTTGGGTGGTAAGTTGTATGACGGAGCAATAAACGGTGAAAGTAGTGTAGTGCAGAATTGTAAAAAGTGGTCTGGTCATTAAGGGTGTTTAAGCTAGGGGGGCTGAAGTGGTTAATACCGATGACCTATCCTGAGGATCCTCAATATGTCTTTCTATATACATCCTCCTATTCCTCCCAATTTAACCACGCCAGGACCGCCTAACGCACGGATGCGTTTGGCGGCCTGGTGGGTTATTCTGGGTGGACGCATCGGCGCGTCATCTCGCGAGAGGCGAGATTTCCTGTAAACGCGCGCGCGCTTACAGGATCGTGTCGGGAGAAAGTTAAACTACAGCCTGCCAGCACTGATTGTGCGCTGGCAGGCTGTAGTAGTTAAAAAAAAAATCGCATATCAGACGCTGTTTTGTTAACAGCGTCTGATATGCCTGCTGCCTGCTCCTCTGGTGGTCCCTTTTGCTTGGGACCACCAGAGGAAACATATGTAAGTGCACCAATCACCACACAGACCACACCATCCACCCCCCTCATCACTGATTAACCCCTGATCACCCCATGTCACCCCCCTGATCACCCCCTGTTACCCCCCTGTCACTAATCACCCCCCTGTAAGGCTCATTCAGACGTCCGTATGTGTTTTGCAGATCCACGGATCCGCAAAACACGGACACTGGCAATGTGCTTTTCAGCATTTTGCGGATCCGCACATTGCCAGAACTATATAGAATTGCGGAATAGATGGGGACATTTTTGCGGACGTGTGAATGGGGCCTTACTTTTTTTTGCACATTTTTGGCAGAGATTTTTTCATCCACATTGATCGATGCGAATGAAGAAATCTGTGCCGTTCATTTTTTTCAGCCCAGAGGCTGAACGGAAAAAATCTCATTCCCCGTATGCTCAATATACGGAGAATCGCAGAAACTCCTAATGCTGGCCATACGTGTAATGATTGCGGAGACCCTCAAATGCCAGGGCAGTACAAACACCCCACATGTGACCCCATTTTAGAAAGTAGACACCCCAAGGTATTCCGTGAGGGGTATGGGGACTTCATGTAAAATTTTATTTTTTGTCACAAGTTAGTGGAATATGAGACTTTGTAAGAAAAAAAATAAAAGTAAATTTCGTTTAACTTGTGCCAAAAAAAAAAATTTCTGTGAACTCGCCATGCCCCTCACAGAATACCTTGGGGTGTCTTCTTTCCACAATGGGGTCACATGTGGGGTATTTATACTGCCCTGGCATTTTAGGGGTCCTAAAGCGTGAGAATCCAAATGCGTAAAAATGCCCTGTAAAATACTAAAGGTACTGATTGGAATTCGGGCCCTTTTGCGCATCTTGGCTGCAAAAAAGTGGCACACATGTGGTATCGCCGTACTCAGGAGAAGTAGGGCAATGTGTTTTGGGGTGTATTTTTACATATACCCATGCTGGGTGTGAGAAATATCTCTGTAAATTGACTTTGTATAAAAAAAATTTAAAAAGTTGTCATTTACAGAGATATATCTCACACATAGCATGGTTGAATTAACTTAATACAATGTCTAAATCGTCAGACTCAATACAGCCACAGTCTATTTAACGTACATCCTGCGTCTGCTACATCAGAGTCGGCGCTCCTGTCTTGGATCTCCCGTTCTGTGCAGTAGTAAGTTGCAGAACGGGAATGGTCTTTAGTTACTAAGCAACCGTGCCCCAAGCGACCAAATCTACTCATATAGCGACCTACTATTCTAGTGTAAATCTCAAGAGTCATAGTAATACATAATAGAATTCTATGTATGAACGCTGGTTTAACAACACAGGTAATGCCATTGAACATCTTAGTTAAATGAAACAATATAAAATCAGTCACGTGTACTGGCTGGAAAGTAACACTCCCGCTGTTTCAGATTTATATGTAGATCATGTTCATCATTTCTCCATCACTAATGCATTAGTGCCGTCCCTGCCTCTGCTGTCAGATTAGGTGGACGGCCAGGTCCTGCTACTTTGTGTTGGTCGATGACATAAAATTCCAATGAAATACATTTAAGTTTGTGGGTGTAATGTGAAAAAATGTGGAAAAGGGGTATGAATACTTTTTCAAAGCACTGTATATCTCTGACGGAGGCTCTGACAAATGGAACTGAATATTCAGAGGGGAATACAATGGCTGTAAGCTCCAATTTTTGTAAACAGTAAAACATGATAAGACTTTCTTCAAAGAACGGTGTAGTTTACAATACCGGCCCGACAGATACCAATAGGAGACACTTAACATACGGCAGGAGAGCGGAGCCTATAATTCAAATGCAGGGCCCTAACGTGATGTTAAATGAGCCTAACGCGAGTACCTCATCCATTACATGTCACTGCACACACGTGTATACACTGCACATGACGGCTCTTACCCTGTGATATAAGAGGCTGGTGCTCCTCCATTACATATCACTGCACACACGTGTATACACTGCACATGACGGCTCTTACCCTGTGATATAAGAGGCTGGTGCTCCTCCATTACATGTCACTGCACACACATGTATACACTGCACATGACGGGTCTTACCCTGTGATATAAGAGGCTGGTGCTCCTCCATTACATGTCACTGCACACACGTGTATACACTGCACATGGCGGCTCTTACCCTGTGATATAAGAGGCTGGTGCTCCTCCATTACATGTCACTGCACACACGTGTATACACTGCACATGACGGGTCTTACCCTGTGTTATAAGAGGCTGGTGCTCCTCCATTACATGTCACTGCACACACGTGTATACACTGCACATGACGGCTCTTACCCTGTGATATAAGAGGCTGGTGCTCCTCCATTACATGTCACTGCACACACGTGTATACACTGCTCATGACGGCTCTTACCTTGTGATATAAGAGGCTGGTGCTCCTCCATTACATGTCACTGCACACACGTGTATACACTGCACATGGCGGCTCTTACCCTGTGATATAAGAGGCTGGTGCTCCTCCATTACATGTCACTGCACACACGTGTATACACTGCACATGACGGCTCTTACCCTGTGATATAAGAGGCTGGTGCTCCTCTATTACAGGTCACTGCACACACGTGTATACACTGCACATGACGGCTCTTACCCTGTGATATAAGAGGCTGGTGCTCTTCCATTACATTACACTGCACACACGTGTATACACTGCACATGACGGCTCTTACCTTGTGATATAAGAGGCTGGTGCTCCTCCATTACATGTCACTGCACACACGTGTATACACTGCACATGACGGCTCTTACCCTGTGATATAAGAGGCTGGTGCTCCTCCATTACAGGTCACTGCACACACGTGTATACACTGCACATGACGGGTCTTACCCTGTGATATAAGAGGCTGGTGCTCCTCCATTACATGTCACTGCACACACGTGTATACACTGCACATGACGGGTCTTACCCTGTGATATAAGAGGCTGGTGCTCCTCCATTACATGTCACTGCACACACGTGTATACACTGCACATGACGGCTCTTACCCTGTGATATAAGAGGCTGGTGCTCCTCCATTACATGTCACTGCACACACGTGTATACACTGCACATGACGGCTCTTACCTTGTGATATAAGAGGCTGGTTCTCCTCCATTACATGTCACTGCACACACGTGTATACACTGCACATGACGGCTCTTACCCTGTGATATAAGAGGCTGGTGCTCCTCTATTACAGGTCACTGCACACACGTGTATACACTGCACATGACGGCTCTTACCCTGTGATATAAGAGGCTGGTGCTCCTCCATTACATGTACACTGCACACACGTGTATACACTGCACATGACGGCTCTTACCTTGTGATATAAGAGGCTGGTGCTCCTCCATTACATGTCACTGCACACACGTGTATACACTGCACATGACGGCTCTTACCCTGTGATATAAGAGGCTGGTGCTCCTCCATTACATGTCACTGCACACACGTGTATACACTGCACATGACGGGTCTTACCCTGTGATATAAGAGGCTGGTGCTCCTCCATTACATGTCACTGCACACACGTGTATACACTGCACATGACGGCTCTTACCCTGTGATATAAGAGGCTGGTGCTCCTCCATTACATGTCACTGCACACACGTGTATACACTGCACATGACGGCTCTTACCTTGTGATATAAGAGGCTGGTGCTCCTCCATTACATGTCACTGCACACACGTGTATACACTGCACATGACGGCTCTTACCCTGTGATATAAGAGGCTGGTGCTCCTCCATTACATGTCACTGCACACACGTGTATACACTGCACATGACGGCTCTTACCCTGTGATATAAGAGGCTGGTGCTCCTCCATTACATGTCACTGCACACACGTGTATACACTGCACATGACGGCTCTTACCCTGTGATATAAGAGGCTGGTGCTCCTCCATTACATGTCACTGCACACACGTGTATACACTGCACATGACGGCTCTTACCTTGTGATATAAGAGGCTGGTGCTCCTCCATTACATGTCACTGCACACACGTGTATACACTGCACATGACGGCTCTTACCTTGTGATATAAGAGGCTGGTGCTCCTCCATTACATGTCACTGCACACACGTGTATACACTGCACATGACGGCTCTTACCTTGTGATATAAGAGGCTGGTGCTCCTCCATTACATGTCACTGCACACACGTGTACACACTGCACATGACGGCTCTTACCCTGTGATATAAGAGGCTGGTGCTCCTCCATTACATGTCACTGCACACACGTGTACACACTGCACATGACGGCTCTTACCCTGTGATATAAGAGGCTGGTGCTCCTCCATTACATGTCACTGCACACGTGTATACACTGCACATGACGGCTCTTACCTTGTGATATAAGAGGCTGGTGCTCCTCCATTACATGTCACTGCACACACGTGTATACACTGCACATGACGGCTCTTACCTTGTGATATAAGAGGCTGGTGCTCCTCCATTACATGTCACTGCACACACGTGTATACACTGCACATGACGGCTCTTACCCTGTGATATAAGAGGCTGGTGCTCCTCCATTACATGTCACTGCACACACGTGTATACACTGCACATGACGGCTCTTACCCTGTGATATAAGAGGCTGGTGCTCCTCCATTACATGTCACTGCACACACGTGTATACACTGCACATGACGGCTCTTACCTTGTGATATAAGAGGCTGGTGCTCCTCCATTACATGTCACTGCACACACGTGTATACACTGCACATGACGGCTCTTACCCTGTGATATAAGAGGCTGGTGCTCCTCCATTACATGTCACTGCACACACGTGTATACACTGCACATGACGGCTCTTACCTTGTGATATAAGAGGCTGGTGCTCCTCCATTACATGTCACTGCACACACGTGTATACACTGCACATGACGGCTCTTACCTTGTGATATAAGAGGCTGGTGCTCCTCCATTACATGTCACTGCACACACGTGTATACACTGCACATGACGGCTCTTACCTTGTGATATAAGAGGCTGGTGCTCCTCCATTACATGTCACTGCACACACGTGTATACACTGCACATGACGGCTCTTACCCTGTGATATAAGAGGCTGGTGCTCCTCCATTACATGTCACTGCACACGTGTATACACTGCACATGACGGCTCTTACCCTGTGATATAAGAGGCTGGTGCTCCTCCATTACATGTCACTGCACACACGTGTATACACTGCACATGACGGCTCTTACCCTGTGATATAAGAGGCTGGTGCTCCTCCATTACATGTCACTGCACACACGTGTATACACTGCACATGACGGCTCTTACCCTGTGATATAAGAGGCTGGTGCTCCTCCATTACATGTCACTGCACACACGTGTACACACTGCACATGACGGCTCTTACCTTGTGATATAAGAGGCTGGTGCTCCTCCATTACATGTCACTGCACACACGTGTATACACTGCACATGACGGCTCTTACCTTGTGATATAAGAGGCTGGTGCTCCTCCATTACATGTCACTGCACACACATGTATACACTGCACATGACGGCTCTTACCTTGTGATATAAGAGGCTGGTGCTCCTCCATTACATGTCACTGCACACGTGTATACACTGCACATGACGGCTCTTACCCTGTGATATAAGAGGCTGGTGCTCCTCCATTACATGTCACTGCACACGTGTATACACTGCACATGACGGATCTTACCCTGTGATATAAGAGGCTGGTGCTCCTCCATTACAAGTCACTGCACACACGTGTATACACTGCACATGACGGCTCTTACCTTGTGATATAAGAGGCTGGTGCTCCTCCATTACATGTCACTGCACACACGTGTACACACTGCACATGACGGCTCTTACCCTGTGATATAAGAGGCTGGTGCTCCTCCATTACATGTCACTGCACACATGTGTACACACTGCACATGACGGCTCTTACCTTGTGATATAAGAGGCTGGTGCTCCTCCATTACATGTCACTGCACACACGTGTATACACTGCACATGACGGCTCTTACCTTGTGATATAAGAGGCTGGTGCTCCTCCATTACATGTCACTGCACACACGTGTATACACTGCACATGACGGCTCTTACCTTGTGATATAAGAGGCTGGTGCTCCTCCATTACATGTCACTGCACACGTGTATACACTGCACATGACGGCTCTTACCCTGTGATATAAGAGGCTGGTGCTCCTCCATTACATGTCACTGCACACGTGTATACACTGCACATGACGGATCTTACCCTGTGATATAAGAGGCTGGTGCTCCTCCATTACATGTCACTGCACACACGTGTATACACTGCACATGACGGCTCTTACCTTGTGATATAAGAGGCTGGTGCTCCTCCATTACATGTCACTGCACACATGTGTACACACTGCACATGACGGCTCTTACCTTGTGATATAAGAGGCTGGTGCTCCTCCATTACATGTCACTGCACACACGTGTATACACTGCACATGACGGCTCTTACCTTGTGATATAAGAGGCTGGTGCTCCTCCATTACATGTCACTGCACACACATGTATACACTGCACATGACGGCTCTTACCTTGTGATATAAGAGGCTGGTGCTCCTCCATTACATGTCACTGCACACGTGTATACACTGCACATGACGGCTCTTACCCTGTGATATAAGAGGCTGGTGCTCCTCCATTACATGTCACTGCACACGTGTATACTCTGCACATGACGGATCTTACCCTGTGATATAAGAGGCTGGTGCTCCTCCATTACAGCACTGTTTGCTGTATTGCGGCCGCGTCTCTGTAACCGTCCCCATTAAAGTTTTTATTCAACAGTACAAGTCGAGCTCTGTCCGTGTGTGAGAGGGTTTGGTGGGCGTTTAGTGTGGTTCGTCTTTGCCAGCGCTTCTAATTAGGAGACATTTTGTTCAAGTTCCTGACTTTTTGTTCAAGTATCCATTTGTGCTCACGATGAGCTGCCATCTGTACCATCTGCTCAAAGTGCTGATTTATGGGCTTCCCAGAGGGAGATAGGGGAGGAGATTGAAGGGACACTGATTGTAAAGTATTTTTCTAAGTGTGTTTTGATAGAGAATATATTTGCTCTTTGAATGTTTCTAACTTCGCTAATGTAAGGGGTTTACAATTCACTTACTTCATCTGCAGCGGCTCCTTTCTCAGATTTCACGGAGGGTCACGTGACCTGCGACATCAGCTTCTCTCCCTGCTCTGATGGCGTTCTGTGCATAAGCCTGAGGGAGCAGGTCTGTGTCTGTGCACCAGTTGTCAGTGTGCTGGCCATGCCCCTGCACTGATGATCTGCTGCTGTCTACCTTGTGTCTCTTCCCACTGGATTCTTCAGTAGTTTAACCCCTTCTACCACCAGCAGCACATAAGGTTGGAGGGTTTACTAAGCAGCTGCAGGGCTCCCTCTTCTCCAGACAGTGGAGACAAATCCTGGGAACAGAATCTTCCCTCCTCACCCTGCAGACACAGAGCTGACAGACAGAAGGAGTTCTGCAGAGCATTCCACAAGAACAGGTAGAGGGAAGACCCTGTGTGTATCAGCAGTGTCATCGTACAGCTGGGACTTGTAGTCCTACACCTACTACATGCTGCTGAGTATCCCAGCAATCAGACATTTCACTCAGGGCAGCACGGTTACTCAATCCCTTTGCAGAACAGGGGGAGGGGCAGCCTTTATTGATGCCCACAAATATTCATGAGGAAAACTTTACAGGCTGGTACTGCAGGTAAACAGAGGCCAAACGGGAACTAGGGAAATGAGGAAATATATATATATATATATATATTTTTTTTCTTTGAACTTTCTTAGCTCGTGTATATATTGCTGACCGTCAGATTTACAGAGCTATATATTTTTTTACATATTTCAGACAACCCCTTTAAGAGACCAGGAAGGATTTGGAGGTTTAGACAGAAGAGATGAACAGGAAACACACAGGGTTATAGTCGCACCGTGGTGTAGTGTAATATAAAATCTTTTTTATTAAGCATAAAACACAGACAAGATGGCCGTCTAAAACAGACAAAATGGCTCTAACACTTTAAGATTTACAATATGTCATTAAAATATATAATCTTCGTGTACACGATTTTCATGTGACAATAACTGACCTTTCAAATGCTAAGATACAAAGTATAAGTTTATCTATAGTTTGGCCTTTCTGTATAGAGCTGCATTAACGTGTTGCTTTTCTGCAATTATATAAAATATATTTTTGCTATTATTTTATTATTCTCCACACCCAGATTTGGGGTTATATTAAGAAAATCTAATAAAATATTCAGAATTTTTATTTTGAAAATGCGACTTAAAAATGCATGACGTTTATGCTATTTAACAAACACAGCCCAAATGTGTGGGTGACCTACTGGCCAGTACTTATCTAAGGCTACTTTCACACAAAGCGCGCTGCGGTTTTTGTCCGGCCGCCTCTCGGCTGCGACCGCATCTCTGACCCGTCCCCATTAAAGTGAATGGGGCTGGAGTGGACTTCTGGCGGCACTCGTGGGCTAGAGTTAGCACGGATCCGGAAGGCTGTTCCCCTGGGCCCAGCGGCCCCTGGGCTCTTGGGAGCCCTAATTTGCAAATGGATTGAACTGCGTTTTTCCCTGCTGGTGAAAGTCAGAAGAAAATTACACAGATGCCATTTGAATCATGGATAGGTGTGCTAGAGAGCCTCGTCAGTGGTGTATAACCTCATATCCGGGTGACAGACTCCCTTTAATTATCACAATTCGATGAATTATGAATATCGCATTGTCATAGTCAGTAATATTGTTATGATGCGACCAATATATTTATGACCAATGAATGTCACAGGAGGTAAACATGGAGCTTCGGACTCTCCCGCAGTGTGGGTGGAGGTGTGAGGTTCATGGGGACAATTCATCCTCACTGCTCTGAGGTAAACAAGGCTCAAATTTTTTTTTTTTAACAAGAAATATAATTTGTTCATTTGCTAAATCCAGGATAATCGTACCCAAAAATAAATATTCTAATTAGCTTTCAGGCTGGAACTGCACCGCGACATTTCACATGAATTCATAACGGTGAATGGGGTCACAATGTGACTGGCTGCAGCGGTTCAAAACAACATGCAATCCACTTGCCAATGCAATTTGACTATGACCTGTCTGTAATTTAGGCTACGTTCACATCTGCGCTTTCCTTTCCGCTATTGAGATCCGTCACAGAACACCAGTTTTTGACAAAACTGAACAGAACAGAGAGAGCACCAGAATGCATTCCATTGTGTTCCGATGATGCACACAAAGGCGCTGCATGCAGTGTTTGAGTACGTCATGGGATACGGATCAAGACAGATCCTTTATAAAACCACAATTTAACCACTTCCCGACCGCCTAACGCACATCTGCATTCTCGCGGCGGTCGGACTGTTCTGGGGCGACGCATATGTGCGTCATCTCGCGAGACTTCCTGTAAACGCGCGCACGTTCACAGTGCCGCGCGTCTCAGGAGTTTAACTACAGCCTGCCAGCGATGATCCATCGCTGGCAGGCTGTAGATGCGAATAAAATCGCATCAAACATGTATACCAGACGCTGTTTTGTTTTGTTTTGTGAACAGCGTCTGATATACCTGCTACCTGCTCCTCTGGTCCCATTTTCTGGGATCGACCACCAGAGGACCAGGTAGCTCTGTAAAGTAGCACCAAACACTACACTAACCCCCCCCCCCCTCACTTATTAACCCCTTGTTAACCCCTTGATCACCCCATCTAGATTCCCTGATCACCCCCCTGTCATTGATCACACCCCTGTAAGGCTCCATTCAGACGTCCATATGTGTTTTGCGGATCCGTGGATTCACGGATCCGCGGAACTGATCCGCGGATCCGCAGATCCTCAAAACACGGACACCGGCAATGTGCTTTCCGCATTTTGCAGATCCGCACATTGCCAGAACTATATAGAAAATGCTTTTTCTTGTCCGCAATTGCGGACAAGAATAGGACATGTTCTATATTTTTGCGGAACGGAAGTGCAGACCCAGAAGTGCGGATCCGTAATTCCAGATCCGAGCGGGACAAAGTCTGTCCCCATAGAAATGAATGGGTCCGCAATTCCGTTCCGCAAACAGAATTGCGGACGTGTAAATGGGGCATAAGGGTCCCTTATCACCGCCAGTTAGTTAGCTACTTGTTAGGTAGTTGGCGCCCAGCCCACCGCACCGCAGTCACTGATTTTGGCAGAGATTTTTTCATCCACATTGATCGATGCGAATGAAAAAAAAATCTGTGCCGTTCATTTTTTATTTATTTTTTCAGCCCAGAGGCTGAACGGAAAAAAAAAAATCTCATTACCCGTATGCTCAATATACGGAGAATCGCAGAAACTCCTAATGCTGGCCATACGTGTAATGATTGCGGAGACCCTCAAATGCCAGGGCAGTACAAAAACCCCACATGTGACCCCATTTTAGAAAGAAGACACCCCAAGGTATTCCGTGAGGGGTATGGCGAGTTCATGGAAAATTTTATTTTTTGTCACAAGTTAGTGGAATATGAGACTTTGTAAAAAAAAAAATAAAAAATATCAACTTCCGCTAACTTGTGCCCAAAAAAATTATTTCTACTGCCCTGGCATTTTAGGGGTCCTAAAGCGTGAGAATCCAAATGCGTAAAAATGTCCTGTGAAATTCTAAAGGTACTCATTGGTTTTAGGGCCCCTTTGCGCATCTTGGCTGCAAAATAGTGTCACACATGTGGTATCGCCGTACTCAGGAGAAGTAGGGCGATGTGTTTTGGGGTGTATTTTTATATATACCCATACTTTGTGTGAGAAATATCGCTGTAAACGACAACTTTTTAAATTTTTTTATTCAAAGTTGTCAGTTTACAGAGATATTTCTCTCACCCAACATGGGTATATGTAAAAATACACCCCAAAACACATTGCCCTACTTCTCTTGAGTACGGCGTGTGGTAAGGTGCAAGGTACCGTGGTCGATGGCAGGTACGTGTCACCGAGGTTCCTGGCCTTGGTGAGGTAAGAGCCGGATTTTTTGTGTGTCAGCAGCAGCTAGTGCTGTTTTGACACATTTCTATTTAGTTTGGCTGCAAAGCCGATCCGGGCCGGCTCTTACTGGGAGTAGGCAAAGAGTTGGGTGGGTGCCTATTCCCCACGGTCCAGGCCGTTTTTTCCCGGGCCTTTATAAGACAGCCAGCACCAGCAGGTGGGGTGTGATTGTCCTGGAGCTGCTGTTAGGCTGTGGAATCACTTGAGTTTGGGAATTCTGATCCATTCTGTGCTATGTGGAGTTCTCTGGGCTGGAAGCAAGAGCCCAAGCAAGGAGGAGTGCAGACGGCCTGAAAGCCCGAGGTGGATTGTCCTGCGGCTGGGCTGACAACCAGGTGCGAACCTGCACCTAAAGCCTCCCAGGTGATTGTAACCTGCATTGGACTGTTTTTGTTTTGCCGTACGTTTTCTGTTGTGTGTGAAGTTAACACAAAGTGACTGTATGGACTTTATTATATGCAAGTGTGAATTAAACACTGTTTTGCTGCACTTCCTGGACTCCCTTTTGCCTCTGTACTGCACCCGCACCGCTATCTACCAGAGCGACTCCCCACAGGCGATACCACATGTGTGACACTTTTTTGCAGCCAAGATGCGCAAAGGAGCCCTAAAACCAAGGAGTACCTTTTAGGAGGGCATTTTTACGCATTTTTCTTCTCACGCTTTAGGGCCCCTAAAATGCCAGGGCAGTATAAATACCCCACATGTGACCCCATTTTGGAAAGAAGACACCCCAAGGTATTCGCTGAGGGGCATAGTGAGTCCATGAAAAATTAAACTTTTTGTCAAAAGTTAGCGGAAAAGGGAGACTGTGAAAAAAAACAATAAAAAATCAATTTCCACTAACTTGTGCCAAATTTTTTTTTTCTATGAACTCGCCATGCCCCTCACGGAATACCTTGGGGTGTCTTCTTTCTAAAATGGGGTCTCTTGTGGGGTATTTATACTGTCCTGGCATTTTAGGGGCCCCTAAAGCGTGAGAAGTAGTCTGGAATCCAAATGCGTAAAAATGCCCTGTGAAGTCCTAAAGGTACTCATTGGAATTTGGGCCCCTTTGCGCATCTTGGCTGCAAAAAAGTGTCACTCATGTGGTATCGCCGTACTCAGGAGAAGTAGGGCAATGTGTTTTGGGGTGTATTTTTATATATACCCATATTTTGTGTGAGAAATATCTCTGTAAACGACAACTTTTTAAATTTTTTTATACAAAGTTGTCAGTTTACAGAGATATTTCTCTCACCCAACATGGGTATATGTAAAAATACACCCCAAAACACATTGCCCTACTTCTTCTGAGTACGGCGATACCACATAAGTGACACTTTTAGAGCCTGGATGCGCAAAGGGGCCCAAATTCCAACGAGTACCTTTAGCTTTACATGGCGGCTCACAATTTAGCCCTGCCCAAAATGCCAGAACAGTAAACACACCCCACAAATGACCCCATTTCGGAAAGTAGACACCTGAGGTATTCACTGAGGGGCATAGTGAGTCCGTCTGAGATTTTTTTTTTTGCCAGAAGTTAGCAGAAATGGAAACTTTATTTATTTTTTTTCCTCAGAAAGTGTCATTTTCCGCTAACTTGTGAAAAAAAATGAAATGATACATGAACTCACCAAGCCCCTCCGCGAATACTTTGGGGTGTCTTCTTTCTAAAATGGTGTCATTTGGGGGGTTTTTATACTATCCTGGCATTCTAGCACCTGAAGAAACATGACAGGCGCTCAGAAAGTCAGAGCTGCTTCAAAATGCCGAAATTCACTTTTTTGCACCATAGTTTGTAAACGCTATAACTTTTACCCAAACCAATAAATATACACTTATTGGATTTTTTTTTATCAAAGACATGTAGAACAATAAATTTAGAGAAAAATGTAAATAGAAATGTAGTCTTTTTTTAAACATTTTACAACAGAAAGTTTTGCAAAAATGTCGTTAAATTTTTATTAATAGCAAAAAAAAATTAAAATGTCAGCAACAATGAAATACCACGAAATGAAAGCTCTATAAGTGAGAAGAAAAGGAGGTAAAATTCATTTGGGTGGTAAGTTGTATGACGGAGCAATAAACGGTGAAATTAGTGTAGTGCAGAATTGTAAAAAGTGGCCTGGTCATTAAGGGGGTTTAAGCTAGGGGGGCTGAAGTGGTTAAGTCAATGATGACGGAAAAAACGGATCTGGCGCCCATTGACTTAGAATGGATTTAGTGAAGGACCTGTCCTGTTCATTTGGGATATAATACAACCGGATCTGTTCTAAACGGATGCAGACAGTTGTATTATATACTGGATGCTTTTTTGCTGAACCCATGACAGATACAGCAGGAACGTAGATGTAAACTCAGCCCCAGCTGATTTTTTTTGCAGCCAGATCTCAGCTCTAAAAATAGCTAAATGACAGCAAGTTGTGAAACTATTCTGAGGATTGCTGTCTGCACAGACACGTTGACATTTAGCTAGTTATTTATCAGTCTGTCAATAACTGGGTTAAAATTCTTTTTTTTTTCTGCTGTTATAGCATTTCCGATATTCCAAAAAAATTATATAGTTTCTACTAATCCAATGATTTTTATAATTCCTTACAAAACATCAAAACTGCTTCTCTTATTTGTGACTTGCCTGATGCTTCTTAAGTTTGGCTTTAGTAGTAAAACATTCCCCACATTCTGAACATGAATATGGCTTCTCTCCTGTGTGAATTCTCTCATGTGTAACAAGACTTGATTTCTCTTCAAAACATTTCCCACATTCTGAACATGAATATGGTTTCTCCCCTGTGTGAATTCTCTCATGGGAAACAAGTTCTGATTTTTGTTTAAAACATTTCCCGCACTCTGAACATGAGTATGTCTTCTCTCCTGTATGACTTCTCTCATGTCTTACTAGATGTGATTTCTGTAGAAAAGATTTCCCACATTGTGAACATGAATATGGCTTCTCTCCTGTGTGACTTCTCTTGTGTATAACAAGATATGATTTTGTTGTAAAACATTTCTCACATTCTGAACATGAATATGGCTTCTCTCCTGTGTGAATTCTCTCATGTCTAACTAGAAGTGATTTCTGTAGAAAAGATTTCCCACATTCTGAACATGAATACAGCTTCTCTCCTCTATGACGCCCCTCGTGTTTAACAAGACTTGATTTATCCGTAAAATATGTATTACATTGTGAACATGAATATCGCTTCTCCACTGTGTGAATTCTTCTGTATGTAGAAAAACTTGATCTCTTTGTAAACTCGTTATCACACTTAAACCTTTTACCCCCTTTCTGACCTGTACTTTTGGTAACAATCTGTGATTGGTTAAGAGATGGTTCCTCATGATTAGGGGGATTATGTGATAGAACTGTAGTAGGAAGTCCAGAATGTACATTAACGTTGCCTCCTAACGAGCGCTGCATGATATCTTCACGTTCTACTTTATAATTTGGTTGTAACATAAAGTTTCCTTTAAAATGTTTACTGGTATTCTCTGTGGAGATAAAAAATGGAATTTTTTTATTTATTTTTTGTTAACTCATTTAGTAGACAAACACTGATGTGCAATGTTAGTTTTCCTCCACACTTGTCATACCCTACCCGACATGTTTCACCACTGTGTGGCTTCATCAGGGGAAGTGGGGTATAGCAGTCTATACCCCACTTCCCCTAATGAAGCCACACAGTGGTGAAACATGTCGGGAAGGGTGTAAGATAGTGTAGCGATTAGCATTTTAGGCAGTTTAACAGTGAGCAATATAAGTATAGCGCAAGGGCTATCTGAGGGAAAAATTGTTACAAGTGTATGATTGGCAACCAGCTTTGAATGTGTAATTGGTATGCCTGAGCTTGAGTGTGTGGAGAAGGAAAAAAGATATACACAGTGTCAGTGTGTAATAGCCACTTAGTTTCCAGCTGAGCTGCAGCGTGTGTAACAATGCGAGAAATTTCCAGGGCGGCTAATACAAGCGTGTGAAAATAAAATAGGTCACGCGCAAACAGGCTGTTAAAGGTTAAATTTGACTCCTACTGGTTCACAACACACGCCAGGCTCTTTGAAACAGTCGTTACATGCGTGTGACCAGTAACCAAATTGCAGGCCACACATAGATAGACTGTTAAAGGATGTGGCACCTTTCACTGTGATAAAGATAACACCCAACTCCCACAGACACCTAATTCAGGCTGCAGCACACGGTAGTATCTAACATGCCCCTGTAAATTGCAGTAGTGTGCAAATCATTGACACTATGTAACCTCAATCATCTATACTAATAGTGCACCTGCGGGTGACTGTATTATAGTTCAGATACCACAAGTCCCTTAGTTGCCGCTAGCAACCACTAGTAGCTACTAATTAAATTGGTCTCACTGTTTCTAATATTTATAGATACATTTTTTTCTTTTTCACTTATCAGTTTTAAACAAGAATCAATAAAGATACTGTTAGTTAGAGACCCCTAAAGGGATTTTGTCCAGGTCTTCTGTCCGTTTAGTTTATTGATCTATAGATATATATTGTGACACAGTGAAGGGTCTGTTAGTAGATGGGAGGTATTTTCCTCCCAGCATATGCTGCAGAGTCTGATTGAAACATCAGGCCGGATTTCACTTGATGGTCCGGTGGTCTGTGTTAAAGTTTGAGGCTTGTGCCTGGATGAAGGTTTGTGACCTGTCTAGGGAAGACAGGTCGAGAAAATCCTGGAAACTTTGGTGTGGAGTTGTTTGCAAAGTGTGAACACACACCTGGACTGGGACTCTTTATGCAGAACCTGCAGCACGGTGTGAATGAACACCAGGACTTTGAACTAAGGTGAAGTTGTTTTCGAAGCTGTTTAACCTGCTTGTGTGAATAAAACACTGCAGTCTGAGCAAGAGCTGTTTTTGGTGCCTCTGCTCTGCGTCCACTCACCCTGCCTACCACAGCGAATCCCCACAATATATAAATATATATATATATATTTTTATTTATTTTTTTGTTACAGTTTAGGTTTTCCTTTTGTTTGACTGTGGATAGCGGTCGGGCGGTCTGCTGATGCAAGTTTTATACACACAAAGTTTTGGTGTTAATTCCACGCACTCAATTTTTTAGCTGCAGTCCTAAGAGCAGGAAGATAGGTCCGAACTTCCTAGAATTCAAACATAAAAAGGAATTAAAGTATTAGGTCTGCGCTATAGTCTTAAGTAGAGGATTGCACAAAACTACCGATTCCTTCGGTGGTTCCTTCACTTGGTCTTCAGTTTATTTTTTCTTTTATAACCTCCTCTTCAATCTCTGTACCGACCAGCAGCAAGCCCTTCATTTCCTCCCCAGTATACAGATTTGCCGGCAGCGGCCATTTCCGTATATACCTTTTAAAGAGGAAACTAACATATAGCAGACGCGTAGGTAAAAGCAATCGATATCTTTTATTCTACTCACAGAATTTTCTATTTCAGTATCGCATACACAATAAAAATATCACCCAACCCGGGTTTCTCTCCTGCTTCGTCTGGGGCGTCTCCATTTGAATCTATTCGGGCGGCTTTTATAGCCACATCTTACAAGTCACATGACTTAACCCCTTACATTTCTTCACCTAATTCTCTATCTTATAACAATGTGTTTCACTTTTACTTTTTAATCATACATACATAAAATTATCTGTATCTTTACAATAAATACTATCCTTTCTAAATCATATTAAAGGGGTTATCCAACTTATAGAAATTTAGGCTAATGTGCATTATATTTATATGTTAAACAACTTTGTAATTCACTTACATTATTAACGATGCCCTGTTTATCGTCTGCAGATTAGTGTGTTGTTATCTCTGACTCCGGCGGTGACGTCTCGTTTACAGGCTGCTCCGTGCTTGAGGGAGTGGCCCCGCTCTGTAAACGAAACATCAGAGCCGTTGGTTCACGCCCCCCTCCCACTTTCGTCTCACAGCATCGGCTCCAGTAAGGGATCGCGCATGCGCAATCCTTACCAGAGCCGTGCTGTGTCATAAGAGAGAGAGAAAGGGCGGGCACCAAAGGCTGTAAGACTGCGGCTCAATCTGTCAGCACGGCTCTGGTAAGGATCGCGCATGCGTAACAGCGGAACACAACACAATGGAAAGTATAAGTATTGCCGCTCCTTAACTCTGCGTTGCGTGCCATATAGTGAAGCATATGAAAAGCATGCTTCTTCACGGTCACTTAATGTGTGACGCACTGCATGCATTGGCCTTTACGCTTACAGTAGAGAAGTAATAATTATAACTTTTTGTGAATTTGGACATTTAAACTTGCTTTTTTTTTTATTATTTCAATTGAAATTCAGTAGGAGTCGGGGTCGGTTCATTTTTGCCGACTCCGACTCCAGGTACCCAAAATTGCCTCCGGCTCCTCGACTCTGACTCCACAACCCTGGTTAAAGGGCAGGTTTTTTTCTCCCAAGCTATGAGCTCTGTGCTGCGATTGGCCAGCGCTACAGCCTGGGAGAAGGAACAACGGCAGACTCCGCCCAGTATAATAACCGAGTCACGGAACATACCAGGGGACATAGCGGGAGAACGGAGCGGCGCCCAGGGATAATAGTGCAGGGAGATCCCTCGGCGCCGCTCTCCATGTCACGATACTTAGTTCATATTTTTTTCCCACACGAAAGGTCCTCTTTAAGTCATGTGACTTTTAAAATCTGGCTATAAAACCCACCCAAATAGATTCAAATAGAGACGTCCCAGACGAAGCAGGAGCGAAACCCGGATCGGGCAATATTTTTATTGTGTATGCGATAGTGAAAGATTAAATTCTGTGAGTAGAATAAAATATATCGATTGCTTTTACCTGCGGGTCTGCTCTGTTAGTTTCTTCTTTCAAAGGTATATACGGAAATGGCCGCTGCTAGCAAATCTGTATACCGGGGAGGAAATGAAGGGCTTGCTGCTGAAGAGGAGGTGATAGAAGAAAAAATAAACTGAAGACCAAGTGAAGGAACCACCGAAAGGGATCGGTAGTTTTCTGCAATCCTCTACTTAAGACTATAGCGCAGACCTAATACTTTAATTCCCTTTTATGTCTGTTGATGCAGATTATATGTAAGTAACCTGATATATCAGATGCTTATTGTTTGGGCTAGGAAAAAAGTTGAAGAAACAGTGGTTATGTTTTTTATGACACAACTGTTATGCTGTCTGTAACTCTCTGTACTGTATGGCTTCCATACTTTATTTCTTTAAGTAAACGTTCCTTTAAAAAAAACAGTAGTTGTCCTGTGGACAGATTCTCCCACTTCAGTTGTGGGTCTCCGCAGCGCCTCAGGGGTGAACATGGGCCTCTTGGCTGCTTCTCTAATTAATGCAATAGTACTTTGTGTTTCTTCATCACATAAATCCAAATAACATACATTTAAGTTTGATACGTTAAAATGTGAAAAGTTCAGGTGGTATATATACTATTTCAAGGCATTGTATATCCCTGACACATAATCCTGAATAGTCAGAGACAAATGCAATGGCTGCAAGATCCGATTTATATAAAAGGTAAACATAAGACTCTTTCTGCAGAGAACAGTGTAGTTTACCATACCGGCCCGACAGATACCAATAGGAGACACTTACCATACGGCAGGAGAACTCCTCCATTACATGTCACTGCACACACGTGTATACACTGCACATGACGGCTCTTACCCTGTGATATAAGAGGCTGGTGCTCCTCCATTACATGTCACTGCACACACGTGTATACACTGCACATGACGGCTCTTACCCTGTGATATAAGAGGCTGGTGCTCCTCCATTACATGTCACTGCACACACGTGTATACACTGCACATGACGGATCTTACCCTGTGATATAAGAGGCTGGTGCTCCTCCATTACATGTCACTGCACACACGTGTATACACTGCACATGACGGCTCTTACCCTGTGATATAAGAGGCTGGTGCTCCTCCATTACATGTCACTGCACACACGTGTATACACTGCACATGACGGCTCTTACCCTGTGATATAAGAGGCTGGTGCTCCTCCATTACATGTCACTGCACACACGTGTACACACTGCACATGGCGGCTCTTACCCTGTGATATAAGAGGCTGGTGCTCCTCCATTACATGTCACTGCACACACGTGTATACACTGCACATGACGGCTCTTACCTTGTGATATAAGAGGCTGGTGCTCCTCCATTACTTGTCACTGCACACACGTGTATACACTGCACATGACGACTCTTACCTTGTAATATAAGAGGCTGGTGCTCCTCCATTACATGTCACTGCACACACGTGTATACACTGCACATGACAGCTCTTACCCTGTGATATAAGAGGCTGGTGCTCCTCCATTACATGTCACTGCACACACGTGTATACACTGCACATGACGGCTGTTACCCTGTGATATAAGAGGCTGGTGCTCCTCCATTACATGTCACTGCACACACGTGTATACACTGCACATGACGGCTCTTACCTTGTGATATAAAAGGCTGGTGCTCCTCCATTACATGTCACTGCACACACGTGTATACAATGCACATGACGGCTCTTACCTTGTGATATAAGAGGCTGGTGCTCCTCCATTACATGTCACTGCACACACGTGTATACACTGCACATGACGGATCTCACCCTGTGATATAAGAGGCTGGTGCTCCTCCATTACATGTCACTGGACACACGTGTATACACTGCACATGACGTCTCTTACCTTGTGATATAAGAGGCTGGTGCTCCTCCATTACATGTCACTGCACACACGTGTATACACTGCACATGACGGCTCTTACCTTTTGATATAAGAGGATGGTGCTCCTCCATTACATGTCACTGCACACACGTGTATACACTGCACATGACGGCTCTTACCCTGTGATATAAGAGGCTGATGCTCCTCTATTACATGTCACTGCACACACGTGTATACACTGCACATGACGGCTCTTACCCTGTGATATAAGAGGCTGGTGCTCCTCCATTACATGTCACTGCACACACTGCACATGACGGCTCTTACCCTGTGATATAAGAGGCTGGTGCTCCTCCATCATGGCCTCCTTGTACAGATCCCTGTGTCCTTCTATATACTCCCACTCCTCCATGGAGAAATAGACAGTGACGTCCTGACACCTTACAGGAACCTGACAACACAATGACACCGTCATCACCCAGACCCTCCAGTGCTGTTACTGGAGAATTTCCCAGCATTCCCAGCAGTGTCACCTCTCCAGTCAGCAGCTCCATCATCTTGTGGGTGAGCTCTAGGATCTTCTGCTCATGTATCAGGGGTGAGGGGAGGCTCTGTGATGGGGGAGGGGTCCTGCTCCGCCCTCCTGACTCCTGGAGATGGATGATGGGAGTCACACAGTCCCCCGATGTCTTCTTCACTATTGTGTACTCCTGTGGATGGAGAGAGACACTTAGGGAATAAACCCTTCAGGGGCCATGTGCTCTCCTCCGGCCTCTCCTCCTGGTACAACGTGCCTACTTACCTCCTCATGGCTCCTACATGACTATTGGTCATTGGTCACATGACACATCACTCATACTGGGGCTGATCTTCAGGTTCTCCGTCACTTGGAAGGTCTGGGGGCCGTTCTCCAGGACCCTGGACTCTTCCTATCACTTCCTATGATGGATTCTCCTTCCCGATGTCTGACTTGTTACAGAATACAATACAGAGGAGAGAAATCTAGAGAAGTTTACCTCTCCGCTCAGCAGGGAGATGATCTCCAAGGTGAGGTCTAATATTCTTCTGCTGATCTCCTTCCCGTCCATCCTCGGGGGTCATTCAGGAGAAGAGGAGAGAACTGGAGGAGCTGGAGGCTTCTAGTGCTGCAGGCGCCTTTATGAGAAGAGGAGAGGAAATCATCCAGGGGACAAGACCAGATGTCACCTCCAGAACCGCACGTCCTGAGCCTGGAGGGGCCCCCACCACATGGATTCCAGGGGCCCCAACATGGAGATCTCTGGTGGCTCCACAGGAGATAAGTGTCTGATAGATGCAGGTCCCACCTCTGGGCTGTGCTCAGCTGTGTCCAGAACTCCTAGAGAAGAGACTGGAGAGAGCTGAGCTCAGGCCGGACCCCCCCCCCCCCCTTCATTCTTCTCCTGGAGGCAGGGGCCCCTCACCAGGACAGTCAGGGGCCAGCGAATGATGACAACTCCCACTATCCCCACTACTCCCCCCATCATACTAAGCTGAGGAGCGGAGAAGGATTCCTTGTGTGTAATGGAGGAGAATCTCCAGAGGTGACATGTCTGAGCTCTCCACCACACTGTCTCCTCACAGCTCATCTTACCTGCAGGCTGGAGGAATGGCTGATACCAGAGAGAACAAGAGCCCTGACTACCGACCAGGACCTGCCCAGTATCTGCTGCACTGCCAGAGCTGAAGGACCTGGGGGGATGTCACTGTCATGTGATCAGTGCAGGGGGCGGAGCTCAGCGGTGGGGAGAAGAGGTGGTAAAGGACCTGTGATGACATCATCGTCATGTGACCAGTTCAGGGGGTTGGGACTCAGCAGTGGAGAGGCTAAGAGGTCGTGATGTCACTGTCATGTGATCCGTTCAAGGGGGCGGGGCTTAACATTTAATATGAGTTTGTGAAGGATTTGGGGTGATGTTGCCCTCATGCGATTAGTGTAGGGGGCGGAGCTCTGCCGTGCAGATGAGAATGGGGTAAAGGACCTGTCATGAGGTTATGTTTTGTGATTACTGTTGGAGGGGGCGGAACTGAGCAGTAGTGAGGAAAAGGGCTGGTATTAGTCACGTGAAATAATGGGCGGAGCTTTATACGGAGGTGGGGAAGTGGAGAACGGAAGTGTTTGGTGTTTTTTCTATTTTTATAAAGTCCGGGAAATGCTGAGTGTTGTAGTTCTATCTTCATTCTCTCTCCGTATAATGTCCTGTGATATCCTATAATAACAGCCTGGACCAGCTGGGAGTTGTAGTTCTCTCCACTGATATCCTATAACAGCCTGGACCAGCTGGGAGTTGTAGTTCTCTCCACTGATATCATATAACAGCCTGGACCAGCTGGGAGTTGTAGTTCTCTCCACTGATATCCTATAACAGCCTGCACCAGCTGGGAGTTGTAGTTCTCTCCACTGATATCCTATAACAGCCTGGACCAGCTTGGAGTTGTACTTCTTTGATATAATTATGCCTTGGACACTGCAAGTAATCTTTTCTGATATAATAGCAGCCTGGACATGATGGGAGGTGTAGTTCTCTCCTCTGATATCCTATAGCTGTAATGGCGAAGCTCCGCCTCTGGTAAAACTACGACTGCTAAGATGCACATTTGCTTGGCTGTTCTCAGAACTCCATAGAAATAGATGGAGCATGCTGGGAGTCGTAGTTTTGCCACACACAGCCGCCTCCGTCCCTGCCCTCCCTGGACACCGCCACACACAGCTGCCTCGGTCCCTGCCCTCCCTGGACACCGCCACACACAGCTGCCTCGGTCCCTGCCCTCCCTGGACACCGCCACACACAGCCGCCTCCGTCCCTGCCCTCTCTTGACACCGTCACACACGGCCACCTCTGTTCCCGCCCGCCCTGGACCCCGCCACACACAGCCGCCTCCGTTCCCGCCCTCCTTTGACACCGCCACACACAGCCGCCTCCGGCCCTGCCCTCCCTGGACACCGCCACACACAGCTGCCTCCGTCCCTGCCCTCCCTGGACACCGCCACACACAGCCCCCTCCGTCCCTGCCCTCCCTGGACACCGCCACACAGCCGCCTCCGTTCCTGCCCTCCCTGGACGCCGCCACCCACAGCCGCCTCCGTCCCTGCCCTCCCTGGATACCGTCACACAGAGCCGCCTTCGTCCTTGCCCTCCCTGGACACTGCCACACACAGCCACCTCCGTCCCTGCCCTCCCTAGAGATCGCCACACACAGCCGCCTCCTTCCCTGCCCTCCCTGGAGACCGCCACACACAGCCGCCTCCGTCCCTGCCCTCCCTGGACACTGCCTCACACAGCCGCCTCCGTCCCTGCCCTCCCTGGAGACCGCCACACACAGCCGCCTCCGTCCCTGTCCCTCTGTGAGGTGACTTGTTGAATCAGACATCCTCCACTTACAGTTTACGCATCAGACACCCAGGAGTTAATCAAGTAGTCTTTTAATCCGGAGATTGTATTACAAGATATGCAGGGAATCCAGATGGTAAAAGAATTATGCCTCTAATAATCTCCTTGATAAGAAAATGAGATACACAGATTCACCTCAGATTTTCCTCAGAATCTACTCAGAATTAGAGCACACAAAACAGCAATGCATGACAGGGTAAACAGGAAGTGGCTAGACTGAACCAACTAGAAGCAGAAACAGAGGGGAGAAGAGAGGAGCATACCAATACACAATTCAAGATACTGAAACAGAACACTCCCCGTCTGGTATCGGTAGATACCACTATGTATATGCATACAATGGAATTGTATAAATAACAATGAATAATGTCCATAAACCTGAAAAGGAACATGCAATGAACATTTATTCAAACCAAAAAAGGATATATCTTCAGTTCAGACCATAGAGCTGGTGCTGGAAACAGTCCTAGAAGGTGATGAGCATCTCTGGTAGAAGGAATCTCAATGGAAGTTCTTTGAACCCGAACTGGAAACGACTTTAGTAATAAGTCCAGTAGGCCAGTCGAGACGATCAACTTGTTTGTCTCTTAACAGAACAAAATCTCCTTCCTTTATATTGGGCCTTGGTTCTTGCCACCTTCTGCATTCTTGCTAGAGGCAGAGGTACTTTCTTCTCCACCTTTTCCAGAACTGACTGGCGAGATGTTGTACCTGCTTCCACCAAAACTTATAAAGGTTGTGCTCTTTGAAAACGCCAGATGGCACAGGAATATTTCCTATCTTTACTGGTTTAATCTTGAGTGATCTTATATGCACCCCATATGTGGATTTCTTCTTTTTTACTACAGGATATTGTCTGTTGCTTTCATTGGAAGCTGAGCGAGACTTGGTTCTCCTTGATCTTGCCAAAGTTATAGAGCGAGAGCGCTTATTTTGTGAGGCTGATTTAGATGTAGATTGCTTTCTGTCTATGGATCGTGAACGCGAATGCTCATGTCTGCTTTTCACTTCTCAAATGGGATCTGTCTTTGTACATACGGACTTGGGTTGTTGACATGCAGTATTTGTCATGGACATTGGTAGGGAACTTTTCCCTGTGGTTTCCAGAAAAGGCTGAGCAATATGAAGGTGCTCATCCGTTGAAGACTGGGAAGAACTATGATCCTCTTGGGTGCAATTAACAACTGCAGATGGAACTGAAGGTTCTTGCAAAGTATCTGAAATGAACTCTTCCTGTGTTGAAGGAACCTCCTTTATAGAACATTCAGAAGATACTTCTTTTACAGAATTAAACTCATTGTCAAACAGTAGGCTGGAAGGCTCAAGTTTCTGCTGTATCTCATGATACTACATGAATCAGAAGGCTTGTTGTCAGTGATGATATAGGATTCATTATGATAAACTGTGTGAGGACTGCAAAGCTGGGAAGGGCTTGAAGAGGGCTCTAATTGAAATCCTGAAGGCCTTTCTACAAGCTGCCCTTCTGTCCAGGAACATTCTTCTGCAGCTGACTCCTTGGGATTTAGGCTGCTTTCTGATGTTTTTAGAATATTTGGGCAGGGCATATCTTGCACATAGTAGTGGTTAGGACACTCTCTGAAGTAAGAAGTTTGCCACCCTATTAATACTTCAGTTCTGAAGGAGTGTACTTGGCAGGGTCTGCGGGTTCTGTCCAGACATACATCCCCCACGATGATCCAACCCACTGTAAGTTTCTGGGCATGTGGAGCGTTGAAAGGGCCATTACGAAGTTCAAGGACCTTATGAGCCTCAAGAATGTCTCTACCTAGCAAGAGTAAGATCTCAGCACGGTTATCAAGGGGAGGAATCTCTCTGGCTATGTTCCTGAGATGAGGGTGATGCTGTGCGGCTTCAGGTGTGGGAATCTCATCCCTTGTGTCCGGTGTAACGTGGTATCTCCCTACTTCGTGCGATTTCCCTACCTGTCGCGCCGGAAGTGACGTTGTAGGCGTTCCTGGCGTTTGGATGATCTGCACATGCGCAAAAGGGCAATATACACGCATTATATAGGGTGGTCTGCCCAGTATATGGGGGGGCTATCTACGCAGTACATTGGGGGGGTCTGGGAAGACCACCCTATATAATGCGTATATATAGGTATACATATATATATATATATATATTTATCTAACAGAAAAAATGGCCATCTGATCTCCCCTAGGCGCTTGCGCACTGGGCCGTAATATGTCCCTACCGTGGCTCTCCAGTGCATGCGCAGTGTCCCTGTGCAGCCAGAATTGCGATGTGAGATTTTCCCATCCCTTGCCCTTTTGCGCATGCGCAGATCGTCCAAACGCCAGGAACGCCACAACGTCACTTGCGCCAGGAACGCTACAACGTCACTTGCGGCGCGACAGGTAGGAAAATCGCACGAAGTAGGGAGATACCACGTTACACCGGCAATTTGTCACACTCAATAAGGGTTGGAAGAGAGAGTTTCTTATCTCCTTTAATGGGCTTCAAGGTGAAACCATTAGCTTGTCTTCCTGAGGTTGTCACAAGACCAGAGCATGTTCGTAGGGTGTAGTCTCTCTCTCTATCCTGAACAGATCAAAGAACTTAGGGCTAGCTAGGGAATGATTACTTTGGTGATCTAGAATAGCATACATTCTTATGGTCTTCTCTGGTTGTGCAGCAGGAAACACATCCACGAGGCAAATCTTAGAACAAGACTTACCGCACACAAGTCCTTCTCCACATACCTTTGTGCATCTGGGTGTGACGGTTGTGGTTGGTTGGTCGGTCGGCACTCTCCCCGCCATGACTCTCCCTGCCTTGATCGGAATGGGGCTTGTGCCAGTTAACTGGTTCTAGGTTCCGCCTGATTGGTTCCGGGTGAACAACGGTCATGTGTAGATCACTATTACATTCAGAACACTTGCCTGGAACCTTACAGTCTCTGGCGAAATGCTCAGTGGATGCACAGCATCTGAAGCAGATATTATGACTCCTTAGGAACTCCTTACGTTCCTCAAAGGGCTTTGCTATGAAGACACGGCATTTCCTTAAAGGATGTGGTTGATCATGGATAGGGCAATGATGATTGGGTTCCTTGGGGCTTTCATTTCCATTGTTAGTAGTGGGCACAACCCCTGTCTTTCTTACTGAAATTAGACCTGTAGGGTTTCTCTGTCTGGGACTTAATGTCTCGTGTCTCTGTTTAGTAGAGCCAAAGATGTTGGTTCCCAAGGTGTTGAAGCTCGGATCGTTTTTAGCTCTAGCTAAGTCCTTGATAAACTTACAGAAGAATGAAAATGGTGGAAGGGAACACGATGTTGCTCCTTGTATTTTGAACCTGTTGTTGCCCATTGGTCTTGAATATTGAGGGGTAATTTCTCCACGATCAGGCCCACACCATGGGAGGTATCAAGAAAGCTGAGACCTGGTAGCTGCGGGTCTCCCTTGACGATTTCAAACTCAAGAAGAAGATCGCTTAATTCCTGGAACCCTTGGCGGTCTGTATTGGATAATCCAGATAAGTCGTATAGTTGTTTAAATAAGGCACGTTCAACTACTTCCGAGCCGCCGTATGTCTGCTCTAATCTTTCCCATGCGAGACGAAGGCCTTTGACTGGTTCGTAGATATGAACAGTTTTGAGTCTCTTAACACAGTTTGATGACCATGGACCTAGCCATCTAATTAGTAAATCAAGTTCATGCATAGGCGGTACACCAAGGGTTTGAACTGTTGTCTTGAAGGTGGCCTTCCAACTTCTATAGTTCTCTGGGCGATCATCAAAGTTCGTAAGGCTAGTACTGATGAGGTCCCTGAGAATGAGGTACTTAGCGATTTCTGATGTGTTATTTCTTTCATGCATCATGGCGATGGGAACTTCTCCCTCGCTGGTGTTGTTGGCACCATCTGATACCCTCTGTTTGGGGGCTGGAAGATGGAATGGAGTGGCAGCTGGGTTGAGCGTAAATGAAAGCTTCAGATCTGGTAATCTTGGCGCCAGCGTCTTGGTTGCTATGTAACTAGTCTCAGGAGGTTTTAATGTGATTTGATGAGCTTGAAGCGGCTTGGTCTCTAATGGCGTCTGAAATACTGTGTAAGGTGCCAGAGGTTTTAAAGAAAGAGAAATGTCCACTGGACTGGGCTCAACTGTATAGTTATTAGCTGCCTCTTTTTCTACTCGCATGAGTTCAGCAGGCTGGCGTGCAGAGGCCAAATCTTCTGGTGCAAATGCATTGACTTTGCTTTGGTCTAGGATGAATTGCAGGGTATGGCCTTCTGAGTCATTAGATATCTTGGACATAGGATGATAAGCTTCTTCTTCTTCAGCAGCTTCTTCAAGAACTCTGAGTTCAGCCATGGCTGCTGCTTCTTCCCTTTCCTTCTGAAGGACCTCCAACTCAGCTTCGGCCTTGGCTTTGGTCGCTTGCGCCTGAGCCTGTATAGCTGCTTGATTAGCTTGGGATAGCGCTTGTGTCTCTGCGACTTGTGCCTTAATGGCTGCTTCCTTTCTAATGCAGTGAGCTTGTACCTTTGCTGCTTCCGCTTTTGTGCGTGCCAACACCAATGAGGTACTCAGCGAAGAGTGCTGTGAGCGAGACCTTAGCGATGAGGACTGAGCAATAGATTTCGAGGAACGGGATGAAGCCTTGGAGTGCCTTGAAAGGTTAGAATGGCGGGACGCAGTTTCATATTGTTGTGATATCTTGTCCTCTAGCATTGACTTGACTGCCATAAATCTGCTATATCTTTCATCATTAAGTGCAGTGTGGGTCTTTAATTCTAGGATGAATTCCTCTGAGTTGAGACTTGATAACAGAGAAGAATATTTTTCAGACAGTCTATTATAACTATCATAGGTCTTATTCAATTTTGTACACATGGCCTTTAATTGATCTTCATTATAGCCTGATCCATGTGCTGCATCTATACATTGTTCAGTCTTTTCCCACAAAATAGATAAATTCTTGTATATCTCAATTTTGTCGGTTAAGAGGGCCTCATCATAGGAATCGTAATTCTGGAGCAGACTAATTTTTTGGTAAAAGACTCATCTTTTTGCAACAAGTCTAATATTTTCAGTAAAAGAATTTTTCAAATAAAAGAATAATTTTTCAAAGCAAAAACGACTTTCAACTTGTAGGTAATTCTACTGTGCGGAGCATCAGTTTATTTGCGATGAGAAAGGACACCACTAAACCGTAGTGGACAGTAGACAACAAGGTAGATAATACAGGTTTGGCGCAGTATACCGCAGTTCGAAGGAGTGAATGGCGACACCTATATTATATCATTATTATACATAACATGTGACCTCACAAATACTTTACTATTCATAACTACTGGTGAACATCAGCCGCACCTCCAACATCTTCTAGGTGGACACCAGTTTCTTGTCACAACCAGGTCCTGTGTAAATAATTAATTCCCTAATATTCTCCACTTTTAGTCGAGTCTCCATTCTTCTTCTCCGAGGAGACATATGGACCATTAACACTTTATTTATTACCTATTCCAACACCAAGGGTCAAACATCATCATAAACTGATCTCATGGCTCGTCCTAATCAGAAGGACATGGGAGCTCTACTTTCTCAGTAACAGTTTATCAGTAAGCAATTTAACTCTTTATTAAGCTTTAAGGGTTGTCCGGTCCCAAAATCAAAATTCAGTTTTTGTGCTCCTAACACCCCTCTACATGCATACATAAACCCCCAATACCTGTTTTTCATTTTTGTGCTTTTTTCCGCTGTTTGTGCTTCAGAATCTCCTGTGTGAAGCCTAGAATGTATTGGCTTCTTTGAGGCAGAGCTGTTTACATTCTTCAGTTTCCTGTTTAGTTCTTTCCTAACTTTATTGATACACAAGCCTGGCTGCAGTGCACAGAGATGAGTCACAGGCTGGAGCCGCCCCCGCAATGCTCTGTCTGCAGCAGCCACACCCACTATAACTATAAGACAGGAATCTATTTCTCACCCACTATCTAAATGTGATACAGCCTGCTGAGCGGTGTATCTAATCCCATCACTGACTGTCCATAGGCTCTGCCCCCACATCTGTATCTAATCCTATCCTGTATGATACTGCCTGCTGAGCGGTGTATCTAATCTCATCACTGACTGTCCATAGCAGGGGTCCTCAAACTACGGCCCGCGGGCCACATGCGGCCCGCCGAGGAAACTGATCCGGCCCGCCGGGTGTTTCTCACGGCTGGGCAGGGTGCTGCCAACCCCTCCCAGCAGAGACGCGAGGGGGCTGCGGCGGACGAAGAGAGGGACTGACAGTGTTGTGCGGCCGAGCTCTGTCTGGTCCGCGGTACAGGAACTTTTGTTTCCTGTATCCTGTACCCGGCCGGACTGACAGGAAGTGCTCACTTACTGTGCGCTTTCTATCAGTCGGCCGGGTACAGGAAACAAATGCTACTGTACCGCGGACCTCACAGAGCTCGGCCACGCTACACTAGGGGGGGGTGAGTAATTTATGAGCTGTGTGACAAGGTGATGAGGAGGGGCGCTAAGTAAAAGAGAGACAAGAAGGGGGGGAGTGACAACGGAGGGGGGCTGAGAAAGAGTGACAAGGGAGGGAGCGGGCCTGAAAAATGAAAGTGACAAGGGAGGGGGGCTGAGAAATGAGAGTGACAAGGGAGGGGGGCTGAGAAATGAGAGTGACAAGGGAGGGGTCTGAGAAATGAGAGTGACAAGGGAGGGGGGCTGAGAAATGAGAGTGACAAAGGAGAGGTCTGAGAAATGAGAGTGACAAGGGAGGGGTCTGAGAAATGAGAGTGACAAGGGAGGGGGCTGAGAAATGAGAGTGACAAGGGAAGGGGACTGAGAAATGAGAGTGACAAGTCAGGGAGGCTGAGAAATGAGAGTGACAAGGCAAGGAGGCTGAGAAATGAGAGTGACAAGGCAGGGAGGCTGAGAAATGAGAGTGACAAGGGAGGGGTCTGAGAAATGAGAGAGACAAAGGAGAGGTCTGAGAAATGAGAGTGACAAGGGAGGGGTCTGAGAAATGAGAGTGACAAGGGAGGGGGACTGAGAAATGAGAGTGACAAGGCAGGGAGGCTGAGAAATGAGAGTGACAAGGGAGGGGGGAATGAGAGTGACAAGGGAGGGAGGGGTCTGAGAAATGAGAGTGACAAGGGAGGGGGCTGAGAAATGAGAGTGACAAGGGAGGGGGCTGAGAAATGAGAGTGACAAGGGAGGGGGGGAATGATTCCCATTAAAATACTGGTAAATATATACAATTACTTATAGTTAAACTATAGTCCGGCCCTCCAACGGTCTGAGGGACCGTGAACTGGCCCCCTGTTTAAAAAGTTTGAGGACCCCTGGTCCATAGGCTCTGCCCTCACATGTGTATCTAATCCTATCCTGTATGATACTGCCTGCTGAGCTGTGTATCTAAACCCTCATGCACACAACCGTATTCATTTTGCGATCCACATTTGTTGCAGTCCCTTTGAGTTCTATGGATTCGAGGACCTCATTTTGAGGACCAGAATAGGACATGTTCTGTCTTTACTGGAACTGTCCTATTCTGGTCCTCATAATGCAGATCGAAAACCCATAGAACTCAATGGGACTGCAAAAGAATGTGAATCGCACACGGACAGTAACCTTATTTAGTGGATCCGCGACTTGCACACCGCAATACTGTGCACGAGCCCTATCACTTATACTGAGCGCCCATAACAGTGACCTCCACAGTGCCCCCATAACAGTGCCATCCACAGTGCCCCCATAACAGTGACCTCCACAGTGCCCCCATAACAGTGACATCCACAGATCCCCCATAACAGTGTCATCCACAGTGCCCCCATAACAGTGCCATCCACAGTGCCCCCATAACAGTGACATCCACAGTGCCCCCATAACAGTGACATCCACAGATCCCCCATAACAGTGTCATCCACAGTGCCCCCATAACAGTATCATCCACAGATCCCCCATAACAGTGTCCTCCACAGATCCCCATAACAGTGTGTCATCTACAGATCCCTTATAACAGTGTCATCCACAGATCCCCCATAACAGTGTCATCCACAGATCCCCCCCCCATAACAGTGCCATCCACAGATCCCCCATAATAGTGTGTCATCCACAGATTCCCCAGAACAGTGTCATCCACAGATCCCCCATAACAGTGTCATCCACAGATCCCCCATAACAGTGTCCTCCACAGATTCCCCAGAACAGTGTCATCCACAGATCCCCCATAACAGTGTCATCCACAGATCCCCCATAACAGTGTCATCCACAGATCCCCCATAACAGTGTCATCCACAGATCCCCATAACAGTGTCATCCACAGATCCCCCATAACAGTGTGTCATCCACAGATCCCCATAACAGTGTCATCCACAGATCCCCCATAACAGTGTGTCATCCACAGGTCCCCCATAACAGTGTCATCCATAGATCCCCATAACAGTGTCATCTACAGATCCCCCATAACAGTGTCATCCACAGATCCCCCATAACAGTGCATCATCCACAGATCCCACATAACAGTGTGACATCCACAGATCCCTCATAACAGTGCCATCCACAGATTCCCCATAACAGTGTCATCCACAGATCCCCATAACAGTGTGTCACCCACAGATCCCCCATAACAGTGTGACATCCACAGATCCCCCATAACAGTGACATCCACAGATCCCCCATAACAGTGATATCCACAGATCCCCCATAACAGTGTCTCCCACAGATCCTCCATAACAGTGATATCCACAGATCCCCCATAACAGTGTCTCCCACAGATCCTCCATAACAGTGATATCCACAGATCCTCCATAACAGTGTCATCCACAGATCCTCCATAACAGTGATATCCACAGATCCCCATAACAGTGTCATCCACAGATCCCCCATAACAGTGACATCCACAGATCCCCCATAACAGTGTCATCCACAGATCCCCATAACAGTGTCATCCACAGATCCCCCATAACAGTGACATCCACAGATCCTCCATAACAGTGTCATCCACAGATCCCCCATAACAGTGACATCCACAGATCCTCCATAACAGTGTCATCCACAGATCCCCCATAACAGTGACATCCACAGATCCCCCATAACAGTGATATCCACAGTGCCCCTTGTAACAACTCGGGGTCATTTAGCTCTTCCAGATTGCTGTCTTATCACCTTAGACAGTTGGCAAACATCAAGAAGCCGCTCCACCACTGTAGATTCAGGTGCAAACTGACCACGACCAGCTTTATTGTCATAACAGCAGTACAAAGAAATCAGAGAAATAAACCTTAGCTGTCTGGCCGCTTACTACACAGTTTATCTTTTCCCTCTCTAGCGGGACCCAGCTCCCGAAAACACGTCACCAGTGCTTACCCCCAGGGCCGGTGCAAGGAGTTTGCCGCCCTAGGCAAAAGAAAAGTTTGCTGTCCCTCCCCATGTGACATCACAATGCCCCACCCACATGATCTGCCATATTAAATAACGCCAGTGCCGCAGTGCCGCCGTGTTTACATTCAAAATCCTGCAGGGACAGGCTATAAACACCAGAGCCATTACATTAAGCTGCAGTGGTTCTGGGGACTATACTGTCCTTTTAATGTGAGGTAAATCAGAGACTAGTGCCAGGAATAATACACTAGATCGCCTCCTTACACCCAGATGAGGATGATGATGGGCTCTGGCTGCAGTCTGGCTCTGCTGGTCTGGTGTAGAACGGACTCTCTGGAGGCCGTCTGTAACTGTGGTCACAAAAATCAGTGTTCTGCGAGAACGGGAAGCAGCTCCATTTGTTGGGGCCCTTTACACAGCTCAAGGTCTGGGCCCCATAGGGTCCACCCATAAGTCCACCTACATGTTCCACCCATGAGTTTGTTCACAGTTGATGAAGTGTGTAGGGGATGTGTTATGTGTTTGCTGTATCGAATCTAATGTGTGTGTTTATGGGATGTAGTGTATAGGGATACCAGTGTGTGTCTTTCTCCCCCCTCCCTTGTCACTCTCTTCCTCTCACGTCACTCTCTTCCTCCCCCCTCCCTTTCTCCACTACCCCTCCCTCCCTTGTCACTCTCTTTCTCCCCCCCCTCCCTTGTCACTCTCTTTCTCCCCCCCCTCCCTTGTCACTCTTTTTCTCCCGCCCTCCCGAATACAGTTTTCGCTAACAGGACGTATTAGGTATACATTTCTTTGCACTTTACAATGATATAGAATTAGATTGAATTTTATGCGGCAGTCATAGTGATGGAGCATAAAATATATATTTTTTTCATAGACTTATTTATTCACTACAAATACAAATTTGATAGGATGGTGCCAGCGGCAGCAGTGCCAGTAGCAGTGACAATACAAGATCCTATTGATACCCTGTCATTGGAATAAGTACACTTTACACCATGCAATGACGATCAACTCATAGGCGACTGCACTGTACCAAGTATCAATTTACTTGCACTGCCCACAGGGTGTTAAATAAGACCACGCTGTAACACTAAATCACAGTAACTGGCTTACAGACATGGTTGCCTGTTGAGACTGAGTCTGACGTCTATGTATAAGTGAACATATTAATTACTAATGGCGCAGCTGGTGAACAAGATGCACAGGGCCATTACACTGAGTCTGCACTGTCCCTGCACTCTCCCTATGATCTCCCTACACTGTCCCTATCTAATATTCTACAATTAAAAGCTTTCTGCAACTCTGTCCCTAGCGCTTGTCAGGTCTCTCCCTATGTTCAGCTCACAGTAAAATGGCCAGACTGCATGAGATGAGGCTTTTTAAGGGGCTGGATCTCTGTGGGTTGGCTGGCTGCAAGATATTATGGGTGATCACACATTCCCAGGCTTCTTACTTTCACCTTGTAACATGTGTAGTTGCCATTTTAGTAAAAAAAATGATTTGTTACCACGAAATGCAATTCCTTAAGAATTTAATTTTTCCCAAACTTCAGAAAAATTCCACTTCAGATGCTTCTATTCACTCATCTCTAATCAGAATCTTCTGACTGATTCATTATAATCAGGAAGAAAACTAATTTCAAGAAATTCTCCCATCACTAGAGATGGGTCTGATGAGACACTTGCTTTTTGGTATACATTTGGAAGACCTTAGGACAACCAGAAAGAGGGAGAAATGTTCCCTCTCACATCCAGCTTTTTGAGACTCCAAGGGTAATATCTCCATAACCTGTACAAAAGACCCTAGACACTTAGAAGAAGGGACAGTTCCTTTTAGACCCGGCACATCTTCCTTATACACCAGAGATCAGCAACCTTCGGGACTCCAGCTGCTGTGAAACTACAACTCCCAGCATGCAAACCTATTTGGCTGTTTTAGTAACTCCCACAGAAGTGAAAGGAGGAGTCTTAAAGTTGAAGTTTCAGAACATCTGGAGTGCCAGAGGTTGGTGATCCCTGTTATACACAGTCGATAGGTCTGCTCGCCCTTATTTCTAAAAATAATTCACTGAACTCGTGAAGGAGCCGATATAAAGCACAAAAGTAAAACTTTCCTGGTATAGTATTAGTGTCATGAAGTGCTGGGGAAATTGCTACTTTCCTGGACGTCCTACGGCAGCACAGTCATTAATGGGTTAAAGCCCCCAAGGTACAACTAGAGTCAATCAATCATTTAACCAATCGCCATGGCCCCTATAAAGCTGAGCAGGATGAAGGAGCCGGTGAATGTTTATCTCTCTCTGGGTCATAATGGAGCGGGGTCTTACAACGTTTCGCCTTTTACAGACACTTCTCCAGCGCTCTCAAAGTCTTTGTGGGATCCCCTTGTGTATACCGTCTCCGTTTTCTGAGAGTTAGGTGCGGTACTTCAAGTCAATAATATGGTACATGTATGAAGTTACTCGCTGGGGTACAGGTTGCCTATTGTGCTGTGTCTCAGTCCCTCTGCCTGAAGAAAATTCAAGATGGTGCCTCTTGATTGAAAGGAGAACCTTTACCTTTGGTTTAATCTCCCGTCATGGCTGACTGCTTCTCCCCGGGGTTGTGTATGAAACACCTCTCTCATGCATGCACTGCCCGGCTGAGGGGGGCTGGATGGCCGGTGCATCCACGGAGAATGTCCTCTCCTTATTGAGGTAAGGCAGATCATCTCTGAATATGCTGCACTGTGATGATGTATTTCACCCAGCAAATAGCCTCTGGCCAGCCTTCCCCCGATGGGGGTGATGGGGAAACCTTCCCAGGGAGATGTGGTGACCCCATGCCTCTTGCACCGGCTGAACCAGGTACCATTGGCCATCAAGCAGTAGGTTTAGAAGCCTCACAGTCTCCCAACCTACTGTACCTGCAGTTTGGGCTTGGGGCTGAGGGAAAGAGCCAAGCACCCAGACTCCATGTCAGTGCACTCCTTAAGACTTAAGTCTTTACTCTGCTGCTGTGCGCTGCCTGGTGCTGTGATGGAGCTTTGACCTTTCGGTCGGCATGCGGCATACACCTAGGTTAGTACGGCAGTCATTGTCAGTACATTTCTAACTGCTGGGTGTTACCTGGCAAACTATGGTGCTGTTCTCTAGGAGATGCCTCTGCTCTGGCGATGTTGTGGTCACCTCCAGAGTTCTCATTCTGTGTATCTTCTCTTCTTAGAGATCTGGCTATCATGAAGACTCCAGGAAGAAGTCTAGGGCATCCAGACACTGCACAGAGGTCCAGCAGTCTTTACCAGAGGGCTTTGCTTCTGCTGTCTGTACATCTCATAGCCCTTATTCTCTGCAAAATGAAACCAGGGAATGTTTTTTCTTTTGTGTCTGCAGCCTCTCAGTCCTGAACATGTCCACCTCTACCTTATGCGAGAAGCTGAGCTGGGTTCTGGTCTGGATGGGAGAATGAGGCCTCCATTCAGCAGGTGCTGCTCGTGATCAAGGAAAATTGTCTTGCAGTTTTAATGGGTTATCAAGTGCAAACTGTCTTGCATCATTTATTATTAGGCAGTTAAAGATAGGGACAATAATGTGTATAATAAGCTTAAAGGGGCATTCTGGTTACATTATGTTACCCCCTATCCACAGGACCCCCATCGATCACAGGAACAGGGGCCTGCAATAAATGGACTGGAGCGGCCAGTTGAGCATGCGTGCGGACGCTCCACTTATTTCTATCTGGAGATAGCCAAGCGATGTTGTCAGCCATCTCCAGAACTCCCTTAGAAATATTGGAGTGGCCACACACATGTCTGACTGGCAGCTCCTTTCATTTTAGGGGGGAACGAACAGGGCCCCCATTCTTGTGATCGGTAGAGGTTCCTGCAGTAGGGCCCTCATCGATCTGTGGATAGGTGATGAATTACTGTAACCAGAATACCCCTTTAAATGTGAGATACTGTTCTACCTCCCACAAACCAAAGAAAATGTCTTTCTTGGTCATCCACTGCTGGATGAATGACTGATACAAGTTCCGTCGGGTGAACAGCCTGTCGGATCCATCCTGCCGCTAGTGAATGTGCCCCAGACTACCTCTCCGGCCCTATTGACTATAATGGGGGCGGGGCGGAGTTCCGGCGGAGGCACGGCAGCGCACAGCGAGAGGCAGCCGGATAAAACTACGACATGTGCCTCCGCCGGAACTCCGCCCCGCCCCCATTATAGTCAATGGGGCCAGAGCTGTAGTCCGGGGGCACACGTTCACTAGCGGCAGGAAGGATCCGTCAGGCTGTTCACCCAATAGCAGGCCGCAGTGTGACCTACCCTCTTGCGTCACGCAGGGCAGATGCAAAGACAGCCCTGGAGTGATCCAGAAGGAATATGGCATTGAGGACCAGGTGAATATGCTCAGTATTGTGGGTCCCGGCATTGTGAGGGGGATATTTAGTCTTGGATAACCCCTTTAAATAATCTAATTCCAACATTCATTACCCTACACCTTCGTGTGGTTTTCTATAGTGTTAGCTGCACTGACTAAACATTACTTTATAACATTAGAGGATTGTGATCCCAGATTCATCATTTTCAAGATGTTCTTAGCAGTTATCACCTGTACAAGGCGTATTTGTGAACTACAGGAATTTGTTATACAAGGAAACCTATCTCAGAGATCTAGGATCCACAAGGTCAGGAGCAGGAGGAATGGTACTTCTTTGGTGTCAGAAGGACTGTCGTAACATATATCAAAAGGACAGACATCTTCAGGAAACCCGAAAACCTGTTTCTTCAGCATGGAGGATCCAAAAAGGGCTACAGAGCAAGTAATGCCACTAGCTTGGTGGATGACGGGATCTATTGAGAACCACTGTGTATTACACCAGTCACCTCTTCATGTAAGAGCACACTCTACCGGCTCCACTGCAAAACTCTGGACTCAACTGGAGCACATATCACTGGAAAATTTTTTCAAAGCCGCTACATGGTGAACGCCTTTAGACTTTAATGAAGAATTACAGGCTAGACATTCTCACTGCTTAGGCCTCTACTTTTCCCATGAACGCTTGTTGGCAATTATCTGTAGGATTCATGGTCCATGTAGAGGGCCCTTCATTCTGAGACAGATAAATGGTAATCTTGTTAGTAGCCCCTGCACTGCACCAGGATGTAGATAAGCACACAGACAGTTGAGACTGTAATTTTGATCTATGCACAATTTCTCTTTGGGATCCTCCCGTTGCACCTTGACTGGAGGATCCAGAACAGCCTAATTCTGCTCATGCTGTAAAGATTTTAATGCATAATTGAATTCCCCCACTGTGGGATCAATAAAATTATCTTATAACAATAAAGTCTTCCTTTTAAGCTTTACAGTACATTGGCTCCTCCACCAATTCATTACATTACAGGTCTCTCTTCCTTCCCCAGCCCAGGTGCTGGATAAGGTGCTGATCAGTCTTTTTATTTATCTGGGCTGTGGCTCCAACACTATTCCTGAGCTTTTAGGTTTTCTACTTGTTAGTAACCAGCACAAGTAATCCTATGTCTGAATACGCGTGTACTGCACCCTGCCTGTCTATTGATTCCCCTACTTGCCACCAGCCCCAACCTTTGAACTGTGACCTGCATTACACACGTACACTGCCTGCCCTGACCTTGGAATTGTTACCTGGACTACGAACACTTGGCCTGTCCTGACTTTGGACTGTGATCAGACTCTACCTTTTGCCTGAGTCCTTGATCAGCAACCAACTACACCAGAACTACTCCAGGAGGTAGTGGCCTGGTTGGTTCTCTGCGGTGAAGTCATGTGTTTAGTCCAAAGTCAAACTGCTTAGTTGACAAACAAGGTCCACACTCACTGTCCATTACAGTAACCTCAGGCCATGGCTCTCGCTGACCCAAATCAGGGGAGCATTACGGAAACAGAGCGCAAATACTATCACACTTGTATAATGTTAATGCTCGTCTGAATACCCTGGCAACTACTGCAGCGGTACCACAGCCTTCTGCAGCAGGTGCAGCACCACCACCTGCACCCGAGATTGCTTCCATCACAGGTTTGGGCCCTCGTGTATTGGCACTTCCTCAATATGATGGAGATCCCAAGAAATCTTGTGGGTTAATAAACCGGTGTACCCGGCACTTTTATCTGCAGTCTTAGTTTCTGACTAGCCACTCTAAAGTGGCCTTCATAATGTTCCATCTCTCAGTAAAAGTACTGGCCTGGATAGGAGAGGAATGATCTGGTCACTAACAACCTGAGAGACTTCTTGGAGACCTCCCCATAACTTTTTCATGAGCCCGGATGCACTACTTCTGCTGTTTCCTCTCTACTGTGACTGTCAGGGCAGTCTCTCTGTAAGTCAATACACCATCCAGTTCCAAATGCTGGCCTCGGAACTGGGTTAGAATAACGAGGCTCTGGCGGCAGCTTTTTGGGAGGGTTTGGCAGACCACATCAAAGACGAATTGGCTGGCTGTGATGTTCCAACCTCATCGGATCCTTTGTTATCCCTTCCCACCCATGTAGATCTGTGGTTCTATGAGCGTGCTAAGGAAGTAGCACATGAAAGAATATCTCCTTGCCTAAAACTGACCTTCTAGAGACTTCTGTCTCTGTTGCGTTCAACCCCTGAACTAAGAAAAAAAGAGGAGCGTGCTTTAGAATATAATGCAGAAAAGCTATTGGGGCTGGGTGTTTCTGGATCTTAAAGGAAGCAATTGCTATTTCCACCACTATTGGAGTGATTTCAGAATGTAATAGCCATACTAGAGAATCTGATATAGAAGTTAGGCTTCTGTAAATAGGTAGAGATCTGTTCAGTAGAAGGGGCCTTTGGTTGTGAACACAGGTGGTAAAGGACATTTTTAAATGTTGATGTTATTTTTTGTGGATTAGCGGTTATTGTGCCTTGATTAGTGCAGAGTTTATAAAAGGGCCCAAAAAGTGGGGTTGATTGAAGTTTCCTAGATAATGGGGTGAATGGCTAATTGTTCAGTATAATACATCTGGAGGGATCTTCAAAGTTTTCATTCAACAGTACAAGTCGAGCTCTGTCCGTGTGTGAGAGAGGGCTTGGTGGGCGTTTAGTGTGGTTTGTCTTTGCCAGCGCTTCTAATTGGGAGACTTTTTGTTCAAGTTCCTGACTTTTTGTTCAAGTATCCATTTGTGCTTACGATGAGCTGCCATCTGTATTAACAGTCCTCGAAATGCTGATTTATGGGCTTCCCAGAGGGAGATAGGGGAGGAGACTGAAGGGACACTGATTGTAAAGTATTCTTCTAAGTGTGTTTTATGGAGGTTATTACTTCAGGGATCATTAATAGCGAGTCATTAAGAGACCAGGAAGGATTTGGAGGTTTCGACAGAAGAGGTGAACAGGAGACACACAGGGTTATAGTCGCAACGCGGTGTAGTGTAATTAAAATTTTTTTTATTTAGCATAAAATACACACACAAGATGGCTTTTAAAACCAGACAAAATGGCTCTAACACTTTAAGATTTACAATATGTCATTAAAATACAGTATATATAATCTTCGTGTACAGGATTTTCATGTGGCATCAACTGACCTTTTAAATCCAAATATACAATCTAAAATCAAAACTTTTAATTATCCAAATACATATCTATAACCTGGCCTTACTGTATGGAGCTGCATAACTGTGTTGCTTTTCTACAATTATATAAATTATATTTTTGTTATTATTTTTTTATTCTCCAGGCCCAAGTTTGGGGTTATATTGAGAAAATATAATAAAATGTTGTGATTTTTTAAAAGAAAAATGCAACTTAAAAATCTGAAAAATCGATGAAGTTTATGTGTTATCTAACAAGCACAGCCCAAATATGCGGGTGACCTACCGGCCAGTACTTATCTGAGACATACAAAATACTAATAATTCAGCATCTGTCACCAATATTAATGTACTGCAGGTAATAAAGCAGGAGGCAGGATACATATGAGACACATATATGAACATCACTTGGTCACTGACTTCATGTTGACATTATTCAGGGGTTAATTAACAGATGTGACATCACAAGCGATTCCCACCACCGATATATCCCTCAGCTCCAGTATCTAGATAGGTTTACCATTAAACCACAGGAATGTACATAAGGGGTTAATTATCACAGATCACCCGGTCAGATAAATCAGTGATATAGTCATGATGCCACCAATCTATTTATGATCAATGAATGTCACAGCGCTAGGAAGTAAACATAGAGCGTCGTTACTTCTCCCCATGTCACTCTGGATTCTCCCGCAGTGTGGGTAATAAAATAAATAATTAGCTGTCAGGCTGGAACTACACTGTGACATGTCACATCACATTACATGAATTCATAATGTCACTTGCCACAGTGGTCACAAAAAAATCCAACAGAACATGCAAATCACTTGCCAATTGAACTTTACCGCGACCTATCTATAATTGAGCATTTTTTTTACCCAAATCTCAGCTCTAAAAATAACTAAATGACAGCAAGTTGTGCAACTATTCTGAGGATTGCTGTCTGCACGGACACGTTAACATGTAGCTAGTTATTTATCAGTCTGTGAATAACTGGGTTAAATTCTTTTTCCTCTTATAGCATTTTCCCATATTCGAAAACATTTTTTTCTTCTGATCTAATGAGTTTTACAATTTAAAGGCCTTACAAAACATCAAAACTGCTTCTCTCTTGTGTGACTTTTCTTATGTTTAGCAAAACCTGATGTATCTGCAAAACATTTACCACATTCTGAACATGAATAGGGCTTCTCTCCTGTGTGAATTCTCTCATGTGTAACTAGATTTGATTTATGTGCAAAACATTTCCCACATTCTGAACATGAATATGGCTTCTCTCCGGTGTGATAAATCTCATGGGAAAAAAGTTCAGATTTTTGTTTAAAACATTTCCCACATTCTAAGCATGCATATGGCTTCTCTCCTGTATGAATTCTCTCATGTTTAACAAAACTTGATTTATCTGAAAAACATTTCTCACATTTTGAACATGAATATGGCTTCTCTCCTGTGTGTATTCTCTCATGTTTAACAAGACTATATTTATAGTTAAAGCATTTCCCACATTCTGAACATGAATATGGTTTCTCACCTGTGTGAATTCTCTTATGTATAACAAGTTCTGATTTTTGTTTAAAACATTTTTCACATTCTGGACATGAATATGGTTTCTCCCCCGTGTGAACTCTCTCATGGGAAACAAGATATGATTTTTGTGTAAAACATTTCCCACATTCTGAACATGAGTATGGCTTCTCTCCTGTATGACTTCTCTCATGTTTAATAAGACTTGATTTATCTGCAAAACATTTCTCACATTCTAAACATGAATGTGGTTTCTCTCCAGTGTGAATTCTCTCATGTTCAACAAGACTTGATTTTTTTGTAAAGCATTTTCCACATTCTGAGCATTTATACGGCTTCTCTCCTGTGTGAAGTCTCTCATGTGTACCAAGATATGATTTATTTACAAAACATTTCCCACATTCTGAACATGAATATGGCTTCTCTCCTGTGTGACGTCTTTTATGGATAGCAAGTTCAGACTTTTGTGCAAAAGATTTCCCACATTCTGAGCATGAATACAGCTTTTCTCCTGTGTGAAGCCTCTGATGTAAAACAAGATGTGATTTATCTTTATAACATTTCCCACATTCTGAACATGAATATGGCTTCACTCCTGTTGTGAGATTTCCACGATTCTGATGCTAATGAATACAGCTTTTCTCCTGTGTGAAGCCTCTGATGTAAAACAAGATGTGATTTATCTTTATAACATTTCCCACATTCTGAACATGAATATGGCTTCACTCCTGTGTGAATTCTCTCATGTCTATTAAGATGCGATTTCATTAGAAAAGATTTCCCACATTCTGAACAAGAATATGGCTTCTCTCCTGTATGACGTTTCTCATGATAAACAAGATGTGATCTTTGTTTGAAACGTTTCCCACATTCTGAACATGAATATGGCTTTTCTCCAGTGTGAATTCTCTTATGTTGAGCGAGATATGATTTATCTATAAAAGATTTTCCACATTCTGAACATAGATATGGCTTCTCTCCTGTGTGACTTCTCTCATGTCTAACAAGATGTGTTATATTTCTAAAACATTTCCCACATTCTGAACATGAATATGATTTATCTCCTGCGTGAACTTTCTTATGGCTAACAAGAGTTGATTCTTCTGTAAACGATTTCCCACATACTGAACATGGATATGGTTTCTCTCCTGTGTGATGTTTCTCATGTTTAACAAGATATTTTTTATTTGTATAGCATTTCCCACATTCTGAACACGAATATAGCTTCTTTCTTCTATGACTACTCTCATGTTTAACAAGACTTGATTTATCCATAAAATATTTCTCACATTCTGAACATGAATAGCGCTTCTTCACTCGACTTGATCTCTTTGTAAACTCTTTACCACTCTGGAGCTCTTTCTGACCTGCACTTCTGGTAACAATCTGTGATTGGTTAACAGAAGGTTCCTCATGATTAAAGGGATTATGTGATAGATCTGTAATAGGAAGTCCTGAATGTACATTAAGATTAACGTGGTTGCCTTCTGAAGAGCGCTGCATGAGATCTTCATGTTTTACTTTATAATTTGGTCTTAGCATGAAGTTTTCTTTAACATTTTTACTGGAATTCTCTGCGGAGATAAAAATAGAAAAACATAACATTCCTATTAGGTCGGAATTAGATCCAGCAAAAAAGAAAGGTTTACAATACATCTTTTATTTTAATTAATTTCTGGCTTTGGTTTGAAAAACTGCTTATGTCATTTCAGCCTTACACAGCTTTCTATAGGACTGCCTGACAGTGTTCAGGATTCTGGCCCACTTCTGGGCACCACTTATTACACAGATATAGCTTAATGAGACTTTAATACCGATGACCTATCCTGAGGATCCTCAATATGTCTGTCTATATACATCCCCATATTTCTCCCTATTTACACATTCCCATATCCCCTAGCTCTATACATTGTTAATATTACCACCTTCCGCCCTTCATTTCATTCTCTTCTTTTGCTATATAAGACACACTTTTCCCCCAAAAGTCTGGGAAAAATGTCACTATGACCTGATGCTGTGAAACGTCAGGTCACGTTGCAGCGCAGGAGGAAGAGGGGGTGCCATCTGGAGCAGGACAGGTAATTTATTTTTGCTTTGTCTGAGGTCTGATGAAGACTCGAAGTTGAGAAAATGTAGGGTCAGACTTGGAGGTCTGGTTTGAGGTCTGATAAAATATATCTATTTTTTCTTAATTTCCTCATAGTTGCGTCTTATGGTCAGGTGTGTTTTATAGTGAAAATACGGTACAAAGTTAACTTGATACAATGTCTAAATCATCAGACTCAATACATCCTAGGGCTGCACGATATATCGAAAAAATAATCGAATCGCGATAAGCGCAGATTGCGATATGGCGATTTGGCTGACCCGAAAATGCTGCGATTATATATGAAGGGGCCCCGCGCACATAACCGGCTTTGTGTGTAAAGTATTTTACTACTGTCTGAAACAATCTCTCCCCTATTGGTAAAATGGCCAGCCTCTGTACTCACTTTCACTATAATGCACGGCAGCGAGCGGGCCGGCGCGTGACTGACGTCACTTAGTCACGCTCCTGCTTCCTGAATGAAGTAGGAGGAGCGTGACCAAGTGACGTCAGTCATGCGCCGGCTGGACTCCTCGCTGCAGTGCATTTATAGTAAAAGTGAGTACAGAGGAAGGCCATTTTATCAATAGGGGAGACACGCATGAGGGGACACATAGGGCCATGAGGGGGACCAGCATAAGATGCTATATGTGTGTCATTCATGTGTTTCTTATGCTGGCCCTCCTCATGGCCCTATGTGTCAGAGCACACATCCCCTATAACAGTACCATCCACAGATCCCCCCCATAACAGTGCCATCCACAGATCCCCCCCATAACAGTGCCATCCACAGATCCCCCCATAACAGTGCCATCCACAGATCCCCCCCATAACAGTGCCATCCACAGATCCCCCATAACAGTGCCATCCACAGATCCCCCCATAACAGTGCCATCCACAGATCCCCCCATAACAGTGCCATCCACAGATCCCCCCCCCCCATAACAGTGCCATCCACAGATCCCCTCCCCCATAACAGTGCCTTCCACAGATCCCCTCCCCCATAACAGTGCCTTCCACAGATCCCCTCCCTCTAGCACAATTCCCTTAAAATATTGCATCGCATATTGTTATCGCAATTTTTAGGGCCCTAATCGCAATCGCACAAAATTCCCATATCGTGCAGCCCTAATACAGCCACAGTCTATTTAACGTACATCCTGCGTCTGCTACATCAGAGTCGGTGCTCCTGTCTTGGATCTCCCGTTCTGTGCAGTAGTAAGTTCCAGAACGGGAATGGTCTTTAGTTACTAAGCAACCGTGCCCCAAGCGACCAAGTCCGCTCATATAACGACCCTCTATTCTAGTATACATCTCAAGAGTCATAGTAATACATAATAGAATTCTATGTATGAACGCTGGTTTAACAACACAGGTAATGCCATTGAACATCTTAGTTAAATGAAACCATATCGAATCAGTCACATGTACTGGCTGGAAAGTAACACTCCCGCTGTTTCAGATTTATATGTAGATCATGTTCATCATTTGTCCATCATTAATAGGAATAAGCGAATTTTATATTTTGAAGTTCGAGTTCGGGTTGTGGTATAATCTGAATTGCTGGTTAAAAGATGGCTGCACAATACATCATAAACTGATAGCAAAAAATAAGAAAAGGGTCTCATTCCAAAAAAATGGAATGAAGGAAGCTCTTAGAGCACATTTTTGATCAAAAGTATGTCAGGCCCAAGTACCACCTCACAGCGGCTTCCGCACAAGGGTCCCTAACATTACAGATACTGCCTCTCATGGACTCACCAGTCTCTTTTCATTCAGGGCACTGCAGGAACCAGCTAAACTGCTTTTGTGCTGAGTCTTTTGGACTGAGCAACGCCCAAGTACCTGGGACTCAGCACAAAAGCAGTTTAGCTGGTTCCTGCAGTGCCCTGAATGAAAAGAGACTGGTGAGTCCATGAGAGGCAGTATCTGTAATGTTAGGGACCCTTGTGCGGAAGCCACCATGATGTGGTACTTGGGCCCAACATACTTTTGATCAAAAATGTGCGCTAAGAGCTTTCCTTCATTCCATTTTTTTGGAATGAGCCCTTTTTCTTGTTTTTTGCTATCAGTTTATGATGTATTGTGCAGCCATCTTTTAACCAACCTTGTTTGCCTTATGGCTATGCACTTGTGAGTGTAGATACATATTTGCTTAGTCTAAACTCTGTCTTATAGTATAATCTGAATTGCGTTATGGGTTCTGTTACCACGGACCATAACGCAATTCCATGACAGAATGCATAGAGAGGACTCCAGCATAACGTAAACCAGACGGATTTGTTATGCAGGCCATAGAATTATATTATGACGGAATTAATAACGGAATGCCTCTAAAGGCATTCTCTCATGGAATTGCATTATAGTCTGTGGTAACGGAATCCATAATTCAATTCAGATTATACCACAACCCAAACTCGAACTTCAAAATATGAAATTTGCTCATCCCCAATCATTAACCGCCCATACGCATCACAATTTGGAATAAAGACAGCAGTAATTTAAAGGATAACTGTCACATTTAGACCCAAATTTCAATGTTCATATATGTAGTTACCAATAACATGATATTCCAGAATCAATAACTATTAGACTTACTCACCCCATATTTCATAAGATCCAGCCCTTAGCAACCAGTCTGCACAAAACTGCAATTTCCTTATTCAGTTAAGATGGCTGCTGCTGCCCTCACCCTGAGGCTAATCCCGTCTGCCCTCACTACCCATAATGCATTGAGCTTCTCGTGCACTAGCTTCTGCACCTCAACCAATAGGTGCTCTCCACACTTAAACACGCCCCCCTCCTGCTATCACATACCCTCTAGGAAGTGGTAGAACTGTGTGAACATTCTCTGTTGCGTGGACAAAGAAAACTAATGGTAAGCTAGTCTTTATAATATAATAGCACTGCCTTACACTATATATTTTCTTTATTATTCATGTTTTATGTTAGTGGTGGCCCGGCATGGTTGTATCCCCTACCTGCTCCAGCACCACACTCAGCCTTTGCTGCACATGCTCTGCTTTTACAGTGTTTCTATGTAAAAAGCACTACATGCAGTGTGAGTTCATTTCCAGTACAGCATGGGCAGCAGAGATGTGATCTGCTTGTAACTAAACATCTAAGGGCTCGTTCATATCACTGTTTCTCCTTTCCGTTCTCCGGCACAGTTAAGGAGCAGAAGAACGGAAAGGACGGATTCTGGAGATAACTGACACCTAACTGAGTGTAACGGAGCCTAAAGACCCCATAGACTATAATGGGGACCGTTCTGTGTCCGCTCAGAACATGATTTTTGAGCGGAGACGAAAGTAGTGCATGCAGGACTTTTATCTCCGCCCAAAAATCATGTTCTGAGCGGACACGGAACAGTCCCCATTATAGTCTATGGGGTCTTTAGGCTCCGTTACACTCAGTTAGGTGTCAGTTATCTCCAGAATCCGTCCTTTCCGTTCTTCTGCTCCTTAACTGTGCCGGAGAACGGAAAGGAGAAACAGTCATGTGAACGAGCCCTTAGATCTACTGTGATAGTGTCACATATATATGTGCTGTATCACTGATGTGATAGGGGGACATACACGGGCGGCAGAATTACTGTCATGGGGACACATCTGTGCTGTATCACTGCCGTAATGGGGGACATACATGGGCGGCAGAATTACTGTCATGGAAACACATCGAGGGTTAACAGCCAAACAAAACTCTATATTTAAATTTATTGCCCTGATTCTGCGGTTTACAGGAACACCCCACATGTGGTCGTAAACTGATGTAAGGACAGGCAGCAGGGCACAGACGGAAAGAAGCGCCATATGGGTTTTGGAAGGCAGATTTTGCTGGACTGATTTTTAGATGCCGTGTCCCATTTGAAGCCCCCCTGATGCACCTTTACAGTAGAAACTCCCAAAAATTGACCCCATTTTGGAAACTAGGGGATAAGGTGCCAGTTTTATTGGTACTATTTTGGGGTAAATATGATTTTTAATTGCTCTATATTACGTTTTTTGTGAGGCAAGGTAACCAAAAAAGGGCTGTGTTTTTTTTTTTTTTACAAGATTCATCTGACAGGGTAGATCATGTGTTATTTTTATAGAGCAGATCGTTACGGACGTGGCAATACCTGATATGTATACTTTTTCTTATTTATTTAAGTTTTACACAATAATAGCATTTTTTAAACAAAAAATTATGTTTTAGTGTATTCATATTCTGAGAGCTATAGCTTTTTTATTTTTTGACTAATTGTTTTAGTTATGGTCTCATTTTTTGCGGGATGAGGTGTCGGTTTGATTGGTACTATATTGGGGGTCATACGCCTTTTTGATCGCTTGGTGTTGCAATTTTCGTGATGTAAGTTGACAAAAATGGCTTTTTTTGGCACTGTTTTTATTTTTTTATGGTGTTCAGCTGAGGGGTTAGGTGATTGATATTTTTATAGAGCAGGTCCTTGCGGACGCGGCGATACTAAATATGTATACTTTTATTTATTTAGTTTTACACAATCATTTTTTAAACAAAAAAATAGTCTGAGAGCCATAGTTTTTTCAGTTTTTAAGCGATTGTCTCAGGTTGGGTATCATTTTTGTGGGATGAGGTGACAGTTAGATTGGCACTATTTTGGGGGTCATATGACTTTTTGATCGCCTTCTATTACACTTTTTGTGAAGTAAGGTGACAAAAAAAAATTGCTTTTTGACAACATTTTTTTTTTTTTACAGTGTTCACTTGAGGGGCTGGGTCATGTGGTATTTTTATAGAGCAGGTCCTTACGGATGCGGCAATACCTAATATGTATACTTTATTTAATTTATTTAGGTTTTACACAATAATATTTTTTAAACAAAAAATAAATCATTTTTTAGTGTCTCCATAGTTTGAGAGCCATAATTTTTTCAGTTTTTAGGCGATTGTCTCAGGTTGGGTATCATTTTTGCGGGATGAGGTGATGGTTAGATTGGTGCTATTTTGGGGGTCATATGACTTTTTGATCGCTTGCTATTACACTTTTTGTGATGTAAGGTGACAAGAAAATGGCTTTTTGACAGTTTTTTTTTTTTTTTTTTTACAGTGTTCACTTGAGGGGTTAGGTCATGTGGTATTTTTATAAAACAGGTTCTTACAGATGCGGTGATACCCAATATGTCTACTTTTTTAATTTTCTTTTACATTTAACACGAAAAAGCATTTTTGAAACAAAAAAAAAAATAAAAAAATATTTTAGTCTCAGAGACAGTTTTTTAATATTCAGGGTGAATGTTTTTGGTAGGGGCTCATTTTTTTGCAGGATGAGGTGACTGTTTTATTGGTACTATTTTGGGCGGCGTACGCCTTTTTTTTTTACATGGTTTTTATTTTTTACGGTGTTCACCTAAGGGGTTAGGTCATGTGATATTTTTATAGAGCTGTTTTTTACGGCCATGGCGATACCAATTATGTATATTTTTTTTATTCTTTATGACAAGCAGATTTGAGAAAAGACCATTTTTATTTTCATTTAAATTTTTATTTATTTTTTCACTTTTTTTTTTTTGTTTTTTTTACTTATCAAGACCCATCTGGATCCTGAAGATCCAGTGGGCCTGATCACAGTACAGTGCATTGCAGTAGTCATCTATTACAATGCACTGTATAGTCAGTGCTACATTTACACTAAGGCTGATCAGACACTCAGGGTCTCATCAGCCTTAGGTAACTTGGCAACCAGGACGCCTTTGTAAGGCGTCTGGTTGCCATGGCAACCATCGTGCTGCTGCGATCGCAGCAGCACGATGGAAAAGAGAGGGAGCTTCCTCCCTCTTAACCCCATGGATGCCGCGGGCGGCTGCTGACCGCGGCATCTATGGGGTTAAACGCCCTAGATCGGTGTTGACACCGATCTGGGGTGTAGCAGCAGAGTGATAGCTGTAAGTCACAGCTAACACTCACTGCTGATGGCAGAGGCTCCGTTCCTGCGCCCTGCCATTACAGTGCAGCACGGAGGAGGAACGGAGGGGGCAGTGGGGGACATACTGAGGCATATGGGGGCAATGATGGCCGTATGTTGGGGGCAGTGGGGGCATTTGTTTATAAATAGGCTCTGGGGGCACGGCAGCAGACTAGGGCACTAACGCGATTTCAGACTGCAGTCTCCAGAGTAGAGATCGCAGCCTGAAACCAGCATTTTAACACTAGAGAGCTCTCACTTCCGGAAATGGATGTGAGCGCGCACGCAGGTAACAGGGCAGTCTGCTCGTGCGTCTCCCGTCCTCCAGCGCAGCCAACAGATAGACGGACCTCTCCTAGCAACACAGTTTTAGTGTAAGGTGAGAATAGGCGCTATGGGAGACAAATTGAATGATTTTAAGGGTTTAGGAAGAATTAATATAAAATTTGAAGATGGCCACTAAGGTGATACTAATCATCTTTATCAAAATATGGAAAAAAAAAATAGGTGTCTGACGCTTGTGTACAAGTCCATTCTTTTGAGGTTATTTTACACTCCAGCTTCTTCACAATACCTGGAAGTCTGAATGCGCTCCTGTTATTCCATCCATTCCACTCGGTGATACCTATAGCTGTGTCTGCTCTTCCTCTCACTGGATGCCTGATGGCACACAGAGGTAACAAGTGTAGCGACACAGTATATGTGTGTGGGTGCTGCTCTCCTGAATTTAGATGTCCACTGGCATAGACATAGGGGTTGTCCAACGCTTAAAATTGATGACCTATCCTCTGGATAGGTTATCAATATCTGATTAGTGGACAGGCTCGAACTAGCCCATAGGGGAATCCCCAGTGGGCCCCTGAGCAAGGTGGTCCTTAGTCTCCCACCACCTGCACAAGTGACACGTCATACAGTAGACTCACTGCATTACATACATATATTTAAGAGATTGTTAGATTTTTATTATATTTGAATGTATCCATACTGTGGGCCCCCTCTCTCCTGGTTCTCTTCCTATCTCTCAGGCTGCTCCTTTACTGTATCATTCGCTGGCTCTACTTCTTCTCTTCTTCCTCTTGATGCTGGCGTTCCTCAGGGCTCAGTACTAGGTCCTCTACTATTCTCCCTCTATCCAGCTCCCATCGGACAGACTATCAGTAGATATGGCTTTCAGTACCATCTCTATGCTGACGACACCCGACTTTACACTTCATCCCCTGACATCACCCCTGTTTTACTCCAAAACACTAGTAACTGTCTGGCAGCTGTCTCTAACATCATTTTCTCTGTGTAGCTTAAACTAAATTTCTCAAAAAATAGGATTACACTTACCGGTACAGCACCCTTGGAGAGACCGCCTCCTCAGGACAGGAAACAGGAACTAGAACTGCTATAAAAGATTAACCACCCCCTCTACCTCCAGTCGGTTTTCAAGAACTAAGGAACATCCCCTTTTGATGAATTTTACATTCTTCTCTTCTTTTATTTTATTATTTGTGTATTTTTTTGTGAAGAGTCGGGGGGCCGATGAGATCCCAAACGGCAGACATCGAAATTGGAAGTGCAGAGTTTGATCCTTGTACCCGATTGCAAATCTTAGGAATTGCTGATGTTGTGGGTGTATGGGGATGTGGTAATACGCATCCTTGAGGTCTATTGTACAGAGCAGGGCGTTTGGAGGGATCAAAGGAGTAGTGGATCTTATTGACTCCATCTTGAATTTGTAGTAGTTCACCCACTTGGAAGGTCTGCGGAGGCAGACTTTTGAAGTCTATTCTGAAGCCTTCCCTGATGGAGTCCAGAATCCACTGATTGTTTCCAAACCTCCCAAAAGTGGCGAAGTCTCCCTCCTACTGGTCTGACGTCACTGTTTCCCTGTGTTGGTGTTAGGGTTAAAGAGAAACCCTCTTCCTCTACCACCCCTCTTGGGGTAGCTCCAGCGTCCTTACTTTCCCCTTCCTCTGTAGGACTTGGACTGGCCGGGGCCAGAGGCTCTACGAAAGGACTGCGGCTTCTTGGGTTTTTCTTCCGGAAAGCCTTTTTTGTTGTCGGCTGCGTTCTGTAAGATGGAATCCAATACTGGGCCGAACACAAAAGAGCCTGAGAAGGGTATAGAGCAGAGTCTGCTCTTAGACGCCACATCACCGGACCATGATTTGAGCCACAGGGCTCGCCTAGCAATATTAGTTTGGGACTGTGATTTGGCTGAAAACCTGATGGTCTCTGCTGAAGCGTCAGCTAGGAATCCTGCGGCCATCTTCAACAAGGGGAGTGATTCTAGGATCTCTTCCCTGGGCGTTTTAGCCCTGAGATGAGTCTCCAGCTGGTTTAGCCAGAGTACTAAGGCTCTGGATACTAAAGTGGCAGTTATATTAGTATTTATGGACGCTGCCTCAGATTCCCAGGATCTTTTTAAAAGACCATCCAGCTTACGCTCCATGGGATCCTTTAGCTGTGATGAGTCCTCAAAAGGGGATTGAGGTCCTTTTCACCACCTTGGCCACCTGGATATCGACCTTTGGGACCTCGTCCCAGAGTTTGGTGTCTGAGGGATCAAACCGCAACCGGTTCTTAAATTCCCTAGGAATATAGAGTTTCTTCTCTCCTTCCGCCCACTCCTCAGTAATGAGATCTTTTAAGTTTTTATTTACTGGGAAGGCCTTCCCTTTCCTATTTTTAAGGCCGCCAAACATCTCCTCTTCGATTGAGCGCGCCTGTTCCTCCTCTTCTATCGCCATGGTCTGTCTTCAGTAACAAAACCTCTTAACCCACGGATGACCTGCCAATTTAAATTCATATAAAAGGTACTTAAAGCTGAAATGTGCACTTTTAAGGTGCTAGGTCTAAGCTTTTTCTTTCAACCTTCCTGCAAAAAATCCAACACAAGTGGTCTATTGTCAAATTTGCAGAAAGCCAAATGTGCAAATAGATCTCTGAAGTGACCCTCTTACAACTCACCAACAGAGTAGTGAGAACCTCTTCAAAGAGCCTTCTTTTCCTTAACATCACTCTTTCAATATCCAGGCACTCAAGTGAAGACTCTCTACCTCTGGGTAGAGGATTGGACCCGGAGCTAGAAGTCCCTGGAATACTGGAAGAACCCAAGGGGAGACTATCGACATTTTTCGGAGCCAGGAAAACCAAACCTTCCTTGGCCAAAAGGCAGCTATCACTATGACCGTAGCGCAATCCTCCCTGATCTTTCTGAGGACTCTTTGCAACCGCTTCAGAGGGGTAAAGGCATAAAGAAGACCCCTTCTCTAGGACTGAGCCAATGTATCCACAGCTGTTGGATGCTTCTTCGGGAAATGCGAAAAAAAACAACAACTTTTCTGTTTGACCTGGTAGCAAACAGGTCTACCTCTGGGACACCCCATAAGGCCGCAATCTTGTTGAAAATCTGGTGGCTGAGGCCCATCAGACTTGGAGCTCTGGTACCTCCCTGCCTGTTGATATAGGCTACTGCCGTCATATTGTCCGAATAGATCCTGACATTTCTGTTCTTTAGAATCGGGAGACTCTGCATCAATGCTAACCGGATAGCATTCAGCTCCCTGAAATTGTGAGACTGAGGTCCCAGGTTCCCTGCAGCAGAAGAGACTCCACATGGGCTCCCCAACTGCAAGGGCTTGCATCCGTGGTCAAGGAAAGGACAGCATCTCTCTGCCACGGAACTCCTCTCTGTTAATTCATCCACCACTCCAGAGAAGTCAGTGTCTGGGGTGATAGGTGAATCTCTGCATCCAGAGAGTCTGTACATCTGTCCCAAACCTCCAGAATCTGTAGCTGTAGTGGCCTTGAGTGATACTGCGCCCACTCTACCCCCGGAATGGCTGCCGTCATGGGACCCAGCACGGACATGTCCTCCCTCAAAGAAACTGACTGACGGGATAGAAGGTACTGAACTCTTGATCTAGGATCATCCCTAAAAAGCTGCACTTTTGACTTTGATACAAACTGGACTTTTGTATGTTTATTTCCCATCCTAGTGTAACAGAGGCCCTCTGTTTGTCTGTTGAGATGATTGGGTTACACACAGTGTCTGACCTAATTATCTCCCAGACCGAGGGGAGGCATTGTGTGGGAGTGTCCCGGATTGTGTGGTTATTTCCGTTGGTCGGTGTGTTTATCACCCAGTTCTCCATCAGGTCCAGAGGGGAGGTCCCCTTGCATGGGGACTTGTATATAATGCCAAGTGTGGCACCAATAAAGGGGTACCTTCTTACCCCCAACTCGCAGCCTCACCTCGTGTTACTAGCTCTTGTAAGCTCGATCAGATATAATAACTATCACAATCTGTGCCCATAAAGGAATACATTAAAATTTATAAAGCAAATAAAAGTCCGTTTCTATGGGTGCAGAAAAAATTTGCTCTTTGAGATCTCCAATGATCGCGATGTCAGTGCTCCTGGTTGCACACACAGTGGAACAACAGCGCATTAGTTGGCGCTTGCATTGTATGTAGTTATTTGTTGTAAAGAGAGGGGTCTGTGTTCAACTGTGCAGTAGGGTTAATATCAGATCCGACTGCACAAGTGAGTGGAGGGTCTGTATTTCCACTATGTTAATATTAACACATAGCGCTATCACCAGTAGTTGTGCTGTGTAAGTTGGTCTTGGTAGGTGGCCACTGTATCGAGTTATACAGGAAAAACTCTGACACCTGAATTTATGCCTCAAATTGTTCATAGACCAAATGAACGTTTCATATATTCATAGATCAGAGTGTCATATTAACAGTACATTTTCATTTGGGTACTTTACTAATCCTATAGCCCGTCTCTGTAGTTGGCGGCTGGGATGGATAGGGACCTGAAAGTATGCATCGCTCAGATCCACTGAGGCCATGTAACAGAAAAGAGATTGCTCAGAGCAGACCTGATGGATTCCATCCGAAAACCGGAATTAGACTTACCGGTAATTCAGTTTCCATGAAATCACCATGACGGCCCCACATGAGATTGACCCTTGACCTCTGTAGGGGCAGGAACAGAGAAGAGGTTAAATTGCCCCCTCCCACCACCACACCTCAGTGTTTCAAAGATACAAAGTGCCAGGATACCCGAATAGTGCCATCCAGGTATTACATCATACCCAGGAAAACTGACACGAGGTAACAATTACAACAAAGGGAAGGGAAATATGGGCCGTCATGGTGATTTCATGGAAACTAAATTACCAGTAAGTCTAATTCCGGTTTTCCTATTCCATCACCATGACGGCCCCACATGAGAGTTACAAAATTACTCATTATGGGGGGGGGAGGGGGGTAACCGCTTGTAGAACCTTCCGACCAAAAGAAAAGGCCAGAGGTCTCTGATAAGTCTAGGCGGTAGTGCTTAACGAATGTATGTATGCTGGACCAGGATGCAGCCCTGCATATGTCTGTCAGAGAGGCGCCAGCTTTTTCAGCAAAAGAAGTGGAAACAGCTCTGGTGGAATGAGCACGAATATTAATTGGAGGATCCAAATTCTGATGCTTATAGCACAAGGTGATAGTGTCTTTTATCCATCGTGAAATGGAAGATTTAGAGATTCTAGCTCCCTTATTTTTCCCCGCGAACTGGACAAGGAGGCTGTCCGATCTCCGGAAAGTTTTTTTCATCCTGATCTTTGGGATTATCAAAAAAGCATGGTAGAGTTATTTCTTGGCTTCTGTTGTGATTGGAGACTACCTTCGGTAAGAATCCTGGGTCCAGTCTTAGAATGATTTTATCCTCAGTTATCTAAAGATAAGGTTCACGAATGAAGAGAGCCTGAATTTCCCCTAGTCTTTTAGCGGAAGTGATTGCGATGAGGAAGGGAGTTTTGAAGGAAAGCAGCCTAATTGTACAGTCCTCCAATGGCTCGAAGGGAGGACACATAAGGCTATTCAATACCAGATTCAGATCCCAGGTAGGGGTACGAGACTTTAAGGTGGGCTTTAATCTGCCGGCAGCTCTTAATCCACCTATGATCTGCCAAGTCGGCATCAAAGAACGAGCTTAACGCTGATATTTGAACCTTCAGTGTAGAGGGCGAGAGACCCAGTTCCAGCACATTTTGTAGAAAATCAAAGATCCTCTGTATGTTAGGACCTTTAAGGTTCGGCTCCTTTTCCCCTGACCAAGAGCAGAACGTTTTCCACACCTTTAAGTAAATTGCGGATGTCACCTGTTTCCGCGAGCATCTCAAAGTAGCAATGACTGTATCTGAAAGGCCCTGGTGTTTCAGAATGGAGACCTCAGGATCCATGCTGTGAGTTTGAGGAACTCTGGATGCGGATGAAGGATAGGGCCTTGATGAAGGACGTCTTTTCTGAGGGGAAGACTCCATGGTTAGTCTATTGCAAGTTTCAGGAGTGGGGCGAACCAACTTCTTTTGGGCCAAAACGAGGTGATCAGTATCACTGTTGTTCTCCCTTCCAATATCTTCTGAATCACTCTTGGGATGAGGGGAAGAGGGGGGGGGGAAGGCGTATGCCAGGTCCCAGCACCATGTTAGAGAGAATGCGTCTATCTTCTAGGGGTGATCCTTCACGTTTAGGGAGCAAAATATTTCTAGCTTTGCATTTCTTCTTGACGCAAACAAGTCCACTGTAGGAAGGCCCCATTTCCTGGTTAGCATCTCGAAAACTTCTTGGTTTAATACCCACTCTGTCTGATCCATCTTCTGTCTGCTTAGGAAATCCACTTCCAGGTTTTGGGAACCTTTCAGGTGCATTGCCGAAATGGACTTCAGTTCCCTCTCTGCAAAGGAGAATATTTCTTCCGCAATATTCTGAAGTTTCCTTGAGCGAGTACCCCCTTGGTGTTTCAGGTATGAGACCACTGTCATGTTGTCCGAGAGAATTTTCACATGTTGCATCTTTATTAGATGTTTGGCTGAATACATGGTTTCTAGTAACGCATACAGTTCACTGAAGTTCGAAGACTGGGTGGATATGCAGTTTCTCCAAGTCCCTTGGTAGTATGAGTCTTCGACTTTTGCTCCCCAACCTGATTTGCTGGCGTCCGTGATAACTGTAATTGACGGTGATTTGATCCATGGAACTCCCTGGGATAGATTCTTCTCCTTTGTCCACCATAAGAGGGACACTTTCACCGACTTTGGAATCCACAGTCTGAGATCTAGACATCCTAGTTTCTAGTTCCATTGGCCCAGTAGCCAATTTTGTATGACGCGACTGTGGGCCTGAGCCCATTCCACTGAGGGGATACAGGAGGTTAGAAAACCGAGAAGGCTCATCTCCTCTCTCACCGAACATCTTTTCCTGCGCTGAAAAAGTCTGACCTTCTGTCCCAGAGACTGGATTTTGTCGTGAGGGAGGAAGGTTGACTGTCTTAAAGAGTCCAGGATTACTCCTAGGAATTAGGACAGATTTTGGTCTGTTTATAATCCAGCCCAGTTCTGATAAACGGGATAAAAATATTTTTAAATCCGCCAGCAGGAGATCTCGAATCTCGATGACTAGCTTGGTGAACAACCTTTGGGCAGCTGAAATCCCAAAGGGGAGGGCCACGAACTGGAAATGGGGGATCTGATTGTGAGAGTCTAAAACTGCAAACCTTAGATATTTCTGGTGATCTGTATGAATAGGGATATGGTAGTATGCGTCCTTCAGATCGACTGAGCACATGAACGCTCCTTGGCTTATCAGGGGAATTATTGACTTCAGGGACTCCATTTTGAATTTCCTGTATAGGATAAACTTGTTCAGTTGTTTTAGGTTTATTATAGTCCGATAATTCCCTTCTTTTTTCTTCACCTGAAACAGCGTCGAGTAAAAGCCTAGGCCTCTTTGAGATCCGGGGACTGGAATAACTACTTCTTTTTTCTAGCAGATCTTGGACCCCCGCAAGAATATTCCATTTGGAAAATCTGGAAGGGGGATTCGTCACAATGTATTTTGAAGGGGGGAGAGAGGTAAACTCTATCCTGTAACCGTACTGAAAGATTTCCAAGGCCCAAGGATTTTCTGATGTTAGAGCCCATGGACCCAAGAAATCCTTCAGTCTCCCACTACAATGGCATCACTGTTTGTCTTCGGATTTAGATTGGGTTTGAGGAGGAAACCCCGACCTCTACCTCTTTTTGGATAAGCCCAACGGCCCGACTTGTCCTTGCCTCTACTGGATTTATTCTGCTCTCCAAATGGACAAAAGGACTGGTTCCTTCTATAGGGTCTCTCCTCAGGAAAACCTTTCTTCCTATCTGCTGCCTTTTCTAGAATCTTGTCTAGGACCGGCCCAAACACATATTCCCCAGAAAATGGAATGGAGACAAGTTTTGATTTGGATATTTTGTCGCCTGACCAAGACTTCATCCATAAGGCTCTACCAGCCGCATTGGAGAGGCCAGCTTCCTTGGCTGAAAATCTAATAGATTCGGCCGAGGCATCGGGGAGGACTTGAATCGCCGATTTTAGTAAAGGGATAGACTGGAGAATTTCTTCTCTTGGGGTCTTATTTTTTAGATGGTTTTCTAGTTCATTTAACCATAGGGACATAGATCTCGCTACAGAAGTGGCCGCAATATTGGCCTTAATGTTATACATGGAGGCTTCCCATGATCTTTTAAGGAGAGCGCCCGCCTTGCGCTCCATTGCATCCCTAAGCTGAGCGGCATCCTCGAATGGCAGGACAGTTTTTTTGTTGACTTTGGCCACCTGCATATCTATTTTAGGGGTTTCATCGAACAGCTTTGACTGAGAGGGATCAAACAATAGGCGATTCTTGAACTCCTTCGATATTTCAAGCTTTTTTCCGGTTCGGACCATTCTCCAGTATCATCTCCTTAATATTTTCATTTATAGGGAAGACCCTAGATTTCTTAACTCTTAGGCCCCCAAATATCTCATCCTGGATCGAAAAGGACCTAGGGGCTTCTTCAATCCCCATTGTAGCTCTGACTGCTTTCAAAAGGTCACCCATTTCCTCCGAGGAAAAATAAAATTTCCTATTACTTTCGTAAATTTCTCCTTCAGAAAGGGAGGAGTCGTCTTCCAATGGTCTGGAAGAGGAGGCCCCCTCTTCTGCCTCGTCCGAGGAGGAAATTACTCTGGCCCACGGGCGTTTTTGAAGATGCAGTGATGTCTGGGGGTCAGATGGAACAGAACTAGCAGCTCTAAGCTCCTCCTGAACAACCATTCTAATACTATCCATAAGAGAAGGTTGTTCCTGACGAATGACATCGGATATACAATCTTTACATAGCTTTTTCGGGTCTTTCAGAAAACCCATATCCTCAAAAGGAAGCGCAGCTTTTTTTTTTATATCTTAGCTACCGGGCATCCAGTTTTGGGGCCCTGTCCCAAGAGGCGGACACTTCCTCGTCAAAGGGGTATTTACGCTTAACATAGGAAGGAATAAAAAACTTCCTGTCAGGTTTTTTTCCACTCACTAGTACTGACTGCCCCAATATTTTTATGCATGTCAAAGACCTTCTTTCTTTTAGGGCCCAGACCCTCGAACATAGAGTCCTGAACAGACTGTGCCGACTTCTGGTTATCTAAGCCCATTGTAGCTCTTGCTACTTTGACTAGGGAGTCAATGTTCTCTGTATGAAAAAGTGGCTTCCCTGCGGCTTCATCATCAGAGGAGTCATTAGATGAAAGCCGTTCTCCCTCTTCCTCCAGTCCAGAAAACACATCATCGTCACTAGAGGGGGGATTATATGTAGCTGCAGAGGTACTAGGACGGCTCTTTAGCAGACCGCTAACCGACTACTTAACCTCTTCCCGGATCATCTGCTTGATGTTGCCCATCAGAGACGGAGCTTCCTCCTCCATTAACTTGCTCACACACACTTGGCAAAGGGGTTTAGCCCAAGCAGAGGCTAGCTTCTTCTTACATACAGCACAACCCTTGTCCTTAGATCTGGAGACTTTTCTAGACTACTTAGATACTGAAACATAGATTTTTTCTCATTCTTCTATGAAAGATACCTTAAGCTAAATCAGATCGGGTGGAGAGCGTCTGTGAACAGCAATTTTCAAGTTTTGTCACATATTCTCAATGGGATTTAGGTCTGGACTGTGACTGGGCCGTTCTAACACATAAAAATGCCTCTATCTAACCATTCCATTGTAGCTTTGGCTGGATGTTTAGGGTCATTGTCCTGCTGGAAGGTATACCTCCGACCCAGTCTCAAGTCTTTTGCAGTCTCTACCAGGTTTTCCTCCAGGATTTCCCTGTATTTAGCTCCATCCATCTTCCCATCAACTCTGACCAGCTTACCTGACCCTGCTAAAGAAAAGCCTCCCCCCACAGTATGGTGCTGCCACCACCATGTTTCTCCCACCTGAGCTGTGGATCTCTACAGCTCCTCCAGTGTGACCATGGGCCTCTTGGCTGCTTCTCTAATTAGTGCCGTCCCTGCCTCTGCTGTCAGATTAGGTGGACGGCCAGGTCCTGCTACTTTGTGTTGGTCGATGACATAAAATCCCAATGAAATACATTTAAGTTTGTGGGTGTAATGTGAAAAAAAATGGAAAAGGGGTATGAATACTTTTTCAAAGCACTGTATATCTCTGACGGAGGCTCTGACATATGGAACTGAATATTCAGAGGGGAATACAATGGCTGTAAGCTCCAATTTTTGTAAACGGTATACATGATAAGACTTTCTTCAAAGAACAGTGTAGTTTACCATACCGGCCCGACAGATACCAATAGGAGACACTTACCATACGGCAGGAGAGCGGAGCCTTATATTGTAACTAATATGCAGGGCCCTAACGTGTTGTTAAAAGAGCCTAACGCGAGTACCTCATCCATTACATGTCACTGCACACACGTGTATACACTGCACATGACGGCTCTTACCCTGTGATATAAGAGGCTGGTGCTCCTCCATTACATGTCACTGCACACACGTGTATACAATGCACATGACGGCTCTTACCCTGTGATATAAGAGGCTGGTGCTCCTCCATTACATGTCACTGCACACACGTGTATACACTGCACATGACGGCTCTTACCTTGTGATATAAGAGGCTGGTGCTCCTCCATTACATGTCACTGCACACATGTGTATACACTGCACATGACGGCTCTTACCTTGTGATATAAGAGGCTGGTGCTCCTCCATTACATGTCACTGCACACACGTGTACACACTGCACATGACGGCTCTTACCCTGTGATATAAGAGGCTGGTGCTCCTCCATTACATGTCACTGCACACACGTGTATACACTGCACATGACGGCTCTTACCTTGTGATATAAGAGGCTGGTGCTCCTCCATTACATGTCACTGCACACACGTGTATACACTGCACATGACGGCTCTTACCTTGTGATATAAGAGGCTGGTGCTCCTCCATTACATGTCACTGCACACACGTGTATACACTGCACATGACGGCTCTTACCCTGTGATATAAGAGGCTGGTGCTCCTCCATTACATGTCACTGCACACACGTGTATACACTGCACATGACGGCTCTTACCTTGTGATATAAGAGGCTGGTGCTCCTCCATTACATGTCACTGCACACACGTGTATACACTGCACATGACGGCTCTTACCCTGTGATATAAGAGGCTGGTGCTCCTCCATTACATGTCACTGCACACACGTGTATACACTGCACATGACGGCTCTTACCCTGTGATATAAGAGGCTGGTGCTCCTCCATTACATATCACTGCACACACGTGTACACACTGCACATGACGGCTCTTACACTGTGATATAAGAGGCTGGTGCTCCTCCATTACATGTCACTGCACACACGTGTATACACTGCACATGACGGCTCTTACCTTGTGATATAAGAGGCTGGTGCTCCTCCATTACATGTCACTGCACACACGTGTATACACTGCACATGACGGCTCTTACCCTGTGATATAAGAGGCTGGTGCTCCTCCATTACATGTCACTGCACACACGTGTACACACTGCACATGACGGCTCTTACCCTGTGATATAAGAGGCTGGTGCTCCTCCATTACATGTCACTGCACACACGTGTATACACTGCACATGACGGCTCTTACCCTGTGATATAAGAGGCTGGTGCTCCTCCATTACATGTCACTGCACACACGTGTATACACTGCACATGACGGCTCTTACCCTGTGATATAAGAGGCTGGTGCTCCTCCATCATGGCCTCCTTGTACAGATCCTTGTGGCCTTCTATATACTCCCACTCCTCCATGGAGAAATAGACAGTGACATCCTGACACCTTATAGGAACCTGACAACACAATGACACCGTCATTACCCAGACCCTCCAGTGCTGTTACTGGAGAATTTCCCAGCATTCCCAGCAGTGTCACCTCTCCAGTCAGCAGCTCCATCATCTTGTGGGTGAGCTCTAGGATCTTCTGCTCATGTATCAGGGGGTGAGGGGAGGCTCTGTGATGGGGTGAGGGGTCCTGCTCCGCCCTCCTGACTCCTGGAGATGGATGATGGGAGTCACACAGTCCCCCGATGTCTTCTTCACTATTGTGTACTCCTGTGGATGGAGAGAGACACTTAGGGAATAAACCCTTCAGGGGCCATGTGCTCTCCTCCGGCCTCTCCTCCTGGTACAACGTGCCTACTTACCTCCTCATGGCTCCTACATGACTATAGGTCACTGGTCACATGACACATCACTCACCATGCTGGGGGCTGATCTTCAGGTTCTCCGTCACTTGGAAGGTCTGGGGGCCGTTCTCCAGGACCCTGGACTCTTCCTATCACTTCCTATGATGGATTCTCCTCCCCGATGTCTGACTTGTTACAGAATACAATACAGAGGAGAGAAATCTAGAGAAGTTTACCTCTCCGCTCAGCAGGGAGATGATCTCCAAGGTGAGGTCTAATATTCTTCTGCTGATCTCCTTCCTGTCCATCCTCGGTGGCTCATTCAGGAGAAGGCTCGTATTGCCGGTTTTCTTCATCCCCCCTCCAAAAAAAAAAAAAAAAGGAGAATAAAGGTTAATCAGTGAGTCCCATGTCCCCGTTAATGAGGCCGAGAAAAAGTACAACTCATCCTGCAAAACTCAGACCCTCATTAAGCTACACGGATGGAAACAACTCTGAGCTCCGAGTGTATCTAAACTTCAGTCAGTGCAGTGTGTGAGGGCAGGAGACTCTGAGCTACGGGTGTATCTAAGCTCCTCGCAGTTGTTGTGCCTTTTCATAAGTGTGAACATTTATATCTAATTATTTTAATTATAGTGGATATTATTGGCCTATAAAAGCCATGTTAGATTATATTCACCATCTTGTATGAATCTTCCTGTAGAGTGGAATATAAGTTTATGGGGAGGTCACTGCTCATTAGTGATTATTCTTGCAGATGTGTTTGTGAGAGGAGAAATTCTTGTCTCCTTATGGATTTATGACTAAGATAAGGTTATTCTCTGGACACATCTGGTACATATCACCCTTATAGTCAATGCCTATTAATGAAATAGAAAATATAATATCTGTATTCCTGTATAATGAACCTTAGTTATTAGTATAAGATAATCAATAAGTCACATATAAATTATTTAATATTGTTATACTGTATATTATGAAGGACCTTGGTGTATCCTGTGTATTGTGTATTTCTCGTGAAGAGAGCATGCGTTCCAAAAAAAAAAATTGCCGAGAAGGGGTTAAGGCTGGACTTTCCTAATGAGGAAAGATGTGTTTTTGTAACTAACAATCAATCACCCATTGAGAGACAACAGAGGAGATATGTACACCTGTGGTAAAACATAAGCCCATTGTATTTCTTATATGTACGATAGATTTATAGTTTGAGAAACTGTTACTGATTCCTCCGGTTCTGTGTTATAATTGCTACATGTGTCAAAATTAATCCCTCAGCTTTGATTTAAGCTTTCAGATGTCAAATGTATAGAATACAAGATGAAGTCAGACTTGTATAGTTAACTCTTTATAGTATGATGTTAATAGCTTATACAACAGTGCCACCTAGGTATAAGTAGGTGACATTACAAAAGTAGCAGAAGTGCATTCTGGGTGATGCAATGACATCACCACCATTATCACATGTACACGCCTATCCGACAGGGATTGGAAAGTTCCAACCTAGGAAGGTGTGTCTATTTAATAAGTTTGTGGATAATAACCCACAATAAGGGATAGAAGGGATCCCAAAGGAACAAAGAAAATGAGGCCCAGGAGAAACAAACAAAGGGAGATCCCTGGAGAAAATCTCAATTATCAGAATATTCGGAGAGCTGACTTCCCCGAGACTCTGCACATCACTTGACCAGTGGGTAATGTATATTTTTCTTATATATAGTATTGACTAAATTATTCTGCTTGATATTTAGCCAAAAATCCCCATTTAGTGTGGATATACAGGGGTGTGGAAATTTTAAAAAAAACTACTTGTCGAAGGACTAAAGTGGGGGCTCAATCTACTTGTCCCTCATGACAATCTACTTGTCCTGAACTTGTACTAACGGTAAACTGTAAGGGGAGCGGGCCACAAGGAGAAGTTATGCTGTATGGGACGGGGGCCACAAGGAGACGTCATACTGTATGGGGTAGGGGCCACAAGGAGACGTTATGCTGTATGGGGGTGGGGGCCACAGGAAGATGTTATACTGTATGGGGGTGGGGGCCACAGGGTGACGTTATACTGTATGGGGGAGGGGGCCACAGGGTGACGTTATACTGTATGGGGGAGGGGGCCACAGGGTGACGTTATACTGTATGGGGGCGGGGGCCACAGGGTGACGTTATACTGTATGGGGGCGGGGGCCACAGGGTGACGTTATACTGTGCGGGGGCAGCCCCAAGGTGACGTTATACTGTATGGGGGCAGCCGCTTGGTGACGTTATACTGTATGGGGGCAACAGGGAGACATTATAGTTTATTAAGTGCCACGTGCAGTGCAGATTGCAGGCAGGGCCAGAGCCTCAGAAGACAGACAGCACTACCTTTATTTCTGACACCCTGGCTCTTAGGCTCCCTGCAGATGAGCGTTCCTCCCGGAGTCTGTCAACGGAGCTCCCGGCCTGACCTGCAGCGTGACTGGGGTTACATAGCATTATACTGATTTATGATGCTATGTAACCCTTACAGCTCTGGAATGTATTGGATAACTCTGACATAATGCTGTCAGTGTTATCCAACACATTCCAGAGCTGTAAGGGTTACATAGCATCATAAATCAGTATAATGCTATGTAACCCCAGTCAGCGCTTGAAGGTCAGGCCGGGAGCCTCGATGTGGACAGGCTCCGGGAGGAACGCTCGTCTGCAGGGGGCCGTCTACTGTGCGCTCCTGTGCTGGCAGGTGGGCGGAGACTTCACAGGAGCCGGGAGGAGCCGGGGGCCGCCTGCAGGAAGTGCTATGGACTCAGATACACGATGCAGGGGCAGGCTGACATAGATGTAGGAGCGGTCGGCTCGCGGCTAGCATATGACCGCTCCTATTACTGCCCAACCGACATGTCCCTGCTACTTGCCCGCACAGGGCTAAACAACTGTTCAAAGTACTTGCCCGGCGCCCGGAACTGCATGGCCCGGGCGTCGGGCGATAGGAATTCCACACCCCTGATATAAAGTGTTAAGCTGCTATGTCAATATTGTCACTATTCAGTGAAGATGCATATAACTGAATAAAAAGGACAATATTGGAGAAACTCTTTGATTGGAATGCTTATATTCCATAGTCTGATATCAAGCCGATAATTTATAAGCTTTATTGCAATACTACCAATACTATCCGAGATTGGTCATAGTTTTGGGCAGAGCAAGGGTTCGTATCTGTCATTTTCTTTATTGAATTTCTGTGCATCATCAATTGATGGTATATTTCTCATAATTATAAGCAGAATATGTATATAAATTCTTGTGTTGGTTAGAGAGTAGAGAGCGCCAGTGATTTAAGCTTTGTTTGTATTTAAATTGTTGTATCATTTATAATAATTAATAATAATAATTTATATTTTTGCATAGACGCTTGTACCGTTTTTACTGATTGCACAATATAATTAAGGTCTCGATCTAAGTCTTTTTAAGGTGTTTATATGTCCACCTCGAGGATCAAAATACCCTTGACATTTTTTTTCTTTGATCCTTCCTTTTTATACCCAACACAGTGCAGTGTGTGGAGGAAGGAGATTCTAAGCTCAGTGTGTATCTAAGCTCCTGGCAGTGCTGTGTGTGGAGGAAGGAGACTCTGAGCTCCGGGTGTATCTAAGCTCCTGGCAGTGCAGTGTGTGGAGGCAGGAGACACTGAGCTCTGTGTGTATCTAAGCTCCTGGCAGTGCAGTGTGTGGAGGCAGGAGACTCTCAGCCCTGTGTGTATCTAAGCTCCTGGCAGTGCAGTGTGTGGAGCCAGGAGACTCTGAGCTCCGTGTGTATCTAATCTCCTGGCAGTGCAGTGTGTGGAGGCAGGAGACTCTCAGCCCTGTGTGTATCTAAGCTCTTGGCAGTGCAGTGTGTGGAGGCAGGAGACTCTGAGCCCTGTGTGTATCTAATCTCCTGGCAGTGCAGTGTGTGGAGGAACTGCACATGACGGCTCTTACCCTGTGATATAAGAGGCTGGTGCTCCTCCATTACATGTCACTGCACACACGTGTATACACTGCACATGACGGCTCTTACCTTGTGATATAAGAGGCTGGTGCTCCTCCATTACATGTCACTGCACACACGTGTATACACTGCACATGACGGCTCTTACCCTGTGATATAAGAGGCTGGTGTTCCTCCATTACATGTCACTGCACACACGTGTATACACTGCACATGACGGCTCTTACCCTGTGATATAAGAGGCTGGTGCTCCTCCATTACATGTCACTGCACACACGTGTATACACTGCACATGACGGCTCTTACCTTGTGATATAAGAGGCTGGTGCTCCTCCATTACATGTCACTGCACACACGTGTATACACTGCACATGACGGCTCTTACCCTGTGATATAAGAGGCTGGTGCTCCTCCATTACATGTCACTGCACACACGTGTATACACTGCACATGACGGCTCTTACCCTGTGATATAAGAGGCTGGTGCTCCTCCATTACATGTCACTGCACACACGTGTATACACTGCACATGACGGCTCTTACCCTGTGATATAAGAGGCTGGTGCTCTTCTATTACATGTCACTGCACACACGTGTATACACTGCACATGACGGCTCTTACCCTGTGATATAAGAGGCTGGTGCTCCTCCATTACATGTCACTGCACACACGTGTATACACTGCACATGACGGGTCTTACCTTGTGATATAAGAGGCTGGTGCTCCTCCATTACATGTCACTGCACACACGTGTATACACTGCACATGACGGCTCTTACCGTGTGATATAAGAGGCTGGTGCTCCTCCATTACATGTCACTGCACACACGTGTATACACTGCACATGACGGCTCTTACCCTGTGATATAAGAGGCTGGTGCTCCTCCATTACATGTCACTGCACACACGTGTATACACTGCACATGACGGCTCTTACCCTGTGATATAAGAGGCTGATGCTCCTCCATTACATGTCACTGCACACACGTGTATACACTGCACATGACGGCTCTTACCCTGTGATATAAGAGGCTGGTGCTCCTCCATTACATGTCACTGCACACACGTGTATACACTGCACATGACGGCTCTTACCTTGTGATATAAGAGGCTGGTGCTCCTCCATCATGGCCTCCTTGTACAGATCCTTGTGTCCTTCTATATACTCCCACTCCTCCATGGAGAAATAGACAGTGACATCCTGACACCTTATAGGAACCTGACAACACAATGACACCGTCATCACCCAGACCCTCCAGTGCTGTTACTGGAGAATTTCCCAGCATTCCCAGCAGTGTCACCTCTCCAGTCAGCAGCTCCATCATCTTGTGGGTGAGCTCTAGGATCTTCTGCTCATGTATCAGGGGGTGAGGGGAGGCTCTGTGATGGGGAGGGGTCCTGCTCCGCCCTCCTGACTCCTGGAGATGGATGATGGGAGTCACACAGTCCCCCAATGTCTTCTTCACTATTGTGTACTCCTGTGGATGGAGAGAGACACTTAGGGAATAAACCCTTCAGGGGCCATGTGCTCTCCTCCGGCCTCTCCTCCTGGTACAACGTGCCTACTTACCTCCTCATGGCTCCTACATGACTATTGGTCACTGGTCACATGACACATCACTCACCATACTGGGGGCTGATCTTCAGGTTCTCCGTCACTTGGAAGGTCTGGGGGCCGTTCTCCAGGACCCCGGACTCTTCCTATCACTTCCTATGATGGATTCTCCTTCCCGATGTCTGACTTGTTACAGAATACAATACAGAGGAGAGAAATCTAGAGAAGTTTACCTCTCCGCTCAGCAGGGAGATGATCTCCAAGGTGAGGTCTAATATTCTTCTGCTGATCTCCTTCCCGTCCATCCTCGGGGGTCATTCAGGAGAAGAGGAGAGAACTGGAGGAGCTGGAGGCTTCTAGTGCTGCAGGCGCCTTTATGAGAAGAGGAGAGGAAATCATCCAGGGGCCAAGACCAGATGTCACCCCCAGAACCGCACTCCCTGAGCCTGGAGGGACCCCCACCACATGGATTCCAGGGGCCCCAACATGGAGATCTCTGGTGGCCCCACAGGAGATAAGGGTCTGATAGATGCAGGTCCCACCTCTGGGCTGTGCTCAGCTGTGTCCAGAACTCCTAGAGAAGAGACTGGAGAGAGCTGAGCTCAGGCCGGGCCCCGCTCCATTCATTCTCCTCCTGGAGGCAGGGGCCCCTCACCAGGACAATCAAGGGCCAGAGAATGATGACAACCCAGGGCTGGCGCTACCATTAGGCGAACTAGGCGTTCGCCTAGGGTGCCGGCCTGCTGGGGGCGCACTGGTTGGCTCCCCCTGTCTGGGGCTGCAGCATTGGGCGAGCGGCTTTGACTTGAGCCGCCCCCAGCACTATTACAGGAGCAGGCACCTGCTTTACCTGATGGGAGGTGCCTGCTCTGGCAGTAAATTACCGGAGGAGAGGAGGCGGGCGACAAGGGAGGCTGTTCTAGCATCTCCCCACTCCTCCCTTGCGCGCCCTCTGTGATGCCAGGAGCCGAGATACTAAACGGCGTGCTGGAGCACTGATTTGCTGCACCACACTGGACCCCAGGGAGGTGAGTGTTTAAGTGTTTGACTAAGTGAGTGACTGCCTGTGTGTGAGTATGTCTGTCAGTGAGTGACATGAGGGGGGCGGCAAAAATCCTTGCACCGGCCCTGTGACAACCCCCATTACTACTCCCCCCATCATACTAAGCTGAGGAGCGGAGAAGGATTCCCTGTGTGTAATGGAGGAGAATCTCCAGAGGTGACATGTCTGAGCTCTCCACCACACTGTCTCCTCACAGCTCATCTTACCTGCAGGCTGGAGGAATGGCTGATACCAGAGAGAACAAGAGCCCTGACTACCGACCAGGACCTGCCCAGTATCTGCTGCACTGCCAGAGCTGAAGGACCTGGGGTGACGTCACTGTCATGTGATCAGTGCAGGGGGCGGGGCTTAGAAGTGAAGGAAGAGGTGGTGAAGGACTCGGGGTGATCTCCCCGTCACCTGACCAGTTCTAGGGATCGGGACTTAGTATTGGAGAGGCTAAGAGGTGGTGATGTCACTGTCATGTGATCCGTGCAGGGGGCGGGACTTAGGATTTAATATGAGTCTGTGAAGGATCTGGGTGATGTCACCATCATGTGATTAGTGTAGGGGGCGGAGCTCTGCAGTGCAGACGAGAATGTGGTAAAGCACCTGTCGGTAGGGAGGAAAAGGGCTGGTATTAGTCACGTGATATAAGGGGCGGAGCTTTATACGGAGATGGGGAAGTGGAGAACGGAAGCGTTTAACTTTGGTGTTTTTTTTACTATTTTTATAAAGCCCATGAAATGCTGAGTGTTGTAGTTCTATCTTCATTCTCTCTCCGTATAATGTCCTGTGATATCCTATAATAACAGCCTGGACATGCTGAGAGTTATAGTTCTCTCCACTGATATCCTATAACAGCCTGCACCAGCTGAGAGTTGTACTACTCTTATAACAGCCTAAATATGATGGGTGTTGTAGTTCCTTCCTCTGATATCCTATAATAACAGCCTGGACATGTTGGGAGCTGTAATTCTCTGATATAATTATGCCTTGGACACTGGGAGTAGTTATTTCCTCTGATATAATAGCAGCCTGGACATGATGGGAGGTGTAGTTCTCTCCTCTGATATCCTGTGATGGTGAACCTCTGGCTTTGGTAAAACTACGACTCCCAATATATACACTTGCTTGGCTGTTCTCAGAACTCCATATAAATGAACGGAGCATGCTGGGAGTCGTAGTTTCACCACAGCTGGAGTGCAGTTGTTAGTCATCACTGGCCTAACATAAGAGTGTGGAGATGCTGGTAGTTGTGGTTCTTCCCTCCTGATAACTGGACACAAGTAGAGAAGGCTTCTCTGTAATCAGCAGAAGAACCTGGAAAATTCATGTGACTGAGAAAGTATGGCCTGCTGGTGGAGCTCTGCCACTGGTCACACCGGGTGCAGCCCCCTGTATTTTAGGTTCCTGCCCTCCATGGACACCGCCACACAGCCGCCTCCGTCCCTGCCCTCCCTGGAGACCGCCACACACAGCCGCCTCCGTCCCTGCCCACCCTGGACATCACCACACACAGCTGCCTCCGTCCCTGCCCTCCCTGGACGTCGCCACACAGCCGCCTCCGTTCCTGCCCTCCTTGGACACCGCCACACACAGCCGCCTCCGTCCCTGCCCTCCCTGGACACTGCCACACACAGCCGCCTCCGTTCCCGCCCTCCCTGGACACCGCCACACACAGCTGCCTCCGTTCCCGCCCTCCCTGGACACCGCCACACACAGCCGCCTCCGTCCCTGCCCTCCCTGGACACCGCCACACACAGCCGCCTCCGTTTCCGCCGTCCCTGGACACCGCCACACACAGCCGCCTCCGTGCCCGCCCTCCCTGGACACCTCTACACACAGCCGCCTCCGTTCCCACCTTCCTTGGACACCGCCACACACAGCCGCCTCCGTCCCTGCCCTCCCTGGACACCGCCACACACAGCCGCCTCCGTCCCTGCCCTCCCTGGTCACCGCCACACACAGCCGCCTCCGACCCTGGACACAGCCGCCTCCGTCCCTGCCCTCCCTGGACACCGCCACACACAGCCGCCTCCGTCCCTGCCCTCCCTGGACACCGCCACACACAGCCGCCCCCTTCCCTGCTCTCCCTGGATGCCGCCACACACAGCCGCCTGCGTTCCTGTCCTCCCTGGACGCCGCCACACACAGCTGCCTCCGTCCCTGCCCTCCCTGGACACTGCCACACACAGCCGCCTCCGTGCCCACCCTCCTTGGACACCGCCACACACAGCCTCCTGTGTTCCTGCCCTCCCTGGACTGGTATTAGTCACGTGATATAAGGGGCGGAGCTTTATACGGAGGTGGGGAAGTGGCGAACGGAAGAGTTTGGTGTTTTTTCTATTTTTATAAAGTCCGGGAAATGCTGAGTGTTGTAGTTCTATCTTCATTCTCTCTCCGTATAATGTCCTGTGATATCCCATAATAACAGCCTGGACCAGCTGGGAGTTGTAGTTCTCTCCACTGATATCCTATAACAGCCTGGACCAGCTGGGAGTTGTAGTTCTCTCCACTGATATCATATAACAGCCTGGACCAGCTGGGAGTTGTAGTTCTCTCCACTGATATCCTATAACAGCCTGCACCAGCTTGGAGTTGTACTTCTTTGATATAATTATGCCTTGGACACTGGGAGTAATCTCTTCTGATATAATAACAGCCTGGACATGATGGGAGGTGTAGTTCTCTCCTCTCATATCCTATAACTGTGATGACGAAGCTCCGGCTTTGTAAAACTACGACTGCTAAGATGCACATTTGCTTGGCTGTTCTCAGAACTCCATAGAAATTAATGGAGCATGCTGGGAGTCGTAGTTTTGCCACACACAGCTACCTCTGTTCCGTCCCTGCCTTCTCTTGACACCGTCACACACAGCCACCTCCGTCACTGCCCTCACTGGACGCTGCCACACACAGCCGCCTCCGTCCCTGCCCTTACTGGGCACCGCTACACACAGCCGCCTCCGTCCCTGCCCTCCCTGGACGCCGCTACACACAGCCGCCTCCGTCACTGCCCTCACTGGACGCTGCCACACACAGCCGCCTCCGTCCCTGCCCTCCCTAGACACCGCCACACACAGCCGCCTCCGTCCCTGCCCTCCCTGGATACCGTCACACACAGCTGCCTCCGTCCCTGCCCTCCCTGGACGCCGCTACACACAGCTGCCTCCGTCCCTGCCCTCCCTGGATACCGTCACACCCGCGCCCAGTCCCTGCCCTCCCTGGGCACCGCTACACACAGCCGCCTCCGTCCCTGCCCTCCCTGGATACTAAGCAATGTGGCTAATACGGTGTATGTATATATAATATATCCAGATTCCACCAATATACTGTCTACTGGATCTACACTTGTAACCAGCTCACATCCAGCACCTGACCATTAGTACATGTACATAGAGACTCCTGCATAAACCGCAGATATAATCTACACGTCTGTAAACAGCCGCCGCCACAGTCTCACATGGAATATAGTTATCTATATGTACACGTCTACATTGTACTGGGACATTATACTTCTACACACAAATCCCACATATCATATTACTCCGCTTGCTCCTGAAGTGCTGCTGGTCCAGAGGGTTGCAGGAAGTTTCACTGCCTATATATTCCTGTGTCTCAGTCCCCACCATGGACTCCACCCTGTGACCACCCAAATATCTTCCCAATCTGTTGGCCAAGAGAATGTAGTCTAACAGCTTTTACAATGTGTCCTTCCTGCCTTCGATATGCTAACAAGGGACCAAATGGCTTCTGGCCGTACTGATATCACTCAATGAATGAATACCACTGGATATCAATATGCACTAAATCCAGTTATTAGGCATATCTGTGTGGTCATCAGGCTGAGGTTCTGGCTGAGAGCCATATTTTCCTGTAACACTGGATATCCTCCTGTGACCATACATATGCTGGATATCCTCCTGTGGTCATACAGATGCTGGATATCCTCATGTGGTCATACAGATGCTGGATATCCTCCTGTGGTCATACAGATGCTGGATATCCTCCTGTGGTCATACAGATGTTGGATATTCTCCTGTGGTCATACAGATGCTGGATATCCTCCTGTGGTCATACAGATGCTGGATATCCTCCTGTGGTCATACAGATGTTGGATATTCTCCTGTGGTCATACAGATGCTGGATATCCTCCTGTGATCATACAAGTGTTGGATATCCTCCTGTGATCATACAGATGCTGGATATTCTCTTGTGGTCATTAGGGTTGTTTCGGGTATCAAACTTTCGATACCCAATCAATACTTTTATGCCAGTATCGATTCTGTATCGGGATGTTCGTTTTTTGGATACTAGACCGCGCTACTGCACGGTCTAGTATCTCCTGTTATGGGAGGACACGGCGTGTGCAGCGTTCGGCACACGCTGTGTTCCCTGAGGCCGTAGATAGTGGAGAAGGAGGGAGGTAGGGAATCCCTCCCTCCTATGACGCGGCCAGCGGTGATTAGTGCGGGAGGAGGGACATGGGAGGAGAGAACTGCTGCGCCGGGCGAACGGCAACAGCCTCCTCCTCCTCCTCCTGTGTGCTCCTCCGCTGTCCTCCTCCTGTGTGCTCCTCCGCTGTCCGCCTCCTCCTCCTGTGTGCTCCTCCGCTGTCCGCCTCCTCCTCCTGTGTGCTCCTCCGCTGTCCTCCTCCTCCTCCTGTGTGCTCCTCCGCTGTTCTCCTCCTCCTGTGTGCTCCTCCACTGTCCTCCTCCTGTGTGCTCCTCCGCTGTTCTCCTCCTCCTGTGTGTTCCTCCGCTGTCCTCCTCCTGTGTGTTCCTCCGCTGTCCTCCTCCTGTGTGCTCCTCCGCTGTCCTCCTCCTGTGTGCTCCTCCGCTGTCCTCCTCCTCCTCCTGTGTGCTCCTCCGCTGTCCTCCTCCTCCTGTGTGCTCCTCCGCTGTCCTCCTCCTCCTGTGTGCTCCTCCGTTGTCCTCCTCCTCCTGTGTGCTCCTCCGCTGTTCTCCTCCTCCTGTGTGCTCCTCCGCTGTCCTCCTCCTGTGTGCTCCTCCGCTGTCCTCCTCCTGTGTGCTCCTCCGCTGTCCTCCTCCTGTGTGCTCCTCCGCTGTCCTCCTCCTCCTCCTGTGTGCTCCTCCGCTGTCCTCTTTCTCCTCCTGTGTGCTCCTCCGCTGTCCGCCTCCTCCTCCTGTGTGCTCCTCCGCTGTCCTCCTCCTCCTCCTGTGTGCTCCTCCGCTGTGAGACCCGAACGCCTGCCGCTCCCCCCCCCTCCTGCCGCTCTTCCCCCCTCCTGCCGCTCTGCCCCCTTCCTGCCGCTCTGCCTCCGTCCTGCCGCTCTGCCTCCGTCCTGCCGCTCTGCCTCCGGTCCTGCCGCTCTGCCCCCGTCCTGCCCACACAATGATTTTTAGGTGAGTAGAAGCCTGGACAGAGGGTCGGCTGTAGATGTAGTGAGGTGAGTAGTAGCCTGGACAGAGGGGCGGCTGTGGATGTAGTGAGGTGAGTAGAAGCCTGGACAGAGGGGCGGCTGTGGATGTAGTGAGGTGAATAGAATCCTGGACAGAGGGTCGGCTGTGGATGTAGTGAGGTGAGTAGTAGCCTGGACAGAGGGGCAGTTGCGGATGTAGTGAGGTAAGTAGTAGCCTGGACAGAGGGTCGGCTGTGGATGTAGTGAGGTGAGTAGAATCCTGGACAGAGGGTCGGCTGTAGATGTAGTGAGGTGAATAGAATCCTGGACAGAGGGTCGGCTGTGGATGTAGTGAGGTGAGTAGAATCCTGGACAGAGGGGAGGCTGTGGATGTAGTGAGGTGAGTAGTAGCCTGGACAGAGGGGAGGCTGTGGATGTAGTGAGGTGAGTAGAATCCTGGACAGAGGGGCGGCTGTGGATGTAGTGAGGTGAGTAGAATCCTGGACAGAGGGTTGGCTGTGGATGTAGTGAGGTGAGTAGTAGTCTGGACAGAGGGGCAGCTGTGGATGTAGTGAGGTGAGTAGTAGCCTGGACAGAGGGACAGCTGTGGATGTAGTGAGGTGAGTAGTAGCCTGGACTGAGGGACCGCTGTGGATGTAGTGAGGTGAGTAGTAGCCTGGACTGAGGGGCTGTGGATGTAGTGAGGTGAGTAGTAGCCTGGACTGAGGGGCTGTGGATGTAGTGAGGTAAGTAGAAGCCTGGACTGAGGGGCGGCTGTGGATGTAGTGTTTCTGGATTTTGCAAAGGCTTTTGATTCTGTCCCTCATAGATGCTTAATAGGTAAAGTAAGGTCTATAGACTGGAAAGTATAGTTTGTAATTGGATTGAAAACTGGCTGAAGGATCGTGTGCAGAGAGTTGTGGTCAATGATTCCTATTCAGAATGGTCCCGGGTTATAAGTGGTGACCCCAAGGTTCAGTGCTGGACCCTCTATTTTATTTATTTATTAATGATATTGAGGACGGGGTTAATAGCACCATATCTATATTTGCAGATGACACTGAGCTGTGTAGCACTGTGCAGTCTATGGAAGATGTCCATAAACTACAAGCTGATGTGGACACTGAGTGATTGGGCATCAACTTGGCAAATGAGGTTCAATGTGGACAATTGTAAAGTTCTGGATCTTGGTAGTAATAATTCCCGTGCTTCATATGTCCTAGGTGATGTAACACTGGGAGAGTCACTTATAGAGAAGGATTTGGGTGTCCTTGTAGATGGTAGATTAAATTACAGCATACAATGTCAATCAGCTGCTTCTAAGGCCACCAGGATATTGTCATGCATTAAACGAGGCATGGAATCGCTGGGCAGGGATGTAATAATACCACTTTACAAAGCGTTGGTGCGGCCTGATCTGGAATATGCAGTTCAGTTCTGGGCACCAGTCCATAGAAAGGATGCACTGCAGCTGGAAAAAGTACAGAGGAGAGCGACTAAACTGATAAGGGGCCTGGAGGGTCTTAGTTATGAAGAAAGATTAAAATAATTGGATTTATTTAGTCTTGGGAAGAGACGTCTAAGGTGGGACATGATTAACCTTTCTCATGTGTTAGGTATTCATATACAGCATATTTAGTAATACATATTTATTTTGTGCCATACATTTTTTTAAATTGCTTAAAAAAATATAAAATGATACTTCTCCTGTATATGAATACCTAATACATGAGAGACACAGTGAAATGGCGGGACTGCGTGGGATGAGGCTTTTAAAGGGGCTGGATCTCTGTGGGTTGGCTGGCTGCAAGGCATTATGGGTGATCTCGCGTTCCCAGGCTTCTTACTTTCACTTTGTAACACGTGTAGTCGTCATTTTAGGAAAAAAAATGATTTGTTACCACAAAATGCAAGGAAATTTGGATTCGTTGAGAATTAAATTTTTAGAATCAGGAAGAAAACTCATTTCAAGAAATTCTCCCATCACTAGAGATGGGTCTGATGAGAAACTTGCTTTTTGGTATAAATTTGGAAGACCTCTAGGAAAACCGGAAAGAGGGAGAAATGTTCCCTCTCACATTCAGCTTTTTGAGACTCCAAGGGTAATATCTCCATAACCTGTACAAAAGACCCTAGACACTCAGAAGAAGGGACAGTTCCTATTAGACCCGGCGCGTCTTCCTTATACACAGTCAATAGGTCTGCTCGCCCTTATTTCTAAAAATAATTCACGGAACTGGTGAAGGAGCCGATATAAAGCACAAAAGTAAAACTTTCCTGGTATGGCATCAGTGTCATAATGGAGCGGGACCTTACAACGTGTAGTGCATAGACCCGGGAGCTAATGGCGCTTACTCAGGGGCGTACCTAGAAGTGACTGGGCCCCAAAGCAAATTTTTGTATCAGGAGGGGCTAAGCCTTCCCAGCCAGAGCGGCAGTGTTAAAGCTCGGAAAAATGTGAGGGAAACTTTGCAAAAAATGACACCTGAGGACGATGTTAAGGCGTACCTGTCCGTGTTTGAAAGGGTGGCAGAAAGGGAGAATCTCCCACCCGAGCAGTGGGCAGAAGTATTGGCGCCTTATTTAACAGGAGAACCTCAGAAAGCGTATTATGATTTAACCTTGCAAGATGCTAAATAATACAGTAAGCTAAAAGCAGAGATTCTTGCCCGGCAAGGGGTGACGGATGCAGTCCGGGCGCAGCGTGTTCACAGCTGGGAGTTTTGCCAAGATAAGCCTCCCAGGTCCCAAATGTTCGATCTGTTCCACCTCGTACAAAAATGGTTACAGCCAGAATCATCCACCCCAGCTCAGATGGTGGAAAAAGTGGTGATGGATCAGTTCCGCCATATACTGCCAACACCCCTACAGCGTTGGGTTGCCCAGGAAACCCGCAGACTGCAGACGAATTGGTGAGCCTTGTAGAAAGGTATATCAGCGTGCAGGACTCCCTGGAAAATACGGGAAGGTTGAGACGGCAATCTCCCGGCTCTAAAAATGAAACAGGGTTCCCCCGGAAAGGACTACAACCCACTTCCAACTGGAAAATCCAGGCCAAGGAAAAGTTTAAGCCTGGGACACAAGTCCAGACCGGACCCATTATCTGTTGGAGGTGTCAGGCTCCTGGACATATCGCAGCGCACTGCCCTTTGTCAACCGAGCCCATGGAGTGCGGTGTCGGCCAACCATATTCTTTTTTTGCACATCCGATGTGTAGTGCAGCTACCCAAGCCCAGAAAGAACCCCAGGTGTGCCAAGTGACCGTGAACAGTTTTATGGTGACTGCCCTCCTGGACTCCCTCAGTTTGGTCACTTTGACGTCTATGGTGCCTCATGTGTTGAATCCTGAAAAGCATGTGAGAGTGTTGTGTATCCATGGAGACACCCGGGATTATCCGGTTGCTCAGGTGTCCATAAACACTATGTGTGGTACTGTACAGCATGAGGTGGGAGTCGTGAAGGACTTACTGCACCCAATGATACTAGGAAGAGACTTCCCGCTGTTCTGGGACCTCTGGGCTAAAGCTAAGGTTTCCGATGAGTCTGTCAAGTGCTGAATGTACTAGTTGTGATGCGGTGGGAGAGGGGAAGGAATGTCCTGAGGCTATATCAGAGTCTCCGCTAGCTGTGATGTTAGGCGAGGAGGATGAGGAATTATCCCCTGAGACCAATGTTCTGGATCTTGAGGTGTCCCGGGAAAATTTTGGAGCGGCACAGCTCAGGGATCTTACCTTAAAGGGTGCCCGGGAGAATGTATCAGTACTGAATGGGGTTGCCCAAAGTCCAGGAGCTGATAATAAGTTTGCCCACTTCGCCATAAACAATGATATGTTGTATAGGGTGACCAAAAAGGGGGATGAAGTAGTGGAACAGCTGCTGGTACCGGGTCCGTATCGACCATTAGTATTAAGGATGGCCCACTCTCATGTTTTAGGGGGACACTTGGGGGCAGGTAAAACCCAAGAACGCATTCTCCAACGATTCTATTGGCCGGGGTGTTATAAGGAAATAGCCGACTATTGCCAGTCGTGTCCCACCTGCCAGGTCTCAGCCCCGGTACCGCATTTCAAAAGTCCCTCGGTCCCACTGCCAATCATTGAAGTTCCGTTTGAACGGATTGCAATGGATCTCGTAGGACCCCTAGTGAAGTCAGCTAGAGGTCAGCAGTATATTTTAGTGGTAGTCGAAGATGCCACCAGATACCCGGAAGCAGTCCCTTTAAGAAATACCTCCTCGAAAACCATAGCGAAAGAGTTGTTCCAGATGTTTGCCAGAACCGGTATACCAAAAGAGATATTAACTGACCAGGGAACACCGTTCATGTCTAAGTGCAGCATACGGGTGTTAATACCCGACACTGCAAAAGGTTTATTATGTGTATGTACCTTTAATTCATTTCCTGGTACAGGCCTGCAGGGGTAGTGTCTACTACAGCCACTAGAGGGAGATAGTACGCCCACTATATATAGGTAGGCCCAAGCAGAGAGTAAAGTAGTTCAGTGCAGACCGAGTAGTCTGTGTGGGACTCCTGTAATGTCCTCAGCAGGTAGCAAGGGAAATCCTCCAAGTGTAAAGAACCAAGGATAGAAGCCGTCTAAGAGGTATTTGGGCCTTGGATTATAAAGTAACCCAGGAGTAGACAGGTCAGAAGAACTGAAGTCACCTGAATCTATAGAACCTGAGGAAATAGTGAAGAGTCCAATCCCTGTGCAGATTTAGGCCTGCTTGATCTAAGAGGAGTTGCAATCTATATTCATCTGTGATCTATTCATCTGAAACTACTCTGCACTGCTACGTATTAAGGAACTGCGCTTCCATCCATGTATGTGTATGATTACCACCAAAGCTTCAGTAAAGTTCAAGTTCTGTTTTATTACAACGTGGTTCCTCAATTATTCCTACTATCAACAAACGGTGTGCCACCGTTAATTGGCAATGGCGTCACGAACTCTACCTATAACTACCTGTCCTAGTAGAAGTACCAGAGAGTCGGCCTGTCCCAGGTTAGTGGTCATAACTGCACTACAACACCCAGGAACACTATCGAACCCTAACTTGAGTACGCTGCATAAGGTCATGAAAGAGTTGTGTCGGATGTTGAAAATTAAGCAACTGCGAACATCCGTATATCATCCGCAGACAGACGGTCTAGTAGAACGATTCGATAAAACGCTTAAGAGTATGTTAAAAAAGGTGGTAGAAAAGGATGGTCGGGATTGGGACTGTCTGCTACCGTACCTCCTGTTCTCTATTAGAGAGGTTCCTCAAACCTCCACTGGGTTTTCACCTTTTGCATTATTATATGCTCGGCACCCTCGGGGGTTGCTGGATGTGGCAAAGCAGGCCTGGGAAAGTGAGACTACCCCATATAAAAGTGTGGTAGAACGCATAGCACAAATGCAAGAGAGAATATCTAAGGTCATGCCCATAGTGAAAGAACACCTCCTGAGGGCTCAAGAAAACCAAGCTCAGCCAAGGTTAGGCAGTTCAGTCCAGGGGGCCGAGTGCTAGTTTTGGTACCCACGGTGGAAAGCAAATTCTTAGCTAAGTGCCAGGGGCCTTATGAGGTGGTTGAGAAAGTTGGGGAAGTTAACTACAAAGTTCACCAGCCGGGAAGAAGAAAACCTATCCAGCTGTGTCATGTGAACTTGTTAAAACCATGGAAAGAGCGGAACCCCCGGAAACAACCTGTTTGGTGGTAGAGGCAAAAAGTAACAGTCAGGATGTCACAATTGAAGAGACCACGTCCGAGCCACAAAACCAGCAGTGCAGAGAACTGCTACAACAGAATAGGGACTTGTTCTCCGATTTGTCATGTCTCACTAAATGTATTGAGCATGAGATTCGAACAAAACCACATATTTGGGTAAACATAAAACCCTATAGAATCCCTGAGGCACGTAAGGAAGTAATGTCACAAGAGATCAAAAGGTTGCTAGAACTAGGAGTGATTGAGGCGTCCCGAAGTGGGTGGTCCAGTCCGATGGGGAATGGCGGCTCTGTAATGATTACAGAAAACTCAATGAGGCATCAGAGTTCGATGCCTATCCCATGCCAAGAGTAGACAAACTCATTGAGAGGTTAGGTCCTGCGCGGTATATTACTACGTTAGACCGAACAAAAGGGTATTGGCAGATCCCTCTGTCCAGGGATGCCAAAGAAAAGACTGCTTTTTCCACACCCGAAGGGTGTTACCAATATGTGAGAATGCCATTCGGCTTACAAGGTGCCCCAGCTACGTTTCAAAGAGCTATGGACAGGATCTTAGGCCCTCACAAAAAGTATGCAGCTACATACTTGGACGATATCGTCATCTTTAGCCCAGATTGGGAGAGTCACCTGGGTAAAGTTCAAGCAATACTAGATTCCCTAAGAATAGCCGGATTCACCATAAACCCCAAAAAATGTGCCATGGGTATGGAAGAGGCCAGATATCTTGGGTATACAGTAAATCCATGGCTTGACAAAGACCGCATTGTGCGGTTGAAACGTTGCGGTCACTGGGTTAATAAACTCTACACGGTTTTTTGAAAGGAGTGCTGCCGTCCCTTTTTTTTGGATTTATCGAGTACAGGACTTTGTTGTGGGTCGTGGACTGGATTTGCACCCGTATTACAGTGTGCTGTTCCTCATTTTTTCTATTTTGGGTATATAGTAGGTAGAGGTTTGATCAAACCTCAAATTAACAAAGTAGAGGCAATTCAAACCTGGCCACGTCCACTTACAAAAAAAACAGATAAAAGCTTTTTTGGGAATAGTGGGCTACTACAGACGATTTGTACCGAATTTTGCTACAATAGCTGCCCCGCTAACAGAACTTACAAAAGGTACAAAATCAGTTATGGCTAGGTGGACCCCAGAAGCAGAACAGGCCTTTAAAGAGCTTAAGCTACGGTTATGCCAACAGCCAGTGTTAGTGGCCCCAGACTTTAGTAAAGAATTCATAGTTCAGGCAGATCCCTCAGAGGTAGGTCTAGGCGCTGCGATGTCCCAAGAGGTTAGGGGGGAAGAACACCCTGTGTTATACCGAAGCCGAAAACTTACTCCTCACGAAAAAAATTATTCTATTGTGGAAAAAGATTGCTTAGCGATAAAGTGGGCACTGGACTCCCTTAGATATTATCTACCGGGTAGGAGGTTCAGATTAGTTTCAGATCATGCACCACTAAAGTGGATGTCTGAGAAAAAAGGGAGTAATGCCAGAGTAACGAGATGGTTTCTGACGTTACAAGATTTCAATTTTTATATAGAACACAGGCCCGGGAAATTGCATGGGAATGCTGAGGCCCTGTCAAGGGTACATTGCTTGATGGTAACAGGTGCCCAGCCCCTCGGCTTTAGGCAGAGGGGGAGGGGTATGTAGTAGCCCAGAGGGGAGAATCGTGGATGGTCGGTACGTCTCACTGAGAATGTGTGCCTCAGTGATATAATTCCCAGAAGAAAGTGTTATAGTAATTTCCTCGCCCTGTGCTCACAAGGAAAGGCCGCACTATTCCAGTCATGAGATGAGATGCTTCATGGTTGAGATCTGGTGAGAGCGGCCTTTCCTTACACACAAGAGCTGATACACGTGCTTGTGAGCGCGGGGTGAGGAGATTACTATAACAGATGGCGAGCCAGGTACCGTACAACCAACTGATTCTTCTACTCTGCACAGCAGATAAAAGGGGAGTCTCTGACCAGATCTCAACCATGAAGCATCCTATCTCATTACTGGAATAGTGCGGCCTTTCCTTACACAAAGGGAGCTGATACACGCGCTTGTGAGCACGGGGCGAGGAAATTACTATAACACAAGTATGCCAGTAACGTTAGGTTGCTGGGAGGTTTTTTAAGGAGTGACCAGAGAGATTGGGTGGGACAGGTCACCCCCGTACTCTAAAGGCATGGTTAAAAGGGCTATGCGAATCTCAGCTGGGAGATCAAGTGTGCACAGGCTTACTGCAAGCTGAACAAGCTGAGAGGGGGAGTTGATCTCTGAAAGATCCCAAAGCGTGGGGAGATCTCATTGTTTTGTTACCCTACTTGGACTGAATACAAAGTGTTGGACTTTATGTTATGAAAATGTGTGGGCTGAAGAAAGCTTAAAGCTGAAGCTCGGACTCGTTTACTATTGTTTGCTGAAATAAACTCTGCCTGTGGTGAAGAGTAGAGATGAGCGAACATAAAAAAAAAGTCCGGTGTTCCGCGTTCGGGTTGTGGTAAGTCGCGCCTCCCGTTATGGATTCCACTATAGCGGCATATGGAATCCATAAGGGGCGTCTTCCACCAACCCGAACTGTTGAACAGCCGAAGGACCTGGGGTGACGTCACTGTCATGTGATCAGTGCAGGGGGCTGGATTTGATTCTGTGCTGAGCCACACCCCCTGCACTGATCACATGATGGTGACGTCACCCCAGGTCCTTCAGCTGTTCAACAGTTCGGGTTGGTGGCAGCCGCCCCTTATGGATTCCATATGCCGCTATAGTGGAATCCATAACGGGATGCGCAACTTACCACAACCCGAACGCCGAACACCGGACTTTTTTTTAATGTTCGCTCATCTCTAGTGAACAGTAAACTGACACGTGTGTATGTGTGCACAGTGACTGAGTTAAAACCCCCACAATATATATATATACACTGTCTGTCATGTAGTGTCATAGGATAATACTGTTGTGGGGGCCCTGTCAAAGTCATAACCCTCCTCCAACACCCTTGCCTTATTCAAAAAAAATTTTTTGGTGCGTGTGTGTTGTGGGGGAGGGGGGAGTTGGTCAACAAAACCGTGTTTTTAGTATTTTTGTATTTTAAAGGGAACCTGTCACCTGGATTTTGGGTATAGAACATGGGCTCCTAGATCGCCGCTAGCACGTCCGCAATACCCAGTCCCCATCGCTCTGTGTGCTTTTATTGTGTCAAAAAAATAATTTTAAAGATATGCAAATTAACCTTAGATGAGTCCTGCTTGAGAGAGGAGTCCAGCGAAGGAGCCCAGCACCGCCCCGCATCCTCCGAGTCTCCTCCTTGCTCCCTGACGTCACGAAGCTAGAGTGCCGTAATCTTGCGATGCGCGAGCTAGCGCATGCGCAGTTCGTTCCCTGAGGCTGATGCCAGCACAGGGAAGGAACATCATGCCGAGCTAGCGAACGCGCATCGCAAAATTAAGGAGCACTAGCTTCGTGACGTCAGGGAGCAAGGAGGAGACTTGGAGGATACGGGGCGGTGCTGGGCTCCTTCGCTGGACTCCTCTCTCAAGCAGGACTCCTCTAAGGTTAATTTGCATATCTTTAAAATCCTTTTTTTGACACAATAAAAGAACAGAGAGCGATGGGGACTGGATATTGCGGATGTGCTAGCGGCGATCTAGAAGCCCATGTTCTCATCTCTATACCCAAAATCCAGGTGACAGGTTCCCTTTAATAGTAAAGACTTCTTTATATAAAACATTGGGAAGGTGGTGATACTGTCTATAGCTACATGGCAGCCTCCCCTCTCTGCCCGCTGTTCCGCCATGAACTAGTGCTTATTATGGCCCGTATAGGTGCACACTCTCTGCATATATAAGAGTAACAAAATAAGCAGTAGTAGATGGCAGAACCGCAAGCAGGGGGGTGCAGACAAGGGCCAGGGGGTGCAGACAAGGGCCGGGGGGGCGCAGACAAGGGCCAGGGGGGCGCAGACAAGGGCCAGGGGGGCGCAAACAAGGGCCAGGGGGGAGCAAACAAGGGCCAGGGGGGTGCAAACAAGGGCCGGGGGGGCGCAGACAAGGGCTGGGGGGGGGGGGGCGGGGGCGATATGCAGACAATGGGCAGGGGGACGCAGATTAGGACCAGGGGCTGCACTGAAAGGACCAGGGTGTACACACAGGGGCCAAGGGGGCACAGACAAGGGCCATGGGAGCAGACAAGGGTAAATGGAGGAGACACAGATAAGGGCCAGGGGCCAAGGGGAGCAGACAAGGGTCATGGATGGGACACAAATAAGGGCCAGGGGCGCAGACAGGGGCCAGGGGGGGGGGCACAGTGACAAGGGCCAGAGAGGCGCGTACAGGGGCCAGGGGTATTTATCAGACTGGTGTGAGTCTGGTACACTATATGAGGGAGAGGTCAAGGAGAAAGGGAACTGCAGTTGTGGAGAATGATGGAGCACAGAAGGGTCACACAGGAGTCAGGGAGGACACCACTAGGACAGAGTAATGGCACACATAAGGACACGCAGTGAGGAGCAGGAAGGGTTAACTTCAGAGGCTGCGGTGCCTGTGTTATCAGTACAAGGTCAGTGTATGCAGCCTCTATACAGATAAGAACACTATGGAACCTAAGGTTTTACCGGGACACTTCTTCACATGAATATTTATTGATTTCTCTGACCCTCTAGCCACGGAGAGGCACAGACAGGGGTCAGGGGCTGTGCTGACAAGGGGGGCACACAGGCAGCGGGCACAGACAGGGGTCAGGGGCTGTGCTGACAAGGGGGACACACAGGCAGCGGGCACAGACAGGGGTCAGGGGCTGTGCTGACAAGGGGGGCACACAGGCAGCGGGCACAGACAGGGGTCAGGGGCTGTGCTGACAAGGGGGCACCCAGGCAGCGGGCACAGACAGGGGTCAGGGGCTGTGCTGACAAGGGGGGCACCCAGGCAGCGGGCACAGACAGGGGTCAGGGGCTGTGCTGACAAGGGGGGCACCCAGGCAGCGGGCACAGACAGGGGTCAGGGGCTGTGCTGACAAGGGGGGCACACAGGCAGCGGGCACAGACAGGGGTCAGGGGCTGTGCTGACAAGGGGGCACCCAGGCAGCGGGCACAGACAGGGGTCAGGGGCTGTGCTGACAAGGGGGCACCCAGGCAGCGGGCACAGACAGGGGTCAGGGGCTGTGCTGACAAGAGGGGCACACAGGCAGCAGGCACAGACAGGGGTCAGGGGCTGTGCTGACAAGGGGGGCACACAGGCAGCAGGCACAGACAGGGGTCAGGGGCTGTGCTGACAAGGGGGGCACACAGGCAGCGGGCACAGACAGGGGTCAGGGGCTGTGCTGACAAGGGGGGCACACAGGCAGCAGGCACAGACAGGGGTCAGGGGCTGTGCTGACAAGGGGGGCACCCAGGCAGCGGGCACAGACAGGGGTCAGGGGCTGTGCTGACAAGGGGGGCACACAGGCAGCGGGCACAGACAGGGGTCAGGGGCTGTGCTGACAAGGGGGGCACACAGGCAGCGGGCACAGACAGGGGTCAGGGGCTGTGCTGACAAGCGGGGCACCCAGGCAGCGGGCACAGACAAGGGTCAGGGGCTGTGCTGACAAGGGGGGCACACAGGCAGCGGGCACAGACACGGGTCAGGGGCTGTGCTGACAAGGGGGGCACACAGGCAGCGGGCACAGACAGGGGTCAGGGGCTGTACTGACAAGGGGGCACCCAGGCAGCGGGCACAGACAGGGCTCAGGGGCTGTGCTGACAAGGGGGCACAGAGGCAGCGGGCACAGACAGGGGTCAGGGGCTGTGCTGACAAGGGGGGCACACAGGCAGCAGGCACAGACACGGGTCAGGGGCTGTGCTGACAAGGGGGGCACACAGGCAGCGGGCACAGACACGGGTCAGGGGCTGTGCTGACAAGGGGGGCACACAGGCAGCGGGCACAGACAGGGGTCAGGGGCTGTGCTGACAAGGGGGGCACACAGGCAGCGGGCACAGACATACCTGAAAAGGTAGCGACTAAACTCCAGACATGGGAACCGGACCTCCTGACGTCACTGGGTCACGTGACTCTGAATCGGCAGCGCAGCGGCAGAGTGAGTAGAAGGGTCGGAAGCCTGAGAGCTCGGGCTGTCTGCAGAGAGGGTCACAGATGGCGGCTCTTAACTTATAGAGGAGGAGGGGGAGGGAGGAATGTCTGTCAGTGCTGGAGGTGTGTGCTGAGGGGAGGGGGCCGAGAACTGTATGCTGAAGGATTCTGTGTGAGACTGTATGCAGAGGTGGGGGTCGTGCTCTGATATATTGTATGTAGGGGGCATTGTAATATTGTGCAGGGGGCATGTATTATTGTCTGCAGAAAGGGGCCCCATTTAATATTGTCTGCAGGGGGTCATGTAATATTCTATACAGAGGGGGCGGTGTAATATTGCATGCAGGGGGGTGTCATGTAATATTGCATAGAGGGTGTGATATTCAGGGATCAGGGATCAGATTCACTTGATTTATGCAGTCTCACAGTTCAAGCAAAGGTCCTTTATTGGCAACTTAAAACTAGGCATCCGCCAGAGTACAAACAGAAACAAAATTGCAGCTTTGCTGAGTAAACAAAAATAGTCCAGTTTCTCTGGCCTGCAGCCGAGTCTTGTAAAGGCTTTGAAAAGACATAGTTCACTTACTGACACCTCAGTATTACTTTGCATTGGCAAGCTGGGTTTTCCTTCTCTGTAGCACTGGGAAATCCATCCGGGAGCTGTGATCCACACATACACTCAGGCAGCCTGTAACACTGCATGCAGGAACACCTGTTCAGGAATCACATACACCCTTCCCAGAGTCCCTTGCAATTATCTCTTGCTGCTAGAGGGTAACCCTTTATGCACCAGTCTACCTCTAGACAAGCCCTGGGGTGGAATGGAAAGGCCCGCCTAACCTTTTCCCTTGCATTCCAGAGTCGGAGCCCCAAACAACAAATAACCTGCAACTCTGGATTGCAAACTACCCTGGACTCCTTCTCCAACTGCCTGTCTAGAGAGCAGCAAAACAAAAAATGGGAGAAATATATCTTCCATCCAGGACCCATCCCTGTAGTCCTGTACAAGGGATGGTGTAAAGTAATTGAATGCATAGGGGTAGGTTTAATACTCTTTGCAGGGGAGTGCCGTGTAATATTGCATGCAGGGGAGTGCCATGTGATATTGTATGCAGGGGGGGTGCCGTGTAATATTGCATGCAGGGGGGGTGCCGTGTGATATTGTATGCAGGGGGGAGTGCCGTGTAATATTGTATGCGGGGGGGCCGTGTAATATTGTATGCAGGGGGGAAGAGGACCTCACCAGCAGGAAACCTCTCTGTATATAACACATAGAAAAGGTCCGTCTGGGGTACGGGAAATAGACATTACACTGTGAGCAGGATCAACCCCATGTCTGCAGAGGACCTCACCAGCAGGAAACCTCTCTGTATATAACACATGGAAAAGGTCGGTCTGGGGTACGGGAAATAGACATTACACTGTGAGCAGGATCAACCCCATGTCTGCAGAGGACTTCACCAGCAGGAAAACTGATGGGGGAACATGTTGAGCTTTCCTTTGACAATGCTGACGGTGAAATCACAGGTTACTGCCAAAATCCTGCAATCTGAATGTATATGGTGGGAACAATTCACGGATAATTCTTGATAAATAGAAAATTTGAGCCGATACGTTATTTTCTCGTACACTGCAAGGCAGAAATCTCCAGTATCATCTGAGCCCAAACCTGTTCTCACAGGACTCGGGGTGAGGGGCGTCCATGATACGGATTCATGTCTTATGGTGATATTATACAGTTATTAGGATTAAAAATAAAATACAGATAAAAACCTGATTTTCTACCACTCATCTGTTCCACTTTATTAGGCAGAAATAATTGTAATTGATCCCATACCACAAAGGGTTAAGAAGGTCCTTACCTGAATTGAATCTTCTAAATCCCATCATAGTTCCGGACCTGACCACCAGGGGGCTGAGAGGTCCGTACCGGGCATGGGAAATAGACAGCCCCTATAGAGTCCGCTATCCCCCATACTTAGTAAGGACCAGGGCGGTACCGTGTATGGAGTTTAGACAGCTTATATAGAGTCGGCTATTTCCCAGGTCCGTTTCGTGTCTGTGAAAAGCCTGCAACGTGCTCCTCCTGCCTGCCGCATTACACTCATATATATAACATGAAAGTTACTTAACTAAAAGAGGAAGTTGGCTTTTACTCGAATGGGAAGTAGACACAAACAGAAGAATACTTATTTGGACAGGCTCAGGCAATGTGCTAAAAATGTTGTTGGTTACTAGGCAAAGTACATGACATTTTCTAGAATCTTATGAGTTACATCCTTGCTAAGCAATAGAGACAAAATGGAGTCCCTTGCCTTCCCTTCAGCCCCCTTAGTCAATAATTTCCTTATGCATGGTATAGCGCCAAGCATAATAACAGCAATTAAAAGGATTACTACAAGAATGATGATGCATAATTGTGTTAAAGCTTGTTTCCAGTTACCAAGCCAATCAAAATATGTTCCCCATGGGTTGGAAATCCCTGAGTTTCTCTTCAGTTCTTCAGATAATTCTGTGAGCCTGGTAATGGCTCGGGTTACCTTACCATCAGGGCCCGGGTTACCTTACCATCAGGGCCCGTGTTATTGGGGATAAAGGTGCAACAGGAGGTGGGGTCTGTGAGGACCTTACAGACCCCCCCTTTCTCAGCCAGTATCATGTCAAGGGCCATTCTATTTTGAAATGTCATAATGGAGTCGGCCTGTAGTTGCTCAGCCACACTTTGTAGGGCATCTCTGGTATTGGAATTGATCCAATCAACATTTTTGTTCACAGTTATAATAGGAAGAATGGATTCAAAGCCAGCGGCTACTTGGTCCCTGGCCCTAAATTCATCAGGGACCCCTCTTGGGACGCCTATGGCATCTATGTACACATGGGGATCAAAACTACCCGGGATAGGTACAGATCTTTTGGAGCGTACCCCTACAGGGCTGTCATGTAGTTCTTGTTCTGTAACAATATGAATATTCATTATGGCTTTGGCTAGGGCACACTCGCCCCTCCACCTGCCCTCAAGTCTGGAGCGTATTTTGAGATCACCACATATCCAATGAACATCACCCAGAGAGAACACTTGGTTCTGTGTGACGTTGGGGTCCAGGAGACTATAATTTGCACAATACCCTTCAGTGAAATTGCCCAGAGACCGGCCCCTGTTTCCTCCCCTGTGGCAGGTATAATTGCCTGGTTATACGTAATTACCTGCCCCAGGGGTGGGGGTTTTGGTAAGTAAGGGATATCTTTTTCTCCATTCCTCACAGACCGTGTGATTTGTGGTTGTGTTAGTGAAGAGGCTAAGGAAACATTCCTCAACGTCCCCAGGGAGAACCAGCGGGACTGTACCCAGGTGGGGTTTAGCCGCCCCACACACATAGCAGTTGGATTTATGTGCTGACAAAGCATTGAATCGCATCCACTCCAACCACCAGTTCACATCAGAGTATCCCGCCTCCACGGCCAGGGTGTCCTCATAGGTAGGATCTACTATGGCCACCATGTCTTTAAAAGTCTGGACGTGGGGGCGGAGGGGATTAGAAAGTGGTTGCGGATTTTTTGGATATTCTTTGTTGTTATACATATCTTTTAAGTAAAAGGGGGCGATAGTTGATCCATACTTTCTGTGGAAATACACCCCCAAGACATATTTGGCTGCATCACCTGGTGAGGGGTTTTCTATGTTCAACACTATTTTGGCATGTGGGACTGTGACAGTGTCTCGAGTCCATGTCTTTAGATTGTATATATAACAATCCCCTGAAGTGGTAAGTTTCATTCTAGAAATAAGAGATCTCCCATTTTTATCTTTTCTGTTCACTGCTGTAGAGGGCCTGTATCCCCAATCCATCCCCACATTCCATCCTACTGCTTTCCAAGTATAACACTCTTCTCCCCAGTATCCCCTGTGACACAAATGTACGCCTGAGAAATGTCCTGAGCCTAGGGTGTAATGACTACATGTGACGATTTCACACCAACAGAAAGTATAGGTGGCTACATGAGTATTGGAGGAGTTATACCAAAAAGTAACAACACTATTATTTCGAGTGATGTCAACCTCTGCAGCATTCCTATATATCAACCAACATAAAAGTATTAGTTTCAAGATGAGGCTCAAGAAGACAAGCCCAAGAGTTGACATACTCCCAGAATTGTCGGGCTATTGCTTCAAGGTCAGGGCTGTCTGCCCCCGTTAGTACCTCTTTTGCTTTTCCTTCTTCGAGGTCAGGGCTGTCTGCCCCCGTTAGTACCTCCTTTGCTTTTCCTTCTTCGAGATCAGGGCTGTCTGCCCCCGTTAGTACCTCCTTTGTTTTTCGTTCTTCGAGGTCAGGGCTGTCTGCCCCCGTTAGTACCTCCTTGTCACCTGGTTCTCCTGGTCGGTTTATGAGTTTCACTCTTGTGGCGTGTATCCAGGTAGGTGAGTTGTCAGTAAGGACAGAAGTGCGGGTGATGGCCACGACGGTGGTCGGGAGGCCAAACGTGAAATCTCCCGGTTTTCTCCCCTTCTTGAGAGTCTTCACTAGAACCTCATCTCCAACCTGGAAGGGATATGTCGGCTCCTGTGGGAGAGAGGGAGACTTACAAGCAACTTTTTCCTCAAGTTTGGACAAGGTATCTACCAGCTTTCTCACATATTCATCCTGGGTTTGTTCCAGGTCTCCTTCAAGGATAATGCCTGGCGTCCTTGCCCATGGAGTTGGGAAAGGCCTTCCCATAAGGATTTCAAAAGGGGACAGTCCTGTCCTCTTGTTTGGTGTCATTCTGATTTCGGCAAGAACTATGGGCAAAATTTGCTTCCATTTCTCAAATGTCCCTGCAGTAGCTTTTCTGAGTTTATCTGGGATGTGGGTAAAGTCTACCTGCAGGTGAGTGAACGGTGAGGTAGGATAGTCCAAATGCTGATGTGGCACTTTGATCTTGTTGTTTGGGTTGTTTCTAAAACATGTGATGCACCTTCCTATGTAATCCCTCACTATCTCGTCAATATTGGTGATGTAAAATCCTTGTTTGAGGAGCATAAGTGTTGTTTGTACACTGTTGTGTCCTACTCCATGAAAGTGTGCTATAAAGAGAGATGCACTGTGCTGAGGTATGCATGGCTTCCCCTCTTTGCAGACTAATCCATTTCTGGGATTCTTCTGCAAGACAGGATAGCACCAGTCTTTCATTTCATCCTCAGTAGCTGAGGCTTGCAAATCTACCAACATTTGAGACTCTTCAAGTGAGGGAGGAAGTAGAAGGGGCAACCGCAAAGTAGCTGTGGTTTGCAATGCCGCCTTTTTAGCAGTCAGTCAACGTTAGCAAAAGCATTTCCTTGTGAGACATGATCATTTGAACCCGTGTGTGCTTTACAGTGTATGACGGCCAAATGTGCTGGTAACGACAAAGCACCTAGCAATTCAGTGACCAACTGTGAGTGGGCAATTTTCTTACCATCTGCGGTGATGAACCCTCTCCTCTGCCAGATGATACCGTGGTCCCATACTACTCCGTGTGCATATTTACTGTCCGTGTAGATGGTGACTGCTTTACCTGCATATAGTTGACATGCCCTGGTGAGTGCAATGAGCTCAGCAGCTTGTGCAGACTGGTATGGAATAGGTTTTGTTTCTAGTACAATGTCTGGGAGGTGTACAATGGCATACCCTGCATAGTACGTCGTGTCATTCGGGTGGCTGCATGAACCGTCAACAAAGATTTCAGGTGCGTCAGGTATTGGAACCGAGGACAAGTCACATCTTGGGGAGGTCTCATAAGAGATGCATTTGTTGCAGTCATGAGGGTCTGATATAAAGTCTTCTGACCCTTTTAACCCTAACAGGGCGTTTAGGATAGGGGCAGGTCCAGCGGCAGTGGTTGAGTATTTGACCTGCAGGGAGGGGTTGCTCAGTAGGAGGATTTCATAACCTGACAGTCTTTGAGCAGACATGTGTTGTGTATGCAACCCCTTCAGAAGTCCAAATACGTCATGTGTGGTGTGTAGGACGGTTTGATGTCCTTAAGTAAAAGGGTCAGCTAACTCAATGGCCATAGCACAGGCAGCAAGGTACCGCATACATGATGGCATTCCCTGGACAGACAATGGCATCACTTTCGAGTAAAAAGCACAAGGACGCAACTTCCCTCCATGGTTCTGCGTCAGTACCCCCGCCATGGTTTTACAATTTTGGCGTGCAAATACGTGGAATGTTAACTTATAGTCTGGGAGACCCAACCCTGGGCTTGTCATCATTGCACATTTCAAGTATTCAAAAGCGTCATGCATTTCTTGTGACCATTTGATAAAATCTGGCATTTCTGACAGGGTGGCTTGTCTCAGTACATTATCATAGTATGAGCAATCGGGGATCCACTGTCTGCAATAGTTAATCATACCAAGGAAGGATAGCATTTCCTTCTTGGTTTTCGGGGTGACCAAGCCCGATATCGACAGTGCCCTTTCAGGACTGATTTTCCTTTCTACTTTTGTGAGAACAAACCCCAAGTAATCAACTTGCTCCCTACACCACTGCATTTTCTTTAGTGACACCTTGTGTCCGCATTCAAACAACCATTGTAACAGTGACAGCCCATCAGTTTTACATGTCTCCTTTGTCCAACTACACAGCAACAAATCATCCACGTATTGGAGGAGCACAGAGCCTTGGGGGGAGTGCCATGATTTCAATGTAATTTGGAGGACAATACTGTACACAACGGGTGAATCAGCATATCCCTGGGGCATTCTGCACCAGCTCAGTTGACGTCCCTCGAAAGAAAAAGCAAAAAGAAGTCTGGTCCGTTCGTCCACCGGGATAGAAAAAAATGCATTTTTTAAATCTATCACGGAGAACCATGCTGCTGCTGATGGGGTGGCAGTGAGTAATTGCGTGACATCTGGGACTATGGGGGCTATTGGCACAATAAGATTGTTGATTACTCTCAAGTCCTGGACAAATCTCACGGATCCATCAGCCTTAGTAACAGGGTTGATGGGCGTACAGTATGGTGACACTATTTCCTGCAATATACCCTTAGCCAGTAAAGTTTTTATCATCGGTCTAAGACCCTCGATTTTCTCTTTGGACAGTGGATACTGTTTCTGGTATACGGGGGTGATGTTAGGTTTGAGAGTGGCATGGTAAGGCGTACAGTCAATCAGTCCGGTATCATAGTCATCCTGTGACCACAGTCTGGGCTTGATCTGATCTAATTCTGAAGTTTCTGTTCCGTTGACAGACAACAAAAGTCTCCGAGTGGGACTTATTTCCATTACTTCAGATTGAACATCGAGTCCATACTCAGTAGCTTTGACCTGGAGTCTGAGTACGCAGATCAGATCTCTACCCAGAAGGTTAACGGGACACTCATGAATGACATAAAAAGAGTGTGATGCAACATAATCTACACTCACCTCAGTCTCCATACTGAGGATGCCCGGGAGGTGGTTCCCCAACTTTCACACAGATCACCTCAAATTGGAAACAAGACCCCACCATCTATCTCTTGGTCGATGGTAGGGAGACCATTTTTCTTGTTGATAGTGGGGCAACCACTAGTGGAGTCCGTGCGGCTCCCGGGGCACTCCAGAATGATGTCAGAGCGCCCCATGCGCATGGATCTCGTGATCTCCTACACTCCCACCAGTTGATAGATGTATGACGGGCGGTGAATCTGGATCTGGAGAATACACTCACTACTCTGTGGCGAGAGATGTCTATTCTAGGTTAGACTATTTTCTATTAAGGCACTCAGTGGTCCCTCTCTTAGCTTCTTCCTCGATTGACACTATCACCTTCTCAGACCACGCCATGCTCCATGCCTCACTGAGAATCCCTCTTCCAGCACCCAAGTCCTGGCAGTGGCGATTAAATGGATCGTTAATACAGGATCTGATAATCTCTCAAGACATCCACAGGGTTCTCTCTCGTTATTTCGAGGAAAACCAGGACAACACCTCTCCTCTCACAGTCTGGGCGGCTCACAAATGTGTGGTCAGGGGGGCACTCATTAAGCATGGAGCAAGGCGCAAAAAAGAAAGAGCGGAGGAAATGTCTCAACTTCTAGCGGAGGTCACTCGCCTAGAGCTTGCCCATAAACAATTCCATGCCCAGGCGACTCGGGCAGCATTGTTGACAGCTCGAGGGAAGCTAAAAGAAAAGCTGGATATATGTAGCAAGACCTTGTTAGCTAAAGGTGGAAGGCACTTCTTTGAGTATGGTAACAAATGCAGTAGGACCTTAGCCCTGTCTATGCGAGAACAGAGGGCGAGAAACTATGTCCCTTTAATTGCCAACCCCAAGGGCCACAACCTACTTGACCCGGATAAAATAACCTTTGCCCAATATTACAAATCCCTATATAACTTTCCAGGCCCCTACCTAGCTAAGCCCTCCTGAACTCTCACTATGCGCAAGTATCTGTCAGATTCAGGCCTACCGAAAATTCCACAAGAGGCGCTTTCGGGGTTAGATGAGCCCATCTCGGAAAAACCATGCAGCCCAGTAAAGCACCTGGGTCGTATGGTCTACCCACACAGGGGGGTACCCAGAAATTTTGTCTAGGGGGGTTCGAAAAGAAGTGTGTGGCGCAAAAGAATTGACCCCGCCCATTTTCTAAGACCATCCTACATATAATAGGCCACTCCCAACAAATGCTGTACAGCTGAAATGATATTGATGAGGATGAAGGTAAGAGTCTCACCCTCATCCTACATAGACACGTTGTACCCAATACTCCACCATACAGGGCCCCGACATAAAGCTCCTGTACTCACACGGCCCCCCACGTGGCTCAGTGGCAGGAGCTGTTACAGTTTTACTTCCTCCCTCCTAGTCCTGAAGGCACCAAAAGCGGAGTGGAGGAGGAGCTGCGCGATATTAAAGGTGTGTAGGTCTGGGTGGGGGCCCGGCTCTACATATCATACAGTGGGGAGGGCGTGTCCTGGCTGCACTGCCTGCTTCACATTATACAATGGACAACAGCAGGCTACAGCCAGTGTCGGACTGGGGTGCGTAGGGCCCACCAGTGGAATTAATTTTGGGGGCCCACCCTAAGACTACCATAAACATGTATATTTTTCGGCCTCACGTGCATGAACATGGGCACTTTAGCACACAACACAGCGTGCAGAACAGAACTGTATTTATTAAGAGCGGCTTCTAAAACACCGGTCTTAATAAATATGCCCCTATTTTTTTAACTCCCTGCCTTCCGTGCCACTCACTCATGGACCTGCCCACTTCTGTCTAAACGGCAGTTAAAAATTGGCATATTGATTTCTAAGGGGTCCGTCTGGCTATCAAAATATCTAAATGTACAAAAAATAGCACATGTCCTATTTTTTGATGGCTGTTAAAGAAACAGTCAAGTGAATGGCCCCATAGTCTGCAATGGTACTGAAAATGCCTGTGTGGCGGTCGTTTTCCATTATTGTGTGCACTTAACTTCATTCATTTTTTTTTTTCAAAAAGGATTAACTTGTAGGAAACAGGCCGAACTGGATGGACAAATGTCTTTTTTCGGCCTTATATACTATGTTACTATGAATGGGAAAGAAAGTAAATCTATTGCTTTTCTTTGCTCTTTTTTATGCCATGCACTGTCCAGTGTAATGTACAATGATATATATAAAATACAGTTAGATTTTTATTACTTTTTTATTTTTTGGATGGAATGGAATTTTTTTTTGATCTTTGTGTTTTACTTGTGCCTGTTCCGCCCATAGACTGTAGATGCTATATTATCTCTCAATAATCCGTCAAAGTTATGTAGCGGGGCCGGCCTCTTCATAACTTCGGCGTAAACCGGCACTGGTCTAAATCTACGCCACCTTCCTTGCTATCTTACATTGAGACTAAGGATGAGCGAATCGACTTCGGATGAAACATCTAAAACTTTGTTCTAATACTGTACGGAGAAGGAGCTCCGTACAGTAGTAGAATGTATTGGCTCAGATGAGTGGTACCCTGGAACCAAACCCGAGTTCAGGAAATGTTTTTTTTACAATACAAATAATTTATGAAGTTATTGCTTCGCAAAGTCTTCCGACACTTCGCGAAGCAATAACTTTGGCTCATCGGAGCCAATACATTCTAATACTGTACAGAGCTCCTGCTCCGTACAGTATTAGAACAAAGTTTTATGCGAATGCGATTAGCTCATCCCTAATTTAGACCATTTCCTATGCCTGAAACAGGTGTAGAAAATGATGAATAAGACAGGCCTGCTTCTCCACCACCTTCCCTGCCCACACCACACCCAATCTTTTAGGACCTGGCGTGAGCAGAGAAAAGTCGCAGATTGCGTCACAAACACGCCCAATATGAGTATTTCTGATCATAAATTACCCTCTTTACTACTTACTAACTGTTAATGGCTGTGAGATTTTAGGCAAACATGCGTTCCGTGGACCTGTGGAAGAAATTTGGTTTCAGTACTATTTACCCAGGTTTGGTTTCAGTACTACTTACCCAGGTTTGGTTTCAGTACTACTTACCCAGGTTTGGTTTCAGTACTACTTACCCAGGTTTGGTTTCAGTACTACTTACCCAGGTTTGGTTTCAGTACTACTTACCCAGGTTTGGTTTCAGTACTACTTACCCAGGTTTGGTTTCAGTACTACTTACCCAGGTTTGGTTTCAGTACTACTTACCCAGGTTTGGTTTCAGTACTACTTACCCAGGTTTGGTTTCAGTACTACTTACCCAGGTTTGGTTTCAGTACTACTTACCCAGGTTTGGTTTCAGTACTACTTACCCAGGTTTGGTTTCAGTACTACTTACCCAGGTTTGGTTTCAGTACTACTTACCCAGGTTTGGTTTCAGTACTACTTACCCAGGTTTGGTTTCAGTACTACTTACCCAGGTTTGGTTTCAGTACTACTTACCCAGGTTTGGTTTCAGTACTACTTACAAGTCCCACCTGCAGTTGCATCCAAATGGATGTGTGCGCTTTTCCTGTTCATTTGCATTTATTAATGTGTTGCATATAGTAATAAATGCAAGTGAACAGGAAGAGAAGCGCAGACATCCGGTCGGAACAAGAGCTCGTGGCCGGTGCAACTGCAGTTGGGACAGCGGCATCGACAAAGCAAAGTATAAATCCAAACAGTACTGTACCTCAGAAAATTATATACAATACAATAAGGGCCTAGTAGCAACACGGACACACTCCTACACTCAATCGAAACTAATAAGGCCTCTTTCACACTTGCATTCTGAGAATCCGGCAGCCACTTCCGTCCCGCCGGATCCGTCAGAACGCAAGTCGCCTGAAAGCATTTGAAGACTGATCAGGATCCTGATCAGTCTTCAATATGCTTTCAGGTTACCATGGCAGCCAGGACGCTACTGAAGTCCTGGCTGCCATGGTACTCCGCAGCAGTGTACTTACCTGCGCTGCGACGCTGGCGCTTCATGACGTCACAGGTCCCCGCGCGCATTTATTAATGCGCCGTCCGGACCTGTGACGTCATGAAGGAGCGCCCGGAGGCCGCAGCACAGGTAAGTACACTGCTGCGGAGTACTTACCATGGCAGCCAGGACTTCAGTAGCGTCCTGGCTGCCATGGTAACCGATCGGAGCCCCAGCTTACACTGGGGCCTCGATCGGAACTGCTGCTGCGCATGCGCAGAGCTAAACGTCGGATCCGGCATTTAGCTTAATTCCGGATTAATGCACTTTAATGGGCATTAATTCCGGATCCGGCGTTACGGCATGTCCTCCGGATTTTTGGACGGAGACAAATCCACAGCATGCTGCGGTTTTGTCAACGTCCCAAAAACGTTCACATACTGAATGGAAGACATCCTGATGCATCCTGAACGGATTTCTCTCCATTCAGAATGCATTGGGATAATCCTGATCAGTAGCTTTCCGTCCTAGAGCCCCGAGGACGCAACTCTAGGACGGAAAGCTAAAACGCTGATGTGAAAGGGGCCTTACCCAAACAAAATACACATAGAGTATGAGTTTGTTATAGACTATTGCAACTGATCCCCGTACTGTTTTTCACCTTTAATATTTATACATTTTATGTGATCATGTTTCAATAAATACATTTTATATCATAGGAGTATTGACAGAGCAAAGGACAGGTAAGTAGTAATGAAACCAAATTTCTTCCACAGGTCCTCGGAACGCGTGTATTTCTGAGGATGCCTGGACAACCCTTTTAAGTTCTTTGTATACCGTATAGACTTTTAGTTGTCATACATGTCTATAGCGTAATATACTGATAAACATCATCACCAGCGTTCACTGTGAGCAGTAAGGTTATGATAATTACCACCAAAATAATCTAGTCAAGTACCACAAGTCTAAAAAAAAAGTCTAAAAAAAAAAAAAATCACAGACACATCTATTTTTTTTCATGGACAGAGGAAAAAAATAATCTAACTTTACTGACTGTCCAGAAAATTGTGGACGATTAGCAACCCTGTCCAGCGGCAATGTGGTGTCTGCTTCCCATTGTTTTCAATGGGATGCAGCGGTGCAGTTTGCAGCGTGAGGGTCTGCATGGTGTCCACTTGCCGCTTGGCTGTATTCAAAGGAGCTGAGACGCAAGCGGATCCATGGCATCTAAAGTGAACAGAAACCGCGTCATTCTCTGTTGCGGTATACAGTACATTGCAGATTTTGAGAGCATCAAAATATGTCATGTGTACAGGGTACGGGCGCTAAGAGTACAGCATTTGTAGTAAGAAAATGTCTGCAACTGACAGTGTGTGCTGGGAATTGTAGTCTCCAGAGAGGAGGTGAGTAGAAATGCAGATTTTTATTTTATTTTTTATAGCATTAAAAACCTATTAGGCCTCTTGTACACGAACGTATGTGTTCCGTTCCGTGCATTGGGGACCGCAATTTGTGGTCCCCAATGCACAGAGAATGCTTGTGCAGTGGCCGGGACGGATCCGGACCCATTCAACTTGAATGGGTCCGCATCCGTCCGTTCCGCAAAAAGATAGTACATGTTCTATATTTTTGCAGAACGGAACCCCACGGAAGCACTCCGTAGGGTTCCGTTCCGTGCTTCCGTTCCGCTTCACCGTGATTGCCGACCTATTGAAGTGAATGGGTCCGCATCCGTGATGCGGAATGCACACGAACCGGTGACCGCTGTTTGCGGTCCGCAATATGGCCACGAGAAGCACACGGTCGTGTGCAGGAGGCCTTAGGCTGGAAGGAGACTGGTCTGGGCATACTTCTCAGCGTCTTCCTGATCATCACGATCACTGTGCCACTGCACTCTGCAATCACTCAGAATATGGGCAGGAGGCAGGGCTGCTCCTGCTCTGTGTGTGCGCAGCGTCATCAGTGTGATGATGCACACACTTACAGGTCAGGAGGCGGGGCCCACAGTTGAAGAAGATGGGCCCCACAGTGCTGCCCCAGCCATACAAGATGACAAGTGGGGAGATGATCTCACAAATCATCTCTCCACTTGCTGCACATTGATGCCCATTGCTGGCCCTGTAGTGAGCGCTGCAAGGCTTATTACAGTGACAGGCAGTGGGGCTTGTGAATATACTACACATATGCACATACTTTGATGCAGGATTCCTGGGGCTCCATTATGCAGTGGAAGGGGAGTCCTGCAGCTTGAGGGTGGGCACAAGGCAGGAGTGAGCATCCTGTACTGTAGCTGTAAGCACTGCATGGCCTGACAACCCTCCCCCTCCGACCTTGGCCCTGACTACACAGCTGCATCATTTACACCAGCCCTGGGAATGTCTGGCTGTATAAACACCAGCTGCTGGATAAGAGGGTAAGGGTTAACAGGCACCACAGCTAGGCAAGGAATAAGAGAAGGGAGGGGGAAGGGAGGCTCTAACCAGTAGTATTTCTTCCAGCAGTGTGGGCTCCTCTCACTGGGAACAGGCTGGGAGGAGGAGCTTTCTTCTAGGCTGCTGTGCGGGGCTGCAGGGCTGAGGGTAGTGCTGCACTCAGGCTATCCAGCAAGCACTGAGCTGTCCTGTAGTTCAGAACAGCTGATCACTGGCTGTGCCCTGATCTGCCTTCCAGTCTGAAGTCCATGCAGAGGGAGGACTGTCACCCGCCCTGGCGCCCCCTCAGGACACATCTCTGTCTGCACCCCCTCACTACTACCCAGGCTGCCTGATTATAAATATTAGCGTGCAGGCAAGGGGCCCACCGGGGATTTCACCGGCTCCCCGGTAGGCCAGTCCGAGTCTGGCTACAGCCAGGAAGCTCCTCCGCTCTTCTCCCTCCCCAGATCTTGCTCAAGGCCTGTGGTCCCCCCCACCATCCGCCACCCGCCCGTGGCTTGCCGCCCCCTTGGCCATCCTCTCCTAGCTCTGAATCCTCCTTCTGCAAATGTCAGGGGGAGGAGCCGGTGCATCTCCTATCCTACATAGCGCCACATACCTCTTACATCCAGTGATGTCACCTTTGATGTAGATGTTCTCTTTCCTCATCTTCTCCATTCAGACCAGACCGCCATGATGATTTTTCAGCCATCTCCAGTCTCTGCAGAGATTGACAAACAAACATTAGTTTCCGACTTTTCCATCATCTGAACACCCCATCCTGCCACCCCCAATACTGTGCCCGCTGTGCTCCCCAATTCTATACTGCAGAACTGTTCTCTGAAAATACCTGTACCACACAGATAGTGCCCCCTTACACAATTATTGGCACATGGTGCTCTAAAAAAATAACTGCGCCCAGTAAATAGTATCCCGAAAACGAATAGAATAAACATATTGTCCCCAAAAATAATTGTGCTAAGCTGATACTGTGCCAGGGTGGGCACCAAAGTAACAGTGCTCCCCAAAATCTCACCAATAGAAATATTTCTCTGCCTGAGCACACTTAGTAATAATGCCCCCATAGTGCCCATACTAGTAATCATGTTCCCCATAGCACCCAGTACTAGTACAGCTCACCATAATGCCCCCTAGTAGTAATAATTCTCCTTATAATATGACAGTACACGAAATACCCCTGCTTAGTGCCCCCAGTTGAGCTAATGTCCCCATAATGTATGCCAGTATAAAATACCCCTATATAGTTCCCCAGTTAATGCCCCCGTAGTGCTCCTCTCCCCCTTCCCCATAGTGCCCGATAATTTGCCAGCATAAAATACCCCATCTTAGTGCCCCCAGCACATGCCTCCATGGTGTTTCTCTCCCCCTTCCTCATAGTGCCCCCCATAATATGCCAGTAAAAAAAATGCCCCTTCGTAGTGCCCCCAGCAGATGCCCCTATAGTGCTCCTCTCCCCCATAATGTGCCAGTAAAAAATGCCCCTTCTTAGTGCCACCAGATGCCCTATAGTGATGCTCGGCCCTATAGTGCCTCCCATGTGCCAGTAAAAAATACACCTTAGTGCCAGATACCATAGTGCATATAGGGGATATTGTGCCAGTAAAAAAAATACCATAGTGACCCCAAATAATGCCCTTATAGTGCCACCAGATGCCCCATAGTGCTGCTCTCCCCTATAGTGCCTCCCAAAATGTGCCAGTAAAAAATGCTCCCTTAGTGCCACCAGATGCCATAGTGCCCCCCATAATATGCCTATAAAAAAGCCCCTTTAGAGCCTCCAGATGCCCCCATAGTGCTCCACTCCCCCATAGTGCCCCAAATAATGCCGCTATAGTGCCACCAGATGCCCCATAGTCCCCCCCCCCCCCCCCCAAAAAAAAATAAGGCAGTAAAAGTTCGAGTTCGGTGTTCGGCCGTTTATTAAAGCTAGTTGAAAGGCTGCAGCCAATCAATAAGCGTTTAACATGTGTGCTCTTAGAAGCCATCACAGCCATGCCTACTAATGGCATGGCTGTGATTGGCCAAGTGCAGCATGTGACCCAGCCTCTATATAAGCTGGAGAGTCACGTAGCGCCGTACGTCACACTGCTCTTACTATGAGAAAGAATCTCATATCAGAACTTGTTGTTAACTGAGCGATCTACAGCGATTTTTTTTCTTGAAGGTGCAATGCAACTTTTTTTTACCCTGCCCTGAGCCCAGTGACACAGGAAAATACGTTTTATCCGTTTTATCCATTTTGTGCAAGTTTTATCCATTTTGTGCAAGTGTAGTGGTGCACTTGCACCTGCATATGTGCCAGGGACATAAAATAATCCTGTTCTTGTAGTTCAGTGGGCGACATATACACATTTTTTAAGTGCACCTGCACTGCATATGTGCCAGGGGAAGGGAAAATAATAGGTAATCCGTCTGTGAGTTTAGGGACCCAGGAGGTGACATTTTCAAATTTTTTTCTGTAAAGTACCCATGTGAGTGTAATCAATTCAGTAAATCCATCTGTTAGATTCTTGGGGGACAAATTCATATATTATTTTTTTTCTAAAAAGTAAATTTTGGCCTGCACTGCATTTCTGAGAGTGAAATATAATCAGTTCAATCCATCTGTTTCACTGTGGGTGAAAAAAATCATCTTTTTTTCCATAAAGTACCTTTGCGGCCTGCACTGCAAATCTGATAGTGAAATAAAATCAGTAAAAACACTTTTTGTTTTTCCATAAAGTACCTCTGCGGACTGCGCTGTGTATCTGACAGTGAACATAATTCTATTAAATTCGTCTGTCACATTGTTGACAGGCAACTAATTTTCTTAAATTTCTCTGTTACTTTGTTGGGTGGCCTAAACCAATCTTTTCTCTCTATGACACGGGCACTGCCTTACTGTTAGTGAACTTAATTGTTGACTATTGGCAGATAAACCATCTGTTACTTCGGTGGGTGACCGAAAAGAATGAGGAGAGCGTCAAATAAGGGCTGTGGCCCTGGTCGTGGTGCTGCTGGTGGAGCTCCTGTTGCAGGGAGAGGACGTGGTGAATCTGTGCCAGCTACACGCCTAAATAAAACACCTTCCTCAGGTGCGCGTAGGCGACAGAGCCTTCAGCGTTATTTAGTAGGCCCAAATGCCGCTGTACATATGGTGAGGCCAGAACAAGTACAGGCGCTAGTAGATTGGGCGGCTGACAGTGCCTCCAGTACCTTCACATTGTCTCCCACCTGGTCCACTGCTGGAAGCTCACAGTTGGCACCTGCAGGCCATGGGCATCAACTAGCATCTCACCCCCTTGCAAATCAGCCGAACAGTCTGAGCCCCAAGTCATGCAGCAGTCTCTCATGCCTTTTGGTGACTCTGCTGTCAGGGTTTCTGTGGGCCATCCACCTAGCCCTGCCCCAGAAGTGGAAGAGATTGCGTGCACCGATGCCCAACCACTTATGTTTCAGGATGTGGACATGGGAGGACCATCGCAGACCGTCTCTGATGATGACGAAACAAAGGTGCAAACTGCTGCGGCTTTCTGCAGTGTACAAATTGATAAGGAGGGCGGGGGTGAAGACTGGGTGGAGGATGATGTGGAGGACGATGAGGTCCTAGACCCCACATGGAATCAAGGTCATGCGAGTGACCTGTGCAGTTCACACAGAGCCACCAGCACAGCAAAAGAGGGAGCAGGGTGCAAAAGTAGAGCGGCCATCCCCAAGACAGTACGCCTGCTACTGCCCACCGCACCCAGGGACCGAGCACAACAAAGCCAGCTCCAAGGAGTTCCCTGGCATGGCAGTTTTTCAGACAATGTGCTGATGACAAGACGCGAATGGTTTGCACGCTGTGCCATCAGAGCCTGAAGCGAGGCATAAACGTTCTAAACCTCCTGAGCACAACCTGCATGACCAGGCATCTACATGCAAAGCACAAGCTGCAGTGTAGTAAACACCTTAAAAGCAAGAAAGGTCTCCGGCTCCTCCTGCTCCCTCTTCTGCTGCAGTCCGGCCTCTTCCTCCACCTCTGGAGTCACAGTGGCACCGGCCACCGCGCAAACAGAGGATGTGGCAGCAACGCCACCACTTCGGTCACCAAGCATCTCCACAATGTCCCATGGCAGCGTCCAGCTGTCCATCTTCCAAACACTGGAGCGAAAGAGGAAATACCCCCCTACCCACCCGCGATCCCTGGCCCTGAATGCCAGCATTTCAAAATTCCTGGTCTTTGAAATGCTGTCATTCCATCTGGTGGAGACGGAGAGTTTTAAAAACCTTATGGCGGTAGCTGTCCCACAGTACGTCGTTCCCAGCTACTTTTCCAGGCAAGCCGCCCCTTACCTGCCAAACAAGTGGGGGACAAAATCAGGTGTGCACTGCGCAACGCCATCTGTGGCTAGGTCCACATAACTACCGATATGTGGACCAGTAAGCACGGGCAGGGACGTTATATCTCCCTAACAGCACACTGGGTAAATGCAGTGGTGGCTGGGCTTGAGGCGGATAGCTGTTTGGCGCATGTCCTTACGCCACCAAGGATTGCAGGGCATTTCTCTTTGCCTCCTGTTGCCTCCTCCTCCTCTACCACATCCTCACAACATAACACCTTCACCACCAACTTCAGCACAGCCCGGGGGAAACGACAGCAGGCAGTTTTGAAACTCATCTGTTTAGGGGACAAACCTAACACCACGCAGGAGCTGTGGACGGGCATGGAACAACAGACTGATGAGTGGTTGGTGCCACTGAGCCTCAAGCCCGGCCTGGTGATGTGCGATAATGGGCGAAATCTCGTAGCAGCTCTGGGCCTGGCCGGTTTGATGCACATCCCTTGCCTGGCGCAGAATTTGGTGGTGCAGAAATTCCTGAAAAACTACCCCGATATGTCAGAGCTGCTGCAGAAAGTGCGGGCCGTCTGTGCGCAGCACCACTATGCGAGACCTGTGTGCCATGTTGCGCTGTTTCGAGTACTTCACCAACATGGCCAGTGCCGATAACGCAGTGATCAGCGTTACTATCCCACTTCTATGTCTCCTTGAAAAAACACTTTGGGCGAAGAGGGATCATTTCAACGGTTATCAGGCCAGTCATTCACAAGTGGCTCGGAGGGTGGGTTCCTGCACCAACATATGCCAGGTACACAATTGTCCAGGAAGGGCAGGATGAGGAACAGTCTTCACAGCAGGGTGGCACCCAAAGCAGCTCAGGGTTATCACTGTAGAGTGGCTGGGGGGATACCTCTGGGCAGCTCAGTAGAAGCATAGGGCAGAGGAGGAGGAAGAGGTCGCCAACGCAGCCGGGGAACCGCCAGCCCCTCAGAAGGCAGGGTTAGCATGGCCGAAATATGGAAAAGCTTTGTCAGCACGCCACAACAACCAGCACCACCAGCTGATATGCAACGTCTTAGCAGGAGGCAGAATTTCAGCAAAATGGTGGAGCAGTATGTGTGCACACGCCTACACGTACTGACTGATGGGTCTTCCCTATTCAACTTCTGGGTCTCCAAATTGTCCACATGGCCTGAGCTTGCCCTGCAGCCAGTGTATTATCTGAACGTGTATTTAGCACGGCAGGAGGTGTTATCACAGACAAGCGCAGCCGCCTGTCCACAGCCAATGTGGACAAGCTCACGTTCATTAAAATGAACCAGGCATGGATCCCACAGGACTTGTCCGTACCTTGTGCAGAATAGACATGTATACCGGCCTCACACAGCCATTGTTATACTCCAGCGCACTTTCTCTTTGTTTTATTTTATATATTCCACAATGTTTTGTGGTCTACCCAAATTAAATAATTTTTTTTACAAAAATTTAAAATAAAAAAGGTGTTGGCTACCTCCTCCTCTACCGCCGCTTCCACCTACACCGCCACATCCACCTATACCGCCACGTCCACCGCCTCCTCAAACTCCCACTCCATATGGACCTCCTCCTCCTAGTTCAAGATTATTATTTTTCATTTTTATTTATTTTATTTTATTTTAAGTCATTTCCTTAACCACATTTGTTTGCAGGACACTTGTCATGCTCTTACCCACATTTTGCTGGATTTTGCAGCCCTCTAGCCCTTTCCATGACTCTTTTAGAGCCATGTTAGTGCCCCAAAGTTCCGATCCCCATTGACTTCAATGGGGTTCGGGTTCAGGGTCAAGTTCAGGTCCCGAACTTTGCGGGAAAGTTCGGACGAACTTGGCGAACCCAAACTTCCAGGTGTCCGCTCAACTCTAATCCTATTACAAAAAATACCTTCCTCTACTACAACCTTATTAACTAAAGCGCTGAACATGGCGACGACATGAACTTCCCTCCCTAGAGACATGACTCACGCACACATAACTGTTATTCATAAAGAAGGGAAGGATCCCGCAACATGTGCGAGTTACCGCCCAATCTCCCTACTTAATGTTGACCTCGAACTCTTTGCCAAGGTCTTAGCCACGCGCCTTGTCCCTCTATTATCAGACCTGACTCACTCTGACCAAGTGTGATTTATCTCATCCAGAGAAGCCCGAGACAACACCACTAAAGTATTAAACCTGATACACCAAGCGAAACAGCAGCGCACTCCTTTCTGCCTTTTGTCTACTGACGCCGAAAAGGCATTTGATAGGGTGAGCTGGCAGTGGATATTCGCCGTCCTAAGCCACATAGGTATAGGCTCAATGATGGCCTGGATCCGCGCCTTGTATGCCAGCCCCTCTGCAGCGACAAAAGTGAATGGGGTCTTGTTATCTTCTTTTGACATACAAAATGGGACCAGACAGGACTGCCCCCTTTCACCCCTGATATTTGTGCTCTCTATCGAGCTGTTACTCCGAATGATCCGATTGAATACCAATATCACAGGACTCTCAGTAGGGGGGCAGGAATATAAAATTGCAGCATATGCCGACGATCTAATGTTCACACTAATACAGCCTATGACATCCTTCCAGAACCTGGTGCCGAATTCAACACTTACCAGAATCTGACTAACCTGAAAATTAACCTTCAAAAATCTGAGGCTTTGAATATAACGCTGAACAATTCTCTGGAGGCCAACTTAATGTCACGGTATTGTTGTTGTTTGTTCTACCGTGACACGGGTTGGCCGTGCATACTCGTTTATGTTTTTCCTCCCGATCGTGGATATCCGTTAGGAGGCGCTGAATTGCTGCCCCTCTCTTCTTCTTAATAAACGCCCCCAAGGATATAAAATGTCCCCTCACCACAGCTCTGTGTGCTTCCCATACTGTACTCGGTTGCACCTCTCCCGTTTTATTAAGCTCAAAATAATCCCGGATTTTCTGTTCAATCTGGGTCCTACTTTCAGTGTCAACAAGATTTCATTTAATCTCCATAACATTTCCCGCTTTGGAGAATCCCTCAATAGGAATGTCAGGAAAGTAGGGGCGTGATCTAAAATGGTTATAGAACCTATAGACGTACCTTGGCAATATATCATAAGAGAGGGGGATATTAAAATGTAGTCTAACCTCTGATAAGAGGAATGGCCGGGGGAATAATATGTGAAATCCCTACACCCCGGGTGCATCGCACGCCAGCCATCAACCAGCCGGCCTAGATTTCAAGGCTCTCACTGACAAGTATGATCTCCCCCCAGATGAGTCTACCTCAGGAAAAAGGGTTACATTGAGATCGCCCCCCAGTATAACGATGCCCTCAGCAAATTGATGGAAGCGCTGAAGCATGTCTCGAATCCACCGTGACCGATCACTGTTTGGAGGATAATCACTACGGAAAGTGTACATCTGTGAAGAGATCACCCCCTTAACAAATATTTATCTTCCTTCTGTATCTGAGAGGGATGACTGCACCACCAATGGAATATTTCTATGAAGAGCTATGCTCACACCTTTAGAAGCTGAACCTGGCGTAGCGCTGTGACACCATTGATTATTAGTCAGATGGTTTGTACGCGGTACGTGCCCTATACGGAAGTGAGTCTCCTGTAGGAGCAGTACATCCACCTTTTGCTTCTTAACATGTGGCAAACTTGGCTCCTTTTGGCTGGGGCATTCAAACCTCTCGCATTATAGGAGCAAGCATTTACTACAGCCATAAGGATTGAAGTATAGGGGGGTTAAGCTTCGTAGTAAAGGGGCCCATAGAACACATACTATCTGAGTCATAGAAGATTGATTCAATTCCCCGCTCCACCCCGTTTCAGTTGCCTTTCCCTACCCAAACAAGATAACCTGGACATGAAATATAAACCAAACCAGAAAAACAAAGTGTTTGTAGGTATGACATATATAGCCACAAAAACCAAACGGTAACATAACCACCCTCTTAAGAGGGAGAATGGTCCTCTAAATGTCAGCTTAGTAAAGAAGGTGTAGGCTGCCATCTAGAGGAACCTATGAGGAGTACAGGCAATACTTTCATATCGGCATACACATGCAAAACTAATTGCTGAAGAATACAGAATAAGCTGAATAGCATAAATCTAGAGATCGTATATATATGCGCTGAGTACATGTCAAAGTATAAGCCGAGTACATTAAACATATCGGGGTTGAGATCAAACGACCCATAGTGCTGAATATATCAGGGACAAGAATCCTAAGTGAAGACATTAGGTGCTGGGTACATCTATATGAGAGAGCAGCGTTGCTGCGTGTCAGTAGGAGATGCTGAATACATAGAAGATATCTATAAACTGTGAAGAATAAGAACGCCGAGTACATAGGAGGCTGACAGCACCCTAAAGGATTGCTCCTTCTGCTGAATACAAGATAGCAAATAAGAATGATAGATTGTGCTAACGTTATATCAGGGTGTGAATGAGGCCACTAGGAAAGTTTGTTAACCACAGGCCTCATACGTCTCACCACACTAGGAGTCAGGCGATAACACAGAAAGAGAACCAGTCCTCCTCAGTCAGGGTTCGGTGGAGTTTTCCACGGCGTGTGTTGGCTGGTTCTCCTCCTCTGCCTCTGTGGTCTGCCTGATGCGACTGGAATCCACGTTGGCGGCAGCGCCGGAAGGTCAGTCAGCTCCTGCACCTGGTTCCAGTCCGGTATCTGGAGATCCGCTGTACCCAGGAAATCGTATATACGTTTGAAATCCGCATGTGAGCGCAGCACAATCTTCCTCTCCGGGGTATGCACAAGCAGCCCAAAAGGGTAAAGCCATCTGTATAGTGCAGGCATCCTCAAACTGGGGCCCTCCAGCTGTAAAACTACAACTCCCACAATGCCCTGCTGTAGGCCGTTCGGGCATGCTGGGAGTTGTAGTTTTGCAACAGCTGGAGGGCCGCAGTTTGAGGATGCCTGGTATAGGATTTTCCTTTCCCTCAAGACGTCAAGTAGAGGTTTTAAAATCTTCTGTTTCTTTAGTGTTAGGGGAGAAAGATCCTGGTATATAGAAATGACTGCACCAGCATATCTAAGGGGAGCGGCTGTTCTAGAAGCTTTCGTTATTTTTTCTTTAAGCTGGAAGCTGGCCAGCTTACAGATTATGTCCCTCGGTTGCTCATTGGGACTGGGGGGGGGGGGGGCGCAGGGCCCGGTGAGCCCTCTCCAGCACAATGGCCTCCACATTATTAGGGCCTAGGATTTCTTTAAAGAAGTCTTGCAACATGGGCAAGATAGCTTCAGGCTGGATGGTTTCAGGGAACCCTTTAAGTCTCAAGTTATTACGTCTTTCCCTATACTCCTGGTCTTCCAGGAGACTTACAGGAGATTTAGATGCGCTTGAGTATAATCAAGAGAGTCGAAATCAATCATGGCCGCTTGGGCATTCTCCATCGCCACCACTCTCTCTCCAAGCTGGTTCAGGTCCCTCTTAACTTCCCTGATGTCTTGAGTGATCGGCTCCAAAGCCTCTGACAACAGCTGTCGCATAAAGGATCTTGAGACCGGCATTTGGTCCTCCTCGGTAGGTAGTGCAGCTTCACTTTCGCCCCCCTCTTCTGAATCGGAGGCCTCTCTTTGCCGCGCTGACTCCTGAGTCAGTGCCATCTTATTTTGCCGCTTGTGTCCCGGCTCTTTTCATAAAGCGGTCCATATCTCCCTGTCCCGACATCTGTTTGATCGATGCAGGGTTGTCTCTGCCCATTACAGCTCTAATGCTAGCGCTTCATGTGCCTGTAATCCTCTCGTCCTCAGCGGAGCTCAGGGAGCAGCAGGCCATGCAGCTCCGCGTCCAGGCTCCACCCTGCCCATCATGACACTTAAAGACCTGTTTCCGATTCAGATGGGCAGTCGGAGCGGTTAAATATTTGGGAACCTGGATACCGAAAGATCTCAGAGAAATCTACAGCAGGAACTATAACCCCCTTACCAGGTCAGATTCTGGAAGACCTTAATAAATGGGCAAAGGGTATGTACACATGGTTTGGCTGTTGCGCCATTTTTAAAATGAATGTCCTCCCTCGCATACTATATCTGCTTCAGACAATCCCAGTAAAACTACCCCCCAATTTCTTTGTTACAATACACAGAGACCTCTTTAATTTTATCTGGGCGGGCAAGAAACCTAGGCTGGCACGATCTCTGTTACATATCCCGAAAGAACAAGGGGGCCTAGGGATTCCTGACCTTCGGAAATACCATACCGCTACCATGCTACAGCCCGTGATGGATTGGTGCAGACACGCTCCTTTTAAGTAATGGGTTACTATTAGAGATGAGCGAATTTCATATTTTGAAATTTATTTGCGATTCGTTTACTGGTAAAAGCAGAATTTCGTTATGGATTCCGTTACCACGGAACATAATGCAATTCTATGACAGAATGCATAACGGAATGCCTTTAGAGGCATTCCGTTATTAATAGAGATGAGCTAACTTCTATTTTAAGTTCGGCATCCAAAGTTCGGGTTATCGTAGCATCCCGTTATGGAATCCATAAGGGGCTGCTTCATTGAACCCGAACCTTGGACAACCCTAAGGACCTGGGGTGACGTCACCGTCATGTGATCAGTGCAGGGGGCGTGGCTCAGCACTGGATTGGATAAGAGGTGATCCAGTGCTGGTTGCCATGGTAAAGTGTAGTGGGGAGCGGGGGAGCAGTATACTTACCATCCGTGCGGCTCCCGGGGCGCTCCAGAGTGACGTCAGGGCGCCCTACACGCGTGGGGCTCGTCATTCTGGAGCGCCCCGGGAGCCGCACGGACTGTAAGTATACTGCTCCCCCGCTCCCCACTACTACTATGGCAACCAGGACTTTAATAGCGTCCTGGCTGCCATAGTAACCTGAAAGCATTTCAAAGACTGATCAGGATCCTGACCAGTCTTCTAATGCTTTCAGGCGACTTGCGTTCTGACGGATCCGGCGGGACGGAAGTGCCTGCCGGATCCTCAGAACGCAAGTGTGAAAGAGGCCTTAAAAGTATTAAAAACCCGTTGACCAAGGCAGCAATAAGAAAATGGCACACCTTAAACTCATCTCTTCATTTTCTTCCAGAGTTAAGAAGAGAATCGCCAGCGATTTGCATAATCCCTAAAGACTGGTCATTTTGGCTGAAGATAAGAAGCTTAAATCCGGTCCGACGGAAGAGGATATCCCCTTAAAAGCTCTTTGGTTTGAAGGAAGACCTATTAGCAGATCAGACTTAGGGAAAATCATTACCTTACCACACATCCCAGATAAATAATATAATAATAAGGAGCTTCAACACAAACTCACAGTCACAAAGATTGATTGTCACTAAAAAGGCTTTCTCCATCTCTCCGGCATATAACTACCAAGAGTTGCAATATAAAATTGTAACCCGTTGGTATAAGACCCCGGTACTACTCCATAGATACAATCCGGAGATCTCTGATCTGTGCTGGAGATGTGGACAAAGCAAAGGGGATTATGCACATCTGTGGTTTACATGCCCAGTTCTCTCCTCGTTCTGGGAGGACATATGCAAAATTATGAATAAGGTTTTCGGATCTGATGTCAAACTGTCTATAAATATAGTGCTATTCAACATTTTTGACTCTCATCAACAATGTGTGAACTCAGAGCTTTGTGTGTTAATCCTAAACTCTGCCAAGATACGGATTCCTAGACGATGGCTTCAGAAGGACCCACCTACCCTTGGTGAATGGTTCATCGAGTTCACTAAAGTGTGTGAATTCGAAAAAAAGAGATGGAATTCTGTTCACAAACCTGAGAAATTCCTCAAGATTTGGAAGAAATGGCTGCACCTATTGGAAAAAGAAAATATCTTTCCGCTAATATAATGTTTTAGGGCATTAAATTATTTTGTCTGGACTGTAGCTTATATATTGAAGTGCTAGTCTCTATCCTACCCCCACTCCCTTATACCCCCCCTACCGCTCTTCTCTACACTTTACTGGAGATTATTATGTTATGTACCTGTCTACATTCTAGTCGTTTGCTATACGTACTAGGATTTCTTGATTTGTGTTCTCACATATCACGTTTTGCTTATCTGTTTTGTACAATTGGAATGATGTAATTCCATTATGAATATTTTTCTTTTCAATTATAAACTAACCTTTCAAGATAGACTTATACTGTATTAAAATACAAATAAACTTATAATTTACAGAAAAACACGCAGGAAAAGCCCCGCACAGGAGATAAAGCACCCACGTATCATTCAATGGTATGACTCCATGCATACTCGATAAGGGCCCCAAATGTGATTCAGTACAACAGTATGTAGTATACAAATCAAGAGCATGTTTTGTCCAAGACAAACAGAACCATAAATGCAAGGATAATGCACACAATACTACATCAAGAGTGAGCCCATCATTGTGCAAGGATGTACCTGATAGCGTAAAGTGACTCTGGTGCCTCCCGCGTCCCACGCTCCCTTGAAAAAGCTATTTGGGGCGAAACGCGCGTTGGGACGCGGGAGGCACCAGAGTCACTTTACGCTATCAGGTTTATTTTCTTATGAGGACGTTGCGGCGGGGACTGATTTTCCTCATGTTTAGAATTAGTACTCGATTCACACAATAATTTTTCAGGGTCCACTAAAGATATTGGGCCAGATTTATCATTACACTTCCATCTTACTCCAATTTCACATAAGTCCAACGTCCCTTCTGGCTCAGTCAGATTTATTAATGGTCCTTTAATACTGTGATAAATGTGGTTGGATGGCAGCAGTTCATCCTTCAGTAAGTGGCTTTAGAAAAGTCGCACATATTTACAAAAAGGTCGCATGTTCTATTAAAAAGTCGCATAAGATAAGCATGGTCCTCACTGGAGTGAAATTGGGACTTTTTTGCGACTTTTTTAAAAAGTCCCAATGATAAATCTGGAGTGAAACTTATTAACATGGCTAACCATGTGAGTGGTATACACATGAAAAAAAGTCGTAAAATTATGCGCAAATGAGTGTTAAAAGTCGCAAATGCCCTATTTTGGGACTTTTTGATGCCAGAATTCTGGAGTAAAGGTATGATAAATCATGGCTATTGTGTCTTCTATAACCGTTTCATTGTCAATACTCCCAAAGATTTTACATTGTACTCTTCTATGTTTTCTTTTGAAATATGTTTGAATTTTTTTGTCTTTTTTAATCATGTAATGCTCCGTGTTCTCGGCAAAAGACCGGGTTTGTGAATAAGTTTGAGGATTGCATTTTGTAAATCCATTGTTTCTGGAGTAACTGTTGAAAGCAAAGTTGAGGTGCCAACTATGTCATCAGTTCTGGAGTAATAGTCATGCTCAAAGTGTATTTGACTTTGTGGCGAAGATCTTGTACTGATGCCTGGTGTTCGTGTTGAAATTCGTTGAGTTGATAGAAAACACTCACTTATTGTGTCTCTAGAATGGCAACGAACATTTACATTGGTAAACTGTTTCTCTCCTTGATGATACTAACCAACATATTGTGCAGAAGAAATTGTGGTGGTGCCTACAGGGGTCAAAATAGTTTCGCTGGTGGTAGCAGGATCAAATAGGTTTTGTCTAATCATTTTCCTTTTTGGTAGTGCCTCGTCCTGAGGCTGGCTTCTTTTGGTGGCATCTGTCACGTGTTTTCTGGAAACAGTATACGGAAAGATTGTTCCACGAATTGGTAATAAGAAACCGATGATATAGTCGTTATGACTGTGTTTGTCCTAGTTACCGTCATCGTGGTAATTAAGCCAGTGTAAGCACTAACACAAGGAATTTTGTGGCCAGGGACATAGATTGTGTTACCGTCTGACGGCTACTACTTGGCTGTTCCTGAAATTCTGAGGATGGTTAAAAAAGAGATGATTGAAATGGAAATATAGTCGGAATAGCATTTGGTGTTAATCTTCTACGGTCTTCGTGACGAGTGTACGCATCATTTGAAAAATGTAATGAACACATCCGATAGTTGTCATACAGTGTGCCCTCCTTGACTTTTATTTCTTCAAGATTATGAGTAGAGATGAGCGAATTTCTCAAAAATTCGATTCAGCCGGTTTGCTGAATTTTCCGGAAAAAATAGCTTTAAACTAAATTAATTTGCAACAAATCGCATTGAAAAACTCCTATTTCTGGGCTGCAGAGAGCCTTTATAGCGGTGTAGAACACTGTGCCTTGCAGTAACACGCATAGGGAGTCTGCTGTGGTAGTGAAATAATACTCTCAGTCAGTATGACATGTAGATGACAGGTGTCGCTCTTAGAATCACTGCACACTTCACTTATTTGGGCAGTTACAGGGCCAAAACTGACCAAATAACTCAAGTATTAACTCAGCCTTACAGGTCGATGTCAGTGTCAAGAAGAAGCGCACTCCTTTTACGTCATCAGCTGATTCCACATAGATGTCTACAGAACCTGTTCTATTAAACACTTATACAATTAGAGCCCCCCAACAGAGTGGAGAGGGGGTCAGCAGTAAGTTTGTGATGACGTCACTGATTATTTTGCCTCTTCCTCTGATCCGCCAGAAGAATAACCCACAAAAATCGGATCCTGTCTGGGGAGCATCCACCTTCACTCGGTCAGCATTTGGTCCGTAATCTATCAGTATTGCCAATACAAAAAAAAAAACAGGAGTGGATCTAAAACAGAGATGACACGTAAAGGTAATATTTGCATGTCTTCTGTGTTTTGAACCCACTCCTGCTTTTGGCTACCAAATCGTAAGCCAATTCTGATGGGACCATACAGGCCTTACAGCTGCTACACAGACAGGATGCGTTGTGCGTCTCATTTTTCCTTCCTTCTGACCGATAAGAAGAAAGGTCAAATAAATGGTGATTTCAAGAAGCCCAAACAAGGACAATAGCGACCCCGATATAGAATGGGGAGGGTGGTAACAGCATGAGAAGTCCACAGAGTGGCCCTATAACATAGTGGTGAGGTGGAAGCAGCATAAGGGGACGACCAAGTGTCACAATGACAGAGTTTGGAGGTGGCGGCAGCATCAGGAGGCCACAGGGTGGCATGATGACAAAGTGTGGAGGTGACAGCAGCAGTATGAGTAGGCCACAGAGTGGCATGGTGACATAGTGTCGAGATGGTACTAGCAACAGCAGCAGCATGATACCACAGAGTGGCAAGGGGACATAGTGTGGAGATAGCAGCAACAACAGTGGTAAGGTGACATTGTGTGTAGATGGCAGCATCAGGAGGCCACAGAGTGTCAAGGTGACAGTGTGGAGATGGATGATCTAATCTGATGCATCAGACATTGGTGGGTAGAAATCCTGGCTGATCCACGCCTGATTCATCTTGACAAAAGTAAGTCTCTCCACATTTTGGTTGGACAGGTGAGTTCTTCTTGGAGTAACTGTGGCACCTGCTACACTAAACACCCGCTCTGATGCCACACTACTGGCCGGGCAGGACAGCTTTTCCAGGCCAAACTCTGCCAGTTGCAGCCACAAATCTAGATTACAGTAGCTGCCCAGTAGTCCAGTGGATCTTCAATTACTCCTGGCAGGCTGCACTTTAAGTATGCCACCACCTGCTGGTTCAGGTCCTGCTCCAGGTCTACCTGCTGCTGCTGGTGAGTAGTTTCTTCACTAGGCGGGTGAAGAAAGCTGCTCATTATGGACTCTAGACAGGTCGCTGGTGCTGCTGTCATTTGCGACAAAGCCAAAGATCGAGTCTACCAATCAAGAACCACTGGGTTGCTTGTCAGGACACGACCGCTAGCTGACACTGGGTGCTCAGGCCTCGGGAAGAAGCCCCTGGTGCCCCCGCCCCCTTACTCTGCTGCAACCTGTGCCTGCGCCAGAATCATTTATGCCCTGCCACTCCTCTGTGCATGGCCTGGTCCTTCTCTGTCTGACATACTTTTAGCTGAACTAAATAAATTAAAAGCAAAATAAAAAAAAACTAAAAGCCACAAATATATTCCTCTTTTTGTACTGAAATGAGCCAGTAAATCATTTCTGCACAAATAACAGCAAATGTGAACTGAGTATATATTTCTCGTATGTGAACGTCTATTTCTCTCGTATTGTCCTGAAATATGACAATAAATGTTTTTAGCACAAATAACATCAAATGTGAACTGCGTCTATTTTTCTCTAGAAATATGGTAACAAACGCTTTTAGCGCAAATAACAGCAAATGTGAACTGCGTCTATTTTCTCTTTTTCTGTAGAAATATGGCAACAAACGCTTTTAGCGCAAATAACAGCAGATGTGAACTGCGTCTATTTTTCTCGTATTGTAGTGAAATATGCCAAGAAATGCTTTTAGTGCAAAAATAACACCAAATGTGAACAACGTCTATTATTCTTATATTGTACTATAATAGGGCACCAAACGCTTTCACCATATATAGCTACAGAAGTGATAGTGAGTATATATTTCTCTTTTTCCTCAGCTAAAAGCCACTAAAGGCTTTTCAACATAGCACTTGCACCCCAAAAACTAATTGCTGGAATGACAGAGCTGTATTATGAGACTATCTGGATCCCCAAGTAACGTTTCCGTGCACTTGTACATCACTTGCCAATGCAATTTGACTATGACCTGTCTGTAATTTAGGCTACTTTCACATCTGCGCTTTCCTTTCCGCTATTGAAATCCGTCATAGGATCTCAAAAAAGGAGGAAAACACTTCAGTTTCGTCTCTATTCATTATCAATAAGGACAAAACTGAATGGAACGGAGAGCAAAAGAATGCATTCCATTCTGTTTCGCTGCGTTCCCATGATGCACACAAAGGCGCTGCCGTCCTGTTCATTTGGGATATAATACAACCGGTTCTGTTCTAAACGGATGCAGACAGTTGTATTATATACTAGATGCTTTTTTGCTGAACCCATGACAGATACAGCAGGAACGTAGATGTAAACTCAGCCCCAGCTGCTTTTTTTGCAGCCAGATCTCAGCTCTAAAAATAGCTAAATGACAGCAAGTTGTGCGACTATTCTGAGGATTGCTGTCTGTACGGACACATTAACACGTAGCCAGTTATTTATCAGTCTGTCAATAACTAGGTTAAAATTTGCTGTTATAGCATTTCCCATATTCCCAAAAATAATATAGTTTCTTCTGATCCAATGAGTTTTATCATTTAAATTCTTTACAAAACATCAAAACTGCTTCTCTCCTTTGTGACTTGCCTGATGCTTCTTAAGTTGGGCTTTAGTGGTAAAACATTTCCCACATTCTAGGCATTCAAATGGCTTCTCTCCTGTGTGAATTCTCTCATGTTTAACAAGACTTGATTTATCTGTAAAACATTTCCCACATTCTGAACATGAATACGGCTTCTCTCCTGTGTGACTTCTCTCATGTGTAACTAGATTTGATTTATGTGTGAAACATTTTCCACATTCTGAACATGAATACGGTTTCTCTCCTGTATGATATATCTCATGGGAAACAAGTTCTGATTTTTGTTTAAAACATTTCCCACATTCTAAGCATGCATATGGCATCTCACCTGTATGAATTCTCTTATGTCTACGAAGAGTTGATTTATCTGTAAAAGATTTATCACATTCTGAACATGAATATGGCTTCTCTCCTGTGTGAATTCTCTCATGTTTAACAAAACTTGCTTTATGTGTAAAACATTTCCCACATTCTAAGCATTCATATGGCTTCTCTCCTGTGTGAATTTTCTCATGTTTAACAAGACTTGATTTATCTGAAAAAGATTTCTCACATTCTGAACATGAATATGGCTTCTCTCCTGTGTGAATTCTCTTATGTTTAACAAAATATGATTTATTTGCAAAACATTTCCCACATTCTGAACATGAATATGGTTTCTCTCCTGTGTGAGTTCTCTTATGTGATACAAGAGTTGATTTCTGTGCAAAACATTTACCACATTCTGTACATGAATATGGTTTCTCCCCTGTGTGAATTCTCTTATGTGAAAAAAGACTTGATTTCTGTAGAAAAGATTTCCCACATTCTGAACAAGAATATGGCTTCTCTCCTGTGTGACCTATTTTATGTGAAATAAGACTTGATTTCTGTGCAAAACATTTCCCACATTCTGAACATGAGTATGGCTTCTCTCCTGTGTGACTTCTCTCATGTTTAACGAGACTTGATTTAGCCATAAAATATTTCTTACATTGTGAACATGAATATCGCTTCTCCACTGCGTGAATTCTTCTGTGTGTAGAAAAACTTGATCTCTTTGTAAACTCTTTACTACACTTAAACCTTTTACCCCCTTTCTGACCTGTACTTTTGGTAACAATCTGTGATTGGTTAAGAGATGGTTCCTCATGATTAGGGGGATTATGTGATAGAACTGTATTAGGAAGTCCTGAATGTACATTAACGTTGCCTCCTGAAGAGCGCTGCATGATATCTTCACGTTCTACTTTATAATTTGGTCGTAACATAAAGTTTCCTTTCAAATCTTTACTGGAATTCTCTGTGGAGATAAAAATTGGAAATTGTGTTTTTTTGTTAAATCATTGAGTAGACAAACATAACATTCCTAATAGGCTGGAATTGGATCCAGCAAAAAATAAGGGAGTCATTTATGAAAGGAAGGCCCTTTGTGTCGCAATCTGCGACTTCTACCCGATCATACCAGGTCTAAAAAAGTGGGCGCAGCGTGCGCAGGGAAGGTCCGGCAGGCCTGTCTCATTTACCATTTTCTATGCCTGTTTTAGGCATGTAACACAGCTCGGTGGGGATGGTGTGTTCAGGGTGATGTGCAGTGTTAGTTTTCCTCCGCCCATAGCGTTTTGTATTTAGGCCTTTAGAACTTTGGTCTCATTTGACCAGAGCACCTACTTCCACATGTTTGCTGTGTCCCCTACTGTACATGGCTGGTGGCAAACTGCAAACAGGACTTCTTATGGGCTGCGTTCAAAAATGACTTTCTTATTGCCACTCTCCCATAAAGGTCCGATTTGTGGAGGACATGACTAAGGCCCCTTTCACACGAGCAAGTTTTCCGCACGAGTGCAATGTGTGACGTGAACGCATAGCCCCCGCACTGAATCCTGACCCATTCATTTCAATGGGTCTGTGTACATGAGTGTTTTTTTTTTACCCATCAGTTCGGCATTGCGTGAATAACGCAGCATCTTTTATATTCTGCGTTTTTCACGCAGCCCTGGCCACATAGAAGTGAATGGGGCTTCAGTGAAAAACGCATTACATCCGGAAGCAGGTGCAGATGCAATGCGTTTTTCACTGATGGTTGCTAGATGTTGTTTGAAAAACGCATTGCACTCGCGTGGAAACGGGAAAAAATGAATGCAATTGCAGACAAAACTAACTGAACTTGCTTGTAAAATGGTCCGAGTTTCACTGAATGCACCCTGACCTAATCCGTCATGCTCGTGGGAAAGAGGCCTAATAGTTTTCCAGTGAGCGCCCATACGAGATAATGTGCTGCAGAAATGGACAGAAAATATCCCCAACTAAGATGAGGATGATGGTAGAGCTCTCCTGACCATCTCAGGCCCCCATTGGTTAGTGGTAGGGATAAACTGGTGCATGTTCAGTTCACACATAGGATCTACTATACCCCCCATAGACTCTACATTATGGGTACGTTGCCCTCAGCGGAGTTCCCCAGATGTCGTCTGGCTGAGGGTACGATATTGCACATGTTTTGGGACTGTAGAGTCTCGCAGGCGTATTGGAGAGAGGTTTGGGAGTTTATGGAGACTTCTTTGGAGAAGCCAAACATATTACACCCTAAAGTTTGCCTCTTTGGATTAGTTGATCTTCCCCTTACTGTGGCTTTACGCACTTTAAGTTACTACTAAAAAGGTTATTCTGTATAACTGGAAGCATCCGAAGAGACGAACTAGAAATGCCTGACTTAGAGAGATGAATGTGGTGCTCCCTCCGCATAAACTTACCTAATTGTGCAGAGGTTGCCCGAATAAATGTAATAAAATTTGGGAACCTTGGTTACGGGTCTCTTACTGGCCTGGGACCTGTGACTCCCTGATCAATTCTCTCCTAGACGGTTGTATTTCCTGACCCCCGACCCATTATTGTTTTATATATATATATTTTTTTTACTGCATCTTTTGTACTGTATGGCTTCCATACTTTATTTCTTCGATTAAACGTTCCTTTAAAAATAAATAGTTGTCCTGTGGACAGATTCTCCCACTTCAGTTGTGGATCTCTGCAGCTCCTCAGGGGTGAACATGGGCCTCTTGGCTGCTTCTCTTATTAGTACAATAGTACTTTGTGTTTCTCTATCACATAAAATCCAAATAAAATACATTTAAAGGGGTTGTCCGAGTTATATAATTATATGCCCATGTATCTCATAACCTATCTAATAACACTTTTGTAATTTACATTTTATTTCTATAGTACCGGGATTCTGCAGGACTGATGCCGGTCATGTGACCCGCGACGTCATCCACCAGGCTCCCTGTGCTGACGTTATGTGTACAGGCTTATCCATGCCTGAGGGAGGGGCCCGGCTCTGTACACGAAACATCAGAGCCTGGGTGCCCGCCCCCCTTCTCTAGGTGCCCTCCCCCCTCCTCTAGGTGCCTGCCCCCCTCCTCTAGGTGCCCTCCCCCCTCCTCTAGGTGCCCTCCCCCCTCCTCTAGGTGCCTGCCCCCCTCCTCTAGGTGCCCGCCCCCCTCCTCTAGGTGCCTGCCCCCCTCCTCTAGGTGCCCGCCCCCCTCCTCTAGGTGCCCGCCCCCCTCCTCTAGGTGCCCGCCCCCTCTCTCCCTGTATCTGGCTGCTGGACGGCTCCTGTGAGGGATCGCGCATGCACGATACTTACCAGTGCCGGCAACCCTGTGAAAACACCAGAGCCCTGACCCACTGGTGTGCCCTCCCTCTGCGACTGGCTGCCGGGCAGCTCCTGCTACCAGTGCAGGCAGCCGTGTGAATTCAGGAGTCCTGTCAGATGCAGGTTATGGGATCCCAAAGCCACCTCGCCCTCCCCCCGGACAACCACAGACAAGTAAAGCCTTGCCCATAATATACATATACGTATATAGTATATAGAGAGATATATTTACGATCTATATATCTATATACATTTATATAGATGGTGTATATAAATATATATGTATATAGTGATATAGATCGGTAAATAAATATCTCCATAAACATACAGTATTTATCGCGTGGGGGAAAAATGCCCCTGTGTCTTATGGGGCGAACACTAATGCACATGATGGCTCTTACCTTGTAATATAAAAGGCTGGTGCTCCTCCATTACATGTCACTGCACACACGTGTATACACTGCACATGACGGGTCTTACCCTGTGATATAAGAGGCTGGTGCTCCTCCATTACATGTCACTGCACACACGTGTATACACTGCACATGACGGGTCTTACCCTGTGATATAAGAGGCTGGTGCTCCTCCATTACATTACACTGCACACACGTGTATACACTGCACATGACGGGTCTTACCCTGTGATATAAGAGGCTGGTGCTCCTCCATTACATGTCACTGCACACACGTGTATACACTGCACATGACGGCTCTTACCCTGTGATATAAGAGGCTGGTGCTCCTCCATTACATGTCACTGCACACACGTGTATACACTGCACATGACGGCTCTTACCTTGTGATATAAGAGGCTGGTGCTCCTCCATTACATGTCACTGCACACACGTGTATACACTGCACATGACGGCTCTTACCCTGTGATATAAGAGGCTGGTGCTCCTCCATTACATGTCACTGCACACACGTGTATACACTGCACATGACGGCTCTTACCCTGTGATATAAGAGGCTGGTGCTCCTCCATTACATGTCACTGCACACACGTGTATACACTGCACATGACGGCTCTTACCCTGTGATATAAGAGGCTGGTGCTCCTCCATTACATGTCACTGCACACACGTGTATACACTGCACATGACGGCTCTTACCCTGTGATATAAGAGGCTGGTGCTCCTCTATTACATGTCACTGCACACACGTGTATACACTGCACATGACGGCTCTTACCTTGTGATATAAAAGGCTGGTGCTCCTCCATTACATGTCACTGCACACACGTGTATACACTGCACATGACGGCTCTTACCCTGTAATATAAGAGGCTGGTGCTCCTCCATTACATGTCACTGCACACACGTGTATACACTGCACATGACGGGTCTTACCCTGTGATATAAGAGGCTGGTGATCCTCCATTACATGTCACTGCACACACGTGTATACACTGCACATGACGGCTCTTACCTTGTGATATGAGAGGCTGGTGCTCCTCCATTACATGTCACTGCACACGCGTGTATACACTGCACATGACGGCTCTTACCCTGTGATATAAGAGGCTGGTGCTCCTTCATTACTTGTCACTGCACACACGTGTATACACTGCACATGACGGCTCTTACCTTGTGATATAAGAGGCTGGTGCTCCTCCATTACATATCACTACACACGTGTATACACTGCACATGACGGCTCTTACCCTGTGATATAAGAGGCTGGTGCTCCTCCATTACATGTCACTGCACACACGTGTATACACTGCACATGACGGCTCTTACCCTGTGATATAAGAGGCTGGTGCTCCTCCATTACATGTCACTGCACACACGTGTATACACTGCACATGACGGCTCTTACCCTGTGATATAAGAGGCTGGTGCTCCTCCATTACATGTCACTGCACACACGTGTATACACTGCACATGACGGCTCTTACCCTGTGATATAAGAGGCTGGTGCTCCTCCATTACATGTCACTGCACACACGTGTATACACTGCACATGACGGCTCTTACCTTGTGATATAAGAGGCTGGTGCTCCTCCATTACATGTCACTGCACACACGTGTATACACTGCACATGACGGCTCTTACCCTGTGATATAAGAGGCTGGTGCTCCTCCATTACATGTCACTGCACACACGTGTATACACTGCACATGACGGCTCTTACCCTGTGATATAAGAGGCTGGTGCTCCTCCATTACATGTCACTGCACACACGTGTATACACTGCACATGACGGCTCTTACCCTGTGATATAAGAGGCTGGTGCTCCTCCATTACATGTCACTGCACACACGTGTATACACTGCACATGACGGCTCTTACCTTGTGATATAAGAGGCTGGTGCTCCTCCATTACATGTCACTGCACACACGTGTATACACTGCACATGACGGCTCTTACCTTGTGATATAAGAGGCTGGTGCTCCTCCATTACATGTCACTGCACACACGTGTATACACTGCACATGACGGCTCTTACCCTGTGATATAAGAGGCTGGTGCTCCTCCATTACATGTCACTGCACACACGTGTATACACTGCACATGACGGCTCTTACCTTGTGATATAAGAGGCTGGTGCTCCTCCATTACATGTCACTGCACACACGTGTATACACTGCACATGACGGCTCTTACCCTGTGATATAAGAGGCTGGTGCTCCTCCATTACATGTCACTGCACACACGTGTATACACTGCACATGACGGCTCTTACCTTGTGATATAAGAGGCTGGTGCTCCTCCATTACATGTCACTGCACACACGTGTATACACTGCACATGACGGCTCTTACCTTGTGATATAAGAGGCTGGTGCTCCTCCATTACATGTCACTGCACACACGTGTATACACTGCACATGACGGCTCTTACCTTGTGATATAAGAGGCTGGTGCTCCTCCATTACATGTCACTGCACACACGTGTATACACTGCACATGACGGCTCTTACCCTGTGATATAAGAGGCTGGTGCTCCTCCATTACATGTCACTGCACACACGTGTATACACTGCACATGACGGCTCTTACCCTGTGATATAAGAGGCTGGTGCTCCTCCATTACATGTCACTGCACACACGTGTATACACTGCACATGACGGCTCTTACCCTGTGATATAAGAGGCTGGTGCTCCTCCATCATGGCCTCCTTGTACAGATCCTTGTGTCCTTCTATATACTCCCACTCCTCCATGGAGAAATAGACAGTGACGTCCTGACACCTTATAGGAACCTGACAACACAATGACACCGTCATCACCCAGACCCTCCAGTGCTGTTACTGGAGAATTTCCCAGCATTCCCAGCAGTGTCACCTCTCCAGTCAGCAGCTCCATCATCTTGTGGGTGAGCTCTAGGATCTTCTGCTCATGTATCAGGGGGTGAGGGGAGGCTCTGTGATGGGGGAGGGGTCCTGCTCCGCCTCCTGACTCCTGGAGATGGATGATGGGAGTCACACAGTCCCCCGATGTCTTCTTCACTATTGTGTACTCCTGTGGATGGAGAGAGACACTTAGGAATAAACCCTTCAGGGGCCATGTGCTCTCCTCCGGCCTCTCCTCCTGGTACAACGTGCCTACTTACCTCCTCATGGCTCCTACATGACTATTGGTCACTGGTCACATGACACATCACTCACCATACTGGGGGCTGATCTTCAGGTTCTCCGTCACTTGGAAGGTCTGGGGGCCGTTCTCCAGGACCCTGGACTCTTCCTATCACTTCCTATGATGGATTCTCCTTCCCGATGTCTGACTTGTTACAGAATACAATACAGAGGAGAGAAATCTAGAGAAGTTTACCTCTCCGCTCAGCAGGGAGATGATCTCCAAGGTGAGGTCTAATATTCTTCTGCTGATCTCCTTCCCGTCCATCCTCGGGGGCTCATTCAGGAGAAGAGGAGAGAACTGGAGGAGCTGGAGGCTTCTAGTACTGCAGGCGCCTTTATGAGAAGAGGAGAGGAAATCATCCAGGGGACGAGACCAGATGTCACCTCCAGAACCGCACTTCCTGAGCCTGGAGGGGCCCCGCTTCTCAGAGCCCCCACCACATGGATTCCAGGGGCCCCAACATGGAGATCTCTGGTGGCTCCACAGGAGATAAGTGTCTGATAGATGCAGGTCCCACCTCTGGGCTGTGCTCAGCTATGTCCAGAACTCCTAGAGAAGAGACTGGAGAGAGCTGAGCTCAGGCCGGGCCCCGCTCCATTCATTCTCCTCCTGGAGGCGGGGGCCCTCACCAGGACAGTCAGGGGCCAGCGAATAATGACAACCCCCACTATCCCCACTACTCCCCCATCATACTAAGCTGATGAGCGGAGAAGGATTTCTTGTGTGTAATGGAGGAGAATCTCAAGAGGTGACTAGAGTTGAGCAGACACCTGGATGTTCGGGTTCGACAAGTTCGGCCGAACTTCGCAAAATAGTTTGAGTTCGGGACTAGAGTTGAGCGAACTTCTATTTTAAGTTCGGCGTCTAAAGTTCGGGTTCGGGTTATCGAAGCATCCCGTTATGGATTGCGCTACCGCGGACCATAACGGCATTTGGAATCCGTAAGGGGATTCTTCAATGAACCCGAACCTTGGACAACCCTAAGGACCTGGGGTGATGTCACCGTCATGTGATCAGTGCAGGGGGCGTGGCTCAGAACTGGATTGGATAAGAGGTGATCCAGTGCTGAGCCACGCCCCCTGATCACATGACGGTGACGTCACCCCAGGTCCTTCGTGTTGTCCAAGGTTCGGGTTCATTGAAGAATCCCCTTACGGATTCCAAATGCCGTTATGGTCCGCGGTAGCGGAATCCATAACGGGATGCTACGATAACCCGAACTTTGGATGCCGAACTAAAAATAGAAGTTCGCTCATCTCTATTCGGGACCCGAACTTGACCCCGAACCCGGACCCCATTGAAGTCAATGGGGACTTGAACTTTTGGGCACTAAAATGGCTATAAAAATGTAATGGAAAGGGTTAGAGGGCTGCAAATGGCAGTAAAATGGCATGGTAGCCCCCAAAATAGAGGACAGCCAGGGGCCAGCGAATGATGATGACAACCCCCACTATCCCCACTACTCCCCCCATCATACTAAGCTGAGGAGCGGAGAAGGATTCCTTGTGTGTAATGGAGGAGAATCTCCAGAGGTGACATGTCTGAGCTCTCCACCACACTGTCTCCTCACAGCTCATCTTACCGACCAGGACCTGCCCAGTATCTGCTGCACTGCCAGAGCTGAAGGACCTGGGGTGATGTCACTGTCATGTGATCCGTGAAGGGGGCGGAGCTCTGCAGTTGTGAGTATAAGAGGTGGTGAAGGACCTGCCCAGTATCTGCTGCGGTAGATGCTAGAATGGAGTTGTTAGAAGGAGGTCAGTGACATCACTGGTCACATGCTCCTTCATGGTCAGATGATAAACCCCACAGCAGCAGCTTGTGGAAGGAGGCGGGGCTGTGTGTGGAAGGAGGCGGGGCTGTGTAAGCCGCCCAGTGAGGGAGGATGTGCTGCAGTCAGTCCACAGAGCTTCCTGAGGAGCAGCATATGGAGCTCATATATGAGGGGCAGGTGGAGCTCTCAGGGGCAGTGGGGTTCAGGGGAATCTGGTGCAATTCCAGGGTTTATAGTACAGATCCGGGTGTATTCTGGGGCCATGACAGTGCAGAACCGGGGGTGGGTGACCTTTATGGGGTGTAAATCTGCGAGGAGGGGCATGTGGTGTATTTTGGGGATATGAGGGGCAGATCTTTGGTGAGGGTCTTCATGGGAAGTAAGGTATGATGGCAGTGGTCATGTGACCGCTGCTACTCATGTTGGGGAGAGCTACGGGCAGCAGGCACAGTTGGCGACCTGGGGAGGGGGGGCAGTGATGGCGACCTGTGTGCTGGGGGGAGGGGGCAGAGGTGGCGACCCGTTAGGGGGAGGCGGAGGGTGCTGTCTGTAGCTTGGGAACAGGTCACTGGAAAGGCATATCGGAACATGGTAGTAGGCGTCCTGGAGGTCCAGGGTTACCGTGAAACAATCTTGAGGAAGTAAGTTGATGGTGGATTTTATTGTTTCCATTTAGAATTTTTTGTAAACGATGAATCAGTTTAGTGATTTTAAATTTATTATCAAACGGAAGGCTCTGCTTGGTTTTCGTACCAGAAACACCGGAGAATTTAAACCTTTTCCCTGTTTATCTACTGGGACTGGAAGGAGCACTTTTTTGTTTACAAGAGAAGAGATTTCCGTTTCTAGACAAGATTGTTTTTCTTTTTGAATTGTTTTTTTGTTTATAAAAAAGAATCCGGGGGAGGCGATAAAATCTCTATTTGAAAATAGCGATTCTCAAGGGAAAAACCTCTTTTCTTATCCGGGGTCTTCCCAAGGATGTCATCTAGTCCTGAGCCAAATAATCTGTCTCCTTCACATGGACTCGAGCAATGGCGGTTCTTAGACTCCATCACCTGACCATGAACGTAGCCAGATTGCTCTACGAGCCGCATTAGAGTGCAGCTGACCTGGCGGAGAATTTTACTAAGTCGGCAGAGGTGTCTGCCAAAAAATTGGATGCCTTTTTTTAAAACGGGTAAGGAGGCAAGGATTTCCTCCCTTGGGGTACCAGTTGCTAAGCGCTGTTCCAGTTGATTTAGCCAGACGGAGAGAGTCCTAGCCGTGCAAGTAGAGGCGATGCTGGGACGTAGCACAGCTGTATTTGTCTCCCAGGCCTATTTTAGTAAGCTTTCCGATTTCTTGTCCATGGGATCTCTTAAGAGTCCCATGTCCTCAGACCATAGAGAGCTCTGTTTTGAAATGCGGACAACTGGGGCATCGATTTTTGGTGTTTTGTCCCAGAGATCTGGCTCAGTCGCAGCAAATAGATACTTTGGAATTTGTCACGGCTGATCTTTTTTCAGGATCCCGCTATTCTTTAGAAATCATGGATTTTATGTTGTAATGAATGGGGAAGACGCTTTTCTTTCTTTCATTTGATCTTGATCGGAGTGAATCTCTTTCTCCTCTTCACTGTTCACGGTAGCCCTTATGGTCTTGAGAAGACCGTCAGTTTCTTCAGGAAGAAACAGGTTTTCCCGTGCCATCATCTGAAGAGTCAGAGTCTGCATCAGATATTAGTTCCCCTTCATCCAGATCAAATGCCACGTCAGAAGCAAAAGATCTGTGAGATGTAGATGGCCGTGGGGATTGTGATGCAATTTCGGAGTCCACAGCCGTATTGAACTCTTCCTTTATTATAGCTCTTACCCTAAGTTCACACCTGAGCGTTTTACAGCGCGCTCCTACGCGCTGTAAAACGCTCAACAGGCAAAAACCCATGTTTCCCTATGGGCATGTTTCTCACCTGAGCGTTTTACAGCGCGTACAAACACGCTGTAAAACGCCCTACGCATAAACAAGTACTTGACCTTTTTTTGGGGCATTTGTCACGCGTATTGTGATTGTGACACCACAGTAGTCAATCACAAGAACGCGCGTACGACGCGCGTTTCCTATTTGCAGCAACGCACTGTAATATGCGCGTTTCAAGAACGCTCAGGCCTGACCCAGGGTTAGGGAATCAAGGAAGGAAAGCGACTCTTCAGCAACCACCTTTTTGGTGCATTTAGGATATAGGGATTTTTTTGTTGAGGAGGAAAAGGACTTCCTACGGATGGCGTACTTTTTACGTCCCGTATCTTCACCAGCCGTCTTAGGTGTCATGGTCTCAGCGCCCTATGAATAAATAAAAGGGAGTATAGGGCCAGGAAAAAATTCTTTGGACCATAACCTACACCAGGGGGTGAGACTGTGAGACATTGCCACCATGTAAAAGATATCCGCAGTGCAATGTATAAGGCACATAGTATAGAAGCAGAAAGAAAAACTAGGCTTCCCAGGCTGAGGGCAGAGGTGGCGGGATCTCCAGGCTTCCTTGCTGTTTCTGCGTCCATCAGGGCAAGCGTGCTGCTAGCGGTGATACAGGGATAGACACTGCAGGATCCTCACTCTGCGTCGGAAGTGGACGCCAGCGCACGAGATTCTCTTGCCCAAGGAGGATCTCACCTGTGATGTCAGCGCATCAAATCCCGCAGGATCTTCACTTACCTGGAAGTATCGCGAGCCCAGGGCGGCCTGCACGCAGGGCTTATGCCCAGGAACGGGTAAGGGAGGACATGCGTCCCCGGGGTTCCTGCTCCCACGCAGTGTGGAGAAAGAAATCCAGGCTGGGCGAGACTAAATCATTCCTGGCACTCCGGGAGAGGCTTCCACGCATCTCGAGGACAGGAAACAATGACTGAGTAGGTGAGGGGAGGAGGCCCTTTTAAATCTTGTGCTTCTATGTTGTTTCCTGTCCTGGGGTGAGGACACCCTGCTGTAAGTGCCGTTGTGGAGGCGTCGAGGAAAAATTAGAAAAATGTTGTCTCTGTCTAAATATATATGGACCTAACTGTATATGTCTGGTTATATGTGTGTATAGAAGTATAATATCCCAGTAGACTTTATATGTGTACATATGGATATTTGTAGTCTGCGATTGTATTCCATTATACCTGTTTACAGTGTGTGGATTACATCTGCTATATGTATATGTACTAATGGTCGGGTACTGGTTGTGAGTTGGTTAGAAGAGTGGATCCAGTAGACGGTATATTGGTGGACTCTGGATATACTGTATTTTTCGCCCCATAAGACGCAGATGCCTCTGCGTCTTATAGGGCGAATACTAATAAAGCGCTTCTATTTTGGAAGCTCTTCATTAGTAACGGCGGACTAGGAAGAGGTGAAGGCTCACCGTACTCACCGCTTCCTGATCCTCAGCTGTCGGCTGTACAGGGCTGCGTACAGCGTGAGTCGCTCTGTGCCGTCATGCTGTGCGCAGCAGTTCACAAAGCACAGCCGACGGTAGGAGGAAGAGGATCGCGATGTAGGTGAGAAGCAGCCGCGCCGGAGCAGGAGAGGTAAGTGATTTATTTTATTTTATTTGCTCTGGGGCTCATACTGGGGGCATACTAAATGGCACTGGGGCTCATACTGGGGGCTCATAAATGGCATGGGGGCTAATAATGGGGACTCATAAATGGCACTGGGGCTCATAACTGGCATGGGAGCTGATCTGAGGTCTTACTGGGGTCTTATTAACATTGGGGGTCTGATCTGAGGTCTTACTGGGGTCTTATTAACATTGGGGGTCTGATCTGAGGTCTTACTGGAGTCTTATTAACATTGAGGGTCTGATCTGAGGTCTTACTGGAGTCTTATTAACATTGGGGGTCTGATCTGAGGTCCGATTAAGGGGCTTATTAACATTGGGGATCTGATTGGGGCTGTAAGATGAGGTCTGATTAACATTAGGATCTGATTGGTGGCCTGACCTGAGATCTAATGAAAAATATTTATTTCTTATTGTTCTCCTCTAAAACCTGGGTGCATCTTATGGGCCGGTGCATCTTATAGGGCGAAAAATACGGTACTTTATATACATACACATTATTAGCCACATTGCTTAGCATCCAGGGAGGGCAGGGACGGAGGCAGCTGTGTGTGGTGGTGTCCTCTATGCATTTTGTAGTGTCTGTATCTTTATGTAATGTCCATTTTTGCTTTGTCGTCTTTATGTTATCAGTAAACTATTTTTATACACGTGTCTGCGAGGGTTGTATGTTACTCCTGGGGTGTATGAAGGACTGCAGAGGTGTATACAATACACAGAATTATCGGGTTATATAGGAAACAAGGGCAACAGTCTAGGAACAGAATAGGAGGGACGGAATACGGAGATAGACATAAATCTCTAATTTCCGAGAAGCAAAACCTCCCTTCATCAAATACAGCACCAGGACCAAGCCCATTATTACTAGTGAGTTCACACTACAGTGATAGGATATCATAAAAGTCGGGCATTAAAAGCGAACCTGTCACCTGGAATTCACATTATAAACCAATAAAAGTACCTTATAGCTGATGACCAGTGTGTTGTCCTCATGTTTTTTTCCGCTTTTCTGCACCTATAATTCATGAAAAAAATGTCTTTTAAACTGCTCTTTTTCTACAGACAAAGTCATGAGAGAAGTCAAGGAGGCAGACCCTCCTTGACTCCAGGATGTGCCTCCCCCGCCCTAACCCCGCCTCTCAGCAGTTTAATTGACAATCGGCTCCCTGGCCGGGACCGCGCTTGTACAGGCGGCTCATGCGCTGTCGCCCTCCTTTGCAGCGTGATCCTTTCGCTTATTCGAGCATGCGCCGTCCCCCGACGCCGGCCAGTCTTCTGTCGCTCACGCGGATCCTCAGGCTCCATGCGTCCATAAGCGAAAGGATCGCGCTTGACTCCGCGCTGCAAAGGAGGGCGACGGCACATGCGCCGCCTGTACAAGCGCGGTCCCGGCCAGGGAGCCGAGTGTCAATTAAACTGCTGAGAGGCGGGGTTAGGGCGGGGGAGGCACATCCTGGAGTCAAGGAGGGTCTGCCTCCTTGACTTCTATCATGACTTTGTCTGTAGAAAAAGAGCAGTTTAAAAGACGTTTTTTTTCATGAATTATAGGTGCAGAAAAGCGGAAAAAAACATGAGGACAACACACTGGTCATCAGCTATAAGGTACTTTTATTGGTTTATAATGTGAATTCCAGGTGACAGGTTCGCTTTAAGTAGAAGCAGTGATGGTGATTTCCTCATCTCAAACAATTAATTGAAACAAAAGCGGACACCAGTGGTGGGTATACTGCCACAAAAACTGTCAGTGTCTCGATAACTTGTCCTGCGGCCTTGAGCATCAATTACAGCTTGACGACGACGTCCCCTGCTGTTCACAAGTTGACTTGTTGTCTACTGAGGAACGGCGTCCTACTCTTCTTGAAGGGTCATTGAGCTTCTCAGCGGTACGAGCCTCTACATGGTGACTCAGCTGATCCCATAGGTTTCCAATGGGATTCAGGTCTAGAGACAGTGCAGGCCACTCCATTTGAGGTCCCCCAGTCTCCAGCAGCCGTTCCCTAATGATGCCACCTTGATGAGCTGGCACATTGTCTCCATGATGATGAAATTAAAGGGGTTGTCCGACATTACACTTTTCTATGAAATGCTTGCCACAGTAGCACACCCTGCAAGTTTTAAAATCACAATTATTAAAAATTTCCCACCGGGCCTGAGCTCTGCAGCCTGGTCACGTGGTGCCCTGCGTCTGCTTCCTCCTTGCTCCAAGAACACGTGCCGTTCATTGTGCACGTGTTCCTGGAGCTTTAGTACCACCTACTATGATCGTGTCAGTCAAGCACTGAGGACACGTTCGTGGACTGCCCCCTGCTCTCCATCCACAGTGCGCCTGCGTCAGAGGGAATATAACACCCCCTCTCATGTCCACGGCAGCGGTCCTCTCTCCCTCCTCTAACGGTTGCCGGCAGACACAACCCTGCCCTCCCCCCACCCCTATTCAGGATGGCAGAGCGGCAGCGGAGTGCCAGCTGTAACATACAGCTAAGGGTACTTTCACAGTTACGTTGCTGGATTCTGGCGGGCAGTTCTGTCGCCGGAATTGCCTGCCGGATCCGACAATCTGTATGCAAACGGACAGCATTTGTAGATAGATCTTGATGCGGATCCGTCTCACAAATGCATAGCAATACCGGATCTGTCTCTCTGGTTGTCATCCGGAAAAACGGATCCGGTATTTATTTTTTTTCACATTTTTAAAAGTCTGCGCATGCGTACACCGGAAGACCGGCTCCGTCAATGCGGTAATTTTAATGCGGCACTAATACATATGAATGGAAATTAATGCTGGATCCGGCCAGTGTTCCGGAATATTGGACGGAGATGAAACTACAGCATGCCGCAGTATTTTCTCCGTCCAAAAACCGCACAGTGACTGAACTGAAGACATCCTGATGCATCCTGAATAGATTTCTCTCCATTGAGAATGCATTAGGATAAAACTGATCAGTTTTTTTCCAGTATTGAGCCCCTGGGACGTAACTCAATACTGGAAAAAAAAAACGCGAGTGTGAAAGTACCGTAACACTCTGCTTATCGGTAGTTTAAGTAGGTAGTTGCAGTCCCCAATGCATATGTCTGTGTGGGCTGCGCTTGCAGATGCGGACCTATGTGACTAGTCTGGTTTTACGATCCATCCGCACTGCAAGAAGGCAGCGCATGTGCTACTCTTTTGCATTGTGGATGGATGGACCGGAATGCAGTGGAAGCACTTTATAGTGTTTCTGTGACCTTCTGCTATGTGCCTTCACCTTACACCGCTCCGTATACTGCGGTATGCAGACCCATTCACGTGAGGGCTCATGCAGACACATAGGCTGCCCACTCTGTGCATTGGGGACCACAATCTGCAGTCTATAATACACGGGCCCCATCCGTATGGCCGGTGCTGATGGATGCAGCCCCATTCAACTTGAATTGTGATCCGTCCACACTGCAAAAAAATAGAACATGTGGAAATAGAGCGAATGGGTCTGTATCTGTGATGTGGTGTAAAAAAATGGAGCTGCGATACCGTATATATCCATAATACACTGTACCGCACTGTGCTTAGTGAGCTGTGAACAGAATGCAGTGCTATACGAGCTCCAGGGCATCTTGGGACAGTTATTTGGCGGGCCCATAGAAACACCCGGAAGCACTTCTGTGGGCTTTCGGGTCTGTATCGCTGCACTGCAAAAGATATGACGTCCTATCCTTTGCCATATTTTGTACACAATTGACCCAAAGATATCAGTGGGTTCATGCTCCGATATGAAGTTCACACTGCTGCTGCTGCCCATGTTTTGAGGAGCACTATTTGCTGTCTGAAACATGGACAAGGTGACCATATGGTCGTGTAAATGAGCCCTTATGGTAAAGTAAGTGCACGCTCTTTAAGTCTAGTGCCTAGAGCTAAGTGTGTATCTGACATATAGCCGGGGAAACACTGCTATACAAGAGACAAGTGTGTATCTGACATATAGCCGGGGAAACACCGCTATACCAGAGACAAGTGTGTATCTGACATATAGCCGGGGAAACACCGCTATACCGGAGACAAGTGTGTATCTGACATATAGCCGGGGAAGAACCGCTATACCGGAGACAAGTGTGTATCTGACATATAGCCGGAGAAACACCGCTATACCGGAGACAAGTGTGTATCTGCCATATAGCCGGGGAAACACCACTATACCGGAGACAAGTGTGTATCTGACATATAGCCGGGGAAGAACCGCTATACCGGAGACAAGTGTGTATCTGACATATAGCCGGGGAAACACCGCTATACCAGAGACAAGTGTGTACCTGACATATAGCCGGGGAAACACCGCTATACCGGAGACAAGTGTGTATCTGACATATAGCCGGGGAAACACTGCTATACCGAAGACAAGTGTGTATCTGACATATAGCCGGGGAAGAACCGCTATACCGGAGACAAGTGTGTATCTGACATATAGCCAGGGAAACACTGCTATACCGGAGACAAGTGTGTATCTGACATATAGCCGGGGAAACACCGCTATACCAGAGACAAGTGTGTACCTGACATATAGCCGGGGAAACACCGCTATACCGGAGACAAGTGTTATCTGACATATAGCCGGGGAAACACTGCTATACCGGAGACAAGTGTGTATCTGACATATAGCCGGGGAAACACTGCTATACCGGAGACAAGTGTGTACCTGACATATAGCCGGGGAAACACCGCTATACCAGAGACAAGTGTGTATCTGACATATAGCCGGGGAAACACCGCTATACCGGAGACAAGTGTGTATCTGACATATAGCCGGGGAAACACCGCTATACCGGAGACAAGTGTGTATCTGACATATAGCCGGGGAAACACCTCTATACCGGAGACAAGTGTGTATCTGACATATAGCTGGGGAAATACCACTATACCGGAGACAAGTGTGTATCTGACATATAGCCGGAGAAACACCGCTATAGCGGAGACAAGTGTGTATCTGACATATAGCCGGGGAAACACTGCTATACCGGAGACAAGTGGGTATCTGACATATAGCCGGGGAAACACTGCTATACCGGAGACAAGTGTGTATCTGACATATAGCAGGGGAAACACCGCTATACCGGAGACAAGTGTGTATCTGACAAATAGCCGGGGAAACACCGCTATACCGGAGACAAGTGTGTACCTGACATATAGCCGGGGAAACACTGCTATACCGGAGACAAGTGTGTATCTGACAAATAGCCGGGGAAACACCGCTATACCGGAGACAAGTGTGTATCTGACATATAGCCGGAGAAACACCGCTATACCGGAGACAAGTGTGTATCTGACATATAGCCGGGGAAGAACCGCTATACCGGAGACAAGTGTGTATCTGACATATAGCCGGGGAAACACCTCTATACCGGAGACAAGTGTGTATCTGACATATAGCTGGGGAAATACCACTATACCGGAGACAAGTGTGTATCTGACATATAGCCGGAGAAACACCGCTATAGCGGAGACAAGTGTGTATCTGACATATAGCCGGGGAAACACTGCTATACCGGAGACAAGTGTGTATCTGACATATAGCCGGAGAAACACTGCTATACCGGAGACAAGTGTGTATCTGACATATAGCCGGGGAAACACCGCTATACCGGAGACAAGTGTGTATCTGACATATAGCTGGGGAAACACTACTATACCGGAGACAAGTGTGTATCTGACATATAGCCGGGGAAACACCGCTATACCGGAGACAAGTGTGTATCTGACATATAGCCGGGGAAACACCGCTATACCGGAGACAAGTGTGTATCTGACATATAGCCGGGGAAACACCGCTATACCGGAGACAAGTGTGTATCTGACATAGAGCCGGGGAAACACCGCTATACAGGAGACAAGTGTGTACCTGACATATAGCCGGGGAAACACTGCTATACCGGAGACAAGTGTGTACCTGACATATAGCCGGGGAAACACAGCTATACCGGAGACAAGTGTGTATCTGACATATAGCCGGAGAAACACCGCTATACAGGAGACAAGTGTGTATCTGACATATAGCCGGGGAAACACCGCTATACCAGAGACAAGTGTGTATCTGACATATAGCCGGGGAAACACCGCTATACCGGAGACAAGTGTGTATCTGACATATAGCAGGGGAAACACTGCTATACCGGAGACAAGTGTGGATCTGACATATAGCCGGGGAAACACCGCTATACCGGAGACAAGTGTGTATCTGACATATAGCCGGGGAAACACCGCTATACTGGAGACAAGTGTGTATCTGACATATAGCCACGGAAACACTGCTATACCGGAGACAAGTGTGTATCTGACATATAGCCGGGGAAACACCGCTATACCGGAGACAAGTGTGTATCTGACATATAGCCTGGGAAACACCGCTATATCGGAGACAAGTGTGTATCTGACATAGAGCCGGGGAAACACTGCTATACCGGAGACAAGTGTGTATCTGACATATAGGGGGGGAAACACCGCTATACCGGAGACAAGTGTGTATCTGACATATAGCCGGGGAAACACTGCTATACCGGAGACAAGTGTGTATCTGACATTTAGCTGGGGAAACAGCGCTATACCGGAGACAAGTGTGTATCTGACATATAGCCGGGGAAACACTGCTATACCGGAGACAAGTGTGTATCTGACATATAGCTGGTGAAACACTGCTATACCGGAGACAAGTGTGTATCTGACATATAGCCGGGGAAACACCGCTATACCGGAGACAAGTGTGTATCTGACATATAGCCGGGGAAACACCGCTATACCAGAGACAAGTGTGTATCTGACATATAGCCAGGGAAACACCGCTATACCGGAGACAAGTGTGTACCTGACATATAGCCGGGGAAACACCGCTATACCGGAGACAAGTGTGTATCTGACATATAGCCAGGGAAACACCTCTATACCGGAGACAAGTGTGTATCTGACATATAGCCGGGGAAACACCGCTATTCCAGAGACAAGTGTGTATCTGACATATAGGGGGGGAAACACCGCTATACCGGAGACAAGTGTGTATCTGACATATAGGGGGGGAAACACCGCTATACCGGAGACAAGTGTGTATCTGACATATAGCCGAGGAAACACGCTATACAGGAGATAAGTGTGTATCTGACATATAGCCGGAGAAACACCGCTATACCGGAGACAAGTGTGTGCAGGACACTGATGGGGGTGTGTGTGGAGGACACTGATGGGGGTGTGTGTGGAGGACACTGATGGGGGGATGTGTGCAGGATACTAATGGGAGATGTGTGGAGGACACTGATGGGGGTGTGTGTGGAGGACACTGATGGGGGATGTGTGGAGGACACTGATGGGGGGATGTGTGCAAGATACTAATGGGAGATGTGTGGAGGACACTGATGGAGGATGTGTGCAGGACACTGATGGGGGATGTGGAGGACACTGATGGGGGATGTGTGCAGGACACTGATGGGGGATGTGCAGGACACTGATGGGGGATGTGTGAGGACACTGATGGGGGATGTGTGCAGGACACTGATGGGGATGTGTGAGGACACTGATGGGGGATGTGTGCAGGACACTGATGGGGGATGTGTGAAGGACACTGATGGGGGATGTGTGAAGACACTGATGGGGGATGTGTGGGGACACTGATGGGGGATGTGTGCAGGACACTGATGGGGGATGTGCGAGGACACTGATGGGGGATGTGTGAAGACACTGATGGGGGATGTGCAGGACACTGATGGGGGTGTGTGAGGACACTGATGGGGGATGTGTGGAACACTGATGGGGGATGTGTGAGGACACTGATGGGGGATGTGTGGAGGACACTGATGGGGGTTTGTGTCGAGGACACTGATGGGGGTGTGTGGAGGACACTGATGGGGGTGTGTGTGAGGACACTGATGGGGGTGTGTGGAGGATACTGATGGGGTGTGTGTGGAGGACACTGATGGGGTGTGTGGAGGACACTGATGGGGGATGTGCAGGATACTAATGGGAGATGTGTGGAGGACACTGATGGGGGATGTGTGAGGACACTGATGGGGTATGTGTGCGGGACACTGATGGGGGATGTGTGCAGGACACTGATGGGGGATGTGCAGGACACTGATGGGGGATGTGTGCAGGACACTGATGGGGGATGTGCAGGACACTGATAGAGGGTGTGCAGGACACTGATGGGGGATGTGTGCAGGACACTGATAGAGGATGTGTGCAGGACACTGATGGGGATGTGCAGGACACTGATGGGGGATGTGTGGAAGATACTGATGGGGGATGTGTGGGACACTGATGGGGGATGTGTGCAGGACACTGATGGGGGATGTGAGCGGAACACTGATGGGGGATGTGCAGGACACTGATGGGGTGTGTGCAGGACACTGATGGGGGTGTGTGCAGACACTGATGGGGGATGTGTGAGGACACTGATGGGGGATGTGTGAGGACACTGATGGGGGATGTGGAGGACACTGATGGGGGTTGTGTCGAGGACACTGATGGGGGTGTGTGGAGGACACTGATGGGGGTGTGTGGAGGACACTGATGGGGGTGTGTGGAGGACACTGATGGGGGTGTGTGGAGGACACTGATGGGGGTGTGTGTGAGGACACTGATGGGGGTGTGTGTGGAGGACACTGATGGGGGATGTGTGAAGGACACTGATGGGGGATGTGGAGGACACTGATGGGGGATGTGTGGAGGACACTGATGGGGGTGTGTGTGAGGACACTGATGGGGGTGTGTGGAGGACACTGATGGGGGTGTGTGTGGAGGACACTGATGGGGGTGTGTGGAGGACACTGATGGGGGATGTGTGCAGGACACTGATGGGGGATGTGCAGGATACTAATGGGAGATGTGTGGAGGACACTGATGGGGGTATGTGGAGGACACTGATGGGGGATGTGCAGGAACACTGATGGGGTATGTGGAGGACACTGATGGGGGATGTGTGGAGGACACTGATGGGGGATGTGTGGAGGACACTGATGGGGGATGTGTGCAGGACACTGATGGGGGATGTGTGCAGGACACTGATGGGGGATGTGTGCAGGACACTGATGGGGGATGTGTGGAGGACACTGATGAGGGGATGTGTGAGGACACTGATGGGGGATGTGTGGAGGACACTGATGGGGGTGTGTGGAGGACACTGATGGGGTGTGTGTGGAGGACACTGATGGGGGATGTGTGAGGACACTGATGGGGGATGTGTGAGGACACTGATGGGGGATGTGTGGAGGACACTGATGGGGGATGTGTGGAGGACACTGATGGGGGATGTGTGCAGGACACTGATGGGGGATGTGTGCAGGACACTGATGGGGGATGTGTGGAGGACACTGATGGGGGATGTGTGAGGACACTGATGGGGGATGTGTGCAGGACACTGATGGGGGATGTGTGAGGACACTGATGGGGGATGTGTGGAGGACACTGATGGGGGATGTGTGGAGGACACTGATGGGGGATGTGTGGAGGACACTGATGGGGGATGTGTGAGGACACTGATGGGGGATGTGGAGGACACTGATGGGGATGTGTGAGGACACTGATGGGGGATGTGTGGAGGACACTGATGGGGGATGTGTGAGGACACTGATGGGGGATGTGTGGAGGACACTGATGGGGGATGTGTGAGGACACTGATGGGGGATGTGTGGAGGACACTGATGGGGGATGTGTGGAGGACACTGATGGGGGATGTGGAGGACACTGATGGGGATGTGGAGGACACTGATGGGGGTATGTGGAGGACACTGATGGGGGATGTGGAGGACACTGATGGGGGATGTGTGCAGGACACTGATGGGGGATGTGTGGAGGACACTGATGGGGGATGTGTGAGGACACTGATGGGGATGTGTGAGGACACTGATGGGGGATGTGGAGGACACTGATGGGGGATGTGTGTGGAGGACACTGATGGGGGATGTGTGAGGACACTGATGGGGGATGTGTGAGGACACTGATGGGGGATGTGTGGAGGACACTGATGGGGGATGTGGAGGACACTGATGGGGGATGTGTGAGGACACTGATGGGGGATGTGTGGAGGACACTGATGGGGGATGTGTGAGGACACTGATGGGGGATGTGTGCAGGACACTGATGGGGGATGTGGAGGACACTGATGGGGGATGTGCGAGGACACTGATGGGGGGATGTGGAGGACACTGATGGGGGATGTGTGAGGACACTGATGGGGGATGTGTGGAGGACACTGATGGGGGATGTGTGGAGGACACTGATGGGGGATGTGTGGAGGACACTGATGGGGATGTGCAGGACACTGATGGGGGATGTGTGAGGACACTGATGGGGGATGTGTGGAGGACACTGATGGGGGATGTGCGAGGACACTGATGGGGGATGTGTGCAGGACACTGATGGGGATGTGTGGAGGACACTGATGGGGGATGTGTGGAGGACACTGATGGGGGATGTGTGAGGACACTGATGGGGGATGTGTGAGGACACTGATGGGGGATGTGTGCAGGACACTGATGGGGGATGTGCAGGACACTGATGGGGGATGTGTGAGGACACTGATGGGGGATGTGTGGAGGACACTGATGGGGATGTGGAGGACACTGATGGGGGATGTGTGAGGACACTGATGGGGGATGTGTGGGACACTGATGGGGATGTGGAGGACACTGATGGGGGATGTGTGGAGGACACTGATGGGGGATGTTTGGGGACACTGATGGGGGATGTGTGGGGACACTGATGGGGGATGTGTGGGGACACTGATGGGGATGTGTGGAGGACACTGATGGGGGATGTGCAGGACACTGATGGGGGATGTGTGCAGGACAATGATGGGGGATGTGCAGGACACTGATGGGGGATGTGCAGGACACTGATGGGGGATGTGCAGGACACTGATGGGGTGATGTGTGCAGGACACTGATGGGGGATGTGTGAAGATACTGATGGGGGATGTGTGGGGACACTGATGGGGATGTGTGCAGGACACTGATGGGGGATGTATGGGGACACGGATGGGGGGTGGGGACACTGATGGGGGATGTGTGGGGACACTGATGGGGATGTTTGGAGGACACTGATGGGGGATGTTTGGGGGACACTGATGGGGGATGTGTGGGGGACACTGATGGGGGATGTGTGGGGGACACTGATGGGGGATGTGTGCAGGACACTGATGGGGGTTGTGTGCAGGACAATGATGGGGGGATGTGTGCAGGACACTGATGGGGGATGTGTGCAGGACACTGATGGGGGATGTGCAGGACACTGATGGGGGATGTGGAGGACACTGATGGGGATGTGTGGAGGACACTAATCCGGGGATGTTTGGAGGACACTGATCCGGGGATGTGTGGAGGACACTGATAGGGGGATGTGTGGAGGACACTGATGGGGTGATGTGTGCAGGACACTGATGGGGTGATGTGTGCAGGACACTGATGGGGTGATGTGTGGAGGACACTGATGGGGGATGTGTGCAGGACACTGATGGAGGATGTGGAGGACACTGATGGGGATGTGTGCAGGACACTGATGGGGGATGTGCAGGACACTGATGGGGATGTGCAGGACACTGATGGGGATGTGCAGGACACTGATGGGGGATGTGTGCAGGACACTGATGGGGGATGTGTGCAGGACACTGATGGGGGATGTGTGCAGAACACTGATGGTGATGGGGATGTGGAGGACACTGATGGGGAATGTGTGAGGACACTGATGGGGGATGTGTGCAGGACACTGATGGGGGATGTGCAGAACACTGATGGTGATGGGGGATGTGTGGAGGACACTGATGGGGATGTGTGCAGGACACTGATGGGGGATGTGCAGGACACTGATGGGGATGTGCAGGACACTGATGGGGGATGTGCAGGACACTGATGGGGGATGTGTGCAGGACACTGATGAGGTATGTGTGCAGGACACTGATGAGGGATGTGTGCAGGACACTGATGGGGGATGTGTGAGGACACTGATGGGGGATGTGCAGGACACTGATGGGGGATGTGCAGGACACTGATGGGGGATGTGTGCAGGACACTGATGGGGGATGTGTGCAGGACACTGATGGGGGATGTGTGTGCAGGACACTGATGGGGGATGTGTGTGCAGGACACTGATGGGGGATGTGTGTGCAGGACACTGATGGGGATGTGTGGATGACACTGATGGGGGGATGTGTGGGGGACACTTAGGGGGGATCTAGGGAGAGGTGTGGGGATGTTGGGATGGGAGGTCCTGGAGCGGTGTTTGGGTGGAAGCTCTGGAAGAGGTGGGAGGTCCGATAGGTATGTGGGGGTGGGAGATCTGGGAGGGGGGCCCATACATTTTTTTAGCTATGCGGCGGGGGAGAGGGGGCCCATAAAATTTTTTGCTGGTGGCCCCAGTTTTTTCTAGCTACGCCCCTGGGTGACATCCTATCAGAGGCCGGTGACATCATCGCGCCGCCTGAGCCGTACTGCTCGGGACACAGGCCAGAAGAGGCCTTCATCGTATCGCTGCCATGGAGGTAAGTATGTGGGTTTTTTTTGTTTTGTTTTTCTGTGAGGCGCTGGGCTGCGCTGGGGGTCATTGCTGGCATAAAGGGGACACTTTGGGGCATTATTGCCAGCACATGGGGGATACTATGGGGCAATGGCTGGCACATGGGGGACACTATGGGGGCATTGCCGACACATGGGGGACACTATGGGGGCATGGCTGGCACATGGGAGACACTATGGGGGCATGGCTGGCACATGGGGGACACTATGGGGCAATAGTTGTCACATGGGGACACTATGGGGCAATGGTTGTCACATGGGGACACTATGGGGCAATGGCTGGCACATGGGGGACACTATGGGGGCATTGCCGGCACATGGGGGACACTATCGGGGCATTGCCGGCACATGGGGGACACTATCGGGGCATTGCCGGCACATGGGGGACACTATGGGGGCATTGCCGGCACATGGGGGACACTATCGGGGCATTGCCGGCACATGGGGGACACTATGGGGGCATTGCCGGCACATGGGGGACACTATCGGGGCATTGCCGGCACATGGGGGACACTATCGGGGCATTGCCGACACATGGGGGACACTATGGGGGCATTGCTGGCACAAGGGGGACACTATGGGGGCATGGCTGGCACATGGGAGACACTATGGGGGAATGGCTGGCACATGGGAGACACTATGGGGGCATTGCCGGCACATGGGGGACACTATCGGGGCATTGCCGGCAAATTATGGTGTTGGAGGGGAGAAGAATACTATGGGGGTATATTATATAGGCACATTATGGGGGCACTAAAAAGGGGCATTTAATACTGGCACATTCTGGGGGACACTATGGGGGAATCTTATACTGGCACATTATGGGGGCACTATGGGGAAGAGGAGAGGAGCACTATGTGGGCATTTACCAGGGGCATTATATAGGGGTATTTTATACTTGCACACATTATGGGGACATTAGCTCAGCTGGCGGCACTGAGGGAGTGTTTTTTGTACCGGCACACAGAACGGGAGCACTTTTGAATTAGTGCTCATTATTATTATTATTATTGAAGGTGGCAGGTGAGTTGTTAAGAAGGTAGGAGGATGATGGAAAAGTAGGAACCTAAGATGTCTTTTGTCAAACTACAGAGACGAGAGATCGGTGAAAAATCATCATGGCGGTCTGGTCTGAAAGGAGAAGATGAGGAAAGAGAAGGTCTGCATCAGAGAAGTTACTGGATGTAAGGTATGTGGAGCTGTATTCTGGATAGCCCAGAATATAATATGTATGCAAATATGTGGAGGAGGGGAGGGGGGAGGGGGTGCTAAGCAGACAGATCGCCGGGGGTTGGGGTGGGGGCCTGTTGGGGGTGCTGGAATTTGAACCCAAGCGATAACATGGATGGGGGTTTAGATAGTAAACAGACAGCTGACATGGAGGGGGGTTAAGCAGACAGATCGCCGCCGACGGGGGGTGTTGTGCTTGGGGGGGTGACACAATTTTCTACCGCAGCGGGTGACACCAGCCCTAGCAACGCCACTGCTCTAATGTGCATCAGACCACTTTGATTACTGTGATTCTCTGAGGGATAGCAGAGATGAGTGTGTATCCAACCATTTGTAGCAAAAAAGGGTGTGCAAAGAGAAGCGTGTAGCTGGTTGTTCTAACAGACAATTCCTTGCTAGGGACACAGAATCCCCAGCCATAGACACATATATTATACAGACACACCGCTAAATATGTATTTGTACAAACATAAGATATATAAAATATACATATGTACATACACATATATAGTCCGTATAACATATGTGCATATATAATTTACTTCAGAACTCTATATTACTATGCATTGCTGGGGATCAAAAGCCTTACTAGTGAACATAGGAAATATCTGCTAATATAATGATGATACCAGGTCTGTGAGTGAATAGTGCTCTGTGTATCACTGTAATACAGCTCTGGAGGAGGTGAAAAACACCGCTAGAGTACTGGCTAGAAGGAAGTGTACTGTCTAGTACCTGGAAACAAACTGAGCATGCTCCCTGGAGTACTGGGCTTTGAATCATGATATCATGGGTGTAGCTATTAGGCTGAGCTGGAGTAGTGGGCGGGGAGGAAGAAGAGAGAGAGGAGTGGTGGGTGTGGAGCAGCACTGCCGGATACAGACAGGAGCGGTGGGTGGAGCAGCACTGCCAGGAGGGGCAGTGGGAGGATACAGAGAGGAGCGGTGGGTGTGGAGCAGCACTGCCGGGAGGGGCAGTGGGAGGATACAGAGAGGAGCGGTGGGTGTGGAGCAGCACTGCCAGGAGGGGCAGTGGGAGGATACAGAGAGGAGTGGGGGGAGTGGAGCAGCACTGCCAGGAGGGGCAGTGGGAGGATACAGAGAGGAGTGGGGGGAGTGGAACAGCACTGCCAGGAGGGGCAGTGGGAGGATACAGAGAGGAGTGGGGGCGTGGAGCAACACTGTGGGGAGGAGCAGTGGGAGGATACAGAGAGGAATGGAGGGCGTGGAGTAGCACTGCCGGGAGGGGCAGTGGGAGGATACAGAGAGGAGTGGTGGGTGTGGAGCAGCACTGCCGGGAGGGACAGTAGGAGGATAAAGAGAGGAGTGGTGGGTGTGGAGCAGCACTGCCAGGAGGGGCAGTGGGAGGATACAGAGATGAGTGGTGGGTGTGAAGCAGCACTGCCAGGAGGGGCAGTGGGAGGAAACAAAGAGGAGTGGTGGGTGTGGAGCAGCACTGCCGGGAGGGACAGTAGGAGAATACAGAGAGGAGTGGTGGGTGTGGAGCAGCACTGCCGGGAGGGGCAGTGGGAAGATACAGAGAGGAGTGGTGGGTGTGGAGCAGCACTGCCAGGATGGACAGTAGGAGGATAAAGAGATGATTGAAGGTGTGGAGCAGCACTGCCAGGAGGGGCAGTGGGAGGATACAGAGATGAGTGGTGGGTGTGGAGCAGCACTGCCAGGAGGGGCAGTGGGAGGATACAGAGAGGAGTGGAGGGCGTGGAGCAGCACGGCCAGGAGGGGCAGTGGGAGGATACAGAGAGGAGTGTTGGGTGTGGAGCAGCACTGCTGGGAGGGACAGTAGGAGGATAAAGAGAGGAGTGGTGGGTGTGGAGCAGCACTGCCAGGAGGGGCAGTGGGAGGATACAGAGAGGAGTGGTGAGTGTGGAGCAGCACTGCCAGGAGGGGCAGTGGGAGGATACAGAGAGGAGTGGTGGGTGTGGAGCAGCACTGCTGGGAGGGGCAGTGGGAGGATACAGAGAGGAGTGGTGAGTGTGGAGCAGCACTGCCAGGAGGGACAGTAGGAGGATACAGAGAGGAGTGGTGGGTGTGAAGCAGCACTGCCAGGAGGGGCAGTGGGAGGATACAGAGAGGAGTGGAGGGCGTGGAGCAGCACGGCCAGGAGGGGCAGTGGGAGGATACAGAGAGGAGTGGTGGGTGTGGAGCAGCACTGCCAGGAGGGGCAGTGGGAGGATACAGAGAGGAGTGGGAGGCATGGTGCAGCACTGCTGGGAGGGACAGTAGGAGGATAAAGAGAGGAGTGGTGGGTGTGGAGCAGCACTGCCGGGTAGAGATGGCCCGAACTATCCGCCGGCGAACAGTTCCCGGCGAACATAGCTTGTTCGCGTTCGCCTCTGCCGGGCGAACATATGCGATGTTCGGTCCGCCCCCTATACATCATCATTGAGCAAACTTTGACCCTGTACCTCACAGTCAGCAGACACATTCCAGCCAATCAGCAGCATACCCTCCCTCCCAGACCCTCCCACCTCCTGCACAGCATCCATTTTAGATTCATTCTGAAGCTGCAGTCTTAGTGAGAGGAGGGAGAGTGTAGTAGCTGCTGATTTAATTGGGAAATCGATAGCTAGGCTAGTGAATTCAGTGTCCACTCCAGTCCTGAAAGACTCATCTGATCTCTGCTGTAAGGACAGCGTCCTGACAGCACCCCAAAAAGCCCTTTTAGGGCTGCAACATTAGTCTGCTTTTTTTTTCTTTATATACATATTGCAGTTGCCTGGCCTGCCTGTGTGTGAGGAGCTGCAGGCCCACAGACTGTAGTGTGCCCACTGCCAGTGCCCACCCCTGTCATCCCGTGTGGTACAGGACTTTGCATCAAAAAAGGCATTTCATTTTTACACTTTAATCTAAGGTTAGTTGCCTGCCAGTGTGTGTCAGGCCGACTTCCACTGACTGTAGTGTGCCCACTGCCAGTGTCCACCACTCATACCGGCTGGCACAGGACTTTGCATAAAAAAGGCATTTAATTTTTACACTTTAGTGTAATTTCAGCTGCTTGCCTGCTGCCAGTGTGTGTCAGGCCGACTTCCACTGACTGTAGTGTGCCCACTGCCAGTGTCCAACCACTGCATACCGGCTGGCACAGGAGCTTTGCCGATAAATAAGGCATTTAATTTTTAGACTTTAGTGTAAATTCAGCTGCTTGCCTGCTGCTAGTGTGTGTCAGGCCGACTTCCACTGACTGTAGTGTGCCCACTGCCAGTGCCAACCACTGATACCGGGTGGCACAGTAGCTTGCCGATAAATAAGGCATTTAATTTTTAGACAGTAGTCTAAATTCAGTTGCTTGCCTGCTGCCAGTGTGTGTCAGGCCCTCTTCCACTGACTGTAGTGTGCCCACTGCCAGTGCCAACCACTGATACCGGGTGGCACAGTAGCTTGCCGATAAATAAGGCATTTAATTTTTAGACAGTAGTCTAAATTCAGTTGCTTGCCTGCTGCCAGTGTGTGTCAGGCCCTCTTCCACTGACTGTAGTGTGCCCACTGCCAGTGCCAACCACTGATACCGGGTGGCACAGTAGCTTGCCGATAAATAAGGCATTTAATTTTTAGACAGTAGTCTAAATTCAGTTGCTTGCCTGCTGCCAGTGTGTGTCAGGCCCTCTTCCACTGACTGTAGTGTGCCCACTGCCAGTGCCAACCACTGATACCGGGTGGCACAGTAGCTTGCCGATAAATAAGGCATTTAATTTTTAGACAGTAGTCTAAATTCAGTTGCTTGCCTGCTGCCAGTGTGTGTCAGGCCCACTTCCACTGACTGTAGTGTGCCCACTGCCAGTGCCAACCACTGATACCGGGTGGCACAGTAGCTTGCCGATAAATAAGGCATTTAATTTTTAGACAGTAGTCTAAATTCAGTTGCTTGCCTGCTGCCAGTGTGTGTCAGGCCCGCTTCCACTGACTGTAGTGTGCCCACTGCCAGTGCCAACCACTGATACCGGGTGGCACAGTAGCTTGCCGATAAATTAGGCATTTAATTTTTAGACAGTAGTCTAAATTCAGTTGCTTGCCTGCTGCCAGTGTGTGTCAGGCCCTCTTCCACTGACTGTAGTGTGCCCACTGCCAGTGCCAACCACTGATACCGGGTGGCACAGTAGCTTGCCGATAAATAAGGCATTTAATTTTTAGACAGTAGTCTAAATTCAGTTGCTTGCCTGCTGCCAGTGTGTGTCAGGCCCACTTCCACAGACTGTAGTGTGCCCACTGCCAGTGCCAACCACTCATACCGGGTGGCACAGTACCTAGCACGCGTAGTACCACTTATCTAAAAAAAATGACAGGCAGAGGCAGGCCAGACTCGCAGGGGCCGTCGTGGTCGTGGTGCTGTGATTTCCACTGTCCCTGGAATAATGCCCAGTTTTCAGAGGCCACGCACTCCTGAACCCGAAAAATTCAGAGGACGTAGTTGACTGGCTTAGACAGGACACCCAACCTTCAACAGCTTCCGCTAAGAACCTTGACGCACCATCCTCCTCCAGCTCAGCTTCGGTCACCTGCCTCAAGTTACCACGCACCCGCCCGTCGCCACCACCACCACTACCACCACAGCCACCACAGCCGCTTCACTTGATCCGTCAGAGGAGTTATTTACACATCAGTTGGATGCAATTAGTGATGCGCAACCATTATTGCCAGATGATGTAGATTACGGGATATGTCTCAGTCAGGCAGGATTACACACATGGACGTACAGTGTGATGATGATGATGATGATGTTGTACCCGCTGCTGCTTCCTTTGCTGAGGTGTCAGATACAAGTGAAGCGGTTGATGATGACGATGTGTCCACGGATGCCACGTGGGTGCCTGCTCGAAGAGAAGAAGAGGGGGAAAGTTCTGAAGGGGAGACAGAGAGAATGAGGAGACGAGTTGGAAGCAGGGGAGGTCGTCGCAAGGAGTTAGTGGCACAGTCAGACAGCATGTATCGGCACCTGGGGTCAGCCAGACAGCACGCCAGTCAACGCATGCTGTTGCCACCACTAGAATGCCGTCATTGCAAAGCTCAGCAGTGTGGCATTTTTTTTGTGTGTCTGCCTCTGATAAAAGCAATGCCATTTGCAACCTGTGCCAAAAGAAACTGAGTCGTGGGAAGTCCAACACCCACCTTGGTACAACTGCTTTGCGAAGGCACATGATCTCACATCACAAACGCCTATGGGATCAACACATGAGTACAAGCAGCACACAAACTCAAAGCCACCATGCTCCTCCTGGTCCAGCATCTTCAGCCACGCCAACCACTGCTGTCCTCCCTGCCCCTCTCAACCACCCGCCACTCCATCTCTCACCTTCAGCAGTTCCTGCTCATCTGCCCACAGTCAGGTGTCTGTCAAGGACATGTTTGAGCATAAGAAGCCAATGTCACAAAGTCACCCCTTGCCCGGCGACTGACAGCTGGCTTGACGGAACTCTTAGCCCGCCAGCTTTTACCATACCAGCTGGTAGAGTCTGAGGCCTTCAAAAATTTGTCGCTATTGGGACACCACAGTGGAAGGTACCCGGACGAAATTTTTTTCAAAAAGGCAATCCCAAACCTCTACCATGTCATTGAAAAGGAAGTCATGGCATCTCTGGCATACAGTGTTGGGGCAAGGGTCCATCTGACCACTGATACCTGGTCTGCAAAGCACGGTCAGGGCAGGTATATCACGTATACTGCGCATTGGGTCAACCTGCTGACGGCTGACAAGCATGGAATGCGTGGCTCCGCAGCGGAGTTGGTGACACCACCACGACTTGCAGGCAGACCTACTGCCACCTCCTCTACTCCTACTCCATCCTCTTCAATATCCTCCTCGGCTGAGTCCTCTTCTGCTGCGGCGCCTGGCTGCACATCAACTGATTCCCCCAGCTCCCCAGGGGCTATTCCACATCCCGGATACGACAGTGTCACGCTATCTTGGGGTTGACTTGCCTGAAAGCAGAGAGCCACACAGGACCAGCACTCCTGTCCGCCCTGAACGCACAGGTGGATCAGTGGCTGACCCCGCACCAACTGGAGATCGGCAAAGTGGTGTGTGACAATGGAAGCAATCTGTTGGCGGCATTAAATTTGGGCAGTTGTCACATGTGCCGTGCATGGCACATGTGTTGAATCTCATCGTACAACGTTTTGTGTCTAAGTACCCAGGCTTACAGGACGTCCTCAAGCAGGCCAGGAAGGTGTGTGGCCATTTCAGGCGTTCCTACACGGCCATGGCGCACTTTTCCGATATTCAGCGGCGAAACAACATGCCAGTGAGGCGCTTGATATGCGACAGCCCGACACGTTGGAATTCAACACTCCTAATGTTCGACCGCCTGCTCCAACAAGAAAAAGCCGTCAACGAGTATTTGTATGACCGGGTGCTAGGACAGCCTTCTGCGGAGCTGGGAATCTTTTTGCCACGTTACTGGACACTCATGCGCAATGCCTGTAGGCTTATGCGCCCTTTGAGGAGGTGACAAACCTAGTCAGTCGCACCGAAGGCACCATCAGCGACCTCATCCCATTTGTTTTCTTCCTGGAGCGTGCCCTGCGAAGAGTTCTGGATCAGGCTGTAGATGAGCGTGAAGAGGAAGAGGAAGAGTTGTGGTCACCATCACCACCAGAAACAGCCTTGTCATCATCGCTTGTCGGACCTGCAGCAACGCTGGAAGAGGAGTATGAGGAAGAGGAGTCAGAGGAGGAATGTGGCGGCTTTGAGGAGGAGGAAGACCAACCACAGCAGGCACCCCAGGGTGCTCGTTGTTGTCACCTATCTGGGACCCATGGTGTTGTACGTGGCTGGGGGAAGAACAGACCGTCAATGACATCAGTGAGGACGAGGAACGGGAAATGAGTAGCTCTGCATCCAACCTTGTTCAAATGGGGTCTTTCATGCTGTCATGTCTGTTGAGGGACCCACGTATAAAAAGGATAAAGGAGAACGATCTGTACTGGGTGGCCACGCTACTAGACCCCGGTATAAGCAGAAAGTGGCAGAAATGTTACCAAATTACCGAAAGTCGGAAAGGATGCAGCAGTTCAAAACCAAACTAAAAAATATGCTTTACACAGCTTATAAGGGGGATGTCACAGCACAACGGGAATCTAACAGGGGAAGAGGTGAGTGTAATCCTCCTCCTACCACGGCGGCAAGGACTGGACGATTTACAGATGTGTTGTTGATGGAGGACATGCGGAGCTTTTTCAGTCCTACTCATCGCCACAGCCCTTCGGGATCCAGCCTTAGAGAACGACTCGACCGACAGGTAGCAGACTACCTCGCCTTAACAGCAGATATCGACACTCTGAGGAGCAATGAACCCCTTCACTACTGGGTGTGCAGGCTTGACCTGTGGCCTGAGCTATCCCAGTTTGCGATAGAACTTCTGGCCTGCCCTGCTTCAAGTGTCCTGTCAGAAAGGACCTTCAGTGCAGCAGGAGGCATTGTCACTGACAAGAGAAGTCGCTCGGTCAAAAAGTGTTGATTACCTCACCTTCATAAAGATGAATGAGGCATGGATCCCGAAGGGACTGACAGTGGGGGATACGCTTGACTAACAAAAGGCCTGATTACATGCCATGGCCTCAAAATGGTCCCCACGCTGCTGTATTTAATGTCTGCATACCGGATGACTTTCGTGAATTCTCCACCACCAACTAGGGTTCAAGCCGCAATGTTTTAGTCACTTTTCTGCCTGGAAAACATAAATTTTTCCGGCCGCTGCTACAATAGCGGCTGCAACAGTGCCATTATTTTTCAGGCATGTGTACATGCCTAATTTTTCTGTCCTATGGTGCAGCACTGTGGCTGCAAAAACAAACCAAAAAAAAAGGCACATACAAGTGTCAATTCCCTTCGTGATCGTTACCTTGTTGTGGTGAAGGGGCTTATGTATCACAATGAAGCAATCATCATCACCTCTATAAGTGTGTTGGCAATGTTGCCACACCCCAGATGATAAGGCCGTTGTTTCATTATGGTCAGACCAAAAGCGATCGGGTGGCCACGCTACTAGACCCCGGTATAAGCAGAAAGTGGCAGAAATGTTACCAAATTACCGAAAGTCGGAAAGGATGCAGCAGTTCAAAACCAAACTAAAAATATGCTTTACACAGCTTATAAGGGGATGTCAATGGGGATTCGACAATGGTTAATCAATTCGACCGGATAGGGTCCGTAACAGGGATTAAACTGATAGCAATAGTACTAGTTAAGACACCACTCATATAGGGTGTCACAGCACATTGCTCTGTGCACGCGCAGTGCCCCAATTTGGGAGTAAGAGGACCGACCAAGCTGCTTTTTCCATCTCCCGGTTCCTGAAATCAATTCAGTTTAGTGTATGAGAGTTTGGTCTGTCACTGTGAAGGCAGTCGAAGGTACCCGGCCTAAATTTTTTTCACAAAAGGCAATCCCTGATATGGGACGTAACAGGGATTAAACTGATGAGAATAATACTACAGAAAATACCACTCATATCAGTGGAGGGAGCCAGCGTTTTTTAACCATCTCCCCGCTCAAAAAATCTATTTAATAAATGGCCCCCAGATTGGGGAGTCGGGGACGTTAGAGGGATTAAACTGATGAGAATAGTACTACAGAAAATACCACTCATATCGGGTGTGACAGTAAATTGCACGGCGCAGACGCAGTCACCGTGGTTTAAAACAGAGTGGAGGGAGCCAGCGTTTTTTAACCATCTCCCCGTTCGAAAAATCTATTCAATAAATGGCCCCCAGATTGGGGACGTTAGAGGGATTAAACTGATGAGAATAGTACTACAGAAAATACCACTCATATCGGGTGTGACAGTAAATTGCACGGCGCAGACGCAGTCACCGTGGTTTAAAAACAGAGTGGAGGGAGCCAGCGTTTTTTAACCATCTCCCGTTCGAAAAATCTATTCAATAAATGGCCCCCAGATTGGGGACGTTAGAGGGATTAAACTGATGAGAATAGTACTACAGAAAATACCACTCATATCAGGTGTGACAGTAAATTGCACGGCGCAGACGCAGTCACCGTGGTTTAAAACAGAGTGGAGGGAGCCAGCGTTTTTTAACCATCTCACCGTTCGAAAAATCAATTCAATTCATCTTTTGGGGACCCTTGGTGTTGTACGTGGCTGGGTAGAGGAAGAAACCTTCAATGACATCACCGGACGTGGCTAGCTTGGTATCCAACCTTGTGCAAATGGGGAGTTTGTGGTTGTGCAAATGAACTGTTTGCGGTGCATTAAAAGGGGAGTTTGGTCTGTCAATGTCAGTGAAGCGGGCGTAACCCTTACACTACCTGATCGATACAACATCATACCTGATCGTATACACACACTGGATGTTTTAAAGCACGTTATTCCAAACAATTTAGGAATGTTAGTTGATTTATGCCCTTTATGGATTAAAACCCGACTCTGCGTCTACTACGTAATTTTCCATGGGAGTTTTGCCATAGATCCCCCTCCGGCATGCCACAGTCCAGGTGTTAGACCCCTTGAAACAACTTTCTCATCACTATTGTGGCCAGAAAGAGTCCCTGTGGGTTTTAAAATTCGCCTGCCAATTGAAGTCTATGGCGGTTCGCCCGGTTCGCCCGTTCGCGAACATTTGCGGAAGTTCGCGTTCGCTGTTCGCGAACTGAAAATTTTATGTTCGCGACATCACTACTGCCGGGAGGGGCAGTGGGAGGATACAGAGAGGAGTGGTGGGTATGGAGCAGCACTGCCGGGAGAGGCAGTGGGAGGATACAGAGAGTAGTGGTGGGCGTGGAGCAGTACTGCCGGGAGGGGCAGTAGGAGGATACAGAGAGGAGTGGTGGGTATGGAGCAGCACTGCCGGGAGGGGCAGTGGGAGGATACAGAGAGGAGTGGTGGGTGTGGAGCAGCACTGCCAGGAGGGGCAGTGGGAGGATACAGAGAGGAGTGGGAGGCATGGTGCAGCACTGCCAGGAGGGACAGTAGGAGGATACAGAGAGGAGTGGGAGGCATGGTGCAGCACTGCTGGGAGGGACAGTAGGAGGATAAAGAGAGGAGTGGTGGGTGTGGAGCAGCACTGCCGGGAGGGGCAGTGGGAGGATACAGAGAGGAGTGGGGGTGTGGAGCAGCACTGCCGGGAGGGGCAGTGGGAGGATACAGAAAAAAGTGGTGGGTGTGGAGCAGCACTGCCAGGAGGGGCAGTGGGAGGATACAGAGATGAGTGGTGGGTGTAGAGCAGCACTGCTGGGAGGGACAGTAGGAGGATAAAGAGAGGAGTGGCGGGTGTGGAGCAGCACTGCCAGGAGGGGCAGTAGGAGGATACAGAGAGGAGTGGTGGGTGTGGAGCAGCACTGCCAGGATGGACAGTAGGAGGATAAAGAGAGGAGTGGTGGGTGTGGAGCAGCACTGCCAGGAGGGGCAGTGGGAGGATACAGAGATGAGTGGTGGGTGTGGAGCAGCACTGCCGGGAGGGACAGTAGGAGGATACAGAGAGGAGTGGTGGGTGTGGAGCAGCACTGCCAGGAGGGGCAGAAGGAGGATACAGAGAGAAGTGATGGGTGTGGAGCAGCACTGCCAGGAGGGGCAGTGGGAGGATACAGAGAGGAGTGGTGGGTATGGAGCAGCACTGCCGGGAGGGGCAGTGGGAGGATACAGAGAGTAGTGGTGGGCGTGGAGCAGTACTGCCGAGAGGGGCAGTAGGAGGATACAGAGAGGAGTGGTGGGTATGGAGCAGTACTGCCGGGAGGGGCAGTGGGAGGATACAGAGAGGAGTGGTGGGTGTGGAGCAGCACTGCCAGGAGGGGCAGTAGGAGGATACAGAGAGGAGTGGTGGGTGTGGAGCAGCACTGCTGGAAGGGCAGTGGGAGGATACAGAGAGGAGTAGTGGGTGTGGAGCAGCACTGCCGGGAGGGGCAGTGGGAGGATACAGAGAGGAGCGGTGGGCGTGGAGCAGTACTGCCGGGAGGGGCAGTAGGAGGATACAGAGAGGAGTGGTGAGTGTGGAGCAGCACTGCTGGGAGGGGCAGTGGGAGGATACAGAGAGGAGTGGTGGGTGTGGAGCAGCACTGCCAGGAGGGGCAGTAGGAGGATACAGAGAGGAGTGGTGGGTGTGGAGCAGCACTGCTGGAGGGGCAGTGGGAGGATACAGAGAGGAGTGGTGGGTGTGGAGCAGCACTGCCGGGAGGGGCAGTAGGAGGATACAGAGAGGAGTGGTGAGTGTGGAGCAGCACTGCTGGGAGGGGCAGTGGGAGGATACAGAGAGGAGTGGTGGGTGTGGAGCAGCACTGCCAGGAGGGGCAGTAGGAGGATACAGAGAGGAGTGGTGGGTGTGGAGCAGCACTGCTGGAGGGGCAGTGGGAGGATACAGAGAGGAGTGGTGGGTGTGGAGCAGCCTACATGTTCTGCAGATAATAAAGGAGGAGGAGGATACATATGAAACACATATATGAGCATCACTTGGTCACTGAAGCCATGTTCCGATTATATAGATAGTTTTACCATTAAATCGCAGGAATGTACATATGGGGTTAATTATCACAGATCACCCGGTCAGACAAATCAGTGATATAATCATCATGCCACCAAAATCACTGTCTCTGCACAGGAGGGTAAGGCTACATTCACACGTCCGTAAGTGTTTTGCGGATCCACGGAGCCGCGGATTCGCAAAACACGGACACACCGGCAATGTGCATTCCGCATTTTTGCGGACCGCACATTGCCCGGACTCCATAGAAAATGCCTCTTCTTGTCCGCAATTGCGGACAAGAATAGGACATGCTCTATTTTTTTTGCGGAGCCGTGGACCGGAAAATCGGCGGCGCGCTCCGCAAAATCGGATGCGGAGAGCACAGTGTGTGCTCTCCGCATCTTTCCCGGCCCCATTCACAGTCAATGGGTCCGCATGTATTCCGCAAAATTGCGGAATACATGCGGACTACATTGCGGACGTGTGAATAAGGCCTTAGTCTGTAGCAGTGTTTCCCAACCATTGCCAAAGGCTGTCCGGGCATGCTGGGAGTTGTAGTTTTGCAACAGCTGGAGGCAAACTGGTTGGGAAACACTGGTCTGTAGGAGCAATAAAGGTCACAGCGGGAGGAGAAAGTATAATATGAGCCAAGAAGACGATGTCTGTCAGTGACAATGGTGACGCTGTCGTGGAGCGAATAGAAGAGTTTATTATTGGCTTTTAAGCTGGAGATGCACGGTGACATCAGATGATATGTTACATTGTGACACTACATATAATGACTGTCAATGGGTTCACAATGTGACACGCTATACGTCATGACAGTCACATAAAATCTAACACTTGGATTCTTGGTCGCAGGTCATATGTGACTTTCCCATGACAGAACACAAGTTTGGTAGATATTTTTTTTACCGCCAAATCAGACAAGTTCTGAGACTTGCAGTAATATGACACGTTGTCATGTAGCCCAAAAACGTCAAATTGGCTTCTCTCCTCTGTGACTTCTCTGATGTTTAACAAGACATGCTTTATGTGTAAAACATTTCCCACATTGTGAACAAGAATACGGCTTCTCCCCTGGGTGAATTCTTACATGTTTAAAAAGTTTTGATTTCTGTGTAAAACATTTCCCACATTCTGAACATGAAAATGGCTTTTCCGCTATGTGAATTTTCTCACGTGTACCAAGATTTGATTTATCTGTAAAACATTTCCCACATTGTGAACATGAATATGGTTTCTCTCCTATGTGAATTCTCTCATGTGTAACAAGATGTGCTTTATCTGTAAAACATTTCCCACATTGAGCACATGAATATGGCTTCTCTCCTATGTGGTTTCTCTCATGTTTAACAAGATTTGATTTTCGTGTAAAACATTTCCCACATTCTGAACATGAATATGGCTTCTCTCCTGTGTGAAGTTTTCTATGTTGAACAAGATGTGATTTATCTGTAAAACATTTCCCACATTCTGAACATAAATATGGCTTCTCTCCTGTGTGACTTCTCTGATGTATAACAAGATGTGATTTATCTATAAAACATTTCCCACATTCTGAACATGAATATGGCTTCGCTCCTGTGTGACTTCGCTCATGTGTAACAAGATTTGATCTATCTGTAAAACATTTACCACATTCTGAACATGAATAGGGCTTCTCTCCTGTGTGACTTCTCTCATGTGTAACAAGATTTGATTTCTGTCTAAAACATTTACCACATTCTGAACATGAATATGGCCTCTCTCCTGTGTGAATTCGTTCATGTCTAACAAGATTTGATTTATCTGTAAAACATTTCCCACATTCTGAACATGAATAGGGCTTCTCTCCTGTGTGACTTCTCTTATGTGTAACAAGAGTAGATTTCTGTCTAAAACATTTCCCACATTCTGAACATGAATATGGCTTCTCTCCTGTGTGAATTGTCTCATGTTTAGCAATATCTGATTTACTTGTCTGAATTCTTTTGTGTATCGAAAATCTTGATTCTTCTATAAACTCTTTACCATCCTGAAACCTTTTATCCCCTTTCTGACCTATATTTTTGGCAACAATCTGTAATTGGTCAGGGGAAGGTTCCTCATGATGAGGAGGATTATATAATAGATCTGTGCTGTGAAGTTCTGGATGTACATTTTTGGTAATTAGGTTTTCTCCTGAGGAGCGCTGCAGGACATCTTCATCTTCTTCTTTATAATTTAGTGATAATATAGCTTTGCCCCTAATATTTGTACTGTATTTCTCTGTGAAAATAAATTAAGAATAAATTAAGAATAAATTAGAATTTGTGATTATTTTTCAAACCACAGATTGGACAAACCTATAACATCCCTATTAAGCTGTAATTGGATATATGGTATCAAACATATCTGCGTCAAATGCCATCAGATGTAAGGTAGGTATCCTATAAGTCAGTGACGGACCCTTTAAACAGGTCTTAAGGCCTAACTCTGATAATGATTAAGTCAGTACCTGCTGCTGGAAAACCCACACCGCTCAATACAAGATGAGAGATCCTCCTTCCTCCAGCAGCAGGTTCATTGTGTAATTACAGCTCCTAATTCCTTCTGCTGTTATGTTACTGCAGCCTGGACTAAGCTTGTGTGAGACAGCAGCAGCGGGGGAGGAGGTGCACTGATAGGAGCATGTCACTAAAGGAACAGATGGACCCCGGGGAGGCAGAGTGAGAAACAAAAATGGAAAATTACTTTGACTTCAAAGGGTTAAGACTCTGATCATCTGAAAAGCTTTACCATGAGGTAAAGCGCACATCCCAGTCTTAAATTTACGGACATGTCAATGTGGTCTGTATAGCCTAATGGCCGCACAGTCCCCAGATCTCAGGTTTATAGACATCTTCAGGATGCAGTGGAATAGACAGAGTGATGTCATCAATCAGAACCTGTAATAAAGGTTTCCAGCACCTTGTTGGGTCCATTACACTAAGAATTCAGAGCCTAGTTAAACCAAGTGACCTTTTTTTTTTCTTATAATGGAACCATTTACATGTAATTTATTGCTTAACTTTCATCATTTTTTTTTATAACATAATAGCCCAGCTATTGTATTTTTTTTTTTGCTGTTCTTTTTGGCGTTCTGTAATAAAGAGAGTTTAAAGAAATAAGTGTCACATTCTGTCTAGATCAGATTCTCCTCCTGCCCTGAAGACACCAAGGACAGAATCTGAGGTCACTTCCTCCATCCATGATCCCATACCTGTGGTGACATCTCCTGGAACGCCCTCCTCCACCTCACTCTTACACGGGGGATCGCCCATCATCCGCTCTTCTTCATCCTCCACTTTAATATCAGTCAGATCTTCCCCCTGATTTGTCATCTGTAACAATTCAGTACAATCCAGCAGACAGGTGGGAAATCTAACAGATCCACAGAAGAGACCCCCACCATCTATGACCCCTCTATGACTGCAGGACCCCCCTATATAGATGTGTATAGGGCTCAGCTCCATCTACCTGAGGGTTCTCTAGGGGCTTCTCCTCTGGACAGTCCTGGGAATACAGAGGACGGGGACATCTCTCTGGGGGATTTCTCCTCCTGGATCCATCTGTGGAGACACAAGCACAGAGTGACTGAATACATGGCCGCCTGTAGATCTGTCTATAGATCAGACACTTCCCTCAGCTCCTTCACTTCTAGGTTTAGTTATCAGTAGAAAATAACAATATTCTGCTCCTCACCACCTGTGCTGAGATGCCCACAATGGGCCCCTGAGCATCTGCCACGTACCTAGGGGCAGATAGCACTATGGGAAGAAGACAAGCTGGTGAGGGCAGTGTGGTGCTCTGGGCAATAGTCTTCTGAAAACCTTGTCTCCTGGCATCATGTGGATGTGACATGTACCACCAAGTACCACCCTCCGTGGTAGCAGCGCCCCCTAATGGCGTCGCCCTCTTTCAGCAGGATAATGTCAGGCTACACTGCAAAAACTGTCCAGGACTGAGGAACATCACAAGGAGATGGAGGTGAGGACCTGTCTCCAGATTCCCACATCTCAAGCCGATCGTCATCTGTGGGATTTGCTGAAAAATGTCCGATCCACGGAGAACGCACCGAGCGACTTACAGGACTTGCCTTAGAGACACTGCTCTCCCCTTCTCTGTAGACACAGGCTATGGTCGCTGACTGAGCGTGAGGAGAATCGCTGTAAACTCCTCTCATGGTGAGAATCCTCCTCCTGAGCCGTATTCTACCTCCCCTGAAGGGGGAAAGACGCAGGTAGCTCCCATCCTGACCGACTGGTATCTGAGGTAAGTACTATGGGACTCCTTTTACCCACTGACCTCCGTTCTGTCTATTACACCTTGTGTTATCTCCTGTGCGCCATAATGTTTCTTTACTGTGAGGGCGCTGATGGCGGATGTGCAGGGGAATGTATTGCGACTGACACTTCTTACACCAGTCTGAACAGTGACCCCGCTGGTGTGCGATGCACCCGAATTATGAGGAGTGTGGGGAGTCGCTCTGGTAGACAGCGGTGCGGGTGCAGTTTAGAGGCAAAACAAGGAGTCCAGATTGTGCAACAAACAGTGTTTTATTCACACTTGCACACAAAATGAAAAACAGTCTCTTGGTGACAGTTCACACACAACGGAAATAACGTAGCCAAACAAAAACAGTCCAACACAGGTTCAGTCACCTGGGAGGTGTAGGTGCAGGTTCGCACCACGCTGTCGGCCCAGCCGCAGGAGAATCCAGCTTCAGGTAGCCAGGAACAAAATACCTCCTTGCTGAGCTCTTTCCTCCTGGACAGAGAACTCCCAGCCCTGTTAGCAGCTCCAGGATAATCACACTCCCCAGACACAGCTGCTGGCTGCGTTTTATATCCAGCCCAAAACATGGACTGGACCGTGGGGAGCAGCCACCCACCCTACTCTTTAGCTGCTCCCAGTAAGAGCCGGCCCGGATCGGCTTTGCAGCCATGCTATTTAACAAAGTCAAACAGCACTAGCTGCTGCAGACAAAAACCCGGCTCTCACCTCACCGAGGCCAGCAACCTCGGTGACACGTACCTGCCATCACATATGACACCTTGCACCTTACCACATACCCCCCTTTGTTCAACCCTGAGGGGTGAACACACGTGAGGCAGTGGACGCGGGACAGGGCATCTGCGTTGCCCTGCAAGCGGCCTGCCCTGTGTTCCACGGAAAACTTGAAATTTTGAAGAGATAGGAACCACCTGGTGACCCGAGCATTCCTCTCCTTGGCCTGACTCATCCATTTGAGGGGGGAATGGTCGGTCACCAGACGGAACCTCCTCCCTAACAGGTAGTAGCGGAGAGATTCGAGTGCCCACTTGATAGCCAGGCACTCCCTCTCCACTACACTATACCTGGACTCGGCGGGACTGAGCTTACGGCTCAGGAAGACAACGGGATGTTCTTCCCCGTTGACCTTCTGCGACAGTACCGCACCGAGGCCTACCTCCGAGGCGTCGGTCTGTACGACAAACTCCTTGTTGAAGTCGGGTGTCACCAAAACCGGGGACCCACACAGGGCCGACTTCAACGCGGGAGAAAGCCTCCTCCGCCTTCTCACTCCAGCTAACCCTCCCAGACTTTCGCCCCTTCAACAGGTCTGTCAATGGCGCTGCTATTGTGGCAAAGTGGGCACAAACCTCATGTAGTAACCTACAATCCCCAGGAACGACTTTACCTGCCTGGTGGTGACCGGTCGGGGCCAGTTACGAATGGCCTCTACCTTGGTTACCTGAGGTTTGATGACTCCCGCCCAATTACATATCCCAGATATTTTGTCTCCTCTAAGCCTATGGAGCACTTCTTTGGGTTAGCGGTCAGTCCGGCTTTCCTCAGGGCATCCACTACCGCCTGCACCTTGGGTAAATGGCTTTCCCAGTCGGTGCTGTGGATGACTACATCATCCAAGTAGGCCGAGGCGTACCGACGATGTGGTCGCAGCACTATGTCCATTAACCTTTGGAAAGTGGCGGGGCGCCATGCAGGCCAAAGGGTAACACCTTGTAGTGATACAGGCCCTGCGGGGTAACAAATGCGGTTTTTCCTTAGCCGACTCCGTTAAGGGTACCTGCCAGTACCCTTTAGTGAGGTCCAGCACAGAAAAATAACGGGCTTGTCCTAAACTTTCAACCAGCTCGTCTACTCGGGGCATGGGATACGCGTCAAACTTGGATACTTCATTTAACTTACGAAAGTCGTTGCAGAACCGCAACGTCCCATCCGGCTTGGGTATTAGGACTATGGGACTGGCCCACTCACTTTCGACTCCTCAATGACCTCGAGCTTCAACATTAACTGTACTTCCTCCGCGATGGCCCGTCGCCGAGCCTCGGGTACCCGGTATGGTTTTAACCGGATCTTGGCCTGAGGCTCAGTGACGATGTCATGTTGGATGAGAGACGTGCGGCCAGGGAGGTCCGAGAACACATCCGTGTTCCGACTGATGAACTCCCTGACTTCCTGAACTTGTTTGGAAGACAGGCTGTCTGCAATTTTACCGTGGTTACTGCTTCACAGGCCTCGAACTGTGGGGCTGGACCCTTTTCACCTAGAAGCCCTGGCCGGGGGCTGTGGTCGTCGGCTGTGTCCCTATCTTTCCACGGCTTAAGTAAATTCACGTGGTACACCTGCTCCGGCTTGCGCCGCCTGGCTGGTGTACTTTGTAATTTACTTCCCCTACCTTCTCGATCACCTCATAGGGGCCCTGCCACCTAGCTAGGAATTTGCTGTCAAGGGTGGGTACCAGAACCAAAACCCGATCTCCCGGATTGAAGTCCCGTACCCGAGCCTGACGATTGTACACCCTACTCTGGGCTTGTTGCGCTGCCTCCATATGCTCCCGGACCAAGGGCAACACCCTTTCCATCCGGTCCTGCATTTGGGCGACATACTCAATGACACTTTTGTGGGGGACAGGCTGTTGTTCCCACGCTTCCTTGGCGATATCCAACAGGCCCCGAGGGTGTCTGCCATAAAGCAGTTCGAAGGGCGAGAACCCAGTAGAGGCCTGGGGCACCTCTCGCACTGCGAACATGAGATAGGGCAGAAGCAGATCCCAGTCCTTCCCATCTCTAGACACCACCCTCTTTAACATATTTTTTAGAGTTTGGTTAAACCTCTCCACAAGACCGTCTGTTTGCGGATGGTAAACGGACGTCCGTAACTGCTTTATACGCAACAATTTACACAGTTCCCTCATTACTTTGGACATAAAGGGGTCCCTTGGTCTGTCAGAACCTCTTTTGGCAGGCCCACACGGGAAAACATCTCCATTAACTCTTTGGCAATGAGCTTAGCTGAGGTATGTCGCAGAGGCACCGCCTCCGGATACCGAGTGGCATAGTCGAGAACTACCAGAATGTGTTGGTGGCCCCTGGCAGACTTTGGTACAGGCCCAATTAAATCCATCGCGATTCGCTCAAACGGTACTTCAATAATTGGCAGAGGTACCAGGGGACTACGGAAATGTGGCTGGGGGCTAGTTATCTGACAGGTCGGACAGGACTTACAATAATTCTCTACCTCCTTGAACACACTGGGCCAATAAAATCGCTGCAGTATGCGGTCCTGGGTTTTCTGCCACCCCAGGTGTCCCCAAGAACATGTTGGTGGGCAAGCTCCATGACAAGCTTGCGATACGCTGTGGGCACCACCAACTGTTCAACAGGTTCGCCTCGGATTTGGTTCACCCGATACAACATATCCTGCAGAACAATAAACCGTGGGAACATTAATTCAGCCCCTGGTTTCTGGGGTTTCCCATCAATTTCCAGCACATTCTCCCAGGCCCTGGTTAGGGTTTGGTCCCGGTGTTGTGCGGTCCCAAAATTTTCCCGGAGACATTGAGGTCTGCCAACTCAGGTCCCGTGGCAAGTCCTCCGTGTCTCCCACCATTACACTCAGTGGGGTTGTCTCCCCCTCTACCGCTGGAGCAGTGGTCACCCCTACCGCCGGCCCTTCAGACTCGGGCTCCCAGGGTTCTGGCCTTCCAGCGGTATCAGGCCACTCTACTAGGGTCACCCCTGTCTCGGGTCCCTCAGATACCTTTATTGCCGGCCACAGCGCCGGAAAACCGGGAAGTCCCTCCCAAGTATTAGTTCGTGTGGGAGTTTAGTAGCGACAGCCACCTCGTGGGTCCACCTACCAGCCGCTGTGGACAAAGTCACTAGTGCAGTGGGATAGTCTTTCAGGTCTCCGTGGATGCACAGGACCCCGACTTTACGGCCAGTATACTCCGCAGGCCGTACAAGTGCAGCCCTTACCAGGGAGACTAAACTCCCGGAGTCCAGCAGAGCCACCGCCAGAGAGTCTCCCACCTCTACCTGACACAGGTGGTTATGGTCCTGCACCTCACGGGTGCCAGTTGCGCACAGCTTCCGTGCATACAGGGAGTGACGACCCCCGTAGTTCATATCCATCGGCTCATCCCGATGCGGACAGTCGGCCCTGATGTGGCCTGGCTCCTGACACCTCCAGCATACCACGGGAGGCGGACTCGCAGGGGTATATTCCGGGCAGGCCGCTCTGTCGCCGGACGTCGGAACTGGGGCAGAGGCCTCCGGAGTTTGACTGACCCCTTCCCGCAAGAGTCCCCTGCAGGTTTCTGGTGGCCTCGTAGCGCTCCACCAGGTCGACCATCTCCAGGGCATTGGTGGGCGATACCTGGCCGATCCAGTGCTGGAGGGGATAAGGCAGGGCCCTCCAAAAGATGTCCGCCAACAGTCGATCCAGCATGGCAGTGGGACTTAGTAGATCGGGCTGCAGCCACTTTTGCAGCCTGTGCAGCAGATCGTAGAACTGCGGCCTAGCGGGTTCAGTCGTTTTAAAGTCCCACTGGTGGACACTTTGGGCGCGGACCAGCACGTTCACGCCCAGTCTGGCTAGGACCTCTCCTTTCACAGTGTCATAATCTGCCGCTTGGTCATCCGACAAGTCGAAAAACACCTGCTGGGGTCCGGAAGCCAGGAACGGAGCGACCACCTCAGCCCACTGGTCACGGGGTAACTTTTCCCTCACGGCGACCTTCTCAAAAACCGCCAGGTACGTCTCAACGCCGTCTGCGGGGGTCATTTTCGGGATCGCCGCACGGACCGCTTCCGGGCATCTTGGACGTGGTGGGACGCTCCTGCCGCCTGTAACGCCATCACATGTTGTAGCAGTAGTTGGTTGGTCTCCCGCTGCTGCACGTTAGCCTCTATGAGAGCCTTCACAGCAGCCTCCATGTTGCCAGAAACTCCTGCTTGCAGCTTTGCTGGCTTAATATATTCCATACACTTTAGAAAAACAAAACTTCGGCGTTCACGCCAGCCTCACTGCGCATGCCCGCATCCGACACCAAATGTGGGGAGTCGCTCTGGTAGACAGCGGTGCGGGTGCAGTTTAGAGGCAAAACAAGGAGTCCAGATTGTGCAACAAACAGTGTTTTATTCACACTTGCACACAAAATGAAAAACAGTCTCTTGGTGACAGTTCACACACAACGGAAATAACGTAGCCAAACAAAAACAGTCCAACACAGGTTCAGTCACCTGGGAGGTGTAGGTGCAGGTTCGCACCACGCTGTCGGCCCAGCCGCAGGAGAATCCAGCTTCAGGTAGCCAGGAACAAAATACCTCCTTGCTGAGCTCTTTCCTCCTGGACAGAGAACTCCCAGCCCTGTTAGCAGCTCCAGGATAATCACACTCCTCAGACACAGCTGCTGGCTGCGTTTTATATCCAGCCCAAAACATGGACTGGACCGTGGGGAGCAGCCACCCACCCTACTCTTTAGCTGCTCCCAGTAAGAGCCGGCCCGGATCGGCTTTGCAGCCATGCTATTTAACAAAGTCAAACAGCACTAGCTGCTGCAGACAAAAACCCGGCTCTTACCTCACCGAGGCCAGCAACCTCGGTGACACGTACCTGCCATCACATATGACACCTTGCACCTTACCACAGGAGGTAACGATTCCGGAGCTTCTTCAGGAGATCTTTGTGGCTGAGAAAGAAATCTACAGCTGCTCAGGAGCCGGAGGTGATTTCTGGTCTAATGTGCGCCAGTTTTCTGTGCACATGCTGTTAAATGAGTCGGGCCGCAGAGAAGTTGGTGCTGGGAAAACATGTAAAAATAAAACTTGAAGACTTGCCGCTCCATAATTCAGATCCTGGAGGTTCCTCTTTCCTGGTCTGGATGGAGACAGACCCTGGTGTGGTCATGGACATAAAGGAGAGACACGATGATCAGTCTCATCAGTGATCAGATATAACCCGAGCCTATGAGTACAAACATAACACCATATAAACTGCCACCAATAGTCGCATCTCCTCAGACGTTCTCCGAGCTGTTGTGCTGTGGTCACTATAGGAAACATAACCCGTCCTCTCCGCTAATGTGCTCCATAGTACAGAGACGATGAATCCTGACATCTCACCACCTGACAATGGCCCCCAGGTCTCCGATCTTAGCGCCAGGTCACTGGACTGACCCCAGCATGGAGCTACAGCGCAGTGATAATACGTTCTGAGACCGAGCAGAACCCGAGCTTCTCCACACTCATGGAGACAGGACCTGGCCGCTCCTTATAGAAGCCCCTGTACTGCCCCCTGCAGGTCACTGCTGAATAGCTGGGGGCTGTTACCATAGTAACACATGGCACCGGGGTTCTGTGCACCACGTGTTACTATAGGACTGTAGCACTGACACCTCTGTCTTCTCCAAGTACTGCAGATGCCGTGTATTATAGAGCAGCCATCTATAGTGTGGGTGAAGGAGGGCAGAGATCGTCAGTGTACGGCCTTGTTCACACCAGGTCTGTACATGTCACTGCACACACGTGTATACACTGCACATGACGGGTCTTACCTTGTGATATAAGAGGCTGGTGCTCCTCCATTACATGTCACTGCACAAACGTGTATACACTGCACATGACGGCTCTTACCCTGTGATATAAGAGGCTGGTGCTCCTCCATTACATGTCACTGCACACACGTGTATACACTGTACATGACGGCTCTTACCCTGTGATATAAGAGGCTGGTGCTCCTCCATTACATGTCACTGCACACACGTGTATACACTGCACATGACGGCTCTTACCTTGTGATATAAGAGGCTGGTGCTCCTCCATTACATGTCACTGCACACACGTGTATACACTGCACATGACGGCTCTTACCCTGTGATATAAGAGGCTGGTGCTCCTCCATTACATGTCACTGCACACACGTGTACACACTGCACATGACGGCTCTTACCTTGTGATATAAGAGGCTGGTGCTCCTCCATTACATGTCACTGCACACACGTGTATACACTGCACATGACGGCTCTTACCCTGTGATATAAGAGGCTGGTGCTCCTCCATTACATGTCACTGCACACACGAGTATACACTGCACATGACGGCTCTTACCCTGTGATATAAGAGGCTGGTGCTCCTCCATTACATGTCACTGCACACACGTGTATATGCTGCACATGATGGCTCTTACCCTGTGATATAAGAGGCTGGTGCTCCTCCATTACATGTCACTGCACACACGTGTATACACTGCACATGACGGCTCTTACCCTGTGATATAAGAGGCTGGTGCTCCTCCATTACATGTCACTGCACACACGTGTACACACTGCACATGACGGCTCTTACCCTGTGATATAAGAGGCTGGTGCTCCTCCATTAAATGTCACTGCACACACGTGTATACACTGCACATGACGGCTCTTACCCTGTGATATAAGAGGCTGGTGATCCTCCATTACATGTCACTGCACACACGTGTATACACTGCACATGACGGCTCTTACCCTGTGATATAAGAGGCTGGTGCTCCTCCATTACATATCACTGCACACACGTGTATACACTGCACATGACGGCTCTTACCCTGTGATATAAGAGGCTGGTGCTCCTCCATTACATATCACTGCACACACACGTGTATACACTGCACATGATGGCTCTTACCTTGTGATATAAGAGGCTGGTGCTCCTCCATTACATGTCACTGCACACACGTGTATACACTGCACATGACGGCTCTTACCCTGTGATATAAGAGGCTGGTGCTCCTCCATTACATGTCACTGCACACACGTGTATACACTGCACATGACGGCTCTTACCCTGTGATATAAGAGGCTGGTGCTCCTCCATTACATGTCACTGCACACACGTGTATACACTGCACATGACGGCTCTTACCTTGTGATATAAGAGGCTGGTGCTCCTCCATTACATGTCACTGCACACACGTGTACACACTGCACATGATGGCTCTTACCCTGTGATATAAGAGGCTGGTGCTCCTCCATTACATGTCACTGCACACACGTGTATACACTGCACATGACGGCTCTTACCCTGTGATATAAGAGGCTGGGGCTCCTCCATCATGGCCTCCTTGTACAGATCCTGGTGTCCTTCTATATACTCCCACTCCTCCATGGAGAAATAGACAGTGACGTCCTGACACCTTATAGGAACCTGACAACACAATGACACCGTCATCACCCAGACCCTCCAGTGCTCTTACTGGAGAATTTCCCAGCATTCCCAGCAGTGTCACCTCTCCAGTCAGCAGCTCCATCATCTTGTGGGTGAGCTCTAGGATCTCTGCTCATGTATCAGGGGGTGAGGGGGAGGCTCTGTGATGGGGTGAGGGGTCCTGCTCCGCCCTCCTGACTCCTGGAGATGGATGATGGGAGTCACACAGTCCCCCGATGTCTTCTTCACTATTGTGTACTCCTGTGGATGGAGAGAGACACTTAGGGAATAAACCCTTCAGGGGCCATGTGCTCTCCTCCGGCCTCTCCTCCTGGTACAACGTGCCTACTTACCTCCTCATGGCTCCTACAACATGACTATTGGTCACTGGTCACATGACCCATCACTCACCATACTGGGGGCTGATCTTCAGGTTCTCCGTCACTTGGAAGGTCTGGGGGCCGTTCTCCAGGACCCCGGACTCTTCCTATCACTTCCTATGATGGATTCTCCTTCCCGATGTCTGACTTGTTACAGAATACAATACAGAGGAGAGAAATCTAGAGAAGTTTACCTCTCCGCTCAGCAGGGAGATGATCTCCAAGGTGAGGTCTAATATTCTTCTGCTGATCTCCTTCCCGTCCATCCTCGGGGGTCATTCAGGAGAAGAGGAGAGAACTGGAGGAGCTGGAGGCTTCTAGTGCTGCAGGCGCCTTTATGAGAAGAGGAGAGGAAATCATCCAGGGGACAAGACCAGATGTCACCTCCAGAACCGCACTTCCTGAGCCTGGAGGGGCCCCCACCACATGGATTCCAGGGGCCCCAACATGGAGATCTCTGGTGGCTCCACAGGAGATAAGTGTCTGATAGATGCAGGTCCCACCTCTGGGCTGTGCTCAGCTGTGCCCAGAACTCCTAGAGAAGAGACTGGAGAGAGCTGAGCTCAGGCCGGCCCCGCTCCATTCATTCTCCTCCGGGTCTTTTTGGCACTAAAATGGCTCTAAAAATGGCATGGAAAGGGCTGGAAAAGGCAGTAAAATGTGCTTAAGAGCATGGTAGCCCCCAAAATATTGGGACATAGAAAAAAAATAAAACAAAGAATAAGTGCACTTGAGTATAAGAATGGATGGTTTAGGCCGGTATAAATGTCTATTCTGCACAAGGTACGGACAAGTCCTGTGGGATCCATGCCTGGTTCATTTATATGAACGTCAGCTTGTCCACGTTGGCTGCGGACAGGCGGCTGCGTTTGTCAGTAATGACGCCCCCTGCCGTGCTGAATACACGTTCAGACAATACACTGGCCGCAGGCCAGCACCTCCAAGGCATAAAGGGCAAGCTCTGGCCATGTGGACAATTTGGAGACTCAGAAGTTGAATGGGGCAGAACCATCAGTCAGTACGTGGAGGCGTGTGCACACATACCATTCCACCTTGTGGCTGAAATGCTGCCTCCAAGACGTTCCATATCTGCTGGTGGTGCTGGTTGTTGTGGCGTGGTGACAAAACTTTTCCACACTTCGGCCATACTAACCCTGCCTTATGAGGTGCTGGCGGTGCCCCAGCTGCATTGGCAACTTCTTCCTCCTTCTCTGCCTTGTGCTTCCACTGAGACCCCACTGTCAGGTGGGAATACCATCAGCAGCGCGTCTACCAGCGTGCGTTTGTAGTCACACATCTTTCGATCAGTAACAGACATTTTTAATCAATTTAGTTCCTTGTCAGCAATGCAGAGCAGGGGTTTTTCACCGGCAAAACTGGGTTCATGTCACCCACCAATAAAACAGACGATTTTTAGAAATTTAGGCCCCTGGCACATAGGCAGAGCAAGGGTTTATTCACAGCAAAACTGGGTTCATGTCACCCACCAATGAAACAGACGATTTTTAGAAATTTAGGCCCCTGGCACCCAGGCAGAGCAAGGGTTTGTACCCGGCAAATATGGTAACGTGTCAAGAACTCTTTATTCCAAGTCTACGCGTTTCAGGGGCGAACAGCCCCCTTCGTCAGGACAATAAAAAATATGGTATATACATATCAAATATACCATATGTTTTATTGTCCTGATGAAGGGGGCTGTTCGCCCCTGAAATGAGTAGATTTGGAATAAAGAGTTCTTTTTACCAATACCAATCTGGTCCCACGTTTTCTGAATCAGCGCTGACGTAAAAGGTCCAGCTTTCTCCTTTTTCTTCACAATTGTTCTCATCTCTAAAACCACGTTCGTGGGAATGGCAAAGACCTTGGCAGCAGTTGCAGATACTGCGCATGCTGGACGGGAAAATACCAGCAAGGTGAGATAAAGGCGTTGTGACTTATCGCAACACTAAATGGTAAGCGCAATTTATTACCCAATACCATTGTATACCAAACAGCAGTACACACGAGGCGCTGCCTCCTGTCTAGGTGGATGGCCCTGGGAAATCCTGCCAGCAGAGTAGGGTTGTTTCGGGTATCGAACTTTCGATACCCAATCGATACTTTTATGCCAGTATCGATTCGGTATCGGGATGTTCGTTTTTTCGATACTAGACCGCGCTACTGCGCAGTCTAGTATCTCCTGTTAGGACACGGCATGTGCAGCGCTCGGCACACGCTGTGTTCCCTCAGGCCATAGACAGTGAGGAAGGAGGGAGGTAGGGAATCCCTCCCTCCTATGATGCGACCGCCGGTGATTAGTGCGGGAGGAGGGACATGGGAGGAGAGAACTGCTGCGCCGGGCGAACGGCAGCCTCCTCCTCCGCCTCAGTGTCTTGTGCCCTCCTCCTCCTCCGTCTGCAACAAGTACCCGGTCCTGCCGCTCTGCCCCAGTCCTGCCCACACAATGATTATTAACCTTTAATACAGATACAGGAGGTGGGTGCCGGCGGTATCCGCCACCTGTATCTGCATTAAAGGCTAATTATTGTGTGGGCAGTGTGACCTCCCCCACCCCATATTAAACTCAATAAGTGGGCAGTGCGCCCTAAATCCCGCCCCCCCTCCTAGTATTAAAGTTTTTAGATCATTGGTGGCAGTGGCCACAGGGTCTCCTCCATTGGTGGCAGTGGCAGTTCCCCATGGCAGCCAGGGCTTCAGTAGCTTCCTGGCTGCCATGGTAACCGATCGGAACCCTACATTGCGATCCATTACCATGGCAGCCAGGGCGCTACTGAAGCCCTGGCTGCCATGGGGGCTCCCTGCTGCTGAGGGCACAGACCACAGGGCAGCAGGGAAATGTGACGTCCTATTCACCCTGATAGAGATCCATTAGGGTGAATAGGACGAGGGATGAAAAGATCCCAGGTTCTACCCCTAAGGGGGGAAATAGTAAATAGAAATTAAATAAAAAGTAATAATAATGATTTAAAAAAAAAAAAAAAAAAAAAAAAATAGGATATGAGCTGAGCGCTGCGATTGGCCAGCACTCCAGCCCTGTGAGAAGGAGACGCCCAGGGCAGAAGAAGAAGTCTCCGCCCCAGGCAAAATTACAGCAGCAGGAGCGCCGGTACCGGGGGCTACAGAGGACGAACGGAGCGGCACCCAGGGATACAAGTAAGTGCAGGGACATCCCTGGGTGCCGCTCTCCATGTACATAGCTTTAACTCATAAACTGTGGACCAGTGAAAGGTCCTCTTTAAGTCCCACGTGGGAACCGTCTGTCTTAAGGTGGGCCGCATTCTGGAAACTGCCCTGATGAACCTCTTAACCCACCTGTGTTCTGCTAAGGGAGAGTCTAAGCAGCTACTTAAGGCCGAGATCTGCACCTTGAGTGTGCTAGGTTTTAAACCCAAATCGAACCCTCTCTGGAGGAAATCTAGAATGTGGCCTATGGAGGGATTTTCAGTCCCTGGGTTATTTTGGACTAGCCAGGATGAGAACCTCTTCCATATTTTAAGATACATGGCTAAAGTTACTGGTTTACGGCCCTGTTGCAGGGTCGATATTACCTGTTCAGAGAGACCCTTCTTCCTCAGGGTCTGCCTCTCAGGATCCAGGCCGCGAGTCTCAGCTTGTTGAGATTGGGATGCTCCAGAGGCCCTTGCGTTAACAGGTCTCTCCTGTATGGAAGGGGAAACGGATCTCTGAATAACATCTCCTTTAAGATAGGGTACCAGGCTCTCTTGGGCCAGTCTGGGGCAATTAGGATCAGAGTGGTAGAGATGGTCCTCATCTTCTTTAAGACTGCTGGGATTAGGGGCAAAGGAAGAAAGGCATATGCCAGTTTCATGTCCCATCTCTGGGCTAGGGTGTCTACTGCCACTGGACTTCCACTGGGGTTTAGTGAGTAGAAACAGTCCAGCTGTGAATTTTCACTGGACGTGAAGAGATCTATCTCTGGCTGGCCCCATACCTGGCAGATCTGTTTGAAAATTTGTTTGTTCAGGCTCCATTTCCCCGCGTCGATTCTGTGGCGGCTTAGAAAGTCGGCTCTGGAGTTTTGAGAACCTTTTAAATGGGTCGCTGAAATGGACAGAACTTTCCTCTCTGCCCATGTGAAAATCTGATCTGCTAGATCTTGAAGGAGCGGGCATCTGGTTCCACCCTGTCTCTTCAGATAACATACCGTCGTTATATTGTCTGATAATATCCTGACGTGTTGACCATGGAGAAGGTGCTTGGCTGCTCTCAGCGTCTTCAGCACTGCTTTCAGTTCCCGGTAATTTAAGGATCTTATTTTGTCCCGAAGCACCCAAAAACCTTGGAAGAGATGTTGGTGTACATGCCCCCCCCCCCCCCAGCCATTGAGACTTGTTATGGCTGGAGTCATATTCCACGGGACCCTCTTCTCCAAATTCTCGGGTTCTATCCACCAGGACACGGAGTTCAATACTCTGTCTGGCAATCGTATCTTGGAGTTCAGAGAACGGTGGTCTCTGTCCCAGGCTGTCAATACTGCCTCCTGGAGGGTCCTGGAGTGGAACTGGGCCCAAGGTATAATTGAAATACAGGAGGTCATCAGTCCCAGGATCTGCATAGATTCTCTGATTGAGTGGGTTCTCTTTCTTTTGAAGGACTCCATCTTCTCTCTTATATTGATTTGTTTTCTCTGGCAGAAAGAAGTGTTTTGTCCTTGTGTCCAGGAGAGTCCCCAGGAATTCTTTCCTCGTGTCTGATACTAGGTCCGATTTTTTATAGTTCACAATCCACCCCAGATCTTTGAAAAGGGCCAAAGTTTAATGGATGTCCCCCTCCAGCTTTTGTATTGAATCTGCTATCAGCAGAAAATCATCCAAGTAGGGCACAATTGTAATCGCACTCTGGCAAAGATAGGCCATAATTTCCGATACTATCTTTGTGAAGAGACGGGGGACAGATGAAATCCCGAATGGTAGGCACTGATATTGGTAGTGAAGAATCTCCTCCTTGCACTTGACCGCAAACCTTAGATACTGTTGATGTTGAAGATGTATGGGGATGTGGTAGTACGCATCCTTGAGATCTAATGTGCAAAGGAGAGAACCCGGTGGGATCAATGGAGTAGTGGACCTTATTGATTCCATCTTGAACCGGTAGTAGGTCACCCACTTGTTTAGACATTTTAAATTGATGATCGTCCTTACAGACGCGTCTGGTTTCTTCACCAAAAATAGTCTTGAATAGTGTCCTGTGAAATGCTGGGGAGGAGGGACCTGGGTGATGGCTCCTAGAACCAGAAGCTTTTGTACATCTGACAGCAGTTGTTGCTGGAGGAGAGGAGACTAGAAGTAAGTCAACTGGAAGGTCTGTGCAGGAGGACTTCTGAAAACGATCCTGAAGCCGCCTTTTCCCAAAAGTGACGAAGACTCCTCCCCCTTACCGGTCTGGCGTTATGGTTTCCCCGTGTTGGTATTGGGGTTGAAGAGGAAACCCCTTCCCCCTTTGGGGTAGCTCCAAGGCCTGATTTACCTTTCCGCTTATAAGCCCTGGCCTGACTCTGGCCAGAGGCTCTATGAAAGGGCTGCAGTTTTTTAGGTCTTTCTTCAGGAAAACCTTTTTTGTTATCAGCCGCGTTTTGGAGGATAGAGCCCAGGACTGGGCCGAACATGAAAGAGCCAGAGAATGGCATGGAGCAGAGTCTGTTTTTAGACGCTACATCCCCAGACCAAGACTTGAGCCAGAGAGCACGTCTTGCTGCAGATCTAATAGATTCCGCTGAAGCGTCAGCCAGGAAACTTGCGGCCATCTTTAGCAAAGGGAGTGACTCTAGGATCTCTTCCCTGGATGTCTTAGCCCTGAGGTGATTCTCTAGTTGATTTATCCATAGGACTAAGGCTCTGGAAGCTGAAGTGGCAGCAATATTAGTGTTAATTGCCGCCGCCCCTGACTCCCAGGATCTTTTCAGTAAACCATCCAACTTCCGATCCATGGGGTCCCACAGCTGCGACGAATCCTCAAACGGGATTGAGGTCTTTTTTACTACCTTGGCCACCTGGAAATCTACTTTTGGGACCTCGTCCCAGAGATTAGTGTCCTTCGGATCAAAGCGCAGTCTGTTTTTAAATTCTCTGGGAATGAAGAGCTTCTTTTCTCCATCTGCCCATTCTTCTGTAATGAGGTCTTTTAAATTTTTATTTACTGGGAAGACCTTCCTGACTTTAAGGCCCCTGAACATTTCGTCTTTAATGGAGCGAGCCTGTTCCTCCTCCTCAATAGCCATGGTCTGCCTGATGGCGGTGAGTAGGGGGTCTAGATCCTCGGATAAAAAGAAATATCTTTTTTGTTCTTCCTGAGGATAGGACACTGAGTCCTCATCTTCTATTTCATCTGAACACATAATCCCTCTTCCTCTGAATCAGAGTCTAACTGGATCCTGGCTTTTTTAGAGGGGGGAGGGGAGATGGTACTGGGTCTGGGTTCTTGCCCGAGGTTGTCGCCTGCACCTCCTCTCTTACGATAGCTCTCAGATCCGAGAGTAGAGATGACCGTTCATCCTTAAGAATTTTGGAAAGGCATTCTGGGCATAATTGTTTTTTTATATAGCTCCAGAAGCCTTGTTTGGCAGGTCGCACACTTTCTTCCCTTCTTTTTAGGATCTCCATGTGATTTATGCCCTGACTCTTTTGTAGTCTAAGGGAAAACGGAATAGAGACTACTTTTAGTGTCAAAGATTTATATAAAATCCCCTGTCTAAGCACATAAAGCTGCTACGTATCGGGGCCTGGACGGGGAGTCTGAGCAAGGCTCCTGCTTGTTAGGCGCCTGGACCTCCATGATGCAACCTCACCAGGTTGCCATCAGACATTTAAATAGTTTTTTTTTTTTTCTTACTTACCGGGCCGCCCGTCGCCGCCTCCTCCTGCTCTTCACGGGGGGACTCATTTCAAGGAAGAGTCAACCCCCTAGACATGCAAGACCTCCTGATGCAGAAGGTCTCCAGCATGCTGATGCGCACCGCCATGACACTTCCGGTGATGCGTGCTAGCTTCCGGTCACGTGAGAGCGCCTGGCAATCCAGGCCTAGTACGTGCAGGGAGCGCAGCCCAGAACTCCGAGTGGGAGAAGCGGCTTTGTGTAACGGATCGATGGGCACCCCGACTGGGTACCTCTGTTGAAGGATGCTCCTAGCGCTTCTTGAGGATTCCAAGCCCTCTAACCGACACCACGACACTTCGTTTTGAGGGTCAAGCAGGAACTGACCGTACTGGCACATACAGCCTCTTTTATTCACAAACATAGTACGGCCCACAGGGTTTTGAAATACAACCAATCAATCCGTACAATACACACAGACACTCCCAGACAAAATCCTCTCCTCTCCCTGTGATATGATTACTGAACACAATGGTTAATATAATTATCACAGGCAGAGAAATACAGTATTATAAAACATATCACAGGGACCCCAAAACATGCAATAACCTGATAAATATATCCTCGGAACCACATATCCAAAATTCACCCAGATCCGTTCAGTAGTTTGGAAGATATGGTTTAATGCAGATTCCGCAGAACATATACAGGCTATATGAAAAATAATAACTTTTAAATGTGTCCCCTGTTCTGTAGTTTAAAAATACTGAACGATGTCTTTGTGCACCAAATACCGGTGAGATGGCACCGTGTAGAAAAGTCAAAACCGTGTCTGTGAGTTAAAATGGCCGCCATCCATTGTTCTCACCATGTGCTTCATCCATTGTTCTCACCATGTGTCTCCGATACATGAAATGGTGGCAACCCAGTAACTCCACAGTATGTCCCTAGATGGTTCTTAACGGGCCAGAAGCAGCATAATAAAATACAATATGCCCAAATGCTGGTTTAAAAGGGTACAATCTCCCAGGGGCCATAGTCACAGGGGAGGAGGCGGGCAATAAGTCTTCTCCAATGCCCAGTGGCGAGGTTGGTTTCGTCACAGCGTCCCCGATCCTTGCGGCCATCCAAAAACGGTACTGGGGACTAAACCAGGAGACCACTTCACAGAGGTCCGCACCGGTGTGGGGCTTGTCATCTCCCCTTGGTGGGCTAGGCTGCCGCTGGGGAGGGGGAACGAGGCTCTCCCCTACTGGTAGAATGCTCTGCCGTTGGGGAGCAGGAACGACTGTCTGTACTCCCTATAGCTTGGGCACAGAGACCACGGTCCCATCTGCGCTGGTGGGGGCTTAGTGTCTCTTCTTGGTGGGCTATGCTGCCGCTGGGGAGAGGGGGTAATAAGCTCCTCTCCTTTACCCCCTCTCCCCTGCGGCTGAAAGTGTTAACAGGCTCCTCTCACTGACACTCCCTCTGCTGGTGGAGAGGGGAATCGACTGTCTCCCCTTCCAATAATGCGCTCTGCCGCTGGGGAGTGAAACCGCTGGTCTCTCCTCCCTGTAATGTACTCTGCCGCTGGGGATCTGGGCCGACTGCCCAGCATCCCTGTAGGGCCGGCAGCGAGACCGCAGTCCCAGCTCCGCCTGCCATTTGTGGGTCTTCCCAGGACCAGTCTATGAGGTCCCTCAACATTAGAGAGTAAGGACCACCTGCTTCTGCACCCAGTAACTCTGGCTGCTGCTGGGGATCTGGGCCAGCTTCCCGGTGGGCCCGGTGGAGAGACCTCGGTCCCATCTCCACCTGCCTGTTGTGGTACCTCACAGGACCAGTTTATGAGGACCCCTACTTTGGGTTCCTCTGGCTGCCTCTGGGGGAAACAGTTAACCTCTTCGAATCCAGCCTCTCTTTGGCTGCTATAAGGCTCCTTCTGCTGAGCATACTCCCTCTCTTTCGCCAGCCGGAATTCTCGGTCCAGCCTTGTGTTTCGCTCGGCCATGACCTGGTTCCAGAACACCCGATGTGTCTCCATGGGTACATTATCCCCATACTGGGCCACTCGCTGCCTTACTTCGGCCCGCCAATTATCTCCAGAGCCAGAGCCTTCCATACTTGTCTGCTCCAAATCGCTGGAATCCTCTGCTCCCAGGGGCGCTGCACGAGTGCTAGCGTTGCCCTCAATTTGTAATTCCACGAACTGTGTCTCTGAGCTGCTTTACCTCGCACTAGGACGCCATCCCACCGCTTGCCACCAATGTAACGGATCGACGATGCTCTGAAGCATATGAATGCGGTAAACAGCCGAATAGGAAAAACCATACAAAGAGGTTTACACTCCTAGAAGTCAAACTGGAACAGCAGACAATAAATCCCCCCCAATAACGAGACGACACTTCGGTTTGAGGGTCAAGCAGGAACTGACTGTACTGGCACATACAGCCTCTTTTATTCACAAACCACATAGTACGGCCCACAGGGTTCTGAAATACAACCAATCAATCCGTACAATACACACAGACACTTCCAGACAAAATCCTCTCCTCTGCCGGTGATATGATTACTGAAAACAATGGTTAATATAATCATTATCCAAAATTACCCAGATCCGTTCAGTAGTTTGGAAGATATGGTTTAATGCAGATTCCGCAGAACATATACAGGCTATATAAAAAATAATAACTTTTAAATGTGTCCCCTGTTCTGTAGTTTAAAAATACTGAACGATGTCTTTGTGCACCAAATACCGGTGAGATGGCACGGTGTAGAAAAGTCAAAACCGTGTCTGTGAGTTAAAATGGCCGCCATCCATTGTTCTCACCATGTGTCTCTGATACATGAAATGGTGGCCACCCAGTAACTCCACAGTATGTCCCCAGATGGTTCTTAACGGGCCAGAAGCAGCATAATAAAATACAATATGCCCAAATGCTGGTTTAAAAGGGTACAATCTCCCAGGGGCCCTAGTCGCAGGGAAGGAGGCGGGCAATCAGTCTTCTCCAATGCCCAGTGGTGAGGTTGGTTTCGTCACAGCGTCCCCGATCCTTGCAGCCATCCAAAAACGGTACTGGGGACTAAACCAGGAGACCACTTCCCAGAGGGGTGCTGGTTAAGGGGCTGCAGGAGTCTGAAGAGGAGAGGTAAGTACCCCCTGACCAGACTCACCCATTCCCTACCTAACTTACTAGGAGGGAGTCTGTCTTACTCCCCCTATCCGAGTAGGGACAGGAAGAACGCTGGAGAGAGGGGCCTTTTAAACCGTCTCTCTTCCTGTCCCAACAGAAGCCAATAAGGACATCCTCCATGGGTGCTGTCATGGAGGACGTCCTGGAAAAATCGGATTTTTCCAACCAACAATGTAACAGCAGAGGTTAACGGTTTAATTTGACTGTCAGAAATGTGCCATCTACCATAAAACCGGTGTGTCTGCAACCAACTATGTAAATGCGGAGTTCCAATGACTGAAATACAGGGTCGGCCTCAGATCTGCTGTGTAGCACAAAACCAGTGTTTATAGCAACAAACTACAGAAATGCAGCAGTTTACGGTTTTATTGGATTATCAGAAATGCAGACTAGGCCGCAAATGTGCAATCTAACATAAAACCAGGGTTTTTTGCAACCAACTATAAAATGCAGTATTTCACTGGTTAATTGGAATATCTGACATGCAGCATAGAACGCAAATATGCTATGTACCACAAAAAGTGCGATTTTTTACAGCAGCAAGTTAACTGCAGTATTTAAAGGGGTATTCCCATCGTGGACAATGGGGGCATATCGCTAGGATATGCCCCTATTGTCTTATAGGTGTGGGTCCCTGCTGGGACTCGCACCTAGTCCACCACCCAGCGCTACTCCCTGCCTCTCCCATAGAAATGAATGGGAGGCCGACGAAAATAGCCGAGCCAGCGCTAAAATATGTGACAGACTAATGTAATATAATAATATTCACTGCCAGGTATGCGCTGCGGGCCACAGGGGTACTTGACCGACCAAAAAAGGGAATTTGTCTTCCACTGAGCTTCCAGATCAGAATTAAAGTAATGTCCCTGGCACACATGCAGTTGAAAGTGCACTGCACTTGCAAAAATGGCCGCCGACCCCCACCTAACTAACAAATGGATTAAAAAATTTTTTGGAGTGTCAATGGGCTCTGGGCTGGGTACAAAAATGTAGCAAAGAACCCTCTGTAATTGCTGTAATTTGAAGATTGCAGTACACCAAGAACACCTGAATTCTTGCCTAATCTCTCCCTCACAGCAGCAGCAGCATCCTATGCCTACACTGGGAAGAGCAGAGTGACGTGCGGCGCTACATGACTCCAGGCTATATAGAGGCTGGGTCACATGCTGCACTTGGCCAATCACAGCCATGCCATTAGTAGGCATGGCTGTGATGGCTTCTAAGGGCAGACTAGTTAAACGCTTGTTGATTGGCTGCCCTGCAGCTTTTCAACAAGCGCCATAAAACGTCCGAACTTGAACTCGAACATTCAGTAAAATGTTTAGGTTCGGGTCCGGGTACCAAAAATCATAAAAGTCAGGTTCGCTCAACTCTAGAGGTGACATGTCTGAGCTCTCCACCACACTGTCTCCTCACAGCTCTTCTTACCTGCAGGCTGGAGGAATGGCTGATACCAGAGAGAACGAGAGCCCTGACTACCGACCAGGACCTGCCCAGTATCTGCTGCACTGCCAGAGCTGAAGGACCTGGGGTGATGTCACCGTCATGTGATCAGTACAGGGGGCGGGGCTCAGCTGTGGAGAATATAAGAGGTGGTGAAGGACCTGGGATGATGTCACTGTCATGTGATCAGTACAGGGGGCGGGGCTCAGCTGTGGAGAATATAAGAGGTGGTGAAGGACCTGGGATGATGTCACTGTCATGTGATCCGTGCAGCGGGCGGGGCTCAGTATCTGCTGCCGTAGATGCTAGAATGGAGTTGTTAGAAGGAGGGCTGTGACATCACTGGTCACATGTTCCTTCATGTCACATGACAAAGCCCAGGGCAGCAGCTTGTGGAAGGAGGCGGGGCTGTGTGTGGAAGGAGGCGGGGCTGTGTGTGGAAGGAGGAGGGGCTGTGTGTGGAAGGAGGCGGGGCTGTGTGTAAGCCGCCCAGTGAGGGAGGATGTGCTGCAGTCAGTCCACAGAGCTTCCTGAGGAGCAGCATATGGAGCTCATATATGAGGGGCAGGTGGAGCTCTCAGGGGCAGTGGGGTTCAGGGGAATCTGGTGCAATTACAGGGTTTATAGTACAGATCCAGGTGTATTCTGGGGCCATGAGGGTGCAGAACCGGGGGTGGGGGACCTTTATGGGGTGTAAATCTATGAGGAGGGGGCATGTGGTGTATTCTGAGGATATGAGGGGCAGATCTTTGGTGAGGGTCTTCATGGGAAGTAAGGTGTGATGTCAGTGGTCATGTGACTTTAAAGGGAACCCGTCATCAACTTTATCTTGACCTCACTGAGGGCAGCATAACATAGTGACAGAAATGCTGATGTCAGCGGTGTGTCACTCATCAGCTAAAAGTAAGTGGTTACCAAGAACCAACATCATAATCATTTCAGCCCGGGCCTTGAAAAGAGTCAAATCTACCTGAGAAGAGTCCTGGTTATTATAATCTCCTGCTCTCCGCCATCTGCTGATGGTTGGCAGTTCTCTCCTAGAGAGAAAGGGGGAAAACTAGGTAGAAGCCGGTCAGTCATCAGCAGGAGGGCGGGAGAGCAGGAATTCATGAGTAACCAGGACTCTTCTCAGGTGGCCGGGACTCTTCTCCAGGCCCAGTCTGCAATGATTGTGATGCTGATTCCCGGCAGTGATGGCGACCTGTGTGCTGGGGGAGGGGGCACTGGTGGCGACCTGTGTGCTGGGGGGGGGGGCAGTGATGGCGACCAGTGTGCTGGGGGGCAGTGATGGCGACCTGTGTGCTGGGGGAGGGGGCACTGGTGGCGACCTGTGTGCTGGGGGGGGGGGGCAGTGATGGCGACCTGTGTGCTGGGGGAGGGGGCAGTCATGGCGACCTGTGTGCTGGGGGGGAGCAGTGATGGCGACTAGAGATGAGCGAACTTTAAAAAAAAGTTCGGCGTTCGGGTTGTGGTAAGTCGCGCATCCCGTTATGGATTCCACTATAGCGGCATATGGAATCCATAAGGGGCGGCTGCCACCAACCCGAACTGTTGAACAGCCGAAGGACCTGAGGTGACGTCACTGTCATGTGATCAGTGCAGGGGGCGTGGCTCAGTGGGGGATCAAATCCAGGTGGGGGGTAGTGATGACAACCTGTATGCTGGGGTGGGGGGCAGAGATGGCGACCTGTGTGCTGGAGGAGGGGGGGCAGAGATGGCGACCAGTGTGCTGGGGGGGGCCAGTGATGGTGACCAGTGTGCTGGGGGGGGGGCAATGATGGCGACCTGTGTGCTGGGGGGGGTGGGGGGAAGAGATGGCGACCTGTTGGGGGGGGGTACTGTCTGTACCTTGGGAACAGGTCACTGAAGAGGCCTGAGCAGCAGTCGGTGGGTGTGGGGGGCAGACAATGATGCAGATCTTATGTCGGGTCTGTGTGAGAGAAGGGGCACATGGTGAGGATTGTGGGTTTTGTAGGACACCTTATCAGACAGTAGGACTTGGGGGGCAGTCTACCTAGATGGGGGGACCCGGGGTGCAGTCCATGGTCTCGGGGCAGATGGGGTCAGCAGGGAGGATTGTGTGGAAGCCATTAAGATCAGACAAGGAGTTCAGGAGTCAAGAGTGCGGTGACATGCGGGGGTCCGGGCTCTGAGGGGACAGTGGGGACTATCGTGTGTGGGGCCCCTGCAGATCAAACAAGGGGTTCTGGTGCTGCTGTCTGTGGGAGAGGGGTGGATGAGGAGGGGTCCTAGGACTTCTTAGTGTAGTCAGGGGGATGTCAGTTGTAATATGTGTATGGGGTACAGGAACTGCACCGTCTGGAGAAGGGGGTGTTGCTGTGAATGAGCTCAGGGCAGTTACAGGGACTTGTACGGCAGGTAGGTCCGGAATGTGGCTCCTGGGTCCGGGCTTCATGTGGTGACAAGTTTGTGTTTTTTCACCTTCTAGATAGCTGTATATGCGCTTCCTGTCCCCGCCCGGTGGTCATGTGACCGCTGCGACTGTGAGAGTGCAGGAGCTGCCGGGTCTTCCAAAGACTCAATCAGCCCTGGACTGAGGCTGTACAGCGCTGTATACTGCTGTACGGCCTCTCTGGGGGGTGTTCCCCTGTAACTGGGGCTCCCTTGTCAGCCCTGCACTGAGGCTGTACAGCGCTGTATACTGCTGTACAGCCTCTCTGGGGGGTGTTTCCCCTATAACTGGGGCTCCTATGTGTGCCCTGCACTGAGGCTGTACAGTGCTGTATACTGCTGTACGGCCTGTCTGGGGGGTGTTCCCCCTGTAACTAGGGCTCCTATGTCAGCCCTGCGCTGAGGCTGTACAGCGCTGTATACTGCTGTACAGCCTCTCTGGGGGGTGTTTCCCCTATAACTGGGGCTCCTATGTCAGCCCTGCACTGAGGCTGTACAGCGCTGTATACTGCTATACGGCCTCTCTGGGGGGTGTTCCCCCTGTAACTGGGGCTCCTATGTCAGCCCTGCACTGAGGCTGTACAGCGCTGTATACTGCTGTACGGCCTCTCTGGGGGGTGTTCCCCTGTAACTGGGGCTCCTATGTCAGCCCTGCACTGAGGCTGTACAGCGCTGTATACTGCTGTACGGCCTCTCTGGGGGGTGTGACGATATAATAATACACTCGATGGATTGTTACAGAGAAGCTCAGTGTCCTCCATCTGAATTCTCCCATAACTTCAGATGGAAACACATGGAGCAAAAAGCCGGAGCAATGGATAATCACCAGGATTTCACTTCAGGGCACTAATACAAAAACATTATCTTTGTGATAAAACAGAAAAGTTGATTTATTCTTATTTTAGACATTTATGATATACAGTATGAGATGTGGGTCGCTTCTCCTGAGACCTACAATGGACCTCTTCCCACTGGCCACCATATACAAGCTGCAAGATCTGGTTGGGTTTAGAGATACAGCGGAATTCCCTGCCCTACTGTTTGTGTAACGCCCGCACAGGAGAAGCGAATGGAAATAAAACCAAAAACCCCAGTGCAGCGAGCTTGGCTGTATCTAAACCAGGCCACCTCTCTGCAGTTATATCTCAGGCAGATATCTAACCAACTTCAGGGGTGGTCTGATTAGACAATGGGTCTTCCCAGAAGAGAGCGTAAAGCGATCCCCCCTGCTGCTATAGAAAAGGTTCTCAGAGGCTACTTTTGGGCAGTGCACCTCTTGGTGAGAGATCATTAACTAAGAGACATGCCTCTATGATGTACTCAAAGACATGTTGCCCAGTTGTCAGACCTCAAGAGGGGGCACATCAATGGACTGAAAGAAGCAGGATGGTCATTTTGACAAACTGCCCACCATCTAGGCTGTTCGGAAGTAGCTGTTAGGAGGTGTTGGAAGCCGCGGTTACACGTGGGCACAAACACTTGGCAAACAGGCTCCGGAAAGCCCAAACTGACCACCAGTACAGAGGATCGTGTGATCCACGGACGTGGACGAGCAGCTCCAGTTTCCTTGTCCACCATCGAGACACAGGGGCCCCTTCATTGGCATTTCTCAGCAGAATAATGCTTGCCCGCACACATCAAGGGTTTCCTAGGAATGTCTCCACACAGATTACCACGCTTCATTGGCTGCCCGGGCACCAGATTTATTGCCCGTTGAGCATTTATGGAACCATCTGGGATGCCAGCTTCACCAACCTACAAGTGTTCTGGATCTACAGGCCCAGGGGTAACATCAGAGGGTAAATGTGCCACAGAATACCATACAGAACCTGTATGCCTCCATGCCCAACCTTCTCATCCTGAGTCTAGGCTAGAGGGGGCCCAGCAGGGTCCTAGAGGCTCCTTTTAATGGTACTGCCTTCCTCAAGAAACGTATCCGTTTTAAAACTGTCATCACTCACATACATCATCTTTCCATTCAACATCTTCTTCTTGGTGAATCTTTTTGTTGTTGTCAATTAGTGTTGAGCGAACAGTTCGAGCATAGTTCAAAAAAGCATTTTCAAAAAAGTTTGGGTTCGGGTCCGTTGTTCGGTGATTTCTTCCCGCTTTCTGAAGGGCTGCATAGCAGCCAATCAGCTAGCGTTTTACTTCTTGCCCTAGAAGCCCATCACAGCCATGCCTACTAATGGCATGGCTGTGATTGGCCAAGTGCAGCATGTGACCCGGCCTCTATATAAGCTGGAGTAACGTAGCGCTGCACGTCACACTGCTCTGATTAGTGTAGGGAGAGGACGCAGCTGCTGTGAGGGCGAGATTAGGCAGGGAAAAGTCAGCATTAGCACCTAATGAAGTGATCGATCTACAGCTGTGAATGATTGAACTTCTGCTAGTTAATTGCTCACTGGTTTTTAGGCTGCACAGAGCGTTTTTCTGTCACTTTTTTCTGGGATGATCGGCGGCCATTTTGTGATTTGTGGTACACCAGAACAGTCCATCAATCCATCAGTACTAGGTTTTTTTTTGCTATATCCTACATCAGGGGCTTGGCTGTGCTAATTGTCACCCCTAGAAACTCAGGATAGAAATTTCTATATTTTATTAAGGGGTTAAATTCAATTGCCAAAATAGCAATCCCCTAAATCTGGTGTCACAGCTGTAGCTAGCCAAGTGTAATACTGTCTGCTGTCTGGCAAAGGATAGATTATTTTCTGTGGTGAAATTCACTTGCCAATATAGCAATACCCTGAATCTGGTGTTCCAGCTGTTGCAGGCCAAGTGTTAATCTGTCCGTTAAAGGGTATATTACACTCAAGGTATATATACAAGTGCTGAGAGGGTCATCCTCATTAACTTCACACGCTACCGTGCATCTCCCATTGTATTTCTGTCCAGTAAAGGGTATATTACACAAAGTGTTAAAATACAATTGCTGAAGGCATAATCCTATATATTTTTTCACACGCTACTGTGCATCTCCAAGTGTAAATCTGTCCATAAAAGGATACTTTTCATCCAGGGCCTAAATACTAGGCCTACAATTGATATTCCCCTAAATCAGTGGTTACTGCTGTGCCTGGATTAGTGTAATACGGTACATAAATAAATAGGCAGATAGTGTTAGGTGCCTGTAAAAAAAGGCCTGAATTTGAAATCAATACATTGGGCCAAATATTTTTTTTCTTATTGTGGTGCTTGGTGACAGGTAACAATGAGGAAAACATCTAGTAAGGGACGCGAACGCGGTCGTGGTGGTGTTAGTGTTCCCTCTGGTGCTGGGAGAGGACATGGCCATTCTGCCACAGCCACACGTCCTAGTGAACCAACTACCTCAGGTTCCAGTACCCGCCAGAATTTACAGCGATATTTGGTGGGGCCCAATGCCGTTCTAAGGATGGTAAGGCCTGAGCAGGTACAGACGCTAGACAATTGGGTGGCCGACAGTGGATCCAGCACGTTCACAACATTATCTCCCACCCAGTCTTCTGCAGAAAGCGCACAGGTGGCACCTGAAAACCAAGCCCATCAGTCTGTCACATCACCCCCATGCATATCAGGGAAACTGTCTGAGCCTCAAGTTATGCAGCAGTCTCTTATGCTGTTTGAAGACTCTGCTGGCAGGGTTTCCCAAGGGAATCCACCTAGCCCTTCCCCAGTGGTGGAAGACATAAAATGCACTGATGCACAACCACTGATGTTTCCTGATGATGAGGACATGGGAATACCACCTCATCGGAGTCCGCACGTCTCTGATGATGACGAAACACAGGTGCCAACTGCTGCGTCTTTCTGCAGTGTGCAGACCGAACAGGAGGTCAGGGAGGAAGACTGTGTGGAAGACTAAGCAGGGGACGATGAGGTCCTAGACCCCACATGGAATGAAGGTCGTGCCACTGACATTTATAGTTCAGAGGAAGAGGCAGTGGTGAGACCGAGCCAACAGCGTAGCAAAAGAGGGAACAGGGGGCAAAAGCAGACCAGCCGCCGCCAAGAGAGTTCGCCTGATACAGGCCACCGCCACCAGGGACCGAGCACCCCAAAGGCAGCTTCAAGGAGTTCCCTGGCATGGCACTTCTTTAAACAATGTGCTGACCACAAGACCCGAGTGGTTTGTACGCTGTGCCATCAGAGCCTGAAGCGAGGCATTAACGTTCTGAACCTTAGCACAACCTGCATGACCAGGCATCTACATGCAAAGCATGAACTGCAGTGGAGTAAACACCTTAAAAGCAAGGAACGCACTCTGGCTCCCCCTGCTCCCTCTTCTGCTGCTGCCTCGGCCTCTTCCTCCACCTCGGGAGGAATGTTGCCACCTGCCGCCCACCAAACAGAGGATATGCCACCGACACCACCACCTGTGTCACCAAGCATCTCTACTATGTCACACGGCAGCGTTCAGCTCTCCATCTCACAAACCTTGGAGAGAAAGCGTAAATTCCCACCTAGCCACCCTCGAGCCCTGGGCCTGAATGCCAGCATTTCTAAACTACTGGCCCTTGAAATGCTGTCATTCAGGCTGGTGGACACAGACAGCTTCAAACAGCTGATGTCCATGGCTGTCCCACAGTATGTTGTTCCCAGCCGCCACTACTTCTCCAAGACAGCCGTGCCTTCCCTGCACAAGCAAGTATCCGATAAAATCAAGTGTGCACTGTGCAACGCCATCTGTGCCAAGGTCCACCTAACCACAGATACGTGGACCAGTAAGCACGGCCAGGGACGCTATATCTCCCTAACTGCACACTGGGTAAATGTAGTGGCGGCTAGGCCCCAGGCGGAGAGTTCCTTGGCGCACGTCCCGCCGCCGCCAAGGATTGCAGGGAATCATTCTTTGCCTCCTGTAGCCTCCTCCTCCTACTCGGCTTCCACCAGCTCATCCAGTCAGCCACACACCTTCACCACCAACTTCAAAGCAGGCCATTCTGAAGCTCATATGTTTGGGGGACAGGCCCCACACCGCGCAGGAGTTGTGGTGGGATACTGAACAACAGACCGACGAGTGGTTTCTGCCGGTGGGCCTCAAGCCCGGCCTGGTGCTGTGCGATAATGGGCGAAATCTCGTCGCAGCTCTGGGACTAGCCGCTGCTCACCTGTCTGCGCTACAGCGGAACTTCGGCCTTCCCGGTCACCACCTCATATGCGACGTGCCCTCCAGGTGGAACTCCACCTTGCAGATGCTGGAGAGACTATGGGAGCAGCAGCAGGCCATAGTGGAGTTTCAGCTACAGCACGCACGGGTGAGTCGCACTGCGGAACAGCACCACTTTACCACCAATGACTGTGCCTCCACAGAGGACAGCTTGTCCTTACCTTTGGGGAGCCTGGCACACATGAGCGACTACATGCTGCAGTGCCTACGCAACGACAGCAGAGTTGCCCACATTTTAACATGTGCGGACTACTGGGTTGCCACCCTGCTGGATCCCCGGTACAAAGATAATGTGCCCACCTTACTTCCTGCACTGGAGCGTGATAGGAAGATGCGCGAGTACAAGCGCACGCTGGTAGACGCGCTACTGAGAGCATTCCCAAATGTCACAGGGGAACAAGTGGAAGCCCAAGGCAAAAGCAGAGGAGGAGCGAGAGGTCGCCAACGCAGCTGTGTCACGGCCAGCTCCTCTGAGGGCAGGGTTAGCATGGCAGAAATGTTGAAAAGTTTTGTCTCCACGCCACAGCTAACTGCACCACCACCTGATACGGAATGTGTTAGCAGGAGGCAGAATTTAACTAACATGGTTGAACAGTACGTCTGCACACCCCTCCACGTACTGACTGATGGTTCGGCCCCATTCAACTTCTGGGTCTCCAAATTGTCCACGTGGCCAGAGTTAGCATTTTATGCCTTGGAGGTGCTGGCCTGCCCGGCGGCCAGCGTTTTGTCTGAACGTGTATTCAGCACGGCAGGGGGCGTCATTACTGACAAACGCAGGCGCCTGTCCACAGCCAACGTGGACAAGCTGACGTTCATAAAAATGAACCAGGCATGGATCCCACAGGACCTGTCCCTCGCTTTTGCAGAATAGACATTTATAACTGCCTCCCCCTCAACCATGTATTCTTGTACTCCGGGGCACTTCTTTATTGAATCCTCATTTTTTTAACTTTACCATGATCTTGCGGTGCAACCCAAAGTTGAATGAACCTCTCCTCAATCTGCGCGCCGGGGCCTAAATAACTGAAAGTGGCCTGTTACAATAGTGGGTGACATGAAGCCTGAACCTCTGCCATGCGACCTCTTTCCTCTGGGCGCTGGGGCCTAAATAACTGAAAGTGTTCTTCTCCAGTGGTGGGTGATATGACGCATGATTCCTTGCTGTGGGACCTCTCTCCTCTGGGTGCTGGGCCTAAATAACTGAAAATGGCCTTCTCCAGTGGTGGGTGATATGACGCCTTATTCTTTACTATGGGACCTCTCTCCTCTGTCTGGGTGCTGGGCCTAAATAACTGAAAGTGGCCTTCTCCAGTGGTGGGTGATATGACGCCTTATTCCTTGCTGTGGGACCTCTCTCCTCTGTCTGGGTGCTGGGGCCTAAATAACTGAAAGTGGCCTTCTCCAGTGGTGGGTGATATGACGCATGATTCCTTGCTGTGGGACCTCTTTCCTCTGTCTGGGTGCTGGGCCGAAATAACTGAAAGTGGCCTTCTCCAGTGGTGGGTGATATGACGCATGATTCCTTGCTGTGGGACCTCTCTCCTCTGTCTGGGTGCTGGACCGAAATAACTGAAAGTGGCCTTCTCCAGTGGTGGGTGATATGACGCATGATTCCTTGCAGTGGGACCTCTCTCCTCTGTCTGGGTGCTGGGCCTAAATAACTGAAAGTGGCCTTCTCCAGTGGTGGGTGATATGACGCATGATTCCTTGCTGTGGGACCTCTCTCCTCTGTCTGGGTGCTGGACCGAAATAACTGAAAGTGGCCTTCTCCAGTGGTGGGTGATATGACGCATGATTCCTTGCAGTGGGACCTCTCTCCTCTGTCTGGGTGCTGGACCGAAATAACTGAAAGTGGCCTTCTCCAGTGGTGGGTGATATGACGCATGATTCCTTGCTGTGGGACCTCTCTCCTCTGTCTGGGTGCTGGGCCTAAATAACTGAAAGTGGCCTTCTCCAGTGGTGGGTGATATGACGCATGATTCTCTGCTATGGGACCTCTCTCCAATTGATACTGGTTCATTTTTATTTTATTTTAATTCATTTCCCTATCCACGTTTGTTTGCAGGGCATTTACCTACATTTTGCTGCCTTTTGCAGCCCTCTAGCCCTTTCCTGGACTATTTTACAGCCTTTTTAGTGCCCAAAAGTACGGGTCCCTATTGACTTCAATTGGTTTCGGGTCGAGTTCGGATCCCGAACCCGAACATTTTCGGGAAGTTCAGCCGAACTTCTCGAACCCGAACATCCAGGTGTTTGCTCATCTCTAATCATGAGGCCTGATGCTAAACCGGCGCTTTATGAATTTGTTCTTCAAAAATCAATATGCAAATTCCAAGAGCAGGCATGTGATGTGTCATGCCATAGACTGTCACCCCACGGTCACACATGCATCCACATCACTTATTGTGCAGCATGGTGGCCAGTTCTCTCATAGAATTTAATTCATGAGAGTCTGGGGGCTGGAGCTGGACTAAAAAATATAAATTTACACTGTAGCCTTTGGGTGTGGGGGGGTTGATTTAATTTTTCTAGTTTTTTACACTCTCTTCTCAACAATAAAGAAACAAACACTATTTCTTATGGAAATTAAGAGTAAGCTAGCATGTGATGTGTTGTAATGCCTGCCATAGCTGTCATGATGTGGAATGGATGCTGCAGCATGTGTGACTGTGGACTCAGTCTGGAGTGACAGTCTATGGCAGGCATGATGACTCCTCACATGCTACTGAGGAGACTAGAGTGTGACAGGCTAGAAAAATACATAAAACCATGCAGCCCGCACAGTAAGCGAGTGGACTGGACCAGCATGGTGGCCAGTTAAGTTCCCTTGAATCATGAGTCTCTGGGGGCTCGCTGGACTAAATATATGAATTCAATTGACTTCTACTTGACACTGTGACTGTCTGTACTGTAACCATGGTGTGGGGGGGCTTTGTATCGTCTTGATTTTCTTTTCATCTCTTACTTTTACTTACACTAGCTCCAGTCCTCAAGTCTCTCTCTCAACTTCATATTTTTCTTTCTTCTTCTCTCTTCCGATTTCTCAGGCGGCAGGCTCCCAGTCCCTCCCTCTGCTCACTGCTCTCAGAGTGCTGCCCGGTCAGCCGCCGCCCAGGAGTAGCAGAGCCAGACGCGCGCAGGCAGGAGGAAGCTGGCTGGAGTCCAGTAGTGACGTACAAACGAACAGGCGGAGCCTGAAGGCAGCGTGATCGTTACATGATCCCTGCTGCCTGGCTGAGCTGTGAGTCTGTGAGCGTGTACGTACCTGCTCCTCTGCGCTGCCCGCCCCGTAAACCCCATATAACCAGTCCATACCGGCCGACTCGCTCCATCACTTTGTGCAGCCGCACTCAGTGTCTCAGACTCTGTCTGAACCGCGGTCGGCAGTCCACAAGTAAAGAAACAGAGTCAGCGTCAGCCTGCTACCAAACAGCTCTCCATACACCTAGACACTCTGGGGGGGTTGAACCCCCCTATCCACGCCCCTTGCCTGAGGGGATCTGCCTAATGGAGACGATGTGGGATTTGGAATATTGGTCAGCTGATGGAAGAGTTCTAAAACAATCCCAGCGGTCGGTTGAGTGCTGAGTATGGCTTGCCCTCCACGCATTTCTAGAAGTATTTACAACTGAGGCATGCCATGGAGGTGCAATCCAGGCTCTCCTCCATAGAGCTTGTGTCAAATCAGCTGTTAAATGAGGAAGTCGCTTCTGGATCTGTCGGGGGAGCTATCTCTAGATACTATAGTGTGTTGCATGGAGAATTTTTCATGAAATATCCGCTGCAGGCCAAAACTAAATGGGAGCGTGATGTGGGAGAGATTTCTAATGATCAATGGAGGAAACGATTGCCCTTACGCCAGTAGTTTCGCTGAGTGAAGCAGCTAGACTGTCGCGGCTTTATATGCTGCACAGAGTCTACAAGACACCGGCATTTCTATTCCAAGTGCGATATGGAGCCGATTCCTGCTGTCCGAAGTGTGGAGAGTCTGACGCAAACGTGTTTGCAGTGTATGCTTTGGCAGTGCTCTAGTGTGAAAACGTATTGGTGTAATATGATGCAACTAATTAACAAGGTCTACAGTGCGTCTTTCTCCACAAATCCTAGAATGTGCCTGCTTGGTATTTTTGACAGCAGCCAATTGTTACTGGCCTCCAGAGGATGCTGTATCAAGCTCATAAGACTCTAGCGGCAAAATGGATTCAACCAGTGCCCCCTGTACTCACAGAATTTATAAACAGAATGAATGTTGTGATTCGGCTGGAAAGGGGTATCTACCTGAAACGCAACTGTCTCTCAAAATTTGAGAGTATATGGGGTCTTTGGATTGATAAGTCAGAGTATGTAGTCCTTGGCTGGCCCTTAATAGGAGTGGTCTGGTTACTGCAGGTTAGATGTGAAACGACTGCATGTACATGCTGATTTTTGGGGTGCCCTGTGGCCGTCTTGATTAGAGCTTGCTCTTACCTGAAAATACCAGACACATGAGCGTTTAGGTGTTTGTTGTGTGCCCGTCGCCGCCCGTTCATTTATCCGTCCACTCATCTATTTGGATGCAGCGCTTCGGGCTATGCGAGTACTCGCTGCCGTCTATATCTAGTTATGGATACGGTTTCTTGGTCATACATGGGGAAAATGTCTGTTGGCTGTCCCAGGTGGGGGGGTTACTGGGTTGTGGATTTGCTATTGAATTCCTAGTTTATTATATGATGTGTAATGTATGTATATATTTCTGACTACTGATGTGGTGATTGGTGGATAAATTCACTTGCTGTACTCAATATCTTTAAAAGAAAACATTTATTATTGGTTTTAAATAAAAAACATCTGATTAAAAAAAATAAAAACCCAACACTCGGATATGTGGTTGCAGGTCATAGGCCGTCACACAACACAATACAATTGACGTAGCTTGCAACTTGACTGCAACATTTTTGCAATTTGGCAGATTTTTGGCTGATTTGGCAAGCCGTAGATACATTGCGCTACTATTCTGAGAGTTGTTGTTGTGGAACACGTTACTATGCACCCCCAGTTACTTACCTGTCTGTCAATAATTGGGGTTTACATTTCTTTTTGCTCTTATAGTATTTTCTATATTCCAAAAAAAATAATAAGGTTTCTTCTGAGCTCATGAGGTATAGAATTAGTTTTCCTTATAAAACATTTTCAATATATAAAACATCAAATGTGGGGTACACTGGCAGTATGTTGCCGTCACTCCTTGCTTTAAAACTAAATAAATACATTTTGAAACTATCCAACATCAAAATGGCTTCTCTCCTGTGTTACATCTCTGATCCCTAAGTTTGGTTTTAGAAGTAAAACATTTCTCCCATTCTTAGCACGGCTTCTCTCCTGTGTGACTTCTCACATGTTCAACAAGATGTGATCTTTTTGTAAAACATTTACTACATTCTGGACATGAATATGGCTTCTCTCCAGTGTGAGTTCTCCAATGTACAAGAAGAGTTGATTTATCTGTAAAACATTTCCCACATTCTGAACATGAATATGGCTTCACTCCTGTGTGAGTTCTCCAATGTGAAGCAAGATTTGATTTATCTGTAAAACATTTCCCACATTCTGAACATAAAAACGGTTTTTCTCCTGTGTGAGTTCTCTCATGTCTAACAAGAGCTGCTTTCCGTGTAAAACATTTCCCACATTCTAAGCATGAATATGGTTTCTCTCCTGTGTGATTTCTCTCATGTTTAACAAGAAATACTTTATCTGTAAAACATTTTCCACATTCTGAACATGAATATGGTTTCTCTCCTGTGTGATTTTTCTCATGTCTCACAAGTTTTGATTTCTCTATAAACCATTTACCACATTCTGAGCAGGAGTATGGCTTCTCTGCTTTGTGAATTTTCCCATGTCTAACAAAACTTGATTTTGTTGAGAAGCACTTAAAACATTCTGAACAGGAATATGGCTTCTCTCCTGTGTGACTTTTCTGATGTATAACAAGATGTGATTTCTTAATAAAGCATTTCTCACATTCTGAACATGAATACGGTTTCTCGCCTGTGTGACTTTTTTCATGTGTAACAAGACTGGATCTTTCTGTAAAGCACTTCCCACATTCTGAACAGGAGTAAGGCTTCTCTCCTGTGTGAATTATTTCATGTGTAACAAGATGTAATTTCTTTGCAAAACATTTTCCACATTCTGAACATGAATATGGCTTCTCTCCTGTGTGAATTTGCTCATGTCTAACAAGACTTGATTTCATGGTGAAGAGCTTCCCACATTCTGCACAGCAGTATGGCTTTTCCCCTGTGAGAATTCTTCTGTGTGTAGAAATAACGTTTCCATTACAATTTTTACTGGGATTTTCTGTGAAGATAAAAATTGGAATTGAAAAAACTACAGAATAGACAAACTTATAATGCAGGAACTACAGGTAACAATCATCCACTTTTAATCCACTCTGATTTTGGTTACAAAAAATGGATTCCTCCTGGTTGGTATTTATTATTAGATTTGTGTTGGCACACCTCTGGCGGGCTGCTTTACTAATATGTATATTTAAAGGTTTTATAGGCACTTGCACTTTATAGTAGTAGCTGCTAATTCACTTTCATTGGAGTTTTGTGCCATTTATATTATCAATATATCCAACTGGTTATTCCAACCTCGATTGTTCCCTGCTTAGACTGTTGCTTCCATGTATGTCATACACCACCGCGTATTATTATTTTAATTGGATGTTAATACATTTTAATCATTCAATAAAGCCATATTATATTTACAATTAGGTGACATGTCAGATTTTAAAATCGGGGCTGCATCCTTTGGGTTAAAATCAGCTTCGTCCTTAAAGGGTTAACAGCACACTTTTGAGGTACACGTCATTTTATTGTTTAGGCTTTTTTAATTTTTGACGGGGAAAAAAACACTCCCTATTGTTTTTGTTTTATAAGGTTTTTTTTGTCGTTTTTAACGTACAGTAAGTACACCATATTAGTCTTATTCTGCAGCACAGTACAAGTTTGGAGATGTCTTATATGTAGAATATTTTGCATGTTTTTGTACTTTTGCACAATACAAAAACTTTATGGGAAAAATAGTAAGTCTTGTTGGTGCTTCTGCATTCCAATGACCATAACTTTTTTTCTTCCCATTGATGTACCTGTAGGTGGGCTTGATCTTTGGTCTTCTCTTATAAAGGGAATTTAACCGCTTAGTGACCAAGCCTGTTTGGGCCTTTACAAACAAGCGTTTTGTCGGGGGTTAATAAAGCGGAATGCTTTATTAACTATATTTTAGGATCAATGAAAGATTTATCTTACGAGGTGGACATTCAAAACACGTCAAAAATGTAAAGAGATCACAGGTTGTGCAATAAGTAAAATAGTGTACCAGCCTTTATGCAAAATCTAAATGATTTATAAATCAACCAAATCAATCATATATCCTAACATGCAATACCTGGATCTACCCACAAGGTGTATTCTACCATCCCCCATCATCAGAATGGACCCCACTCAATACTGCTCAGAGTGACCAGTACCTAAGTGAGATCATTCTACTTGTTCTTACAGGTCTGAGACTATCTGCGGAGACGTTGCTAGTGCGGTTATCCGTATACAGTACCAGTATATGGACAAGGCAGATTATCAATGTCTTTTTATAAAAGCAGATATGTATCCAAAAGGGAACATGTCTCCAAGCCCATGAGAAGGTTTTCACACTGACGGTTTTACCGCTGGTCCCGATCCAACCCAAGTACGCTCTGCTAGAGCGCTCCTCGGTTACATCCGACACAGGGAGACAGATGGCAATACCTAAAACACACACATCCTAGAATAAAATGAGAAGCGCTGCAGCACCAGCGTGCACTAGAACTTGCCCAGGTGAGACAGGCCGAGCGGTCTTCCTCTCCTCACACTCCTGCTGCAGGAGGCATACCTCTACCCGTGGTCCCTAAAGCAAGGTTTCCAGTTACGGAGAAAAACGGGGACATTGATTTAGATTTACACTCGTTTGAGAGAGCATGCAGCCAGTTCTGCATCTCTGAGGATCAGTGGGCTCTACACCTGACGCCTCAGCTGACTGGTAAAGCGCTGGATGCTTTTGCAGAGCTACCCACAGACCACTACTGCGATTATCAGACCATCAAGGATGCCACAATCGCTAAGTTCCCGTTAACCCCTGAGGTTTTCCGGAGAAAGTTCCGTGCCATCCAGAAAGGGTCCACAGACTCTTACGCGGATGTGGCTAGCTGCTTATGCACCACATTCCGCCAATGGACATATGCTAACCTTAAAGATTTGATGATCCATGACCAGCTCCCCGCTGTATGCCTTACAGACATGGGACAGTTTGTGCTGGAGCGCAAGCCCCAGTCTGCCAAAGAAGCCGCTGAGCTGGCAGACATGTTTGTCGCAACCCGGGTGCCGGACATTCGCAAACCTGTGGTGGCGGACGCTCGCAGGCCTATGATATCAGACAACTGCGAGCCCCTGGTACCGGACAGCCACAGAATTTCAGTACCCGACAAGGACAGAGCCATGTCCCAGAACTGGAGAGAAGGCAGGCCCACTGGCCCTATGAACCATGAGACAACCAGACCCTGGTGTGAGCTGTGTCGCAGGCCCGGTCACACTAAGCAAACCTGCTACACAGGGAAGCCAGCCCAACCAATTAGGCAGGCAGCTAGCACCGCGACAATGCCAAGCCCTAAGGGGGCCAACACCTCCACACCTTCCTCGACTGCTGTATTGCTGGTCGGAGGTTCCGAGAAGCACGGCGGTTTCCAGAATCACCAGTCCGTCACTGTGAACGGCCAGACTGTCATCGGGTTCCGAGACACCGGTGCAGATGTCATCTTAGTCCGTTCACATCTTGTTACCGAAAAGGATATCCTTCCAGGAAAGTACCTCACTCTGACTGGAGTTGGGGGCACTCGCACTCATGTGGCCCAAGCCCAAATCACCATCGATTGGGGAACGGGATGTGAAAAGCGGGTTGTTGGGGTCCTGGATGATATTCCTGTCGCCACAGTGATTGGCACTGATTTGGGCACCCTTGTTTGCCATTGCGCGTACCCTGCAAACACGCAGGTGACCCAAGCAGGACTCCCTGAACAAAACCAGTTACTGTTTAACCCTCTGGAGAAACCGGGAGACGGGGACACTGTTCCTGCTATTTCTACCGTATCTAACGCAACCAGACGGGAGGTATCAGATTTCAATGTGCAAGCAACTAAATGTAGTTTGCCTTTTTCTGCACCTGTCATTGTTGATCCAATTGCATGTGTCAGTATTAACAATGGTGATATAAATGATGCTGTACCTGTTCTGGCCATCACACGTGCTATGGCCAGCCGCCTGAACTCAGAACCGACAGAAGGGACCCCCTCCGGCGATTCTGACCTTTAGGCGGATGACAATAATGCAAGAAATACCTTGTCATGTGATAGTGATGATTGTGTAATTGCGTTGGCAGACGCCTCCAGTGTCGCCAGTAACCTGGGCTCAGATGGGGCTGCGGGACAGAACCAAATGTCCCTCCACCCGCATCTGACCCCAGCATTGAAGGTAACTCTCCGCAGCTGACTTCCTACGTCACTGGTCAGCTGGAAGTGACCTGTGGTACTGCATTCGTGCAGGCCTTGAAGAATGACCCCAGTCTGGGGACGCTTAGGGGTCGAGTTGGCCTGCCTCCAGGTGAGGGCACTCCATATAAGGTCTATTGGGAGAACAACCGACTGTACTGTGAAGCTGTACAGCCTACAAAAGGTGACACAGGTGAGAACACGAGACAGCTGGTAGGCCGTAGGGAATTTCAGGCACAGGTACTCAAAGCAGCCCACGACATTCCACCAGCAGGACATTTGGGGATCAGAAGGACCCATAAACGTGTTCAGAACCATTTTTACTGGCCCACCATGGGAACGGACATAACCCATTACTGCCGATTGTGTACCACTTGCCAAAGGGTTAAGAAAGCTGGGGGTACCCGCAAAGCTCCTTTGCAGCCACTGCCAGTAAATTCGAGCCCTTCCAGAGTGTGGCAGTGGATTTAATTGGTCCCCTTCCCATTCCTAGCAGTTCTGGCAAGCGCTACATCTTAACAGTCGTGGACTATGCCACCCGTTATCCAGAGGCGGTAGCACTGTCTTCGCTTAGGTCTCCCACGGTAGCAGACGCCTTAATCAGGATTTTCTCTCGTGTGGGGTTTGCCGCCGACATGATCTCTGATCAGAGCTCTTGCTTCATGTCGGAGCTAATGGAAGCCCTGTGAGAGGATGCAAATCAAGCACGCCACTTCCAGCCCAAACCAAGGGCTTGTGCGAACGATTCAACGGAACGTTAAAGCAAATGCTGGCAACGTTCGTAGAATCGCAGGAAGAGGACTGGGAGCGGCACCTGCCTCATTTGCTGTTCGCTTACAGAGAAGTACCACAGGAGTCCACTGGGTTCTCACTCTTTGAACTCCTATATGGACGAGACATCCGAGCGCCCTTGAAACTGATTCGGAACACCTGGGAGGGAAAAAGGTGACCCCTCAGAAGTCTCCATGGTTGAATATGTCCTAAAATTTCGGGACAAGATGGAGTCCCTCATGGCCATGATGACGAAAAACCTCTCAAAGGCACAGGACAAGCAGAAGGCCTGGTATGACCAACACGCCAGAGATCGGTCATACCAAGCAGAAGGTATACGCCCTACTCCCTGTCAGGCAGAAGAGATTGCAAGCTGCCTGGGACGGGCCATACACCATTCTGAAAAAGGTGAACCCAGTCACTTACCTAGTGAGTCTGGGGGGTAAGCGACAGAAACTGTTGCATGTGAATATGTTAAAAGCACATGAGGAGAGAAAACAGTATGGCCTCTTTAACACGGGCGTCATGTTTGACGCCCGGATAAGAGGCAGGTGCGTTGCGGGAATATGCGCGTTTTTTCCCGCGCGGGTGCAAACGTTTGTAATGCGTTTTGCACGCGCATGAGAAAAATCGCCATGTTTGGTACCCAGACCCGAAGCCGGACTTCATCACTGAAGTCTGGTTTCGGGTCTTCTGGAGAATTTATTATTTTCCCTTATAACATGGTTATAAGGGGAAATAATAGCATTCTTAATAAAGAATGCATTGTAAAATGAAGTGGAAGGGGTTAAAAATAATAAAAGTTAACTTACCTTAGCCACTTGATCGCGTAGTTGCGATCTCTCCTCTCTTTTCCTGCATCAGCTAAGAATTAAAGGACCTGTGATGACGTCACATCACATGGTCCAATCACATGGTCCATCTTACCATGGTGACGTCATCAAAGGTCCTTTAGTTCTTAGCTGATGCTGGGAAAGAGAGGACAGATCGCAACTACGCGATCAAGTGGCTAAGGTAAGTTAACTTTTATTATTTTTAACCCCTTCCTCTTTTTTTAACAATGCATTCTTTATTAAGAATGCTATTATTTCCCCTTATAACAATGTTATAAGGGAAAATTATAAAGATCGGGTCCCGTTGCTAAGCAAACATGCGGGAAAATCGCAACGCATCCGCACTTGCTTGCGGATGCTTGCGATTTTCCCGCAGCCCCATTCACTTCTATGGGGCCTGCGTTGCGTGAAAAACGCACAATATAGAGCATGCTGCGATTTTCACGCAACACAGAAGTGATGTGTGAAAATCACCGCTCCTGTGCACAGCCCCATAGAAATGAATGGGTCCGGATTCAGTGCGGGTGCAATGCGTCCTCCTCATGCATTGCACCCGCGCGGAAAACTCGCCCGTGTGAAAGGGGCCTATGTGTTAGCAGTGTGTAGCCAGCTAGATAGACTTGCTAGCAGAGCTACAAGACGTGGCAGAGGATTGGAACATCAACCCTCACCTCTCGCACCCACAGCAACTTCAGCTCACCGCCCTCCTGAGTGCGCACAGCGCCACATTCTCAGGACTCCCTGGCCAAACCAACCTAGCAGCTCACCGAGTTGACACAGGGACCTTACGGCAGGGCCCCTATCGCACCTCACCCGAAGTGCAGGCTGAGATCAAGCGAGAGATTGAGGAAATGCTGCAGTTAGGAGTCATCTAAAAATCCGCTAGAGCCGCTCCGGTTATTTTAGTCCCCCAAATAGGACAAGACAACCCGGTTTTCTGTCGATTGCTTCAGTCCCAGTCTTGCTGACCACTCTTTCCCCAATCTTCCAAAGGTGGAAGGTGTGACCCCCTGCGATCTCAGCAATACTAAGAAATCGCGAAGGCATCCTGTTTTAGGCCTGCCCTTCCGGTCTGCCTCCTCTCTGCTACGGAACTTTAGTTGTAAGTAATATAGCTGGATTACACATCATTATTATATCTTAACAATGCCTACAGGTTAGATAAGATTATACGAGAGTGAGCAGGGCCGGTGCAATAGAATACAGGGAGTGCACCAGTCCCCGCTGTCATTCCTAATCCAGATGCCAGCCCCTGTATTGGGGGTCATTCACACTGCAGGGACACTGATTTGGGGGGGTATCTGTAGATGGCACATAGCATAAGATGCTATATATGTGTCATCCCCAGATCCCCCATAACAGTGTGTCATCCACAGATCCCCCATAACAGTGTCATCCACAGATCCCCCATAACAGTGTCATCCACAGATCCCCCATAACAGTGTCATCCACAGATCCCCCATAACAGTGTCCTCCACAGATCCCCCACAACAGTGTAACATCCACAGATCCCCCATAACAGTGTCATCCCCAGATCCCCCATAACAGTGTGTCATCCCCAGATCCCCCATAACAGTGACCTCCACAGATCCCCCATAACAGTGTCATCCCCAGATCCCCCATAACAGTGACATCCACTGATCCCCCATAATAGTGTCATCCAGAGATCCCCCATAACAGTGTGTCATCCACAGATCCCCCATAACAGTGTCATCCACAGATCCCCCATAACAGTGTCATCCACAGATCCCCCATAACAGTGTCCTCCACAGATCCCCTATAACAGTGTAACATCCACAGATCCCCATAACAGTGTCATCCACAGATCCCCCATAACAGTGTCATCCACAGATCCCCCATAACAGTGTCCTCCACAGATCCCCCATAACAGTGTCCTCCACAGATCCCCCATAACAGTGTCATCCACAGATCCCCCATAACAGTGTCATCCACAGATCCCCCATAACAGTGCCATCCACAGATCCCCCATAACAGTGCCATCCACAGATCCCCCATAACAGTGTCATCCACAGATCCCCATAACAGTGTCATCCACAGATCCCCCATAACAGTGTCATCCACAGATCCCCCATAACAGTGTGTCATCCACAGATCCCCCCATAACAGTGTCCTCCACAGATCCCCCATAACAGTGTGTCATCCACAGATCCTCCATAACAGTGTGTCATCCACAGATCCCCCATAACAGTGCGTCATCCACAGATCCCCCATAACAGTGTCATCCACAGACCACCATTAGTTCAAACCCCACCAAAGGGACACCTTTTGGTTCCAAATGTTTTTCTTTCCTATTTTCGTCCTCAAAAACCTAGGTGCGTCTTATGGGTGAAAAATATGGTATACATGCAGGATAGAAAGGTTTCTCGTATTCACTGAGGGTTTTTCCTTAGGAAGTTGTAACCTTGGACTCAGCCATTTGGGTGTTAATTACAACCTTGTGGATATAACTCGGCTTCATGAGGTAAACACCGAAACTCATTGTTCGCCCTCAAACCAGACGCGTTTCTGTGAATATGTTGGTGTTTAGCTCGTACATTCTGTTTTCCTGTTGAGATATCCCGGAGATCCGTGCAGCGGGGTTTGTTCACCCTCACGCGGGATTCCCTTATCTTGTACATTGTATTTGGCTCTTTGCATACAGCCCTTTGTTTGTATCTCTCTTAGGAGAGCGGAGACCACACGATGCATCGCTAGTACGGCAGAGACGGGGGTCATGCAGAATCCAACATGGAGGAAATCGGTGATAATGGACGATGAATATCCTATCCACATGAGTAAGCCGACACTTGTTCTTCATTTTTTCATCGTCGCGTTCAAAGAGCTATAACTTTTTTATTATTCCATCTATATAGCTGTACGAGGGCTTGTTTTTTGTGGGACAAGTTGTAGTTTTTAATGGCACCATTTTGGGGTACATTTACGTTATAAACTTTACAGCGTTCATTTTTCGGTATAAATAACATAATACCTTTATTCTCTGGGTCAATACGATTACAGCGATACCAAATACATATAGTTTTTTTACGTTTTACTACTTTTTTGCAATAAAATCCCCCCCCCAACTTTTTTTTTTTTTTAAGAAATAAATGTTTTTCCATTGCAGCTTCCCAAGACCCATAACTTTTTTATTTTTGTATTTTTTATTGGTGTCCTTTTGGAGTAAATGGCGCTTTTTGATCTTGTTATTAAGTTTTTTCGGTGGAAACTAAGAATAAATGAGCTATTCTGTCTTTCACCGAAGGGGATAATTTATGTAATATTTATGTAGTCCGGGTCGTTACGGATGCGGCAATACCAAACATATGGGGGAGTGTATTTTCAATGGAAAAAATGCGTAATATTTTTTTGTTTTTTTCCCACTTAGTAGTCCCACAAGGAGACTCTAACAGACATTGTTTTGATTGCTTTTAAAATGCAATGCATTATCCCCATAGTGCAGGGATGGCCAAACTAATGCTCTCCAGCTGTTGCAAAACTACAACTCCCAGCATGCCCAGACTACCTACAGCTATCAGTCTACAGCAGGGCATGGTGGGAGTTGTAGTTTTACAACAGCTGGAGAGCCGCAGGTCGGCCATCGCTGCTATAGTGCACTGCATTTTAATGGGAATGCTATTCTAACATTGACCAGCAGGCTGCGCCAGAGAGGCTGGTCTGGGCCTGAATGAGACCCCAGCCAGCCTTCACAGACATCGGCACCCCGCGATCGCATTTCTCCGCTCCCTCTGTCAGCACTTTTCATGTGGCGGACGCCATTGCCCGCGGCATGTAAAGTGTTAAACAGCCCGGATTGGCACTCTTGCCGGTCTGGGCTGTTAGAGCAGGACCGCGGCTCTCATGTGAGATCCGGGATCCCGCTCCCCACCGCACAGGGGACCCGTGAAGTGCTTAGACTGGGCCGCCATAAAAAAGCGGCGGCCCAGCCCAAGGATCCTCAGTGACTGCCTTAAAAGGGTGTATGGGTGTCACTAAGGGGTTAAAGAAATAACTGGCATGCTGTAAGGGGGCGGGGCAACAAAGAAGAACGTCACATGATCTTCAGACAAGATGTTTTCCCACAGCATTGAAAGCTTCAATCTTTATGTCAAGTGACCGCTGATCGAAAAGGGAAGTCACAGTTCCATTATACACATGGGAAGGAATAATGCAAGTCACCCGTACATACTGAATGGTAAACTACAGTCAGGCAGCTACTGCCAAGGCCAATAAGATAATGGGTTGCATCAAAAGGGGCATAGACGCGCGTGATGAGAACATAGTCCTACCACTTTACACATCACTAGTCAGACCACACATGGAGGACTGTGTACAGTTCTGGGCTCCTGTGAACAAGGCAGACATAGCAGAGCTGGAGAGGGTTCAGAGGAGGGCAACTAAAGTAATAACTGGAATGGGGCAACTACAGTACCATGAAAGATTATCAAAATTAGGGTTATTCACTTTAGAAAAAAGACGACTGAGGGAAGATCTAATAACTATGTATAAATATATCAGGGGTCAGTACAGAGATCTCTCCCATCATCTATTTATCCCCAGGACTGTGACGAGGGGACATCCTCTGCGTCTGGAGGAAAGGAGGTTTGTACACAAACAGAAGAGGATTCTTCACGGTTAGAGCAGTGAGACTATGGAACTCTCTGCCTGAGGAGGTGGTGATGGTGAGTACAATAAAGGAATTCAGGAGCGGCCTGGATGTATTTCTGGAGTGTAATAATATTACAGGTTATAGCTACTAGAGAGGGGTCGTTGATCCAGGGAGTTATTCTGATGCCTGATTGGAGTCAGGAAGGAATTTTTTCCCCTTAAGTGGGGAAAATTGGCTTCTGCCTCACAGGGGTTTTTTGCCTCTGGATCAACTTGTAGAAAACAGGCCGAACTGGATGGACAAATGTCTTTTTTCGGTCTTATATACTATGTTACTATGTTACAGCTCAAAGTGAAAGGGGAGGTAAGTAGTGAGTCAGAATCAGAAGACCCTGATCAGAGATCGCCGTCAGCTGGATAAGGGGAAGACTCCATGATGTGATGGGGACATCTCCAATCAAAGAGCAGCAGCCGGAGATCAGATTCTCCTCCTGCCGTGAAGGCACCAAGGACAGAATCTGAGGTCACTTTCCCCATTCATGATCCCATACCTGTGGTGACATCTCCTGGAACGCCCTCCTCCACCTCACTCTTACACGGGGGATCGCCCATCATCCGCTCTTCTTCATCCTCCACTTTAATATCAGTCACATCTTCCCCCTGATTTGTCATCTGTAACAATTCAGGACAATACAGCAGACAGGTGGGAAATCTAACAGATCCACAAAAGAGACCCCCACCATCTATGACCCCTCTATGACTGCAGGACCCCCTATATAGATGTGTATAGGGCTCAGCTCCATCTACCTGAGGGTTCTCTGGGACCTTCTCCTCTGGACAGTCCTGGGAATACAGAGGACGGGGACATCTCTCTGGGGGATTTCTCCTCCTGGATCCATCTGTGGAGACACAAGCACACAGTGACTGAATACATGGCCTCCATTACATATCACTGCACACACGTGTATACACTGCACATGACGGCTCTTACCTTGTGATATAAGAGGCTGGTGCTCCTCCATTACATGTCACTGCACACACGTGTATACACTGCACATGACGGCTCTTACCCTGTGATATAAGAGGCTGGTGCTCCTCCATTACATGTCACTGCACACACGTGTATACACTGCACATGACGGCTCTTACCCTGTGATATAAGAGGCTGGTGCTCCTCCATTACATGTCACTGCACACACGTGTATACACTGCACATGACGGCTCTTACCTTGTGATATAAGAGGCTGGTGCTCCTCCATTACATGTCACTGCACACACGTGTACACACTGCACATGACGGCTCTTACCCTGTGATATAAGAGGCTGGTGCTCCTCCATTACATGTCACTGCACACACGTGTATACACTGCACATGACGGCTCTTACCTTGTGATATAAGAGGCTGGTGCTCCTCCATTACATGTCACTGCACACACGTGTACACACTGCACATGACGGCTCTTACCCTGTGATATAAGAGGCTGGTGCTCCTCCATTACATGTCACTGCACACACGTGTATACACTGCACATGACGGCTCTTACCCTGTGATATAAGAGGCTGGTGCTCCTCCATTACATGTCACTGCACACACGTGTATACACTGCACATGACGGCTCTTACCCTGTGATATAAGAGGCTGGTGCTCCTCCATTACATGTCACTGCACACACGTGTATACACTGCACATGACGGCTCTTACCTTGTGATATAAGAGGCTGGTGCTCCTCCATTACATGTCACTGCACACACGTGTATACACTGCACATGACGGCTCTTACCCTGTGATATAAGAGGCTGGTGCTCCTCCATTACATGTCACTGCACACACGTGTATACACTGCACATGACGGCTCTTACCTTGTGATATAAGAGGCTGGTGCTCCTCCATTACATGTCACTGCACACACGTGTACACACTGCACATGACGGCTCTTACCCTGTGATATAAGAGGCTGGTGCTCCTCCATTACATGTCACTGCACACACGTGTATACACTGCACATGACGGCTCTTACCTTGTGATATAAGAGGCTGGTGCTCCTCCATTACATGTCACTGCACACACGTGTATACACTGCACATGACGGCTCTTACCCTGTGATATAAGAGGCTGGTGCTCCTCCATTACATGTCACTGCACACACGTGTATACACTGCACATGACGGCTCTTACCTTGTGATATAAGAGGCTGGTGCTCCTCCATTACATGTCACTGCACACACGTGTATACACTGCACATGACGGCTCTTACCCTGTGATATAAGAGGCTGGTGCTCCTCCATTACATGTCACTGCACACACGTGTATACACTGCACATGACGGCTCTTACCCTGTGATATAAGAGGCTGGTGCTCCTCCATTACATGTCACTGCACACACGTGTATACACTGCACATGACGGCTCTTACCTTGTGATATAAGAGGCTGGTGCTCCTCCATTACATGTCACTGCACACACGTGTATACACTGCACATGACGGCTCTTACCTTGTGATATAAGAGGCTGGTGCTCCTCCATTACATGTCACTGCACACACGTGTATACACTGCACATGACGGCTCTTACCCTGTGATATAAGAGGCTGGTGCTCCTCCATTACATGTCACTGCACACACGTGTATACACTGCACATGACGGCTCTTACCCTGTGATATAAGAGGCTGGTGCTCCTCCATTACATGTCACTGCACACACGTGTATACACTGCACATGACGGCTCTTACCCTGTGATATAAGAGGCTGGTGCTCCTCCATTACATGTCACTGCACACACGTGTATACACTGCACATGACGGCTCTTACCCTGTGATATAAGAGGCTGGTGCTCCTCCATTACATGTCACTGCACACACGTGTATACACTGCACATGACGGCTCTTACCCTGTGATATAAGAGGCTGGTGCTCCTCCATTACATGTCACTGCACACACGTGTATACACTGCACATGACGGCTCTTACCCTGTGATATAAGAGGCTGGTGCTCCTCCATTACATGTCACTGCACACACGTGTATACACTGCACATGACGGCTCTTACCCTGTGATATAAGAGGCTGGTGCTCCTCCATTACATGTCACTGCACACACGTGTATACACTGCACATGACGGCTCTTACCCTGTGATATAAGAGGCTGGTGCTCCTCCATTACATGTCACTGCACACACGTGTATACACTGCACATGACGGCTCTTACCCTGTGATATAAGAGGCTGGTGCTCCTCCATTACATGTCACTGCACACACGTGTATACACTGCACATGACGGCTCTTACTCTTGTGATATAAGAGGCTGGTGCTCCTCCATTACATGTCACTGCACACACGTGTATACACTGCACATGACGGCTCTTACCCTGTGATATAAGAGGCTGGTGCTCCTCCATTACATGTCACTGCACACACGTGTATACACTGCACATGACGGCTCTTACCTTGTGATATAAGAGGCTGGTGCTCCTCCATTACATGTCACTGCACACACGTGTATACACTGCACATGACGGCTCTTACCCTGTGATATAAGAGGCTGGTGCTCCTCCATTACATGTCACTGCACACACGTGTATACACTGCACATGACGGGTCTTACCTTGTGATATAAGAGGCTGGTGCTCCTCCATTACATGTCACTGCACACACGTGTATACACTGCACATGACGGCTCTTACCCTGTGATATAAGAGGCTGGTGCTCCTCCATTACATGTCACTGCACACACGTGTATACACTGCACATGACGGCTCTTACCTTGTGATATAAGAGGCTGGTGCTCCTCCATTACATGTCACTGCACACACGTGTATACACTGCACATGACGGCTCTTACCCTGTGATATAAGAGGCTGGTGCTCCTCCATTACATGTCACTGCACACACGTGTATACACTGCACATGACGGCTCTTACCCTGTGATATAAGAGGCTGGTGCTCCTCCATTACATGTCACTGCACACACGTGTATACACTGCACATGACGGCTCTTACCCTGTGATATAAGAGGCTGGTGCTCCTCCATTACATGTCACTGCACACACGTGTATACACTGCACATGACGGCTCTTACCCTGTGATATAAGAGGCTGGTGCTCCTCCATTACATGTCACTGCACACACGTGTATACACTGCACATGACGGCTCTTACCCTGTGATATAAGAGGCTGGTGCTCCTCCATTACATGTCACTGCACACACGTGTATACACTGCACATGACGGCTCTTACCCTGTGATATAAGAGGCTGGTGCTCCTCCATTACATGTCACTGCACACACGTGTATACACTGCACATGACGGCTCTTACCCTGTGATATAAGAGGCTGGTGCTCCTCCATTACATGTCACTGCACACACGTGTATACACTGCACATGACGGCTCTTACCCTGTGATATAAGAGGCTGGTGCTCCTCCATTACATGTCACTGCACACACGTGTATACACTGCACATGACGGCTCTTACCCTGTGATATAAGAGGCTGGTGCTCCTCCATCATGGCCTCCTTGTACAGATCCTTGTGTCCTTCTATATACTCCCACTCCTCCATGGAGAAATAGACAGTGACGTCCTGACACCTTATAGGAACCTGACAACACAATGACACCGTCATCACCCAGACCCTCCAGTGCTGTTACTGGAGAATTTCCCAGCATTCCCAGCAGTGTCACCTCTCCAGTCAGCAGCTCCATCATCTTGTGGGTGAGCTCTAGGATCTTCTGCTCATGTATCAGGGGGTGAGGGGAGGCTCTGTGATGGGGGAGGGGTCCTGCTCCGCCCTCCTGACTCCTGGAGATGGATGATGGGAGTCACACAGTCCCCCGATGTCTTCTTCACTATTGTGTACTCCTGTGGATGGAGAGAGACACTTAGGGAATAAACCCTTCAGGGGCCATGTGCTCTCCTCCGGCCTCTCCTCCTGGTACAACGTGCCTACTTACCTCCTCATGGCTCCTACATGACTATTGGTCACTGGTCACATGACACATCACTCACCATACTGGGGGCTGATCTTCAGGTTCTCCGTCACTTGGAAGGTCTGGGGGCCGTTCTCCAGGACCCTGGACTCTTCCTATCACTTCCTATGATGGATTCTCCTTCCCGATGTCTGACTTGTTACAGAATACAATACAGAGGAGAGAAATCTAGAGAAGTTTACCTCTCCGCTCAGCAGGGAGATGATCTCCAAGGTGAGGTCTAATATTCTTCTGCTGATCTCCTTCCCGTCCATCCTCGGGGGTCATTCAGGAGAAGAGGAGAGAACTGGAGGAGCTGGAGGCTTCTAGTGCTGCAGGCGCCTTTATGAGAAGAGGAGAGGAAATCATCCAGGGGACAAGACCAGATGTCACCTCCAGAACCGCACTTCCTGAGCCTGGAGGGGCCCCCACCACATGGATTCCAGGGGCCCCAACATGGAGATCTCTGGTGGCCCCACAGGAGATAAGTGTCTGATAGATGCAGGTCCCACCTCTGGGCTGTGCTCAGCTGTGTCCAGAACTCCTAGAGAAGAGACTGGAGAGAGCTGAACTCAGGCCGGCCCCGTTCCATTCATTTTCCTCCTGGAGGCAGGGGCCCCTCACCAGGACAGTCAGGGGCCAGAGAATGATGACAACCCCCACTATCCCCACTACTCCCCCCATCATACTAAGCTAAGGAGCGGAGAAGGACTCCTTGTGTGTAATGGAGGAGACTCTCCAGAGGTGACATGTCTGAGCTCTCCACCACACTGTCTCCTCACAGCTCATCTTACCTGCAGGCTGGAGGAATGGCTGATACCAGAGAGAACAAGAGCCCTGACTACCGACCAGGACCTGCCCAGTATCTGCTGCACTGCCAGAGCTGAAGGACCTGCGGTGATGTCACCGTCATGTGATCAGTGCAGGGGGCGGGGCTCAGGAAAGGAGGTGGTGAAGGACCTGGGGTGACATCACAGTCATGTTATCAATGCAGGGGGCGGAGCTCAGCAGTGGGGAGAGGAGGTAATAAAGGACCTGGGATGATGTCACTGTCATGTGATCTGTGCAGGGGGCGGGGTCTGCATTTCTGAGTATAAGAAGTGGTGAAGGACCTGCTCAGTATCTGCTGCGCTAGATGCTAGAATGGAGTTGTTAGAAGGAGGTCTGTGACATCACTGGTCACATGATAAACATCACAGCAGCAACTTGTGGAAGTAGGCGGGGCTGTGTGTAGAAGGAGGCGGGGCTGTGTGTGGAAGGAGGCGGGGCTGTGTGTAAGCCCCCCCCAGTGAGGGAGGATGTGCTGCAGTCAGTCCACAGAGCTTCCTGAGGAGCAGCATATGGAGCTCATATATGAGGGGCAGCAGGGCCGGTGCAAGGATTTTTGGCAATACAAGCAAGGCTACATCACCCCCTATTGTGTCACATGGGCCCCCCCCCCCCCCCCCAGTGACATTCCTCATTCTCCCCTTCCATGGCACAGACTACATTGTCAAGAGTGCGGTGACATGTGGGGGGTCCGGGCTCTTTGGGGGCAGTTGGGACTATCGTGTGTGTGGGACCCATGCAGATCAAACAAGGGGTTCTGGTGTTGCTGTTTGTGGAGAGGGGTGGCATGACGAGTGGCCCTGGCAATGTGGGTGTAGGGGGCCCATGCAGGGGTACTTGTCCTGCTGTCTGCTAGAGTGGGGTGCATGAGGAGGGGTCCTAGGAGTTCTTAGTGTAGTCAGGGGGACGTCGGTTGTAATATGTGTATGGGGTACGAGAACTACACCAGCTGGAGTAGGGGGTGTTGCTGTGAATTAGCTCAGGGCAGTTACAGGGACTTGTACGGCAGGTAGGTCCGGAATGTGGCTCCTGGGTTCGGGCTTGTGGTGGTTTGGAGTTTAATGCCTCATCTTAAATGTTCTATTTATGTGGCTGTGATGACATGTTTGTGTTTTTGCACCCCATAGATCTATTCCTGGGAGCTGAATGGCACAGGAGAAGGGAGTCCAGTCACTAAAGCCAGGGGAGAGGAGCGCTCCAGCTCTAGGTCCTGTACAGATAGAGAGGAGCTCTCCAGCACTGGCTGCTGTAGACGGCGGAGGAGCTCTTCAGTGATGGCTCGTGTAGAGGCGCGGAGGACAGGCTGGATTACTAACTCCAGGAGGAGGACCTCCTTCTAACATCTCTACAGCTTATATTACTGACTCCAGGAGGAGGACCTCCTTCTAACACCTCTACAGCTTATATTACTGACTCCAGGAGGAGGGCTTCCTTCTAACATCTCTACAGCTTATATTACTGATAATAAAGGAGGAGGACCTCCTAACACCTCTACAGCTTATATTACTGACTCTCGGAAGGGATACATGCAGTTGTTAGGAGGAGGTCCACACTTTGTAGTCAGTAATATAGTAGAGTGGAGTTGTTAGAAGGAGGTCCTCCTCCTCTATTATCAGTAATATAAGCTGCAGAGGTGTTAGAAGGAGGTCCTCCTCCTGGAGTCAGTAATATAAGATGTAGAGGTATTAGAAGGAGGTCCTCCTCCTGGAGTCAGTAATATAAGCTGTAGAGGTGTTAGAAGCAGGTCCTCCGCCTGGAGTCAGTAATATAAGCTGTAGAGGTGGTAGAAGGAGGTCCTCCTCTATTATCAGTAATAGAAGCTGTAGAGGTGTTAGAAGGAGGTCCTCCTCTATTATCAGTAATATAAGCTGTAGAGGTGTTAGAAGGAGGTTCTCCTCTATTATCAGTAATATAAGCTGTAGAAGTGTTAGAAGGAGGTCCCCCTCTATTATCAGTAATATAGGCTGCAGAGGTGTTAGAAGCAGGTCCTCCTCTATTATCAGTAATATAAGCTGTAGAGGTGTTAGAAGGAGGTCCTCCTCTATTATCAGTAATATAAGCTGTAGAGGTGTTAGAAGGAGGTCCTCCTCTATTATCAGTAATATAAGCTGTAGAGGTGTTAGAAGGGGGTCCTCCTCTATTATTAGTAATATAAGCTGCAGAGGTATTAGAAGGAGGTCCTCCTCTATTATTAATAATATAAACTGTAGAGGTGTTAGAAGGAGGTCCTCCTCTATTATCAGTAATATAAGCTGTAGAGGTGTTAGAAGGAGGTCCTCCTCCTGGTAGTCAGTAATATAAGCTGTAGAGGTGTTAGAAGGAGGTCCTCCTCTATTATCAGTAATATAAGCTGTAGAGGTGTTAGAAGGAGGTCCTCCTCCTGTAGTCAGTAATATAAGCTGTAGAGGTGTTAGAAGGAGGTCCTCCTCTATTATCAGTAATATAAGCTGTAGAGGTGTTAGAAGGAGGTCCTCCTCTGGAGTCAGTAATATAAGCTGTAGAGGTGTTAGAAGGAGGTCCTCCTCCTGGAGTCAGTAATATAAGCTGTAGAGGTGTTAGAAGGAGGTCCTCCTCCTGGAGTCAGTAATATAAGCTGTAGAGGTGTTAGAAGGAGGTCCTCCTCCTGGAGTCAGTAATATAAGCTGTAGAGGTGTTAGAAGGAGGTCCTCCTCCTGGAGTCAGTAATATAAGCTGTAGAGGTGTTAGAAGGAGGTCCTCCTCTAGAGTCAGTAATATAAGCTGTAGAGGTGTTAGAAGGAGGTCCTCCTCCTGGAGTCAGTAATATAAGCTGTAGAGGTGTTAGAAGGAGGTCCTCCTCCTGGAGTCAGTAATATAAGCTGTAGAGGTGTTAGAAGGAGGTCCTCCTCCTAGAGTCAGTAATATAAGCTGTAGAGGTGTTAGAAGGAGGTCCTCCTCCTGGAGTCAGTAATATAAGCTGTAGAGGTGTTAGAAGGAGGTCCTCCTCCTGGAGTCAGTAATATAAGCTGTAGAGGTGTTAGAAGGAGGTCCTCCTCCTGGAGTCAGTAATATAAGCTGTAGAGGTGTTAGAAGGAGGTCCTCCTCCTGGAGTCAGTAATATAAGCTGTAGAGGTGTTAGAAGGAGGTCCTCCTCTATGTAGTCAGTAATATAAGCTGTAGAGGTGTTAGAAGGAGGTCCTCCTCATGAGTCAGTAATATAAGCTGTAGAGGTGTTAGAAGGAGGTCCTCCTCCTGGAGTCAGTAATATAAGCTGTAGAGGTGTTAGAAGGAGGTCCTCCTCCTGGAGTCAGTAATATAAGCTGTAGAGGTGTTAGAAGGAGGTCCTCCTCCTGAGTCAGTAATATAAGCTGTAGAGGTGTTAGAAGGAGGTCCTCCTCCATTATCAGTAATATAAGCTGTAGAGGTGTTAGAAGGAGGTCCTCCTCTATTATCAGTAATATAAGCTGTAGAGGTGTTAGAAGGAGGTCCTCCTCCTGGAGTCAGTAATATAAGCTGTAGAGGTGTTAGAAGGAGGTCCTCCTCTGGAGTCAGTAATATAAGCTGTAGAGGTGTTAGAAGGAGGTCCTCCTCCTGGAGTCAGTAATATAAGCTGTAGAGGTGTTAGAAGGAGGTCCTCCTCTGAGTCAGTAATATAAGCTGTAGAGGTGTTAGAAGGAGGTCCTCCTCCTGGAGTCAGTAATATAAGCTGTAGAGGTGTTAGAAGGAGGTCCTCCTCCTGGAGTCAGTAATATAAGCTGTAGAGGTGTTAGAAGGAGGTCCTCCTCCTGAGTCAGTAATATAAGCTGTAGAGGTGTTAGAAGGAGGTCCTCCTCCTGGAGTCAGTAATATAAGCTGTAGAGGTGTTAGAAGGAGGTCCTCCTCTATTAGTCAGTAATATAAGCTGTAGAGGTGTTAGAAGGAGGTCCTCCTCTATTATCAGTAATATAAGCTGTAGAGGTGTTAGAAGGAGGTCCTCCTCCTGTAATCAGTAATATAAGCTGCAGAGGTGTTAGAAGGAGGTCCTCCTCCTGGAGTCAGTAATATAAGCTGTAGAGGTGTTAGAAGGAGGTCCTCCTCCTGGAGTCAGTAATATAAGCTGTAGAGGTGTTAGAAGGAGGTCCTCCTCCTGGAGTCAGTAATAGAAGCTGTAGAGCTGTTAGAAGGAGGTCCTCCTCTATTATCAGTAATATAGGCTGTAGAGGTATTAGAAGGAGGTCCTCCTCTATTATCAGTAATATAAGCTGCAGAGGTATTAGAAGGAGGTCCTCCTGGAGTCAGTAATATAAGCTATAGAGGTGTTAGAAGGAGGTCCTCCTGGAGTCAGTAATATAAGCTGTAGAGGTGTTAGAAGGAGGTCCTCCTCCTGGAGTCAGTAATATAAGCTGTAGAGGTGTTAGAAGGAGGTCCTCCTGGAGTCAGTAATATAAGCTGTAGAGGTGTTAGAAGGAGGTCCTCCTCCTGGAGCCAGTAATATAAGCTGTAGAGCTGTTAGAAGGAGGTCCTCCTCCTGGAGTCAGTAATATAAGTTGTAGAGCTGTTAGAAGGAGGTCCTCCTCCTTGAGTCAGTAATATTAGCTGTAGAGGTGTTAGAAGGAGGTCCTCCTCCTGGAGTCAGTAATATAAGCTGTAGAGGTGTTAGAAGGAGGTCCTCCTTCTGGAGTCAGTAATATAAGCTGTAGAGGTGTTAGAAGGAGGTCCTCCTCTATTATCAGTAATATAAGCTGTAGAGGTGTTTGAAGGAGGTCCTCCTCTATTATCAGTAATATAAGCTGTAGAGCTGTTAGAAGGAGGTCCTCCTCCTCTATTATCAGTAATATAAGCTGCAGAGGTGTTAGAAGGAGGTCCTCCACCTGGAGTCAGTAATATAAGCTGTAGAGGTGTTAGAAGGAGGTCCTCCTCCTGGAGTCAGTAATATAAGCTGTAGAGGTGTTAGAAGGAGGTCCTCCTCCTGGAGTCAGTAATATAAGCTGTAGAGCTGTTAGAAGGAGGTCCTCCTCCTCGAGTCAGAAATATAAGCTGTAGAGGTGTTAGAAGGAGGTCCTCCTCCTGGAGTCAGTAATATAGGCTGTAGAGCTGTTAGAAGGAGGTCCTCTTCCTGGAGTCAGTAATATAAGCTGTAGAGGTGTTAGAAGGAGGTCCTCCTCCTGGAGTCAGTAATATAAGCTGTAGAGGTGTTAGAAGGAGGTCCTCCTCCTGGAGTCAGTAATATAAGCTGTAGAGGTGTTAGAAGGAGGTCCTCCTCCTGGAGCCAGTAATATAAGCTGTAGAGCTGTTAGAAGGAGGTCCTCCTCCTGGAGTCTATAATATAAGCTGTAGAGCTGTTAGAAGGAGGTCCTCTTCCTGGAGTCAGTAATATAAGCTGTAGAGGTGTTAGAAGGAGGTCCTCCTCCTGGAGTCAGTAATATAAGCTGTAGAGGTGTTAGAAGGAGGTCCTCCTCCTGGAGTCAGTAATATAAGGTATAGAGGTGTTAGAAGGAGGTCCTCCTCCTGGAGTCAGTAATATAAGCTGTAGAGCTGTTAGAAGGAGGTCCTCCTCCTGGAGTCTATAATATAAGCTGTAGAGCTGTTAGAAGGAGGTCCTCCTCTTCCGGAAGTCAGTAATATAAGGTATAGAGGTGTTAGAAGGAGGTCCTCCTCCTGGAGTCAGTAATATAAGCTGTAGAGCTGTTAGAAGGAGGTCCTCCTCCTGGAGTCAGTAATATAAGCTGTAGAGGTGTTAGAAGGAGGTCCTCCTCCTGGAGTCAGTAATATAAGCTGTAGAGGTGTTAGAAGGAGGTCCTCCTCCTGGAGTCAGTAATATAAGCTGGAGAGCTGTTAGAAGGAGGTCCTCCTCTCCGCATCGTTCCGTGCCCCATTCACAGTTGATGGGTCCGCATGTATTCCGCAGAATTGCGGAATACATGTGGACATATATGCGGACGTGTGAATTAGGCCTTATACGTCTTTCCTGGATTCTGCTAACCGTCTGATCCCTGCCTGCTTGCTTTAACTCCTTAAGGACACATGACGTATGGGTACGTCATGTGTCCAGTCCCTGAAGATGGCGCCCGCTCCTGGCCGCTGCGGGCACCATCGCTGTGGGGGTCCGGCTGATTCCTGTAGCTGACCCCCGCAGCTGATGATCGCGGTCGGCAGCGCTGCCGATTGCGATCATTTAACCCCGCAGATGCCGTGATCAATCCTGATCACGGCATCTGCGCGCGCTAAAACCTAAAGTAAAACTTTCGGCAGCGCTCCGGCTCCCCCTAGTGGTGATCGGGAGAATCGGAGCGCTGTAAGGGATAGCCTCAAGCCTTTCATTCAGCTTGAGGCTATCACTTACTATTTCCTATGGAGCCCTTGTTAGCAATAGGGCTTCATAGGAAAGTAGTAAAATGCTCATAAACTCCAATACAAGTGTATTGGAGTTTATGATAGAAGCAATCAGGTAACTGATTTATATAGGTCCCTATGGGATCTATATAAAAGTGTAAAAAAAAAAATAAATAAATAAATAAATAAAAAAAAAGTAAAATTTAAATCACCCCCCTTTCCCCAAAATTAAAATAAAATAATAAAAAAAATAAAAAAATACACATCATGGGTGTCGCAATGTGTGAAAACGCCCATAGTATAAAAATATAAAAATATATTTCCCATACGGTAAACAGAAAAACGGAAAAAAGCGCCCAAATGGCCGATTTGCCGTTTTTGGACGCTTCATTTCCTCAAAAAAAATTAAATAAAAAGCGATCAAAAAGTCCTACACACCCCATAATGGTATCAACTAAAAGTTAAGATCGCCCTGCAAAAATAAGCTCCCCATACAACGCCATACACTTATTTACAAATACGTTATAGCGGTCAAAACATGGCGACAAAAAAAAAAAAAAATTTCCCACTTTTGAATTTTTTTTCACTATCAAAACGCAAGAAAAGCTATACATATTGGGTATCGCCGGATTCGTACTCACCTGTAGAATAAAACTAAATGGTCAGTTTTATCGCAAATCAAACGTCGTAATTTAGAAACCCGTAAAACTGTGGTGAAATTGCTTTTTTTTTTGCAATTTCACCCCATTTGGAATTTTTTTTACCGCTTCCCACTACACCGTATGCATTATTAAATGATGGCGTTGGAAAGTACAACTTGTCCCGCAAAAAATAAGCCCTCATATGGCCATGTGAACGGAAAAATAAAAAAGTTATGACTCTTGGAAGTCATAGAGCGCAAAACGAAAACGCAAAAATGAAAAAACCCTGTGTCCTTAAGGGGTTAACTCTCCTGTTGCTGACGCTGATTGCCTGACCTGTGCCGCCTGCCCTCACATTTTCCCTGTCTGACTATGCCTCTGCCTCATCCTTCAGTCCTGCACTGTTGCTCCTGGTAACGTCTCCACCTGCCTGACTACACGTGCACTTCTGGTACCTCCTGGTCCGCATGGACCAGCTGTCTCGTGTGTTTACCCTCCTCAAGAGGTAGCGACCTGGTGTTCCCCTCAGTAAAGTCTATCCCTGTGGCGAAACCAACCTTGCCACTGGGTGCTGGAGAAGCCTGGTTGCCCGCCTGCTGCCCCAGGATTATGGGCCCTCTCATCAGCCCATGCTAAACTTAAACCCCATGGCGATTTGACTGTGTTTGTGGCATCTGAGCGCTGTTTGGATATATTGAGCGCTCGGATCTAAGCTATCTGGGGATAGGCTGAATGTGGGGGTTCTGTGCAGTATAATAGGAGTTATGTATTTTTGTGTCTTTTTTACTAACATGTCGTCAATGGAGTTTTGTCCTGGGAGATAACTGGATTACTTCCCAATTGTCTCCAGTACAGCGGACTCTGTGGAACTGGTTTGGGCCGGAAAGCCATGCTGGCAGTAGGTCACAAAGACACTTTTTACTAATTTCTGAACCCCTGGTCTAACTCGTACCGTTTTTGGATATGTTGTTCTCCTGAATGGATTGATGATGAAAATGTAATTTTTATTGAAATCCCATGGAATACTACCGCATGGCCTTTTACCTTTCCCCTCTCTGGGAGGGTCGTGCCCTTCTCTGAAGGTAGCCCTGGACGTCCGTTCCGTCAGTCGGCTGGAACGAGGGATCACGCGTGCGGCGCACATACCGGATATGACGCTTGCCAGGCCGTGGCCTCACTTCCGGTAGCTGGTGACGTCAGAGGCCTGGCGGATAAAGGGGCAGCATGTCGGCTTGTGCGGCGTCCATGACCGCACATGCTGAACGCCAACATGTCTGCCTCAGAAGAGCGTAAAACGGTGGATCCTGCTACCCTAAGTCCGGTAAGCCTCCTCCCATAAAAGTAATGTTATGGTGGTAGGTATAGCCAGGGGTGAGGAGCACATTATAGTCTGGTGCAGTGGTATCGCTGGGCGCTGGTATCTAGCAGCTACTTGCAGGAGCCCTGATAGTCATTTATTATTATGTTTCAGGGTGGGGATACCAGCACCAAGAAAGAGGAGACTCCTGTGGTTAAAAGAAAGTGTGCCATGTGTAAAAAATCACTTTCCACAAAGACTAAAAAAGCACTTTGTCCCAAGTGTACAGACAAGGTTGTTTCTGAAGAGTCTCCTTCCCTATTAGACTCCATTCGATCTATGCTCAAGGAGGAAGTACAATCAGCAATTCAGACCAGACCTCCACCATGTTCTCCTCAGCCCTCTACGTCGCAAAGGTCTCAGACCCCTGACCTTCAGATAGAGCTGGGATCTGATGAAGGAGAAGTTTTTTCCTTAAAGACTCCGATTCCTCTGACGAGGAATGTGGGAAGCCACTCTGTGGTCCTGAGGACACGGATAGGTTGCTCAGAACCATCAGAGCCACGATGAAAATTGAGGAAATCAAAGAACCGCAGTCCGTTCAGCACAGAATGTTCCAGGGCCTAGGGGAGAAAAAGAGGAAAGTCTTTCCGGTACATAATAACATAAGGATGTTAATACACAAAGAATGGAGAGACCCAGAGAAAAAGTCCATAATCTCTACCTCATTTAAAAGGAAATATCCATTTGCTGAGGATGATTCAAAGTTTTGGGACAAAACCCCAAAAGTCGATGCACCAGTAGCACGCATCTCAAAGACCTCCCTCCCCTTTGAAGACATGGGCCTCGTAAAGGACGCTTTGGACAAAAAGTGTGAAAATCTCCTTAGACAATCCTGGGAGACAAATACAGCAATGCTAAGACCCAGCATTGCTGCCACCTGTACTGCCAGGTCTCTGTCTGGTTGTCTCAGCTGGAAGATCATCTGGCAGCTGGAACTTCCAGGGAGGAAATACTAGCTTCCATTCCTGTTTTAAAAAACGCTTGCAATTTCCTATCTGACGCCTCTGCAGACATGGTTAAACTTGCCGCCAGATCTTCAGCTTTGTCAAATTCCACCAGGAGGGCTACCTGGTCAGGTGATGCCAGCTCTAGAAGTAATCTTTGTTCTATTCCTTGTGAAGGAGATAGACTATTCGGTTCTGTGCTCGAGGATATTCTAGAGAAAGCGTCAGACAGAAAAAAGGGGTTTCCGGTTGAATCCCAGTTCTACCAGCAGAGAAAAACCTTTCGTAACTAAAGGAAAGCTAGACCTGACCAAAGAAAAAAGGACAACTCGGGGAGATGGCAAGCCTCCAGAGGGAAAGGGAAAGGATTCCTTTTCAACCCCGAAAGTTCTACTAAACCAGGACAATGACGCCAGGCAACAGGTAGGCGGCAGGTTGAAAATGTTCTCATCAGCCTGGGAGGATCTCACAACCTCCCCTTGGATAGTGAATACCATTACGATGGGTTACAAATTAGAATTCAAAATCCTGCCGCCAGACAACTACACTATCATGATGCCGAAACTAGTGTCAGAGAAATACAGGGCTCTTCAGTCCGAAATATCCACCCTTCTACAGAAACAAGTGATAATACCTGTTCCAAACATCAGGAGAAACGGGATTCTATTCCTCCATATTCTTAATCCAGAAACCAAACCGGTCCTTCAGACTCATCTTCAACCTCAAGAAACTGAACGAATTCATGATATACAAAAAATTCACTATGGAGTCAGTGAAATCCACTGTAAATCTCCTTCCTCGAGACTGTTACATGGTGACGTTGGATCTCTCTGATGTGTATTACCATGTACCCATCCACAGGGCATATCAGAAATACCTCAGGTTCGCCATCTTATTAGAAGGACAAAAACATCACTTCCAGTTTCAGGCTCTTCCATTTGGGCTATCCTCAGCTCCCAGGATCTTTTCAAAGATCATGGCGGAGGTCGCAGGGCACCTACATGTCCTGGGAATTCTAATTATACCATACTTAGATGACCTTCTGATAGCGGACACATCCCTCCAGATGCTAGAGTCACATTTGCGAATCGTCCAACAAAAATTGACAGACTTAGGGTGGATAATCAATTTTCAAAAATCAGACCTATCTCCAAGCCGACGCAAAAAATTCCTGGGCATTCTTTTAGATTCCCACTGTCTCATGTCTTTCCTTCCGCAAGACAAACAGGAGGCGGTGCGGTTCAAGATCTCAAGCTCCTGTTCAAAAAGGAAGGCGACCATCAGGGAATTCATGAAACTTCTGGAATACCTGACCTCTACCATACCAGTGGTAAGATGGGCTCACCACCATACCAGAACTCTACAGAGACACCTCTTGGAATCCTGGGATAGCAGTCAAAGTGCCCTAAACAGATGGATAAAAATACCAGCCAAAGTAAAGATATCACTCATGTGGTGGAAGATAGGAAGAAATCTCCAGACCGGAGTATTCTGGCGCCCACAAAAACAGATCATTGTTAAAACAGACGCAAGCTGCCGAGGCTGGGGAGGTCACACCTCAGATCAAATTGTCCAAGGAACTTGGGACTCCAATGTCAGCGGCATCTTCAAACACAAGGGAGCTGGCTGCGGTCCTACATGTTCTAGAAAACCTGCAAGAGGTACTTCAATCTCATCATGTGAAAATCTTATCCGACAATGCCACCACAGTGGCTTATCTGAACCGTCAAGGAGGCACAAGATGCAGAGGGCTAGAAGATCTGGCCGGAAAAGAACATACGATCTCTAGTGGCAGTCCATCTAAAAGGCGAAAAGAATCAGATAGCAGATTATCTCAGCTGTCAAGATCTTAAAACCGGAGAATGGTCCTTGGATCCAGAGATGTTCAGGACCATTTCTCTCAAATGGGGCCTACCCATAATAGACCTCTTTGCAAATCGCAGAAATGCGCAAGTAGGTCTATTCGGTTCCCTTTCCAGCAGCGATCACCCATACATGCTGGACGCCCTATCCTGTCCTTGGCCCAAGGGACTGCTGTATGCATTTCCTCCCCAATCTCATTCCGAGGGTCCTGACGAAAGCTATGGAGAAAAGGGCTCATCTAATTCTTATTGCCCCATACTGGCCGAAAAGATCTTGGTTTCCGCTCCTTCACAGCCTATCCAAAGGTCAGTCGTGGAAACTCCCCTCATATCCAGGTCTTCTTCGCCAAGGTCCAGTTTTCCATCCAGACATTCCAAGACTACAATTGACAGCTTGGAAGGTGAACACGGTATGTTAAAACAAAAAGGCCTGTCGGAAGCGGTTAATTCTACTATTCTTTGCAGTAAAAAAGTAGTTACATGGTGCATATACAGAAGAACATGGAAAGCCTTTCTGGACTTTGCAGGTGATAAAATATACACCTCTTCCACTCCTGATGTTACTCTCATCTTGGATTTTCTACAAGCGGGTCTAGACAAGGGTCTGCGTCCCAATACCCTGAAAGTACAGATTTCAGCCCTGAGCAGTTTGTTAGAACTAAAGCTGGCAGATTTACCGCTGATTAAACGTTTTATTTAAGGGGCGTTCAGAAAGTCTCCATTTTTACATTCCACAGTTCCCCCCCTGGAATCTAAACCTGGTATTAGAAGTCTTAATGGATGATCCTTTTGAGCCTCTCCAGGATATATCTCTGAAGCTTCTCACATTTAAAACAACCTTCTTGTTGGCAATTACATCAGCCAGAAGGATTGGAGAAATCCAGGCCTTTTCTAGCAAACCTCCATACCTAACTATTCTAGAAGATAGTGTCGTCGTTAGACATGCTCCCTTTTTTCTTCCCAAGGTGGCTTCAAAATTTCATAGGCAACAAGAAGAATCACTTCCCTCCTTTTGCCAAAATCCAGTAACTGAGAAAGAAAGAAAATACCATAATCTGGATGTTAGGAGATGTTTATTGGTTTATTTAGAAGCCACAAAAACTTGGAGAAAATCTGATCATTTGCTGATTCAGTACCAAGGCCTGAATAAAGGGGCAGCAGCAAGTAAAAGTACGATAGCAAGATGGATTCGGAACACAATAGAACTGTGCTATCTCCATAAGGAACTAACCCCTCCTAAGGGGATCAAAGCGCATACCCTGGCAGTCTCGGCCTCTTGGGCAGAAAATGCCTCTGCCTCGGTAGAACAAATATGTAAAGCCGCAACATGGAAAAACCCAGATACCTTTTTTAGGCATTATAAGTTAGATGTTTTGCAAAATATTGATTTATCCTATGGCAGAAAGGTGTTATCTGCTGTTGTCCCACCCTAAAAAAAAATTTCTCTTGTAATCCTCCTGCTATGCCATTGTGGAGGCGCCGGGGAGAAGAGTCAATTTCTCTTACCGGTAATTGGTTTTTCCAATAGCCTCCACAACGGCACGGTATTCCCTACCCTATTATGTCTACTGGGACACATTATGTTACCTCGTTTTTTCTATGATGTAATGCCTCTAATTTTCCTAATACAGTTGTTCAAACATTCTTGAGTCCTATCTCATTAACTGAAGCAGGCACTGGGAAGGGGGCCTTTTGAAGTTGTGCTTCTACATTGTTTCCTGTCCTAAGGAGGCGGAGACACCCATCTGCTATGCCGTTGTGGAGGCTATTGGAAAAACCAATTACCGGTAAGAGAAATTGACTCTTTTCATGCCGCTGATAATAAGTTAGCCCATTGTGTTTAGTAATTATATCACAGGCAGAGGGGAGGGAATGTGTACTGTGTGCGGGAGGGTCATTCCTTTGTTATTTTATGATTGGTTAATGTAGAAGTCCAGGGGGTGTTCCTCTGGACTGAACATGGAAATAAAAGAGGTTGTATGGGCCAGTACATGGTGGTCTGCTTAACTTTCAAGCAAAGTGTCGTCTTGTTCTTGGGGGAATTGGAGTGTATGCTGTTACAGTGCGACTGCCAGAAGTGTAAACTGTTCGTAGGGTTTTTCCTGTTCGGCTGTATACAGCATTCCTGTGTTTCCTGTTGGGGAGTATGGAGCATTTATGTGCTTGCAGTTCGGGAAATTGGTGCTTGCAGTAACTGCCGGTGTGTCTGAAAGGGGAATATCGTCTAAGCGGAATTGTGTGCATAATGGTCCATTACAATCCCCATACAAACAAAGAAATGCAACAGCACTCTGCAACCAGCACTCTGACCTGCCTCTATGCTAGAAGCTATCAGAGGTCGTTGATGTACATTTTGATCAAAAAGTAATAAGCCACTCGCCGCGCCAAGGCTGCCTCTATGAGTGGTCCTAACGCTAAATCCTACCTGTTATGGGCCATAACAGCCACATAAAATCCAGGGAGTGCAGGCCCAGCATGCATGCTGGATCCACCCTGCTTATTAAGCCATTACAATCCCCACCATCAGGGGTACTTTGAAGAATTGAGGGGTTCACTTAGACAACGCCCTTAGAGGAGGTAGGACACGTGGCACAGTGGGTTCACACCCGCTTGTTCGTGACACATATCCACAGGCTTAGAGGTGACCTGGTTTAAGGAAACATTACTGCAGCGAGCTATTTCTTGTTAATAAACCTCACTCAAAGCCTGGATATAGTAGACAGAGGGATGGGATTAGGGACCCCGGACACAGATATGAGGATAAGGGCAGAAGGATGGCTGGAAGATTACATACCTGATGACAGAGGTCTCATGTACACAATAGGCTAGACAAGCTCCTCACTAGGTACACCAGCACAGAGATCACATCATGTCCCGGCCCTCATTTATTCCCCCCCCTTCTCTAGGGGTCACGTTACGGTGGAGATCACTGACCTTTCCAGCAAAGAAATAATGATGCCCTTTAAAGTGAACCTGTCACCATGAAATGTGCTGTAATCTGCAGGAGAACGGTTCTCTCACATTCAGACTTTTTGGAGATGTCATACCGCAGAGCGGGTACCACCATTCCTACACCCTGCTACTATTTCTCAGGGCCTTAGCTCACATGGCACCCTGAGCGAAAAGTCTTTTTGGTGCCCCCCTCCCCCAAACACACACCATTATAGGGTATTAAACACACTAAATTAGTTACATCAATTTTAAAATTTAACAATTCTATGCAGACAAGAATGTACAGATAATGTTTAAAGGGAAGAATGGTGGCTCAGGGGTTAGTACTGGTGCCTTGCAGCGCTGGGGTCCTGGGTTTGAATGTGACCAAGGACAACATCTGCATGGAGTTTGTATGTTCTCCCCGTGTTTGTGTGGGTTTTCTCCCACACTCCAAAAACATCCTGATTGGGACCTTAGAGTGTGAGCCCCACTGAGGACCGTGTGATGATAATGTCTGTAAAGCTCTGCGGAATATGTCAGCGTTATAGAAGAGATAGAAGCGTTATAGAAGAGTATTATAATAATTTTCCAATCTGACACACTTATGTCATATTAATAGGATATGCCATAAATTAGGTTGCAAGTTCCACCTCTGGGATCCGCTTTTATCTATATAATGGGACCCACTCCAAGTGAATGGAGAGAAAGACGCTAGTGTTGAGTGAGCATGCTCGACCGAACACCAGTTCGGCTCAAGCCTCTCACTGCTCGGCACATGGTGGTACTCGAGCGGAATGCTCGAGTTTCCTCACCGCACGTTTCACGGCTGCTACGCAGCCAATAAATGCACAGGTAAGTACTGCCCTTCACTGTAATGCCGTAGCCATGTTGGCTACTGGCATCACAGTGATTGGCTGGCCGGAATGTGTATCCGGGTGCTATAAAGCACCTGATGACGCTCAGTCTTAGGGAGAGCAGAGCAACGGAAGGGACAGACAGTGTAGGGAGTGATCTTGGACGATTTTTATTAAAAGGACTTTTGGGTCTTTGAAATGTTTTTCTAAGGACTATTGTGTGTGACAGCAGTATATGTTTGTAGCACAACCTGCACTAAATTGCTCAATCTTAGGGAGAGCTGTGCATAGGAAGGGACAAACAGTGTAGGGAGTTCTATTGGAAGAATTTTATTACAAAAACTTTTCAGAGACCCAAAAGTCCTTTTAGTGTGTGTGACAGCAGCAATATATATTTTTTAGCGTATCCTGCGCTAAATGGCGTCTAATAGGCCGCTGTGGACAGTTAAATTATTTGTGTCACATCTGCTGTGTAGAGTGTGCGCATAAAAAACATATCTGTGACATCCAGTGTACTTTTTCCGTAGGCTGTGTCTGCTGCGGACAGTGAAATTATCCGCACCACATCCCATTCCACATCTGAAATACCTGTGACATCCCCTGTAATTGTTTATTAGCTGTTGGTGACAGCAGCCAAACTATCTGCTGTAATTCTTCTGTGTAATGTTTTCACATCCCAAATACCTTTAATTTTTTTATTTTTTTGCACATACAAATTTAGGAAGCTTATGAAGAATCGCGCAAGAGAAACCCGGGTCGGGCGGTACTGTGCATGCAGTTTGTGATTTTATATGCTTTGAAACAAGTGTTCGTCTGTAAGTACAATAAATTATTTTAATATACGGAGGGAGTTTCACTATGGTTGCAATCCCTTGATATCCAACAGGACACTACTGTGGAGGAGAGACGGCAACTCGTGTAGCTTGATAGTCCCTTTTCAATGTCCGGACGAAGGAATGGTTCTGTGCCGAAGTTAAGGAGGCTCAAGTACCAGTGAACAGCAGCGCGGTCCTTCGATAAGTACTTTGGTTTAATTTCCCGCCCCCCCCCCCACGTCACAGTAAGGACCTGCAGCATGAAACCGTAGCCACGTACCTGAGTAGTTTTTACCTTGAACTGTCCTTGTGACACTAGTCTGCGCATCAGGTTAAGGGTGCTGGCGGGGTGTCATAAAATAGTCCCAGGCTTTGGAGACTGTTGCCCTGCCTCTGTTGGAACTGCTGTGTGTTTCCCTCGTCTCCCCTCCTCGATTACCCAAGGAACTACGTACTCTGCCACCAGCGTTGTCAGCTGGAAATTTTTGGAGCAATTTTTCCTCAAGGACCTTCTGGTATTGCACCATTTTGCTAGTCCTCTCCACCACAAGAATGAGAGATGAGAAGTTCTCTTTGTAGCAGTGGTCGAGAAGGGTGAACAACCAGTAATCGGTGTTGGCCAAAATGCATATAATGCGAGGGTTATGGGAAAGGGAGCCTAACATAAAGTCAGCCATGTGTGCCAGAGTCCCAACAGACAAGACTTCGCTGTCCTCATCAGGAGGGTGACTCTCAATCTCCTTATCCTCTTCTGCCCAGGAATAAACCTGCTATAGGTACTACCCGCTGTAGCGGAGGCAACCGACTCCTGCTCCTCATCATCATTCAATTTGCTCTAAGAAGATGGCTATCACCCTCTGTACTGTCTTTGCCCATTTCCACCTCTTCCACATGCAAAGTGTCCACCTTCATTGTGAGCAGTGAGCGTTTCAGAAGACACAGAAGTGGAATGGTCATGCTGATAATGGCGACATCGCTGCTCACCATCTGTGTTGAATCCTTAAAGTTGCGTAAAACCTCACAGAGGTTTGTTGCTTGTGAAGAGCGAAAGCTGACTGGAAAGGCAACGACCATGTAGCAGCTGGTTTTCCACTACTGCCCTCTGCTGCTCACAACGCCTTGCCAACGTGTGGAACATGGAATTCCAGTGCATGCTCACGACGCACAACAGTCAGTGAGCTGGCAATTGCAAGCGCTGCTGCAGCGTTGACCGACGGCAGCTGTAGATGACTATCTGAAATGGGCACACACGCGGCACACCTTCATCCAGAAGCTCAGGCAAATTGGGGTAGGTTTTAAGAAACCACTAAACCACTAAATTGAACACGTGGGCTAGGCATGGGATGTGTGTGAGCTTGCCGAGCTCTAAAGCCGCCACCAAGTTACAGCCATTATCAGACACAACCATGCCAGCTCAGTCTGGTCCTTTATACCCTGCCACCGCTCTGTGGCGGTGTGCTGTTTGTCACCTAAGCAAATGAGTTTCAGCACAGCCTGTTGCCGCTTCCCCACTGCCGTGCTACACTGCTTCCAGCTACCGGCTGATGGCTGACTGGTGCTGTAAGATGGGAATTCAGAGGTGGAAGTGGAGGAGAAGGGGGGTTGCAGCCACTAATGTAGGTGGTGGCGGAAATCCTGATGGAAGTAGAGCCCACAATCCTTGGCATCGGTAGCACCTGTGCCATCCAAGGGTACGAATCGCTCCCGTCCTCCATAACTTTCACCCAGTGTGCCGTCAGGGAAATGTAGCGTTCCTGGCCAAAAGCACTTGTACATATGTCAGTCGTTAAGTGGACCTTCCCAACAACTGCATTGGTCAGGGCACGGTTGATGATATCGGACACATGCTGGTGTAATGCGGGGACGGCACACCAGGAAAAATAGTTGGGGTCTGAGTAACAAGGGACGGCCGCGGCCATCAGGTTGCGGAAGGCCTCAATGTCCACAGGCCTGAATGGCAAAATTTCCATGGCCAGCAATTTGGAAAGGTGTGCTGTGAGAAATGGACAACAATTCTCATAACTTTTATTATCTGTGTATGTTTTTATAACTTATATAAATAAGATCCTATATATTTTCCATTCTGTGATTGTTCGTGCAATTCTGTCTGGGCCTGTAGTTGGAATATGCACTGCCCTTTGAGGAAATCAGTTTATCACCTGAATGTGAAAAGACTGGCCCTTTGCAAATGGTAATGAAGGTGGGGTCCAGAAGCTTTTCAAATGCAGTGCCAGGGGATGAAGAAAATATCTCAAATAACTCATCTCTGATACAACTCGCGTATTAATAATTGTGATCATTGTATTCTGTGTGATGTGGGCATCGCAGGGGGTCTAAACCACCTTCCCTGATAGCCAGCATTCCCACATAACCAGTATCTCACCTTCTGGGACAACCACACCGGTCATGTGTGGTATCCAAATAATCTGCCGGATATAATATACATTATTAATACATGTTGGGTCCCGAATATCCATTAGTGTGGACGGGAAGCCATGTTTTAATAATATTTCATGTCTGCCAGCTGAGTAAGAGAGGTGGAGCATGCACAGGTAATGAGGGCCATCCCAGAAGGCTGGGACAGAATAGGACGGAGACTCCTCTCAGCTCCACCCTCTACCGAATGGGGATAAAAATGAACTATTGGGAACAGTTCTTTGACACAATTTGGGGATCCGATCAAAATTGGGTTGTGCTCAACTTTCCTCCTGTCCCCGGAAAACCCAGAAGGAACTCTGACTACATAATTCGTTGAGTAAGAACCTTTCTGCTTTTTATCCTTTTATTTTTGTACTGTTTTACGCACGTTTATGTATGTCTTATTTCTTTTAACTTTTTGTAACCACGTACTGAACCTTTTTAGTACATTAAAGCACATTTTGAATGGTTTTTGCCTTGTGCCCTGAACGAGCCCAGTAACCTCCATTTGTCAAGTGTATGAGTGTGGTTTGCATAATCGTGTATTTGCTATACGTGTGGCCTATGCCACTGTGATACACCAATACTATAAAATTTCAATACTGTGCCATGTGATAATCCATCATACAACACCAAAATAGTCACACACACATACAAATAGTAATGAATTTTATTAGATATCATATAAAAACATGATCGTACAATGGTAAACGCAATAAGGGTGTGGAATGAATAGTCCCACAGACTCAAAAAAAGCAATGGCTCACGGGAGTAAAGCACTATTCAAATATTAACGTAACAGTGACTATGCTTACTCACCTATCCCTATCACCCACATTCACCTATATACCTAAAATGGGTAACAGGCAACACATATTAAGGGATTATAATCCACTCTAGCGGACCACTCTTGGTCTCATATGGAGAATAGCGATTGGCTCATTTGACTGCTAATCACAATCAAGCTCCAATTTCGTGAGGTATTTAGAGGAGCGAGGCAGAACCTGAGACACACCCCCAGGAAGAACAAACGGCGAAACGTACGTTGGGGTAGCGTCCCTCATTCACAGGTATGGCATGGCTCTCTTTTCTCCCCCCTATTTATACAGATAGGAATGTTCAGGCTTTTTAATGATGAAATTTTCCGCTAGAGTGGATTATAATCCCTTAATATGTGTTGCCTGTTACCCATCTTAGGTATATAGGTGAATGTGGGTGATAGGGATAGGTGAGTAAGCATAGTCACTGTTACGTTAATATTTGAATAGTGCTTTACTCCCGTAAGCCATTACATATTTTGAGTCTGTGGGACTATTCATTCCACATCCTTATTGCGTTTACCATTGTACTCTTTTATTATGTGTTGTACGATCATGTTTTTATATGATATCTAAAAAAAATCATAATTATTTGTATGTGTTTGTGACTATTTTGGTGTTCTATGCTGCTGTGAGCCTGCCTGCGACTGGGACGCTGTGGGGTTTTCTATGAGCCCTTAATCGGTGTATTGATTTAAATGTCATCGATGGTGGCAGCATGTTGGGGTGCATGAGTCAGGGTGTGATCAAGGCGCAATCTGAGGCCTGTGTGTAGGGGCTCGAGAGATTGAGTGCATGAAATAGATCGACCCTTGGCAGTCGCACCCGGGTCACGTGACAGGGCGGTTCCCGTACGTGACATAAATTGGTGTGCAGCAGTGGGATAGTCATTGTTTTTCTTTGACTGGGGTGTTAGTGCCTGGTTTATGGAATTATTCCTGACACTAACGGCTGGTAGGGACCTTGCGAGGTAGACCAGCACGCAAGGCAAAACGCAGTACAAAAATTTTGTTCTGCATACATACGTGCAAAACAGTCCCCCCCCCTCTTTCTGGTTTTTTCTTTTATATCTTTTTATTTGGCAACCAGAGAGCATGGTTATCTCCCTGCAAAGGAACATGCAGAGGTTTAGCAAAAGTGAACCTCGAGTATGCCTGTGGGTCATCCAGTCCGACAAGGAATTTTAGATGAAGTTGGCACGAATATGAGAGACCTACAAGGAGCCAGAGCTGCACCAGCCCAAACCCGAAGATTTTCCCCACCTCAAGACATATGAGGACCTCCTCTTCCAGTGGCCTAAGTTTGAAGCAACCTGCTGATCGTTTTACTTACCCGGCAAGCAATAGGCAGAATTCTTAATCTGGAACCTGAGAAGAAAAGCCCTAGAAATATTTGTGCATTTGCCACCAGAGGACTACCAGGATTATAATAAAATGAAAATTGCTCTTATCCAACAGAACATGATCCGTAAAGCTGAGTGGTTAAAACAACTGTTCCTAAGAGGACTTGGCCTGTGAAAGAGGTGACAGAGGATACCAAGGTGCCACTGGAAACTGGTTTGTGGCATATGGTATCCCAGCATGTGTCTACACCCAGCATGGAGGACACACAGAGTCTAAATTGACTATGTCTTGAGAATCATATTGGTGAACGTGAAGTTCCAGAAGAACAAACCTCGTCAAAACTTCCATACAAGGTGGGAAGTGGCAGCGTTATAGCAGAGTCCTGCAAGTTACAAGACAATCTTGTTGAGACCTCTATTGTCCAAGAACCCGGACATGGAGATATGGACATTATTGCAGAGGATCCCATTGACAAAGCAGGTAGTGAGATGGGAGGCAATAATAGCATCAAAGGGACCCTTGATGCCAGGGCTAAAGATTCTGTTTGGGTTGCAGAAAAGAATGAAAGTTCTGCTGAGGATTTCATTGTCCACGGACCATGAGAGGAAGGTATGGACATAATTTCAGAAGATGTTTTTGACCAATCAGATAACAAAATGGAAGACCGTGAAGCCACAAAAGAATCCCTTAAGGCAGAGACTGTAAATTATGTTAATTGGGTGAAGGACAATCTCTCTGTAGCGAAGCTGAAAATGGGGCCTAGCAAGGAGGAGCTATGCAGTGATTCCCCGTCAATTTATCCAGCAGTCATCATGGAGCAAGAACTGAAGGCAGAGTTACTGAATCAATATGATGGACTTACAAATGTGACTGATAATAATGACCTAGTTAATGATACTGCATTGGATGTAACAGAGGAGACAATCATAGCAGATGATAACCTCACTCTGACCGCTAAAGCTTATGGTTAGGAGGACAATGAAGCCACAGAACTGACAGAAACAGCCAGAGCCTTTCTTAATATGGACTCTACAGATGGTCTACCAGATGTGGACCAGTCAGCTAAACTATTTGAGTTATCTGAAGGTGACAACCATCCAACAGGCCCTATGCCCAGAACCAAATGAACAGCCAATAAAGGATGTAGTGACTCTTCCAAGGTCAAACCAGCAGCTAGTAAATTACCTCAATCTTATGGACCCTGCGTTTGGACTGAATGCAGACACTAAAAGTACACTGCAGGAAATTGTCTCCCACAGTAAGACATTTGCACTGCCAAGCAAGGAACCACTCTCTGATATGTGGATGTTGGCCTGTCTGGAGAGACTTGTTCCCCAGATACCTCGAGAAGAGAGAAAATCCAAGATGGATGATAATTCACTAAACATTAAAACTGACCCACTGGAATTTTACAAGCCTTGGGTGGACTGGATGAAATTCCAGATGGGAGGAGCAAGAATATTGGCTGATGACGTCACAGCAGAGCAGGCAATGTCGCACAAGGAGGTGAGGAACAGCCAGGAGACTTCTATCAGGGACATGAGGATGATTGTAGGCAAGCCCCTTTCCGCGATTGTCATCTCAATGGTGGATATCTCTTCTGTGATGCGATACACAGCATGAGACATTTCCGGATGTGGGGAAAGAGGATTTGCTTAAGCTTATGGGACGTTTGCTGCACTATTGCTACATGAGCTTGGTTATGATGGCTCTGGGTGGACTATAATTAATCGACCTTTGTGCAAAAGGTCGGCTGGTCTCCACTCATAATCCTTTGAGTTGGTCAATAGGGGTGGTGAACTTGACATCCAGATGAGTGGTCAAGCCACCAAGGCCCTGTCAGGGAGATGTGCTCTGCTCATCCCCCTGACTTGTTGAGCCAACAACCTCAGTTATTGACAACTGTGTCTCATCCTCTTCATCAAATTCTTGAGACAGTAATTGGCATTGACTTATTGACAACTATGTCTACTCATCATCATCATCCACCTCGTGAAACACTAATTGCCATTCCCCATCATCATCTTCTTGTGACTGTGGATGCTCAAGAGTTTGAGAATCAGGGCACAAGATTTCATGTACCTCTTCAAGTGGGCTTGTCGAGAGGCCCAAATCATGGAATGGCGATGAAAAGAGCTCCTCGGAATATCTAAGCGTGGGATCACTGGTTTGGCAAGACTCTCCATGGTGGGAGGAAGGAGGATCAGGGTGAGGATTGTGTTGACCAGACTGTTGGCTACTGCGACTGGACTGGGTGGAAGACAGAGTGGTGCTTAACCAGCTGGAAGCATTATCTGCTGCAATCCAACCGACCACCTGGTCGTACTAGTCTGACTTTGAGAGTGATGTTCTGCGCCACCCTGCAAACTGGGACATGAACCTAGGTATCGTGGATGATTTTTTTTCTTGGGCTATGGCAGCAGGGAGGGTCAGCTCACCTGCAGACCCTCACCTACAATCTTTTAGAGGGTCAGCTCACCTACAATGTTTTGGAGTTTCAGCTCAGCAACAGACCCTCACCCCTATTGTTTTCGATGGTCAGATCAGCAGCAGGCACTTGTCCCTAATGTTTTAGTGCATCAGCTCAGCAGCAGACCCTCACCCCTATTGTTTTCGATGGTCAGATCAGCAGCGGGTACTCGCCCCTAATGTTTTAGAGGGTCACCAGCAGGCCATCAATCATAATTTTTCAATGGTGTGTATGATGCCTTCCTTTATGTGTAATAAAGGGTGTATTGGAGTGACAGTTCCTTGTAATTTTGGCAGCCCTTTCACTTAGTGCATAGGCTTTATGTGTGTAGGAGTCCCACTACCTGAACTATTGTACCACAATGTGAATGAGGCCCTCCTTTATGTGATATACAGGTTGTATCGGAGTGCCTCTTCCTTGTAATTTTTGGAAGCACTTGCACTTTATATACAAGTAAATATACAGGAAAGAATGTTTCTTACAATCTTTTTGTCTAAAATTTTATTTTTTATTTTTTTTGTTCGTATTATTGTCAGTCTGCAAAAGTGGCGTACTACTCAGACAACATGGTTCCCAGCAGCGACCTGGGAGTCCAAGATGCATCCAGGCATCCTCCTCATTTCGGTGGTGTTTCCATTAATTTCTGACCTTTTCCTATGAACCAGTCACCCTCCCCTATTCAGAGCAGGGGGTGCCTGGTTTAATGCTTGTGTTCTCCCACTGACTTCCATTATACTGAGCATCCCGATGTTTTGGGCCAGAGCACTTCGGTGCTCGATAAACACTAAAAGACACGCATTTGCAGTCACCCCTCTCTTAGTCGCTATGGGACTTCCGAATATAGCTGAGCGCTGCAGTGAATGGAGAGTAGTAGTGGTACTATACAAAGCTCATTACATAAATACAGCACCAGAACCAAGTTTATTAAATGAATACAGCACCAAGCTCATTAAAAAACATAACTTTTTTGGACATCAAACTCTGATAAGGAAAGCAAGGGAGTTGCTTACCTTGGCCTTGTAGCTAGAACATTTGGTTTATTCACAGAATCCCCCCCCCCAATCTTTCATAGCTGGTAATTTTCAGCATATGCACAAGATGGAGGACATGTTTATACAAAATGGATTCTCATCCGTTACAATCCCCCAATTTTGAGATATCTTGGAACTGACATCTTAACCCAGAGGTACTTTAGTTGGGATAAGCCCAACTGCCAGCTGGAGGCCAGATTCCCTCTCAGGTATCGATGCAGTTCCTTCTCAATAATCCTGGTAGTTTCTTCTTTTGGTACAGAACCTTTTGGTGCACATAAGCTTAATCACAGCATATACTGCTATTATAATCAACACTACTTGCATTATTGTTTGTCTTGCCACCAGGGAGCCTCCACCCACCCTGCTACGGGACTGTGAGTACAGATCCAATAGTCCTTAATTTTACTGTCAATGTCACTGAGTCTTCTAAACAGCACCTGGTGGTGTCGAAAAGTGCATTGTCCCAGTCATCCTTCAGTTGTTGGTACAGGGCCGTTGTTCCCAGGATTAGGGCGGCCATTAGCAGGAGGATCCTCATTCTTGGGCGCCGGAACTTTCTTGCAGTAAGAAGCGTGTATCCAGTTAGGCTTTCCTTCGACCTTTACTGCTGTATGAGTAGTCAACAGGACTCAGAAAGGACCATCAAATCTGGGATCCAGGCCTTTCCTTACATGTCTTTTTATCACCACCCAGTTTCCTGGTTGCAGACTGTGTGTTCCTTCTACCGAGTCTGGATCTGGAAGGGAAGCAAACACTTGTTTATGGGTGTGCTCTTTGTGAGAGACCGCATGTAGCTTGTTAGGTAGGGATGAGCAAACCCGTGGAAGTTCGGATTTGGCCGAACTTCAGGTCAAAGTTTGGAACCTGAACTTGACCCCAAACCTGGACCCCATTAAAGTCAATGGGGACCCGAACTTCATTTTATTATTTTCCGTTATAACATGGTTATAATGGAAAAAAATAGCATTCTTAAGACAGAATGCTAAATAAAATGCCCATTGAGGGGTTAAAAAAAAAAAAAACTCACCTCATTCACTTGATTGTGCAGCCGGTATCCTCTTCTTTCTGCAGGACCTGCGATGACATCACCGAGCTCACCACATGGTGAGCGCGGTGACATCATCGCAGGTCCCTTTGCGGGTCCTGCAGAAAGAAGAAAGAAGAGGATACTGGCTGCGCGATCAAGTGGACGAGGTTAAGCATTCTATCTTAAGAGTGCTATTATTTTATGTTTTAATGGAAAATAATAAAATAACCCGATCCTGGACTTCAGTGAAAAAGTATGGGTTCGGGTCCGGGTACTCAAACTCGCAAAGTTCAGTACGAACCCGAACTTTGCAGTTCAGGTTCGCTCAACGCTATTGTTAGGCTATCATTTTTCATCTGCTATCCTAATCTGGGGTAGCTTTCAAACAGAATCTCAAATGGTGATAATCCTGTCTTATTCAATAACTTCAGGGACACCATACCTGCACACTAGTTAACTGACCAGCTTCTTTGCTATGTTCTTTGCATTTGCCTTTGCTATTGGGAAGGCTTCCGGCCTTTTGCTTCCACCATGGTATATCTTGTATGAATCTTTGCCCTAATAATAGCAACCTCCTCTGGTAATAACAGAGTTCATAAGTTCAAGTAAAGAGACTTTATTTTTAATTAGCTGGCCTGCTGATGTTAGAAAGTCTCTAGCCAGCCATATGGGTCCAAAGTCATGTGCAATACCAAATGCACACCTTGAGTCCGTGTAGATGTTCACCTTTTCCCCTTGGCCAATTTACACGCCTCAGTGAGTGCCTTCAGCTCCGCTTCTTATGCTGACATGTGAGGTGGAAGTGGTTCTGCTATCCCTACTTCATGCTGTGTGACCACTGCATATCCAGTGTGGAACCGGCCATTCTCTCCCATGAACCTGCTTCCATCTACAAAATAACATCAGGGTTATCAAGGGGGCCTTCATGGATATGATTAAATCCTTGTTGCATTAATTATACACAGTCATGGGGGTCATGTTCCATCATGTAATTTAGGAGGCTGCCTGTATGTTCTATGCCCCCTTCCCCCATTTTTGAATCTGTGATTGGTAACAAAGTAGCAGGATTCAGAGTAGTATATCTTTTGAAATAAATGGTAACGGGCATGAGAAGTGTATATTGGAGTATGAGTTGCTTAGCCATAGAAATATGCTTAGGTTGAACCTGTGTTAATATGCCTTGTATGTCATGAGGTGTTTGTACAATCAACGGGTAGTCTAACACAATTTCAGTGGCTTTTTCTATCATTACCTGCACTGCCGCTACCACCCTGAGACAGGAGGAGGCGCCTCTGGCGACAGGATCTAACCTGGATGAAAAGTACGCCACTGGCCACTGGCGGTCACCATGTTTCTGAGTCAGTACAGCTGTGCTGTGACCCTGCATTTCTGAACAGAACAGGTGAAATTCCTCGTCATATTTTGGAATACCCACGGCTGGGCCCGAGGTTATGCACAGTTTCTATGTATGAAAATTATGCACTGCCTCTTCTGCCAGGTGAAATGGGTCATATGACAGACAATCATACAGAGGCTGCATGTCTAATCCAGGGATGACAGTATGACACCAGCCCCAATAACATCCTTAAGCTTCGTGCTCCTTTGGGCACTTGTATCCTTTCAACAGCCTCCTTTCTTTCTGGGGTTAGGAGGCGAGCTCCATGGGAGAGACAGTGTCCTAGAAATACAACCTTGTCTTTACAAAACCGCAGCTTATGCTTTGAGGCTTTACACCCATTCTGATATAGGAACAGTAAAAGCGATATAGTTACCTCAGAGCAAATTTCATTGGTTTCAGCACATAGGAGCAAATCATCCATGTATTGTAACAGGACCACTGAGCCGGGCGGTGCCCAGTTTTTAAGGACAGATTGCAGAGACTGTGTATACATGGTCGGGGAGTTCTGAGCTCCCTGAGGCAGGATGGTCCAAGTATACTGGTTACCCTTAAATATAAAGGCAAACAGATACTGACAGTCAGGATGCAGTGGGACACTAAAGAAGGCATTTGCCAAGTCTATCACTGTGAAACATGTAGCACTGGATGGAACTTATGACAGTAAGGTATGAGGGTTTGGCACTATTGCAGTTTGTAAGACCTTGTTAACTTCTCTAAGATCATGAACCATCCTGTAACTGACAGACTGTCCCTTAACTGGTTTCTTCTTTATTGGGAACAGCGGGGTATTAGCAGGAGATTTTATCAATACATCAGCCTGGGGAAAATCATCAATTTGACTGGCCACTGCAATCTCCTGGGTATGACTGAGGGGTTACTGCATCATTTGAGGGGGCTGACATCCTGGCTTAAGATACACTGTAATCGGAGACATGGGGAGTTTCCTTATGTCTGTTTTTGATGTTGCCCATAAATCCTTCGGTACCACCTCAAGAACAGCCTGGTTTACAAAGGTTTATTCTGATGGTTCAGTCTCAGCAAATTGCGGTTCCCAATGCACGGAACAGCCACACAATGGCCGTGTGCATGAGGCCATGATGTAAGATAAAGTCTTTTACCTTTCAGTTCTGTCTTTTATATCTGTCCATCCCGGTCCGGATTATCCAAGTTGTCGGGAGAACATGAAGTGTCCTTTAGTCGAGCCCCACATTGGGTGCCAAGTTTTGTTCGGACAAAACCGCCTCCTTCTATAATTGTTGGGTTCCCAATTGAAGTGAGCGCTCAGAAAGCTGACACAGACACACTGCTGAATCATATTCTCTCCTTTATTCCACACATGCTGTCAGAACTTTTACGGATAAAAAGAGTCCATTATATAAGGCCTATATAGGTATATGAACAGGAACATTAAGAGAAGCCATTTTTGGTCTGATCCTGTCTTATTCAGAAGGGCAGGGGAGTTCAGTATCCTTGGATTTAAAATCTGTAACTGAAAAGTTAGCAGTCTGTGCAAAATATTTACAGTCTGGTCTTGGAAGAAGAAGATTTAGACAGATTCAATAAAATATATTTACTCATATAGACAATTCAGTGAATGTGTAGAAATAGTATTTCTGTTTAATGATACTGTGTATGGTTGAACCAATGCTGGATTATAGCTATTTATGGACTTCTTTACATAGGTGGTCAAGTGTAAACATTGGGTCTTCTCCGAAACAATGGTTCTAGTGTTACAATATGTATTCTGGATTACTGAGGTCTGGTCAAGAGACTAAGAAAATAGTGAGTGTTTGACCAGATAATAGATCCATTGTTTGGGAGATTTCTCAATGTTTGTTTGGATGGACTGTGAGTTAAAGAATACCCTATTTAATTAGCGAAGGGATGCATGGGAAAGAACCAGTTTTGGTCCAAAACTTTTATATGGAGCATTAGTGCCACCTAATGTAAAAACAAGGGTAAGATCTTGATTATGTAATCAGAGGGGGAGGTCTTGGGATAGAAAACAAACCCCTCTTGGCACACCAAGGGAGTGGAAATTGAAACTAATGATTTGATCGTTATACATAAAAGACAATACTTCCAAACTATACTAACAGAATTCTAATAATTAAAAAGTTTCTGCAGCATTTTATCTCAAAGTTGACATACTTCAGCAGTACATCCCGAAACTGAGGAAACAAAACATAACCTTCTTGGACATCAAACTCTGATAAGGGGAGCGAGGGAGCTACTTACCTTGGCCTTGTGGCTAGAACATGGTTTATTCACAGAAACCCCCACCTTATCCTTTACAGCTGGCTCAGTAATTGTCCATATATGCACAAGATGGAGGACATGTTTATACTAAATGGATTCTCACCCCTCACACTTATTACATAAATACAGCACCAGAACCAAGCTCAGTACATACAGCACCTGTTTACTAAAACATATTCAAGTTATAGTTATATAATGGACATGGACATAAAGTCCAGACTTTTATCTTCTATTTGAGGGTATCCACAATAAGCGTGGATGAAGGGTTTAGGAGTTTCAACTCCTTTACATGTGCACCCTGTTTTTAAAGGGACCAAAAGTAATTGGACAATTGGCTCAAAGGCTGTTTCATGGGCAGGTGTAGACAATTCCTAATTTTTTCATTCTTAATTAAGCACATAAAAGGCGTGGAGTTGATTCGAGGTGTGATGCTTGCATTTTGTAGATTTTATTGCGAAGTAAAAATGCAGTAAAAAGAGCTCTCCATGCAGGTGAAACAAGCCATCCATCATCTGCAAAAACAGATAAAAACCATCCGAGAAATTGATATACTGTTAGGAGTGGCAAAATCTATAGTTTGGTACATCCTGAGAAAGAAAGAAAGCACTGGTGACCTCAACAATGCAAAAAGACCTGGACACCCACGGAAGACAACAGTGGTGGATGTTAAGACAAAAGTGTATCTGTTGGTGGCTCACCTAAACGTATATCAGGACCTAACGGTGCTCACCCCTTTGGTTCTCCCAAATGAACCGTGGAACAAGGTACTATATTGAAACAGACAAATAAGTGGGGGGCACTCAGTGCTCTGACAGTATATAGATGCAAAAGGTAATAAATTAGTCTTTTTATTCTAATATTTTAAAAAACAGGTTAGATATCATAAAAAAAGTACTATTCTAGACATGATGCTTCTTTACTGGTGAAGTGATAATATATGTATCATAGGCAGAAAATATTTGCAAGTATAGTCTGGTGTCTTGTAAATTCATATATACTGCTATTAGTCAGCCTAAGGTGTGAACGAAGCCTCACACATCAAATATAGCAACATGCGACCGTAGATCAAGTCCACACGTTCCTATTGTGTCGTGCTGCTTCCCCCTGTGTCAGGCTGTTCAAATTTCAAGTTTCACACTGTGTGCTAATGTACACAACAATGTTAAAATGTGCAGGACATCAGGTTATTGCAATGACAGCCCTATGTATGGAAGAGTCTCACACATTAAAAAGTAGCTCCGTGCGACTATAATTCAAGTCCACACGTTTCCACCTTGTGTGTCGCCTTCCCCACGTCAGGCTTACTAGATTTTTGCCACAATTAGTTAATAAAACCAACTCTGCATGAACCAGTAGTATAATAATACTAGTACACTATTTATAGTTCATATAATGGAATGCTGCATAAAGTCTGCAAAAATCCCTAGAAAAGAAGCCACGGAGAGAAAATTCATAAAAGATCCACAGTCCATAAAAAATCCACAGTCAATGATCCAAAAAAGTCATTTCTGCACTATTATTTTGTGTTGGTTGATAACACAATCCTAACACAATTCAGTTTCTGCTGTGCATCACTTTAGTAGATATTATATAAATTTCTATGTTGTAGTACATATATCCAGGTTATATCTGAGAATTTGCCTGGTCTCTTTTGCAGATATTGCTCAATACAGTGATTGTTTCTTGCCCGGATATATGTGTAATTGTTTTTAGTATCAAAGGATCAGGTCCTTCACTGAGTATTGAGCGCTTCACTCAGTGAGGGCATTACAGGGCTTTATAATCTACATTTCCCATCCTTGTTCTCGGAGGTCTCTGATCTGTATTCAGTATCGGCAGGAGGTTCCTATGCGCTGAGATTCGCGCGGCGTCCCACGTGGTTTCTCAGTGCTGTGTGTAGCTGGCGTCCCAGCTACCGTGATCTTGCTATTGTAAGTTCTCTTGGCGGTCTGTAAGGAAATGAGTATTCCAAATGACTCCCGATCCTGCTGCTGTATTCTAAACGCATTTCGGGGATTAATACTTCCCCTTCCTCAGTAGTACAGCAGTACAGGGTTTGTGGGCTTTTATAGGGTTCATCCAATTTCAGTCAGTTTTTTTTAAAAGGTCTTCAAGTTGTGTGGAAAATCTGGGTGGTTAATCCAGTATGTGGTATATAGTGGATTCGCTTCTTTCTCTGTTTTCAATAAAAACTTGGGGAAAAAACCTTTTATAAAACAATCTATTGAATATAATCCCTTTATTATAAAAAATTCTAAAAAATATATATTATTTCAAATCCAATGATAAAATTGAAAAAAATTGAAAAAATAATAAATGAAGAATAAAAAATATATAAAAAAATATAAAAATACAAAAAAAGGAATAAATAAAAGGAATAAATAAAAGGAATAAATAAAAATACAAAAAAAGGAATAAATAAAAGGAATAAATAAAAGGAATAAATAAAAATCTACAATTTCCTTAAGGTAGATTTCATGATTGTTCTTGATAAATTTCATGATTATTCTTGATATATGAAGTTGGTGGATGTTTGCAGAATAATTACCATGGTGTAGAGAAACCCCTTCACAACAGCGACCAAGTGAGCAACATTCTCCAGATTATAGGCGTATCAATATCCAAATCTACCATAAAGAGAAGACTGCATGAAAGTAAATACAGAGGGTTCACTGCACACCAGCGTCTGGTGATGTCCATGAGTTCAAGACTTCAGGCAGTCATTGCCAACAAAGGGTTTTCAACCAACAATTAGAAATTAACATTTTATTTACAATTATTTAATTTGTCCGATTACTTTTGAGCCCCTGAAATGAAGAGATTGAGTTTAAAACATGCTTTAGTTTCTCACATTTTTATGCCATCATTTTGTTCAACCCACTGAATTAAAGCTGAAATACTGACCTTTAACTGAATCTGAATTGTTGTGTTTAAAATCCATTGTGGTAATGTACAGAACAAAAATTAGAAAAATGTCTGTGTCCAAATATTTATGGACCTAACTGTATATGCCTGGTTATATGTATGTATATAAGTATAATATCCCAGTAGAGTTAATTTGACATGTAGATTATATCTGCTATTTATGCATGAATCTCTATATGTATATGTACTAATGGTCGGGTACTGGTTGTGAGTTGGTTAGAAGAGTGGATCCAGTAGACGGTATATTGGTGGACTCTGGATATACCATATTTTTCGCCCCATAAGACGCAGATGCCCCTGCGTCTTATACGGCGAATACTAATGAAGCGCTTCCATTTTGTAAGCGCTTCATTTGTACCGGTGGACCGGGAAGCAGTGAAGGCTCTGTACTCACCGCTTCCTGGTCGTCGGCTGTGCAGGGCTGCTCACAGTGCGAGTCGCTCTATGATGTCACGCTGTGCGTGGCGGTTCACAGAGCACAGCCGAAGCAGGAGGAAGAGGATTGAGATGTAGGTGAGAAGTGGCTGCGCCCGGAGCAGGAGAGGTAAGTGATTTTTTAAATTTTACTTGCTTTGTGGCAGTGGGACTCATAGTGGGGGCATAATAAATGACACTGGGGACTCAAAAATGGCATGGGGGGTCATATGTGACACTGGGGCTCATAAATGACATGGGGGGGGTCATATATGGCACTGGGGCTCATAACTGGCATTAGGGGCTGATCTGAGGCATGGGGGCTAATAATGGGGGCTCATAACTGGCATGGGGGCTGATCTGAGGCATTGAGGTCTCAACTGAGGTCTTACTGGGGTCTTATGAACATTGGGGGTCTGAACTGAGGTCTGATTAAGCGGCTTATTTACATTGGGGGTCTGATTGGTGGCCTGATCTGAGATGTAATGAAACATTTTTTTTCTTATTATTCTCTTCTAAAACCTAGGTGCGTCTTATGGGCCGGTGCATCTTATATGGCGAAAAATACGGTACTATATATACATACACATTATTAGCCACATTGCTTAGCATCCAGGGAGGGCAGGGACGGAGGCGGCTGTGTGTGGTGGTGTCCTCTATGCATTTTGTAGTGTCTGTATCTTTATGTAATGTCCATTTTTGCTTTGTCGTCTTGATGTTATCAGTAAACTATTTTTATACACGTGTCTGCGAGGGTTGTATGTTGCTCCTGGGGTGTATGAAGGACTGGAGAGGTGTATACAATACACAGAATTATCGGGTTATATAGGAAACAAGGGCAACAGTCTAGGAACAGAACTCGACTAAAAAGTTACGGATTTTTAGTTTTCAGGTGAAATTTATGGAAAATGTAAAAAGTTCATGCTACAGTGATATTTTATCATGAAAGTCGGGCATTTAAGTAGAAGCAGCAATGGTGATTTCCTCATCTCAAACAATTAATTGAAACAAAAGCCGACACCAGTCCTGGGTATTCCCCCTCAAAAACTCCATACAATGCTTTGCAAACACCCGCTTTTTTTAGGGGCTGTGGATCGGAGTCGCACTCCAATTTTCAGGAAAATTGCAAATCACAGCCCAAAGGATAGTTGAAATTGCTTCAAATTATTTTTGCTTTTATTATAGTGAATTCTGAATATGCGGCCAATCATGTGCGTGCAAACGTTTTCGGCCAGTATGGCCTTCGTCAGGCACTGTCTCGCCAAGGAGAAAGGGATCAGTAGAGAAAGACACCAAAAGAAGTTGCTGGAGGGGGGCTTCCCAGCCGCCCAGAAGAGTGCCACACTGTGGGTAGAGCGGTACACTACCCACACCCCTCAATGAATGCTCTGAGGGGTGTAGTTTCCAAAAAGGAGTCACTTTTTGGTGGTTTACTTTCTAGGGGTAAAGTGTGCCTTCACTTTATACTGCGGTATGCAGACCCATTCACGTTAATGCTCATGCAGACAAGTGTGCTGCCCACTCTGTGCATTGGGGACTGCAATCTGTGGTCCATAATGCACGGGCCCCGTCTGTATGGCCGGTGCTGTTGGACGCAGAGCCATTCAACTTGAATTGTGATCTGTCCACACTGTAAAAAAAATTGAACGTGTGAAAATAGAACAAGTGAATGGGTCTGCATCTGTGGTGTGGTGCTAAAAATGTGACATGGCATCCAAAAAACATCCTAATAAAAGCTGCCCTCCAAAAACCATATGGAGCTTCTTTCCTTCCAAGTCCTACGGTGCGCCCATACAGCAGTTTACTACCAGTGCTCCGTAGTGCTTCCAATCCATGAGTTTGCTACACATCTTGCGGATCTACCTGTATTCAAGTCAATGGGTCCACATCCGTAACATGGAGCGCACACAGCTGGTGCCCATATACGGCCTCATGCAAACAAACGTATGCCGCTGTGAGATCCCCAATGCATATGTCTGTGTGGGCTGCGCTTGCAGATGCAGACCTATGTGACTAGTCTGGTTTCACGATCCATCCGCACTGCAAGAAGGCAGCGCATGTGCTACTCTTTTGCATTGAGGATGGATGGACCAAAATACCATGGAAGCACTTTATAGTGTTTCTGTGGCCTTCTGCTACGTGCCTTCACCTTACACCGCTCCGTATACTGCGGTATGCAGACCCATTGACGTCAAGGCTCATGCACACAAGTGTGCTGCCCACTCTGTGCATTGGTGACCACAATCTGCAGTCCATAATACACGGGCCCCGTCCATATGGTCGGTGCTGATGGACGCAGCCCCGTTCAAGTTGAATTGTGATCCGTCCACACTGCAAAAAAAATAGAACATGTGAAAATAGAACAAGTGAACGGGTCTGTATCTGTGGTGCAAAAACATCCAGTGCCTCTATACTGCGGACCCGCGGACTACGGCTGTGTGCATGAGCCCTGAATCAGCATCCCGTATATGTGGACCAGCCATTTGCAGCCTGTGATATGGGCATGGACAGCCAGCGCCCATGTGTATGAGGCCTAAGAGGAAGCTCACATCACGGTTTCTTTTTCTATTCTTCAGATCTGTAAGAAGACGAGGAAAAAAAAGTATCCTGTAAAAAAATGGATCCTTTTGCATTCGTTTTAGCCATTTCTGTTTTTTTCTGAACTTTTCTTTTATCTGTAAAAACTTCTCACAGACAGAAATGGCTAATATGGATGCCTAATGTGCATAACGGATGCAACTGGATCAGTTTTTTTTCCAGGACACCCTTTTTTCTGTTCTTCTAATGGATCCTATGAATGGAAAAAGAAACGATGATGTGAATGCCCTCTAAGTCATCACTATCTGATCGGAGAGGGTCCGACACCTGAGACCACCGCTGCTCAGCAGAGTGATTGTAGCTTAGCCTGGGCCAGTGACGGCAGGTTTATTGGTCACGTGACCTAGGGGCAGCTCACCCACATAGAAGTAAATGGAGCTGCGATACCGTATATATCCGTTATACACTGTACCGCACTGTGCTTAGTGAGCTGTCAACATGCAGTGCTATATGGAGCTCCAGGGTATCTTGGGACACTTGTTTGGCGGGCCCATAGAAACACCCGGAAGCACTTCTGTGGGCTTTCGGGTCTGTATCTCTGCAGTGCAAAAGATATGACGTCCTATCCTTTGCCATATTTTGTGCACGATGGACCCAAAGAAATCAATGGGTCCAAGCCCCGATATGAAGTTCACACTGCTGCTGCCCATGTAATGGTGACCATATAATCGTGTAAATGAGCCCTTATGGTAAAGTAAGTGCACGCTCTTTCATTCTGGTGCCTAGCGCTAAGTGTGTAGCTGACATATAGCCGGGGAAACACCGCTATACCGGAGACAAGTGTGTATCTGACATATAGCCGGGGAAACACTGCTATACCAGAGACAAGTGTATACCTTACATATAACCAGGGAAACACCGCTATATCAGAGACAAGTGTGTATCTGACATATAGCTGGGGAAACACCGCTATACCGGAGACAAGTGTGTATCTGACATATAGCTGGGGAAACACCGCTATACCGGAGACAAGTATGTATCTGACATATAGCCGGAGAAACACCGCTATATAGGAGACAAGTGTGTATCTGACATATAGCCGGGGAAACACCGCTATACCGGAGACAAGTGTGTATCTGACATATAGCTGGGGAAACACCGCTATACCGGAGACAAGTGTGTATCTGACATATAGCCGGGGAAACACCGCTATACCGGAGACAAGTGTGTATCTGACATATAGCCAAGGAAACACCGCTATACAGGAGACAAGTGTGTATCTGACATATAGTCGGGGAAACACCGCTATACCGGAGACAAGTGTGTATCTGACATATAGCCAGGGAAACAGCTATACCGGAGACAAGTGTGTATCTGACATATAGCCGGGGAAACACCACTATACCGGAGACAAGTGTGTATCTGACATATAGCCAGGGAAACAGCTATACCAGAGACAAGTGTGTATCTGACATATAGTCGGGGAAACACCGCTATACCAGAGACAAGTGTGTATCTGACATATAGCCGAGGAAACACCGCTATACCGGAGACAAGTGTGTATCTGACATATAGCCGGGGAAACACTGCTATACCGGAGACAAGTGTGTATCTGACATATAGCCGGGGAATCACCGCTATACCGGAGACAAGTGTGTATCTGACATATAGCCAAGGAAACACCGCTATACCGGAGACAAGTGTGTATCTGACATATAGCCAGGGAAACAGCTATACCAGAGACAAGTGTGTATCTGACATATAGCCGAGGAAATACCACTATACCGGAGACAAGTGTGTATCTGACATATAGCCGGGGAAACACCGCTATACTGGAGACAAGTGTGTATCTGACATATAGCCAAGGAAACACCGCTATACCGAAGACAAGTGTGTATCTGACATATAGCCAGGGAAACACCGCTATACCGGAGACAAGTGTGTATCTGACATATAGCCGGGGAAACACCGCTATACCAGAGAAAACTGTGTATCTGACATATAGCCGGGGAAACACCGCTATACCGGAGACAAGTGTGTATCTGACATATAGCCAGGGAAACAGCTATACCAGAGACAAGTGTGTATCTGACATATAGCCGAGGAAACACCGCTATACCGGAGTCAAGTGTGTATCTGACATATAGCCGGAGAAACACCGCTATACCGGAGACAATTGTGTATCTGACATATAGCCGAGGAAACACCGCTATACCGGAGACAAGTGTGTATCTGACATATAGCCGAGGAAACACTGCTATACCGGAGACAAGTGTGTATCTGACATATAGCTGGGGAAACACCGCTATACCGCAGACAAGTGTGTACCTGACATATAGCCGGGGAAACACCGCTATACTGGAGACAAGTGTGTATCTGACATATAGCCGGGGAAACACCGCTATACCGGAGACAAATGTGTATCTGACATATAGCCAAGGAAACACCGCTATACCGGAGACAAGTGTGTATCAGACATATAGCCGGGGAAACACCGCTATACCGGAGACAAGTGTGTATCTGACATATAGCCGGGGAAATACAGCTATACCGGAGACAAGTGTGTATCTGACATATAGCCGGGGAAACACCGCTATACCGGAGACAAGTGTGTATCTGACATATAGCCGGGGAAACACCGCTATACCGGAGACAAGTGTGTATCTGACATATAGCCAGGGAGACACTGCTATACCGGAGTCAAGTGTGTATCTGACATATAGCCGGGGAAACACCGCTATACCGGAGACAAGTGTGTATCTGACATATAGCCGGGGAAATACAGCCATACCGGAGACAATTGTGTATCTGACAAATAGCCGAGGAAACACCGCTATACCGGAGACAAGTGTGTATCTGACATATAGCCAGGGAAACACCGCTATACCGGAGACAAGTGTGTATCTGACATATAGCCAGGGAAACACCGCTATACTGGAGACAAGTGTGTATCTGACATATAGCCGGGGAAACACCGCTATACCGGAGACAAGTGTGTACCTGACATATAGCCGAGGAAATACCACTATACCAGAGACAAGTGTGTACCTGACATATAGCCGGGGAAACACCGCTATACCGGAGACAAGTGTGTATCTGACATATAGCCGGGGAAACACCGCTATACCGGAGACATGTGTGTATCTGACATATAGCCGAGGAAACACCGCTATACCGAAGACAAGTGTGTATCTGCCATATAGCCGGGGAAACACTGCTATACCGGAGACAAGTGTGTATCTGGCATATAGCTGGGGAAACACCGCTATACCGGAGACAAGTGTGTATCTGACATATAGCCGAGGAAACACCGCTATACCGGAGACAAGTGTGTATCTGACATATAGCCGAGGAAACACCGCTATACCGGAGACATGTGTGTATCTGACATATAGCCGGGGAAATACAGCTATACCGGAGACAATTGTGTATCTGACATATAGCCGAGGAAACACCGCTATACCGGAGACAAGTGTGTATCTGACATATAGCCGGGGAAACACCGCTATACCGGAGACAAGTGTGTATCTGACATATAGCCAGGGAAACACCGCTATACCGTAGACAAGTGTGTACCTGACATATAGCCGGGGAAACACCGCTATACCGGAGACAAGTGTGTACCTGACATATAGCCGAGGAAACACCGCTATACCGGAGACAAGTGTGTATCTGACATATAGCCGAGGAAACACTGCTATACCGGAGACAAGTGTGTATCTGCCATATAGCCGGGGAAACACTGCTATACCGGAGACAAGTGTGTATCTGACATATAGCCGGGGAAACACCGCTATCCTGGACATATAGCCGGGGAAACACCGCTATACCGGACATATAGCCGGGGAAACACCGCTATACCGGACATATAGCCGGGGAAACACCGCTATACCGGACATATAGCCGGGGAAACACCGCTATACTGGAGACAAGTGTGTATCTGACATATAGCCGGGGAAACACCGCTATACAAGAGACAAGTGTGTATCTGACATATAGCCAGGGAAACACCGCTATACCGGAGACAAGTGTGTATCTGACATATAGCCGGGGAAACACCGCTATATAGGAGACAAGTGTGTATCTGACATATAGCCGAGGAAACACAGCTATACCGGAGACAAGTGTGTATCTTACATAAATCTGGGAAACACCGCTATACCGGAGACAAGTGTGTATCTGACATATAGCCGGGAAACACCGCTATACCGGAGACAAGTGTGTATCTGACATATAGCCGGGAAACACCGCTATACCGGAGACAAGTGTGTATCTGACATATAGCCGGGGAAACACCGCTATACTGGAGACAAGTGTGTATCTGACATATAGCCAGGGAGACACCGCTATACCGGAGTCAAGTGTGTATCTGACATATAGCCGGAGAAACACCGCTATACTGGAGACAAGTGTGTATCTGACATATAGCCGGGAAATACAGCTATACCGGAGACAATTGTGTATCTGACATATAGCCGAGGAAACACCGCTATACCGGAGACAAGTGTGTATCTGACATATAGCCGGGGAAACACCGCTACACCGGAGACAAGTGTGTATCTGACATATAGCCAGGGAAACAGCTATACCAGAGACAAGTGTGTATCTGACATATAGCCGGGGAAATACAGCTATACCGGAGACAATTGTGTATCTGACATATAGCCGAGGAAACACCGCTATACTGGAGACAAGTGTGTATCTGATATATAGCCGGGAAACACCGCTATACCAGAGACAAGTGTGTATCGGACATATAGCCAGGAAACGCCGCTATACCGGAGACAAGTGTGTATCTGACATATAGCCGGGGAAACACCGCTATATAGGAGACAAGTGTGTATCTGACATATAGCCGGGGAAACACAGCTATACCGGAGACAAGTGTGTATCTGACATAAATCTGGGGAAACACCGCTATACCGGAGACAAGTGTGTATCTGACATATAGCCGGGGAAACACCGCTATCCTGGACATATAGCCGGGGAAACACCGCTATACCGGACATATAGCCGGGGAAACACCGCTATACCGGACATATAGCCGGGGAAACACCGCTATACCGGACATATAGCCGGGGAAACACCGCTATACTGGAGACAAGTGTGTATCTGACATATAGCCGGGGAAACACCGCTATACAAGAGACAAGTGTGTATCTGACATATAGCCAGGGAAACACCGCTATACCGGAGACAAGTGTGTATCTGACATATAGCCGGGGAAACACCGCTATATAGGAGACAAGTGTGTATCTGACATATAGCCGGGGAAACACAGCTATACCGGAGACAAGTGTGTATCTTACATAAATCTGGGGAAACACCGCTATACCGGAGACAAGTGTGTATCTGACATATAGCCGGGGAAACACCGCTATACCGGAGACAAGTGTGTATCTGACATATAGCCGGGGAAACACCGCTATACCGGAGACAAGTGTGTATCTGACATATAGCCGGGGAAACACCGCTATACTGGAGACAAGTGTGTATCTGACATATAGCCAGGGAGACACCGCTATACCGGAGTCAAGTGTGTATCTGACATATAGCCGGAGAAACACCGCTATACTGGAGACAAGTGTGTATCTGACATATAGCCGGGGAAATACAGCTATACCGGAGACAATTGTGTATCTGACATATAGCCGAGGAAACACCGCTATACCGGAGACAAGTGTGTATCTGACATATAGCCGGGGAAACACCGCTACACCGGAGACAAGTGTGTATCTGACATATAGCCAGGGAAACAGCTATACCAGAGACAAGTGTGTATCTGACATATAGCCGGGGAAATACAGCTATACCGGAGACAATTGTGTATCTGACATATAGCCGAGGAAACACCGCTATACTGGAGACAAGTGTGTATCTGATATATAGCCGGGGAAACACCGCTATACCAGAGACAAGTGTGTATCGGACATATAGCCAGGGAAACGCCGCTATACCGGAGACAAGTGTGTATCTGACATATAGCCGGGGAAACACCGCTATATAGGAGACAAGTGTGTATCTGACATATAGCCGGGGAAACACAGCTATACCGGAGACAAGTGTGTATCTGACATAAATCTGGGGAAACACCGCTATACCGGAGACAAGTGTGTATCTGACATATAGCCGGGGAAACACCGCTATCCTGGACATATAGCCGGGGAAACACCGCTATACCGGACATATAGCCGGGGAAACACCGCTATACCGGACATATAGCCGGGGAAACACCGCTATACTGGAGACAAGTGTGTACCTGACATATAGCCGGGGAAACACCGCTATACCGGAGACAAGTGTGTATCTGACATATAGCCGGGGAAACACCGCTATACCGGAGACAAGTGTGTATCTGACATATAGCCAGGGAAACACCGCTATACCAGAGACAAGTGTGTATCTGACATATAGCCAGGGAAACACCGCTATACCGGAGACAAGTGTGTATCTGACATATAGCCGGGGAAACACCGCTATATAGGAGACAAGTGTGTATCTGACATATAGCCGGGGAAACACCGCTATACCGGAGACAAGTGTGTATCTGACATATAGCCAGGGAAACACCGTTATACCGGAGACAAGTGTGTATCTGACATATAGCCAGGGAAACACCGCTATACCGGAGACAAGTGTGTATCTGACATATAGCCGGGGAAACACCGCTATAACGGAGACAAGTGTGTATCAGACATATAGCCGGGGAAATACCGCTATACCGGAGACAAGTGTGTATCAGACATATAGCCGGGGAAACACCGCTATACCGGAGACAAGTGAGTATCTGACATATAGCCGGGGAAACACTGCTATACCGGAGACAAGTGTGTATCTGACATATAGCCGGGGAAACACCGCTATACAATATGATAGCATAGTCTAATGTGCATCAGACCACTTTGATTACTGTGAATCTCTGAGGGATAGCAGAGATGAGTGTGTATCCAGCCATTTGTAGCAAAAAAGGTGTTTAAAGAGAAGCGTGTAGCTGGTTGTTCTAACAGACAATTCCTTGCTAGGGACACAGAATCCTCAGCCATAGACACATATATTATACAGACACACCGCTAAATATGTATTTGCACAAACATAAGGTATATAAAATGCATGTACATACACATATATAGTCCGTATAACATATGTGCATATATAATTTACTTCATAACTCTATATTACTATGCATTGCTGGGGATCAAAAGCCTTACTAGTGAAAATAGGAAATATCTGCTAATATAATGATGATACCAGGTCTGTGAGTGAATAGTGCTCTGTGTATCACTGTAATACAGCTCTGGAGGAGGTGAAAAACACCGCTAGAGTCCTGGCTAGAAGGAAGTGTACTGTCTAGTACATGGAAACAAACTGAGCATGCTCCCTGGAGTACTGGGCTCTGAATGATAATGTAGCTATTAGGCTGATCCGGAGTAGTGGGCGGGAAGGAAGAAGAGAAAGAGGAGTGGGGGACGTGGGGCAGTGGCAGGATACAGAGAGGAGTGGTGGGTGTGGAGCAGCACTGCCGGGAGGGGCAGTGGGAGGATACAGAGAGGAGTGGTGGGTGTGGAGCAGCACTGCCAGGAGGGGCAGTGGGAGGATACAGAGAGGAGTGGTGGGTGTGGAGCAGCACTGCCAGGAGGGGCAGTGGGAGGATACAGAGGAGTGGTGGGTGTGGAGCAGCACTGCCAGGAGGGGCAGTGGGAGGATACAGAGAGGAGTGGTGGGTGTGGAGCAGCACTGTCGGGAGGGGCAGTGGGAGGATACAGAGAGGAGTGGTGGGTGTGGAGTAGCACTGCCAAGAGGGGCAGTGGGAGGATACAGAGAGGAGTGGTGAGTGTGGAGTAGCACTGCCGGGAGGGGCAGTAGGAGGATACAGAGAGGAGTGGGGGGTGTGGAGTAGCACTGCCGAGAGGGACAGTGGGAGGATACAGAGAGGAGTGGTGGGTGTGGAGCAGCACTGCTGGGAGAGGCAGTGGGAGGATACAGAGAGGAGTGGTGGGTGTGGAGCAGCACTGCCGGGAGGGACAGTGGGAGGATACAGAGAGGAGTGGGAGGCATGGAGCAGCACTGCCGGGAGGGACAGTGGGAGGATACAGAGAGGAGTGGGGGGTGTGGAGCAGCACTGCTGGGAGGGACAGTGGGAGGATACAGAGAGGACTGGGGGGTGTGGAGCAGCACTGCTGGGAGGGGCAGTGGGAGGATACAGAGAGGAGTGGGGGCGTGGAGCAGCACTGCCAGGAGGGGCAGTGGGAGGATACAGAGAGGAGTGGTGGGTTTGGAGCAGCACTGCCGGGAGGGGCAGTGGGAGGATACAGTGACAATGTGACGCTGTCGTGGAGCAAGTAGAAGAGTTTATTATTGGTTTTTAAGCTGGAGATACACGGTGACATCAGATGATAAGTTGCATTGTGACACTACATATAATAATTGTCAATAGGTTCACAACACGACACGCTATATGTCATGACAGTCAAATAAAATCCAACACTTGGATTCTTGGTCGCAGGTCATATGTGACTTTCCCATGACAGAACAAAAGTTTGTTAGATACTTTTTTTACCGCCAAATCAGACAAGTTGTGAGACTGTTCTGAGACTTGCAGTAATGTGACACGTTGCCATGTAGCCCAAAATTTAACATCAAAATGGCTTCTCTCCTCTGTGACTTCTCTGATGTTTAACAAGACTTGCTTTCTGTGTAAAACATTTCCCACATTGTGAACATGAATATGGTTTCTCTCCAGTGTGAATTCTCATATGTGTAACAAGATGTGATTTATCTGTAAAACATTTCCCACATTCTGTACATAAATAGGGCTTCTCTCCTGTGTGAATTGTCTCATGTTTAACAAGAACTGATTTTTGTTTAAAACATTTCCCACATTCTGAACATGAATATGGTTTCTCACCTGTGTGACTTCGCTCATGTGTCACAAGACTTAATTTCTGTCGAAAACATTCCCCACATTCTGAACATGAATATGGCTTCTCTCCTGTGTGACTTCGCTCATGTGTAACAAGATTTGATTTATCTGTAAAACATTTCCCACATTCTGTACATGAATAGGGCTTCTCTCCTGTGTGAATTCTCTCATGTATAACAAGATATGATTTTCGTGTAAAACATTTCCCACATTCTGAACATGAATATGGCTTCTCTCCTGTGTGACTTCTTTCATGTAAAACAAGACGTGATTTTCGTGTAAAACATTTTCCACATTCTGAACATGAATATGGCTTCTCTCCTGTGTGACTTCTCTGATGTTTAACAAGACTTGCTTTCTGTGTAAAACATTTCCCACATTGTGAACATGAATATGGTTTCTCTCCTGTGTGAATTCTCTTATGTGTAACAAGATGTGATTTTTCTGTAAAACATTTCCCACATTCTGAACATGAATATGGTTTCTCTCCTGTGTGAATTGTCTCATGTTTAACAAGATTCGATTTCTGTCGAAAACATTCCCCACATTCTGAACATGAATATGGCTTCTCTCCTGTGTGACTTCGCTCATGTGTAACAAGATTTGATTTATCTGTAAAACATTTCCCACATTCTGTACATGAATAGGGCTTCTCTCCTGTGTGAATTCTTTCATGTAAAACAAGACATGATTTTCGTGTAAAACATTTCCCACATTCTGAACATGAATATGGCTTCTCTCCTGTGTGACTTCTTTCATGTAAAACAAGACATGATTTTCGTGTAAAACATTTCCCACATTCTGAACATGAATATGGCTTCTCTCCTGTGTGACTTCTTTCATGTAAAACAAGACATGATTTTCGTGTAAAACATTTCCCACATTCTGAACATGAATATGGTTTCTCTCCTGTGTGAATTGTCTCATGTTTAACAAGATTCGATTTCTGTCGAAAACATTCCCCACATTGTGAACATGAATATGGTTTCTCTCCTGTGTGAATTGTCTCATGTTTAACAAGACTTGATTTCTGTCTAAAACATTTCCCACATTCTGAACATGAATATGGATTCTCTCCTGTGTGAATTGTCTCGTGTTTAGCAAGATCTGATTTACTTGTAAAGCATTTCCCACCTTCCTGCTCTGTTGTCTGTATTCTTCTGTGTGTAGAAAGTCTTGATTGTTCTGTACACTCTTTACCGCCCTGAAACCTTTTATCCCCTTTCTGACCTATATTTTTGGCAACAATCTGTGATTGGTCAGGAGAAGGTTCCTCATGATGAGGGGGATTATATAATAGATCTGTACTGTGAAGTCCTGGATGTACATTAAGGGTAATGAGTTTTTTTCCTGAGGAGCGCTGCAGGACATCTTCAGCTTCTTCTTTATAATTTAGTGATAATATAGCTTTGCCCTTAATATTAATACTGGAATTCTCTGTGAAAATAAAAATTGGAATTTGTGATTATTTATCAAACCACAGATTGGACAAACCTCGAACATTCCTATTAGGCAGTAATTAGATATATGGTATAAACCAGCTCTGCCTGTAATGCCACCAGATGTAAGGTAGGTATCCTATCAGTCAGTGTCCGACCTTTTAAACAGGACTTGAGGCATGACTTGGATGATGATTATGTCAGTATCACTAATGCTCTTTTTCGTGTACCTGCTGCTGAAAAACTCACACCGCTCAGTACAAGATGAGAGATCCTCCTTCTTCCAGCAGCAGGTTCAGTCTGTAATTACAGCTCCTAATTCCTTCTGCTGTTATTTTACTGCAGCCTGGACTAAGCTTGTGTGAGACAGCAGCAGCGGGGGAGGAGGTGCACTGATAGGAGCATGTCACTAAAGGAACAGATGGACCCCGGGGAGGCGCAGAGTGAGAAACGAAAATGGAAAATCACTATGACCACTAAGGGTTAAGACTCTGATCATCTGAAAAGCTTTACCATGAGGTAAAGCGCACATCTCAGTCTTAAATCACGGACATGTCAATGTGGTCTGTATAGCCTAATGGCCGCACAGTCCCCAGATCTCAGGTTTATAGACATCTTCAGGATGCAGTGGAATAGACAGAGTGATGTCATCAATCAGAACCTGTAATAAAGATTTCCAGCACCTTGTTGGGTCCATTACACTAAGAATTCAGGATGTTCTAAAAGGGGAACGAGGGTCCTATCAAGAATTAAGAAGGTGGATGTAATGACGTGTCCTGTGAGTGCAGGTGACATCACTGAGACGTCTGTGTCTGTACAATAATCACATGTGACATCAGAGCTTCCCGATAATCATGGAGCTGAGGACAGGAGAGCACCGAAAGGAAGCCAAAAACATGACAACCAGACAGCTTTAACCACTTACTGACTAGGCCGGTTGTCATTAAATGACTTTTTTTTGTATTCTCATTCTTATATTCCAAGACCTATAACTTTTATATTTTTGTCTGTGGCCGTACGAGGACTTGTGTGACAGGAGTTGTATATTTCAATGGAACCATTTACATGTAATTTATTATTTAGCTTTTATAATTTTTTTATAACATAAAAGCCCAGATATTGTCTCATTTTTTTTATATTTCTGTTGCTGTTTTCTTTAGCTTTTTGTCATAAAGTGAGTTTAAAGAAATAAGTGTCACATTCTGTCTAAGAGGCAACACAGAGGGGAAGTCATATGGTCATCAGATGTCAGCTGGATAAGGAAAACACATGATGTGATGGGGACATCTCCAATCAAAGCGCAGCAGCCGGAGATCAGATTCTCCTCCTGCCCTGAAGGCACCAAGGACAGAATCTGAGGTCACTTTCTCCATCCATGATCCCATACCTGTGGTGACATCTCCTGGAAGGTCCTCCTCCACCTCACTCTTACACGGGGGATCGCCCATCATCCGCTCTTCTTCATCCTCCACTTTAATATCAGTCACATCTTCCCCCTGATTTGTCATCTGTAACAATTCAGTACAATACAGCAGACAGGTGGGAAATCTAACAGATCCCCAGAAGAGACCCCCACCATCTATGACCCCTCTATGACTGCAGGACCCCCCTATATAGATGTGTATAGGGCTCAGCTCCATCTACCTGAGGATTCTCTGGGACCTTCTCCTCTGGACAGTCCTGGGAATACAGAGGACGGGGACATCTCTCTGGGGGATTTCTCCTCCTGGATCCATCTGTGGAGACACAAGCACACAGTGACTGAATACATGGCCTCCTGTAGATCCCTCTATAGATCAGACTCTTCTCTCAGCTCCTTCACTTCTAGGTTTAGTTATCAAGGGTGGTTAATATTCTGCTCCTCACCCCCTGTGCTGAGATGCCCACAATGGGCCCCTGAGCATCTGAAAAGGAGCAATGGAAGAATAAACATGATCTGAAGAATCACATTACATCACGTGGATGGCCAAGTGCATGTGCCTGACACTTACCTGGGGGGCAGATAGCACTATGGGAAGAAGACAAGATGGTGAGGGCAGTGTGATGCTCTGGGCAATAGTCTTCTGAAAACCTTGTCTCTTGGCATCATGTGGATGTGACATGTACCACCAAGTACCACCCTCCGTGGTAGCAGTGCCCCCTAATGGCGTCGCCCTCTTTCAGCAGGATAATGTCCGGCTACACTGCAAAAACTGTCCAGGACTGAGGAACATCACAAGGAGATGGAGGTGAGGAACTGTCTCCAGATTCTCAGATCTCAAGTTGATCGTCATCTGTGGGATTTGCTGAAAAATGTCCGACCCACGGAGAACGCACCGAGCGACTTACAGGACTTGCCTTAGAGACACTGCTCTCCCCTTCTCTGTAGACACAGGCTATGGTCGCTGACTGAGCGCGAGGAGAATCGCTGTAAACTCCTCTCATGGTGAGAATCCTCCTCCTGAGCCGTATTCTACCTCCCCTGAAGGGGGAAAGACGCAGGTAGCTCCCATCCTGACCGACTTGTATCTGAGGTAAGTACCATGGGACTCCTTTCACCCACTGACCTCCGTTCTGTCTATTACACCTTGTGTTATCTCCTGTGCGCCATAATGTCTCTTTACTGTGAGGGCGCTGATGGCGGTCGTGCAGGGGAATGTATTACGACTGAGGCTTCTTACACCAGTCTGAACAGTGACCCCGCTGCTGTGCGATGCACCCGAATTATGAAGAGGTAACGATTCTGGAGCATCTTCAGGAGATCTTTGTGGCTGAGAAAGAAATCTACAGCTGCTCAGGAGCCGGAGGGGATTTCTGGTCAGAGCTGCGCCAGTTTTCTGTGCACACGCTGTTAAATGAGTCGGGCCGCTGAGATGTTGGTGCAGGGGAAACACAGGTGGCGCCACTGAGCGACTGCAGGTCTGAGACAAGCTGGAGAGGGAGCACCATAAGGTGGTGAGAACTGCAGCTGAGTAACATCTCACCACCTCAGACATGTAGCCGTATCTCCTGGATGGGTCATCAGTATCTGATCAGCGAGGATCTGACACCCGGGACCCTTCCAGTAGAGTAACCTAAGCCAGTGGTCACCTAAGCCACATGTCACTGCACACACGTGTATACACTGCACATGGCGGCTCTTACCCTGTGATATAAGAGGCTGGTGCTCCTCCATTACATGTCACTGCACACACGTGTATACACTGCACATGACGGCTCTTACCCTGTGATATAAGAAGCTGGTGCTCCTCCATTACATGTCACTGCACACACGTGTACACACTGCACATGACGGCTCTTACCTTGTGATATAAGAGGCTGGTGCTCCTCCATTACATGTCACTGCACACACGTGTATACACTGCACATGACGGCTCTTACCCTGTGATATAAGAGGCTGGTGCTCCTCCATTACATGTCACTGCACACACGTGTATACACTGCACATGGCGGCTCTTACCCTGTGATATAAGAGGCTGGTGCTCCTCCATTACATGTCACTGCACACACGTGTATACACTGCACATGACGGCTCTTACCCTGTGATATAAGAAGCTGGTGCTCCTCCATTACATGTCACTGCACACACGTGTACACACTGCACATGACGGCTCTTACCTTGTGATATAAGAGGCTGGTGCTCCTCCATTACATGTCACTGCACACACGTGTATACACTGCACATGACGGCTCTTACCCTGTGATATAAGAGGCTGGTGCTCCTCCATTACATGTCACTGCACACACGTGTATACACTGCACATGACGTGTCTTACCCTGTGATATAAGAGGCTGGTGCTCCTCCATTATATGTCACTGCACACACGTGTATACACTGCACATGACGGCTCTTACCCTGTGATATAAGAGGCTGGTGCTCCTCCATTACATGTCACTGCACACACGTGTACACACTGCACATGACGGCTCTTACCCTGTGATATAAGAGGCTGTGCTCCTCCATTACATGTCACTGCACACACGTGTATATACTGCACATGACGGCTCTTACCCTGTGATATAAGAGGCTGTGCTCCTCCATTACATGTCACTGCACACACGTGTATACACTGCACATGACGGCTCTTACCCTGTGATATAAGAGGCTGGTGCTCCTCCATTACATGTCACTGCACACACGTGTATACACTGCACATGACGGCTCTTACCTTGTGATATAAGAGGCTGGTGTTCCTCCATTACATGTCACTGCACACACGTGTATACACTGCACATGGCGGCTCTTACCCTGTGATATAAGAGGCTGGTGCTCCTCCATTACATGTCACTGCACACACGTGTATACACTGCACATGACGGCTCTTACCCTGTGATATAAGAGGCTGGTGCTCCTCCATTACATGTCACTGCACACACGTGTATACACTGCACATGACGGCTCTTACCCTGTGATATAAGAGGCTGGTGCTCCTCCATTACATGTCACTGCACACACGTGTATACACTGCACATGGCGGCTCTTACCCTGTGATATAAGAGGCTGGTGCTCCTCCATTACATGTCACTGCACACACGTGTACACACTGCACATGACGGCTCTTACCCTGTGATATAAGAGGCTGGTGCTCCTCCATTACATGTCACTGCACACACGTGTACACACTGCACATGACGGCTCTTACCCTGTGATATAAGAGGCTGGTGCTCCTCCATTACATGTCACTGCACACACGTGTATACACTGCACATGACGGCTCTTACCCTGTGATATAAGAGGCTGGTGCTCCTCCATTACATGTCACTGCACACACGTGTATACACTGCACATGACGGCTCTTACCCTGTGATATAAGAGGCTGGTGCTCCTCCATTACATGTCACTGCACACACGTGTATACACTGCACATGACGGCTCTTACCCTGTGATATAAGAGGCTGGTGCTCCTCCATTACATGTCACTGCACACACGTGTATACACTGCACATGACGGCTCTTACCTTGTGATATAAGAGGCTGGTGCTCCTCCATTACATGTCACTGCACACACGTGTATACACTGCACATGACGGCTCTTACCCTGTGATATAAGAGGCTGGTGCTCCTCCATTACATGTCACTGCACACACGTGTATACACTGCACATGACGGCTCTTACCCTGTGATATAAGAGGCTGGTGCTCCTCCATTACATGTCACTGCACACACGTGTATACACTGCACATGGCGGCTCTTACCCTGTGATATAAGAGGCTGGTGCTCCTCCATTACATGTCACTGCACACACGTGTATACACTGCACATGACGGCTCTTACCCTGTGATATAAGAGGCTGGTGCTCCTCCATTACATGTCACTGCACACACGTGTATACACTGCACATGACGGCTCTTACCCTGTGATATAAGAGGCTGGTGCTCCTCCATTACATGTCACTGCACACACGTGTATACACTGCACATGACGGCTCTTACCCTGTGATATAAGAGGCTGGTGCTCCTCCATTACATGTCACTGCACACACGTGTACACACTGCACATGACGGCTCTTACCCTGTGATATAAGAGGCTGGTGCTCCTCCATTACATGTCACTGCACACACGTGTATACACTGCACATGACGGCTCTTACCCTGTGATATAAGAGGCTGGTGCTCCTCCATTACATGTCACTGCACACACGTGTATACACTGCACATGGCGGCTCTTACCTTGTGATATAAGAGGCTGGTGCTCCTCCATTACATGTCACTGCACACACGTGTATACACTGCACATGACGGCTCTTACCCTGTGATATAAGAGGCTGGTGCTCCTCCATTACATGTCACTGCACACACGTGTATACACTGCACATGACGGCTCTTACCCTGTGATATAAGAGGCTGGTGCTCCTCCATTACATGTCACTGCACACACGTGTATACACTGCACATGGCGGCTCTTACCCTGTGATATAAGAGGCTGGGGCTCCTCCATTACATGTCACTGCACACACGTGTATACACTGCACATGACGGCTCTTACCCTGTGATATAAGAGGCTGGGGCTCCTCCATTACATGTCACTGCACACACGTGTATACACTGCACATGACGGCTCTTACCTTGTGATATAAGAGGCTGGTGCTCCTCCATTACATGTCACTGCACACACGTGTATACACTGCACATGACAGCTCTTACCCTGTGATATAAGAGGCTGGTGCTCCTCCATTACATGTCACTGCACACACGTGTACACACTGCACATGACGGCTCTTACCCTGTGATATAAGAGGCTGGTGCTCCTCCATTACATGTCACTGCACACACGTGTATACACTGCACATGACGGCTCTTACCCTGTGATATAAGAGGCTGGTGCTCCTCCATCATGGCCTCCTTGTACAGATCCCTGTGTCCTTCTATATACTCCCACTCCTCCATGGAGAAATAGACAGTGACGTCCTGACACCTTATAGGAACCTGACAACACAATGACACCGTCATCACCCAGACCCTCCAGTGCTGTTACTGGAGAATTTCCCAGCATTCCCAGCAGTGTCACCTCTCCAGTCAGCAGCTCCATCATCTTGTGGGTGAGCTCTAGGATCTTCTGCTCATGTAACAGGGGGTGAGGGGGAGGCTCTGTGATGGGGGGAGGGGTCCTGCTCCGCCCTCCTGACTCCTGGAGATGGATGATGGGAGTCACACAGTCCCCCGATGTCTTCTTCACTATTGTGTACTCCTGTGGATGGAGAGAGACACTTAGGGAATAAACCCTTCAGGGGCCATGTGCTCTCCTCCGGCCTCTCCTCCGGGTACAACGTGCCTACTTACCTCCTCATGGCTCCTACATGACTATTGGTCACTGGTCACATGACACATCACTCACCATACTGGGGGCCGATCTTCAGGTTCTCCATCACTTGGAAGGTCTGGGGGCCGTTCTCCAGGACCCTGGACTCTTCCTATCACTTCCTATGATGGATTCTCCTTCCCGATGTCTGACTTGTTACAGAATACAATACAGAGGAGAGAAATCTAGAGAAGTTTACCTCTCCGCTCAGCAGGGAGATGATCTCCAAGGTGAGGTCTAATATTCTTCTGCTGATCTCCTTCCCGTCCATCCTCGGGGGTCATTCAGGAGAAGAGGAGAGAACTGGAGGAGCTGGAGGCTTCTAGTGCTGCAGGCGCCTTTATGAGAAGAGGAGAGGAAATCATCCAGGGGACAAGACCAGATGTCACCTCCAGAACCGCACCTCCTGAGCCTGGAGGGGCCCCGCTTCCCAGAGCCCTCACCACATGGGTTCCAGGGGCCCCAACTTGGAGATCTCTGGTGGCTCCACAGGAGATAAGTGTCTGATAGATGCAGGTCCCACCTCTGGGCTGTGCTCAGCTGTGTCCAGAGCTCCTAGAGAAGAGACTGGAGAGAGCTGAGCTCAGGCCGGGCCCCGCTCCATTCATTCTCCTCCTGGAGGCAGGGGCCCCTCACCAGGACAGTCAGGGGCCAGCAAATGATAACAACCCCCACTATCCACACTAGAGATATCCAGTTCTTGAAAGAATCATTCTCTTGAATCTATTCCTTTCCCTGAACTGGAGGAGTCGATTCATCTGACTGAGCTGATCCGTTTGAAGCAGCTCAGTGTGAGGTAGCAGATACTCTGCAGATCTTGTCTAAAATGATTCTAGAGTGAAGGCTTGGCCCTCCTATCCCACCCTGGTTTGCTACGATTTTAATTATATTAATTACCCTTAGTTTTCCCCACCCTCTGGATGCTTGTTTTTTGTTTTGTTTTTTTATTCCTGAGCTTTGGTTCATTTGCTTGTCAGCCGACTCAGCAAGTGAATCAAAGATTAAATTCATGAATGGGTTCTTTTGAATGAACCGATTCATTTAAAAGATTCGAACTTCCCATCACTACTCCCCCCATCATACTAAGCTGAGGAGCGGAGAAGGATTCCTTGTGTGTAATGGAGGAGAATCTCCAGAGGTGACATGTCTGAGCTCTCCACCACACTGTCTCCTCACAGCTCATCTTACCTGCAGGCTGGAGGAATGGCTGATACCAGAGAGAACAAGAGCCCTGACTACCGACCAGGACCTGCCCAGTATCTGCTGCACTGCCAGAGCTGAAGGACCTGGGGTGACGTCACTGTCATGTGATCAGTGCAGGGGGCGGGGCTCAGCAATGGGCAGAGGAGATGGTAAAGGACCTGGAATGATATCACTGTCATGTGATCCGTGCAGGGGGCGGGGCTCTACAGTTGTGAGTATAAGAGGTAGTGAAGGACCTGCCCAGTATCTGCTGCACTGCCAGAGTTGAAGGACCTGGGGTGATGTCACTGTCATGTGATCAGTGCAGGGGGTGGGGCTCAGCAGTGGGGAAAAGTGGTATTAAAGGACCTGGGATGATGTCACTGTCATGTGATCCGTGCAGGGGGCGGGGCTCTGCATTTGTGAGTATAAGAGGTGGTGAAGGACCTGCCCAGTATCTGCTGCGTAGATGCTAGAATGGATTTGTTGGAAGGAGGTCTGTGACATCACTGGTCACATGACAATCCCCGACGGCAGCGGATTGTGGAAGGAGGCGGGGCTGTGTGTGGAAGGAGGCGGGGCTGTGTGTGGAAGGAGGCGGGGCTGTGTGTGGAAGGAGGCGGGGCTGTGTGTAAGCCGCCCAGTGAGGGAGGATGTGCTGCAGTCAGTCCACAGAGCTTCCTGAGGAGCAGCATATGGAGCTCATATATGAGGGGCAGGTGGAGCTCTCGGGGGCAGTGGGGTTCAGGGGAATCTGGTGCAATTACAGGGTTTATAGTACAGATCCGGGTGTATTCTGGGGCCATGAGGGGCAGAACCGGGGGTGGGTGACCTTTATGGGGTGTAAATCTGTGAGGAGGGGGCATGTGGTGTATTCTGGGGACTTGAGGGGAAGATCTTTGGTGAGGGTCTTCATGGGAAGTAAGGTGTGATGTCAGTGGTCATGTGACTTTGCTGCTACTGATGTTGGGGACAGCTATGGGCAGCGGGAACAGATGGTGACTAGAGTTGAGCGAACTTCTATTTTTAGTTCGGTGTCCAAAGTTCGGGTTATCGTAGCATCCCGTTATAGATTCCGCTACCGCGGACAATAAAGGCATTTGGAATCCATAAGGGGATTCTTCGATGAACCCGAACCTTGGACAACCCTAAGGACCTGGGGTGACATCACCGTCATGTGATCAGTGCAGGGGGTGTGGCTCAGCACTAGGGTTGGGCAATAAACCGGTAGCTATGATATACCGCGATATTAGAAAACAGCGATATTGCGAATTCACTGTTTTCTAATCGCGGTATTCTGTGACGTCATGCGCTCTGTCTGCGGCGCCTTCCTCACTCACCACCCGCCGGCCGCCGCACATTAAAAATCATTGCCGGCTCCTGCGTCCCTGGCTCCGCCTCCTCCTACCCGGCGCATTGCTGCCCACATTCTCGGGGGGTGTAATTGCCCCTTTGCCTCTCTCCCCCCCGGATCCGCCGGAAGACTCACACAGGCGCACTGGCAGAGGCATTGAAGTGCGCATGCGCCTGCCAGTGCGCCTGTGTGAGTCTTCTCGGCGCTTCTCTTTTCAGTGAAGTGAATAATAATTACCTACAACGGCGCTGGGCTGGGAGGAGGCGGCGCTGGGCAGGTAGGGAATCTGTTAATGACGGGGGGAATCTGTGGATGACACTGGATGGGGGAATCTGTGGATGACACTGAGAGGGGGAATCTGTGGATGACACTGAGAGGGGGGAATCTGTGGATGACACTGAGAGCCTGGGGGATCTGTGGATGACACTGAGAGGGGGGAATCTGTGGATGACACTGAGAGGGGGGGGGAAATCTGTGGATGACACTTAAGGGGGCGATCTGTGGATGGCACTTAAGGGGGGGGATCTGTGGATGGCACTTAAGGGGGAGGGATCTGTGGATGGCACTTAAGGGGGGTTTGTGGATGGCACTTAAGGGGGGAGTGGATCTGTGGATGGCACTTAAGGGGGGTTTGTGGATGGCACTTAAGGGGGGAGTGGATCTGTGGATGACGTCTCCTTGTAGCTGCCGCTGCCCCCATACAGTATAACCTCTCCTTGCGCTGCCCCCATACAGTATAATGTCTCCTTGTGGCTGCCCCCATACAGTATAACGTCTCCTTGTGGCTGCCCCCATACAGTATAATGTCTCCTTGCGCTGCCCCCATACAGTATAACGCCTCCTTGTGGCTGCCCCCATACAGTATAATGTCTCCTTGCGCTGCCCCCATACAGTATAATGTCTCCTTGTGGCTGCCCCCATACAGTATAACGTCTCCTTGTGGCTGCCCCCATACAGTATAACGTCTCCTTGCGCTGCCCCCATACAGTATAACGTCTCCTTGTGGCTGCCCCTGTGCCCCTTACAGTATAACGTCTCCTTGCGCTGCCCCCATACAGTATAACGTCTCCTTGCGCTGCCCCCATACAGTATAACGTCTCCTTGCGCTGCCCCCATACAGTATAATGTCTCCTTGCGCTGCCCCCATACAGTATAACGTCTCCTTGTGGCTGCCCCCATACAGTATAACGTCTCCTTGCGCTGCCCCCATACAGTATAATGTCTCCTTGCGCTGCCCCCATACAGTATAATGTCTCCTTGTGGCTGCCCCATACAGTATAACGTCTCCTTGCGCTGCCCCCATACAGTATAACGTCTCCTTGCGCTGCCCCCCATACAGTATAACGTCTCCTTGTGGCTGCCCCCATACAGTATACCGTCTCCTTGTGGCTGCCCCATACAGTATAACGTCTCCTTGTGTCTGCCCCCATACAGTATAACGTCTCCTTGCGCTGCCCCCATACAGTATAACGTCTCCTTGTGGCTGCCCCCATACAGTATAATGTCTCCTTGTGGCTGCCCCCATACAGTATAACGTCTCCAAGTGTTTTTTTCTTCTAAATGGGCATTTATCGTGATATATATCGTTATCGCGATACATTTCTTAATATCGTTATCGTGGCAATATTTTTGATATCGCCCAACCCTACTCAGCACTGGATTGGATAGGAGGTGATCCAGTACTGAGCCACGCCCCCTGCACTGATCACATGACGGTGACGTCACCCCAGGTCCTTAGGGTTGTCCAAGGTTCGGGTTCATTGTAGAATCCCCTTATGAATTCCAAATGCCATTATGGTCCGTGGTAGCGGAATCCATAAAGGGATGCTACGATAATCCAAACTTTGGACTCCGGGTGGGGGTGGGGGGTGTTCTTTACTGTATGTACCTTGGGAACTGTTCGCTGGAGAGGCCTGAGCAGCATTCGGTGGGGGGCAGACAACGATGCAGATCTTATGTATCCAGGTAGAAGTAATAAAGCACAAGCGGCACTCACCCAGCTGGATTAAAAGTCCATACTTTATTGTTTCCTATGTAGGATATTCAAAGGTCCATTGGGAGCGGGGCGGACACATAAAACATGCGGCTGGACGGCGGCAACGGCCGTTTCGCGCTGCTCTTGCGCTTCGTCAGGCCACTACGGAGTCTAAGCGCACTCGGCGCATATTTAAGGCGTCACCACGCACCGTTGCCAAGCGACAAACAGACGCTAATACATTAAAAAAAACTTGTAAGGACAACACAAAGCACTCATAAAATAGCGCGATTATGAGGGTCAGATGTGCGGATGCCCAATGCTCCAAAATATCACAAGATTGTAGCGAACATACACAAACATAGTACATCAAATGTATAATAAATGCAGCTCTTATGTCAGGTCTGTGTGAGGGAAGGGGCACATGGTAAGGATTGTGCGTTCTGTAGGACACCTGATCAGGCGGTAGAACTTGGGGGAGCAGTCTACCTAGATGGGGGGACCCGGGGTGCAGTACCTGGTCTCGGGCCATATGGGGTCAGCAGGGAGGATTATGTGGAAGCCATTAAGATCAGACAAGGAGATCGGGAGTCAAGAGTGCGGTGACATGTGGGGGTCCGGGCTCTGAGGAGACAGTGGGGACTATCGTGTGTGTGGGACCCCTGCAGATCAAACAAGGGGTTCTCGTGCTGCTGTCTGTGGGAGAGGGGTGGCATGACGAGTGGCTCTGGCAATGTGGGTGTAGGGGGCCCATGCAGGGGTACTTGTCCTGCTGTCTGCTAGAGTGGGGTACATGAGGAGTGGTCCTAGGACTTTTTAATGTAGTCAGGGGGCTGTCAGTTGTATGGGGTATAGAAACTGCACCGTCTGGAGCAGGGGGTGTTGCTGTGAATGAGCTCAGGGCAGTAACAGGGACTTGTATGGCAGGTAGGTCCGGAATGTGGCTCCTGGGTTTGGGCTTCATGTGGTGGTTTGGAGTTTAATGCCTCATCTTAAATGTTCTACTTATGTGGCTGTGGAGACATGTTTGTGTTTTTGCACCCCATAGATCTATTCCTGGGAGCTGAGTGGCACAGGAGAGGGGAGTCCAGTCACTAAAGCCAGGGGAGAGGAGCGCTCCAGTTCTGGGTCCTGTACAGATAGAGAGGAGCGCTCCAGCACTGGATCCTGTACAGGCGCAGAGGAGCGCTCCAGCGCTGGATCCTGTATAGGCGCAGAGGACAGGCTAGATTACTGACTCCAGGAGGAGGACCTCCTTCTAACAACTGTGCAGTTTATTATAGATAATAGATGAGGTCTTCCTGCAGAGTTCTTGACCTCACGGGAGTGTGAGTATAGATCCAACAGTCATTAATTTTACTGTCAGTATTATTGAGTCCTCTAAACAGCTCCTGGTGGTGTCAATAAGTGCATTGTCCCAGTCATCCTTCAGTTGTTGGTACAGGGCCGTTGTTCCAGGATTAGGGCGGCCATCAGCAGGAGGATCCTCATTCGGGCGTCGGAACTTTCTTGCAGTGAGAAGCTTGTATCTAGTTAGGCTTTCCTTCAACCTTTACTGCTGTATGAGTAGTCAACAGGATTTGGAAAGGACCATCAATTCTGTGATCCAGGCCTTTCCTCACATGTCTTTTTATCACCACCCAGTCTGAGCTTGCTTGGAGTCTTCACCACTTGACCAGAATTGTTCAATGCACAGACCATTCATCCTTGTACAAACTGAGCAATCCACCCTGCATGAACCACACTTACCATGACACCTTTTGATAGGTGAGTGGGCCCATGGGCCGCCTGAGCCATAGCTGGGTATAGAGGGCGCGGTAGACAAATTTTGTCCTTTTTTCTCCAAATTTAATTTTCATCAGGTTTGGCCCCTTGTTTTGCCTAAAGCTCTTTTTCCTTGGGGGGCTTGTTCGAGCATTCTTTGAAATGTACTTACTGAAATGTCCTCAGGACTCGAGGCTCTCATTGGGGTGGCATCAGCATTTGGTGGCTGGCGTGCAGCTCGTTTGGATGCCTTGTCTGCTCGATCATTGCTTTTTGCTTCCACTGTGGTACATCTTGTATAAGCCTTTACCTTAATAATAGCGACCTCCTCTGGTAATAACTGAGTTAAAATACAGAGTCTTTATTTTTAATTGGCTGGCCTGCTGATGTTAGAAAGTCTTTAGCCTGCCATATGGGTCCATAGTCATGTGCAATACCAAAAGTATACCTTGAGTCCGTGTACATGTTCACCTTCTTCCCCTTGGCCAATTTACACACCTCAGTGAGTGCCTTCAGCTCCGCCTCTTGTGCTGACATGTGAGGTGGCAGTGGTTCAGCTATCCCTACTTCATGCTGTGTGACCACTGCATATCCAGTGTGGAACCAGCCATCCTCTACCATGAACCTGCTTCCATCTACAAAATACTCAAAATCAGGGTTTTCTTTAAATCCTGATGTTTCTTGTTGCATTAATTATACACAGTCATGGAGGTCATGTTCCATCATGTCATTTAGGAGGCTGCCTGTATCTTCTATGCCCCCTTCCCCCATTTCTGAATCTGTGATTGGTAAAAAAGTAGCAGGATTTAGAGTAGGACACCTTGTGAAAGAAATGTTAGCGGGCATGAGGAGTCCACACTGGAGTCTGAGTTGCCTGGCCATAGAAATGCTTAGGTTGAACCTGTGTTAATATGCCTTGTATGTCATGGGGTGTTTGTACAATCACCGGGTAGTCTTACACAATTTCAGAGGCTTTTTCTATCATTGCCTGCACTGCCGCTACTGCCCTGACACAGGAGGGGGCGCCTCTGACGCTAGGAACTAATCTGGCCGGAAAGTAAGCCACTGGCCGCTGGCGGTCACCATGTTTCTCAATTAGTACAGCCGTGCTGTGACCCTGCATTTCTGAACAGAACAGGTGAAATTCCTCATCATATTTTGACTGAATTGTGTGTTTTGTGCCTAGGGCACAGTGGGAGGTACTTCTTATGGTGCACAAATAAACGACCTTAAATTCAGCATTTTTGTTGAGTTCTTTTTATCAATAGTGACAACGCGTTTCGGGATGTTGCATCCCTTTCTCAAGTCTAAAAAATGAGATAATGGTAACGTACTGGGCAGAGTATTGGGTTGTCACAGTAGATATAATAATCATAAAAACATGATAATGATAGTAATGATAAAAATAATTATAATTAAAAAACAAAAAATATAAAAGAGATATAAAATAGAGTATAATCACAAGGTATGATAATTTGTGGGCATAAATCTGCCCAAGGTAATCCTGTCTTTTTGTTTGGAGTGGTTCTAACTGAGTATAAGGCAAAAGGCTAACACTCTGGCCAAGGCCGCTGAGTTTCCGGCATGGCTTCCTGAATTTTCAATTTGAGCGTGCCATTTAGACACTCGACGAGGCCGCTGCTTTGGGGATGGTATGCTGTATGGAAAGCTTGGGTGACCCCTAAAGCCTGCATAACTTCCCTCATTACTTCTCCTGTGAAGTGGGAACCCCTGTCTGATTCAATAACTTCAGGGACACCATACCTGCACACCAGTTCACTGACCAGCTTCTTTACTGTGTTCTTTGCATTTGCCTTTGCTACTGGGAAGGCTTCCGGCCTCCCTGAAAAGAGATCAACACACACAGGGACAAATTCCTATACTCCTACCTTAGGCAGTTGTATATAGTCTATCTGCAGTCTCTGGAACGGTAAAGTGGCCTGGGGGTGAGCTTGCTTGGAGTCTTCACCACTTGACCGGGATTATTCAATGCACAGACCATTCATCCTTGTACAAACCGAGCAGCTACTGTAGAAAATCCTGGAGCAATCCACCCTGCATGAACCACACTTACCATGGCACCTTTTGATAGGTGAGTGGGCCCATGGGCCTCCTGAGCCATAGCTGGGTATAGAGTGGACACTAGCGATTAGTGGACACTAGCGATCCAGTCCCACCCCATATACATTTTTTATATAAGCAATCCTTTATAAGCAATCTTTTGTGAGCGGTCCCTCAGCTTCGCCAGAGATACTGCATCACCACGACACCCAAAATTGATACCAAACCTATATGTACTATTTATTTGAATTTAATATAATCCATTGAGCTCCAGTTGAGCATATCTACATTCAGCCTCTTGTTTACTCAACTTATGATATCTAATCTGCAACCAAGTGTCTCAGTGTTATATACCTACAGATGTGTATACGCGTATGTACACTTACATGTATGTATATGTGTTTATATATATATATATATATATATATATACAAAACCTTGGCCAGATTTATGCCCACAAATTATCATACCTTGTGATTATACTCTATTTTATATCTCTTTTATATTTTTTGTTTTTTAATTAAAATTATTTTTATGATTACTATCATTATCATGTTTTTATGATTATTATATCTACTGTGACAACCCAATACTCTGCCCAGTACGTTACCATTATCTCATTTTTTAGACTTGAGAAAGGGATGCAACATCCCAAAATGCGTTGTCACTATTAATAAAAAGAACTCAACAAAAGTGCTGAATTTAAGGTCGTTTATTTGTGCGCCATAAGACAAAACACACAATTCAGTCTTCATAACAACCCTGAGGAGAACAGGCACCTCCGCTGAAGGGATTGTATGGGTACCGGCAGCACCGACCTACCACTGTGGTCACCTCAAACCACTTTTATCCAAGCTATGCCCTCCAATGGACACTAACAAAAGGTGAGCAGAACCAAATTACCCGACAAGGTGTAATTCGTACTCACCACCCTATGAGCGCCTCTCCCCTTTTTTTCTTTTGCCAAAATTGCTCATCATATTTTGGAATACCCAGGGTGGGGCCCGAGGTTTTGCATAGCTTTAATGTATGAAAATTATTCACTGCCTCTTCTGTCAGTTGAAATGGGTCAGATGACAGACAATCGTACAGAGGCTGCATTAACATGGAGGCATGTCTAATCCAGAGGCGACAGTATAACACCAGCTCCAAAAACACCCTTAGGCTTTGTGCTCCTTTGGACACTTGTATCCTTTCAGCAGCCTCCTTTCTTTCTGGTGGCAAGCTCCATAGGAGAGACAGTGTCCTAGAAACACAACCTTGTTTTTACAAAACTGCAGCTTCTGCTTTTAGGCTTTACACCCGTTCTGATGTAGGAAAATTAAGAGATATAGTTGCCTCACAGCAAGTCTCATTGTCTTCAGCACACAGGAGCCGGGTGGTGCCCAGTTTGTAAGGACAGATTGCAGAGCCTGTGTATACATGGTCGGGGAGTTCTGAGCTCCCTGAGGCAGGATGGTCCAAGTATACTGGTTACCCTTAAATGTAAAGGCAAACAGATACTGACAGTCAGGATGCAGCGGGACACTAAAGAGAGTATTTGTCAGGTCTATTGCTGTGAAACACATAGCAGTGGATGGAACTTGTGACAGTAAGGTATGTGGGTTTGGCACTAGTGGAGTTTGTAAGACTGTCACCTTGTTAACTTCTCTAAGATCATGAACCATCCTGTAACTGACAGGCTGTCCCTTAACGGGTTTCTTCTTTATTGGGAACAGCAGGGTATTAGTGGGAGTTACTGTTTTTATCAATACACCGGCCTGGAGAAAAGCATCAATTTGACTGGCCATTGCTATCTCCTGGGCCTGACTGAGGGGCTACTGCTTCAATTGAGGGGGCCGACATCCTGACTTAAGATGCACTGTGACCGGAGACACAGGGGGCTTCCCCATGTCTGTTTTTGATGTTGCCCATAAATCCTTCGGTACTGCCTCAAGAACAGTCTGGTCTACAAGGGTTTATTCTGACGGTTCAGTCTCAGACAGGGCCAGTGTCGCTATTAAAGGACATAATACTTCCTCTTGGGCCCCAAAATCTACACAGGTAGTGCCATTGAGGTAGAAGTGTATGTGGGCTCCCAGTTATTGCAAAACATCAGTCCCTAAAAGAAGTTCTGACAGGTTTTCTTTAACTAACTGTCTTTTATCTTTAGTTTAACTGGTTTAGATTCACAGACATAAACGGTTTCTCCTGTAAATCCTACAGCCGGTACATAACAAGGGGTTAACTGATGTGGCTGCAAGAAAATTTGGTCTACTACTGTTTTGGCTGCCCCCGTGTCAACCAGGAATGGTACTGCCTTTCTGTTTCTGAGTATACAACAATCTACCTCACACAACTTCTCTTCTCGTTCCCTCAGCTTCAACCTCACAAGCTACTTTCATCCATGTATCAACCACTTCTTCACATCCACGATCCTTTATCCAACCACAATGTGTCCTACTGAATCTTTCCCTGACTTCTAGGTTAAGATTTCCATACTTTATCCCTGCCTTCTATAACACTCTGTCCACATTCTTCAGACCCTGAACCTCCTGTCCTTAACTCCTCTTTCCTTCACCAATGTTTTGGCTGTCTTTTAACCTTTGGGTATACTAAAAATTATTCCCCATTGCTTTTCAACTGTACCAGAACAACTATAGAAAGTAACAAAATTCTGACGTCTGTTTCCCCTCCGTTTCCTCAGAGCTTCCTCACTATATCACCTAGTATACTCTGTTACTGAGATTTCCCTGATTTCCCTTTTTTTTTAATGTTCTGCAATTTTCCAAACACAGTAAAGAACAAACAAAACGTATATCATGACTCCTAAAGCCAAACCAAAAACATCCCAAAGTTACCCATGATCAGAAACTAAAGCCAACGATCATAGGTATTTTCAACTTTCAAGGTTCTTTATAAATATGGACTCAACCGTACAAAGGCTTTATACGTACGTTCCTTCAACAATCCCTCGACCCAGACAACCGGTCAGGGAGGCACAGATACAATGTAAGATAAAACATAGCGCTGCAAGGTAAGAGACTTTATACCTGTCCTTACCGGTCAGGATTATCCAAGTTGTCGGGAGTGTCCTTTAGTTGAGCCCCACGTTGGGCGCAAAGTTTTGTCGTTCCCAATTGAATTGTCCTTATGAGAGCTCAGAGAACTGATACAGACATACTGCTGAATCAGATCCACTCTCCTTTAATTCCACACATGTATATATCTTTATAACACTTCAGATAATCATAGACAAATCTGGCACCCTGCCAAGGGGGTGGAGATCGAAACTAGTGATTTGATTCGTTATTTATAAAAGGCAACACTTCCGCAACATACTACAGAGTTCTAATAATTAAAAAGTTTCTGCAACATCTTATCTCAAAGTTTACATTTTTCAGCAGTACATCCCTAAACTCAGAAGGAACATAACTCTCCCTTATATGTCAAACTCTGATAAGGGAGCGAGGAAGCTGTTGTCTTGACCTTGTAGCTAGGAACTTTTGATTTATATACACAGAGACTCCCTACATCCTTCCAGCTGGCTCATTAATTTCCTTCTCCTCTACCACCTCCTCATTCGTTCAGCGTAACACCTTCACCACCAACATCAGCACAGCCCGGGGGAAACGACAGCAGGCTGATCTGAAACTCATCTGTTTGGGGGACAAACCCCACACCGTGCAGGAGCTGTGGACGGGCATGGAACAACAGACCGATGAGTGGTTGGTGTCACTGAGCCTCAAGCCCGGCCTGGTGGTGTGCGATAATGGGTGAAATCTCGTAGGAGCTCTGGGACTAGCCGGTGTGACACACATCCCTTGCCTGGCGCATGTGCTGAATTTGGTGGTGCAGAAATTCCTGAACACCTGACAGTGAAAATCAATTCAGTGAATCCAGCTCTTAGATTCTGGTGGGACAAATCAACTTTTATTGGTGCTCAAGGACCCCTGCGGCCTGAGCCACAGATGTGACAGGCAAATAATTATATTAAATTTGTCGGTTAGATTTTTGGGTAACATTTCCACGGTTATAAGGACTTTTTATTATAAATCGTAACAAAAACTATACAAGGAACATTTCAAAAAGAGAAAATTAACCCAACCAGACTCCCACCCTACACCCCCCCCCTTTCACTCAAACCACTCATTAATGCCCATTTACAAACTATTTACAAATTTACTTATACACATATTTAAAAAACTATAAGTCAGATAAACGAAATAAACAAACATAACTATATACACATGCCTTACCCTTAAATTATAAGACCAGTCATATACACGTGGCTCAGAGGGTGGGCTCCTGCACCAACATAGGCCAGGTACACAATTGTCCAGCCAGGGCACAGTTCTAGAGGAGGAAGAAACCATGTTCACAGCAGGGTGGCACCCAAAGCAGCTCACGGCCATCACTTGAGCGTGGCTGGGGGGATACGGAAGACACAGATGATACACCTCCAACAGAGGACAACTTGTCGTTGCCTCTGGGCAGCCTGGCAAACATAAGCGACTACACGCTGCAGTGCCTGCACAACTACTGCCGAGTGGCCCACTATCTAACTTGTGCAGATTACTGGGTGGCCACCCTGCTGGATCCCCGTTACAAGGACCACGTGCCGTCCTTATTTCCGTCACTGAAGCGTGATCGGAAGTAGCCAACGCTTGTAGACGCGCTGCTGATGGCATTCACACCTGACACCGGGGGCTCAGTAGAAGCACAAGGCTATAAAGCAGAGGAGGAGGAGGAAGAAGTCGCCAACACAACTGGGTCACCGCCTGCACCTCAGAAGGAAGGGTTAGCATGGCCGAAATGTGGAAAAGTTTTGCCACCACGCCACAACAACCAGCACCACCAGCAGATATGTAACATCTTAGAAGAGGCAGCATTTCAGAAAAATGGTGAAATAGTATCTGTGCACACGCCTACACATACTGACTGATGGGTCTGCCCCGGGTCGTAGCTGCAGGGAAAGCAGCTGCTTTGGGGCCCTGACCAAGAAGGGGCCCATCCAGGAGGAGGAGGACTAAAAGACTTTGTCAGGGCCCCCTCAACAGTATTATACAATAAAATTATATACAGCGGCAGTATAAACAGTGTTGAAAACGGATGGAACAGCTGCCTGGTCTGAGAGAGCGATCTTTAGTAGCCACAGGAATGGGGGCAGCATGAAAGGAAGGGGTTGCGAAAAAATTACTGGGGGATGGGGGCCCCATTCAAAAATTTGCTGTTGGGCCCAGTCATTTCTAGCTACGCCACTGGGTCTGCCGCATTCAACTTCTGGGTCTCCAAATTGGGGACATGGCCTTAGCTTCACCTTTACGCCTTGGAGGTGCTGGCCTGCCCTGCAGCCACTGTATTGTCTGAATGTGTGTTTAGCACGGCTGGGGGCGTTATCACAGACAAACGCAGCCGCCTGTCCACAGCCAACGTGGACAATCTCACGTTCATTAAAAAGAACCAGGCATGGATCCCACAGGACTTGTTCGTACCTTATGCAGAATAGACCTGTATACCGGCCTCACCCAACCATTGTTATACTACAGCGCGCTTACTCTTTGTTTTTTTTTCCAATGTTTTGGGGTCCACCCCAATTTATAAAAAAAAAAGAAAACAAAACACATTGTTAGTGGCGACTACCTTTGACTTCACAGCCAAAAAAGTCTTTATGTCAGCCAACAATGTAACCGCCACCTAATTTACAGAATATATTTCCCAGTCAGGTATGCAGTGCAGGGGTACTTTATGGCCCAAGAATGTAACATACGATTTTTAGAAATTTACCTCCCTGTCACATTTTGCCAGTTTTGCGGTATACAAACCCCTGCTCTGCAAAAGTGACAGGGCGGTAAGTTTCACAAAATCATCTGTTACATTGGTGGGTGATATTTTGCCAGATTTTTAGAGATTTACCTCCCTGTCACTTATGCAGAGCCGGGGTTTGTATACGTCAAAACTGGCAAAATGTCACCCATCAATGTAACAGATGATTTTTTTTAAATTTACGTCCCTGTCACCTTTCTAGCACAAAAAGTGTGTTTTTTTAATAGGACCAATGTAAATGCAGTATGTTACGGTTGTATTGGACTGTCAGAAATGCAGCGTAGCACAAAAATTTGCTATCTAGCACAAATTTTTATTTTTTAAAGCAGCAATATAACTGCAGTATGCAACGTTTTAATTGGACTGTCAGAAATGCAGCATAGCCTGTAAATTTACTATCTTGCAAAAAAAAGTGTGCTTTTTTATTTCAGCAAGGTGACTGCAGTATTTAGCGGTTTTATTGGACTGTCAGATATGCAGTGCCTGTGGCAGACAGATAAAAAATCGCTTTAGGGCACAAAAAAGTATGACAGACTAATGTAATTGAATAATTTTCACTGCCAGGTATGCACTGCAGGCCGCAGGGGTACTTGAACTGCCAAAAAAGGGAATTTGTCCTCCACTGTGCTACCAGAACAGAATTAAAGTAATGTCCCTGGCACACATGCAGTTCACACGTAGTTGCAAGGGCACTGTACTTGCAAAAATGGGCGCCGATGCCCATCAAACTAGCAGATGGATTAAATTTATTTTTCAGTGTCACTGGGCTCATAGCACCCTCAATAATCTCTGTAGTTTGAAGATTGAACACTACACCACCTAGTTCAACAGAATTCTTCCCTAATCTCTCCCTCACAGCAGAAGCAGCATCCTATCCCTACACTGAGAAGAGCAGAGTCACGTGCGGCACTACGTGACTCCAGCTTATATAGAGGCTGGGTCACATGCTGCTCTTGGCCAATCACAGCCATGCCATTAGTAGTCATGGTTGTGATGGCTTCTAAGGGCAGACTAGTGAAACGTTCGTTGATTGGCTGCTCTGCAGCCTTTCAAAAAGCGCCAAGAAATCGGCAAACCCGAACTTTTACGGAAATGTCCGGGTACCAAAAACCCTAAAGTTCGGTACGAACCCGAACTTAGCTGATGCTAAACAATGTGGCTAATACGGTGTATGTATATATAATATATCCAGATTCCACCAATATACTGTCTACCGGATCTACACTTGTAACCAGCTCATATCCAGTACCTGACCATTAGTACATGTACATAGAGACTCCTGCATAAACCGCAGATATAATCTACACGTCTGTAAACAGCCGCCGCCACAGTCTCACATGGAATACAGTTATCTATATGTACACGTTTACTGGGACATTATACTTCTAGACATACACACAAATCCCACATATCATATTACTCCGCTTGCTCCTGAAGTGCTGCTGGTCCCGGGGGTTGCAGGAAGAGAGCGAGCAGCCCCAAGTTTCACAGCCTAAATATTCCTGTGTCTCAGCCCCCACCATGGACTCCACCCTGTGACCACCCAAATATCTTCCCAGTCTGTTGAGCAAGAGAATGTAGTCTAACTGCTTTTACAATGTGTTCTTCCTGCCTAATGGCTTCTGGCCGTACTGATATCACTCGCTGGGTGAATACCACTGGATGTCAATATACACTAAATCCAATTATTAGGCATATCTGTGTGGTCATCAGGCTGAGGTTCTGGCTGAGAGCCATATTTTCCTGTAACACTGGATATCCTCCTGTGATCATACAGATGCTGGATATTCTCCTGTGATCATACAGATGCTGGATATCCTCTTGTGGTCATACAGATGCTGGATATCCTCCTGTGGTGGCAGTCATACAGATGCTCGTGGTGGCAGCAGCAGTAGTGGCCCCACAACAGAGTGATCTCGGTGGCGGCAGCAGCACTATTGGCCCCAAAACAGAGTGGTGACGGTGGCAGTGGCACTAGTGTCCCCATGACACAGTAATGATGATGGTGGCTGCAGCAGTAGTAGCCCCATGACAGAGTGGTGATGGTGGCAGTAGTGGCTCCATGACAGAGTTAGAGGACAGCAGTGGCAGTAACCATGATAAAAGTGGCCCCATGACAAAGGGGGAGAGCAGCGGCAGTAAGGCTGTGATAACATCACTATTTCTGTTTCTTTCTGATCCGTCAGAAGAACATAAAACAAAAAAAAGAAATCCTGTATTGTGAGCATCCATAAATCCTCTTTCAAATGGTCAGTATTTTGTCAGCGTTTTTTATCAGTATTTGATCAGTAATTGTAAACCAAAAACAGGAGTGGGTCCAAAACGGACATAAAACGTAATGGAATTACTTGCATCTCCTGTCCCTTATGGCAATAATCCAGCAAGTTCGGCCGATCTGGTTGCAATCCAAATACATGTTGAAAGCAAAATAGTTCATAGTATGGAGGGATCCTGGACCTTTATAGAGGGATCCACATTCACAGCACAGTGACGTAGAATTGGTTTAAAATTTGTCGTGGTTGTCAGAGTGCTGCAGAATAAATTTTTGATAACGTGGTAGCTAGGAACAATTAATTTGGGTCGAGTTGGTGAAGTGATTTGTGTGGTTCATTCTAATACCCAACAAGACTCCTCTGTGCCAAGTAGTTATTTGACCCCAGGAATCCGCGTCCAACCTCCTGGAGGGCCAAGTGGCGTTCAGTACTAACTGTTCTGTAATGTGCTGGGCTGCATTGATGGGATCGCCGTATGTCTACCCAACAGGTGCGAGTTACCTGCTCAATGTCGGTCGTCATACAGATCGTAATACTGGAGCAGACTAATGTATGTGTTAAATGACTCATTTTTTTCGCTATAAGTCTAATATTTTCACTAAAAGAATTTTCACATAAAAGAATATTTTTTCTGACTAAAAACGACGATTAACTCGTGGGCAATTCTATTGTGCGGAGCATCAGTTTATTTGCAATGAGAAAGGAACACCACTAAACCGTAGTGGACGGTAGATAGACATGTAGATACTACAAGGTAGATAATACAGGTTTGGCACAGTATACCGCAGTCCATAGGAGTGAATGGCGACACCTATATTATATCATTATTCTACATAACATGTGACCTCACAAATACTTTACTATTCATAACTACTTTACGAGTTCGGGTACCCGGACCTAAAACCGAACTTTGCTGGAAAAGTTCAGGTTCGAGTTTTGTTTTCGGGCATTTAATAAAGCTTTTGAAAGGCTGCAGGGCAGCCAATCAACAAGCTTTTAAGCTGTGGGCACTTAGAAGCCATCACAGCCATGTCTAGTAATGGCATGACTGTGATTGGCCGGTGCATCATGTGACCCATCCTCTATACAAGCTGGATCACGTGTAGCACCGCCTATAAGCTCTGAGTAGTGCAGGGACAGGAAGCTGGCAGCTGAAGCGAGGGAGAGTGTTAGGAATCTGGTTATTTGTTTTGTGGGTGACCTATAATGATTTCTTGAGGATGCAATACACCCACTTTTCACCCCTGATACAGAAATATAATAAACAATCTGGCTGGTAATTCTGTGGGCGACCTCTAGTGATTTTTTAAAGGGGGAAACGACAGCAGGCTGTTTTGAAACTCATCTGTTTGGGGGAAAACCTCACAGCGCACAGGAGATGTGGACGGGCATGGAACAGACCGATGAGTGGTTGGTGCCGCTGAGCCTCAAGCTCAGTGGTGTGGTGGTGTGCGATAATGGGCGAAATCTCGTGGCAGCTCTGGGGCTAGCTGGTTTGACACACATCCCTTGACTGGTACATGTGCCTAATTAGGTGGTGCAGAGGTTCCTGAAAAATTACCGCGAAAGTGCACGTCTGTGCACGCTTTTGGCGTACTCACCCTGCTGCAGTTCGCCTGTCTGCGCTGCAGCGTAACTTTGGCCTTCCCGCTCACCGCCTCATATGTGACATACCCACAAGATGGAACTCCACTTTGTACATGCTGGAGAGACTGTGTGAGCAGCAGTAGGCAATAGTGGAGTTTCGGCTGTAGCACACACGGGTGAGTCGCTACGAGTGGGCCTCCATGCGGGACGTGTATGCCATGTTGCACTGTTTTGAGTACTCCACCAACATGGCCAGTGTCAATGACTCAGTCTTCAGCGTTACTATCCCACTTCTATGTCTCCTTTAAAAAACGCTTTGGGCGATGATGGAAGAGGATGTGGCAAAGGAGGAGGAGGAAGAGGGGTCATTTCCACGGTTATCAGGCCAGTCATTCACAAGTGGCTCGGAGGGTGGGTTCCTGCACCAACAGAGGCCAGGTACACAACTGTCCAGCCAATGCACAGTTTTGCAGGACAGCTTATTGTTGCCTCTGGGCAGCCTGGCACACATGAGTCACTACATGCTGCAGTGTCTGCACAACGACCGCCGAGTTGCCCACATTCTAACCAGTGCTGATTACTGGGTGGCCACCCTACTGGATCCCCGCTACAAGGACAACGTGCTCTCCTTAATTCTTCATTCGGAAGATGCGCGAGTACAAGCACATGGCGGTAGACACACTGCTGATGGCATTCACACTTGACAGCGGGGGCTTAGTGGAAGCACAAGACGAAGGAAGAGGAAGAAGTCGCCAACGTAGCTGGGGCACTGCCAGTACCTCAGAAGGCAGGTCAGCATGGCCGAAATGTGGAAAGGCTTTGTCAGGACGCCACAACAACCAGCACCACCAGCTGTAATGGAAAGTCTTACTGATGAGTCTGCCACATTGAACTTCTGGGTATCCAAATTGGGCACATGGCCTGGGCTTGCCCTTTATGCCTTGGAGGTATTGGCCTGCCCTGCGTGGGGGGTGTTTATCACAGACAAGCGCAGCCGCCCGTCCACAGCCAACGTGGACAAGCTCACATTCATTAAAATGAACCTGGCATGGATCTCACAGTTCTTATCCGTACCTTGTGCTGAGTAGACAAGTATACCAGCCGCACCCAGCCATTGTTATACTCCAGCGCACTCTCTCTTTGCATTTTCTTTTCTATTTCCCAATGTTTTGGGGTCTTCCCAAATTTATAAAAAATTAAATTAAATAAAGGAAAAAACAAAAACAGTGTTGGCTACCTTCTCTTTCTCCACCCCTGCTTCCCCGCTTCCACCTATACCACCACGTCCACCGCCTCCTTAACCTTCTACTCTACTTTGACCTCCGCCTTCTAGTTCAAGATTGTATTTTATTTTTTTTTCTATTCTATGTTATTTTAAGTCATTTCCCTACCCCCATTTTGCTTCCTTTTGCAGCCCACTAGCCCTTACTATTTTACAGCCATTTTAGTGCACCAAAGTTCAGGCCCCCATTGACTTCAATGGGGTTCGGGTTTGGGTCAACCCAAAAATCTATGGGTCTGCTCATCCCTATCTATGGCCCATATGTCATGTCCACTTTCTAGACAATGTACACCCCTTGGAAAAGATGTCAAAAGAGGCTAGTCAAGGGGCTTTTGGTTGTATCTATCAACTCTCCTAGAGCTGAAGTGGTGACCAAAACCCCATAATTTGCTAAGATGGCAAATTTATGATTCCCCAGCTTTAGAAAAGTCCTCACTATGGATTCTAGCTTGCATCATTCTCAAAGTGCAGCATTTCTAAGTGCACTAGAGATATTCAAGAGACAAACCTAGAACTTTCCACTGTAGCAGAACTTCAGCTGAACTTTCCAGTGTAGCAGAACTTCAGCTGTTTTTTTGGTGTGCTTTAGAACAGTGCAGCATTTCTAAGTGCACTAGAGATATTCAAGAGATACTCAGGAGGTAATCTGGAGGTGAGTACAATCTATTAAGTTTTGTTTAACATATCTTCTTGCATTAAAATGGCAGACCTGATTCAGTGCAGGAATTGCTGTGCTTTCATTTCTTGTTTCACTCTTCGCAGGTTTGGATGCTGTCTGATCTGCAGACAGTTCTCCATAATGCAGCAGGAAATTGCATTTTTGAAATCTGAGATTTGTAAAGTCACTGTTAGACAAACTCAGGCTTGGAATGTTGCAATGCCACTGCCACAAAGGCCCCCCAGAAATGGAAGATGGGTTACTGTAGGTTCTGGTAGACTTAGAGCTGTTGATAGAAGACATGTCCCACAGTCGGTGGCTCTCTGTAATTCATTTGTAGCACTTTCAGAATGCAAGAGCAACATGGAGGATGGCTCAGGCACAGTGGGCGAGGAACAATCATTTCCTATGCCTAAGGTATGCAAGACTACTGACAAAGACAAAAAGGATATAGTGAGTACTAATAGTAAGCAGCTATTGGTGGGCGATTCTATCATAAGAGGTGTGAAGTTTGATGAAAATGGTTTTGTGAGATGTCTCCCTGGTGCTACTGCCAGCAGGGACAGACGACGTATCCTTAACATTATTAAGCAAGCAAAAATGGAAAAGGAGGTGGATGTTATTGTCCATATTGGGAGAAATGATCTGGCTTGCAATGAAGTTTCAAAGGTGAAGGAAGATTTTCACACACTTGGTAATGATATACGGGAGATTGCATTGACTGTCTCATTTTCTGCAGTTCTGCCTGTGCATAACCGTCAGCATGACAAGCAATTGCGTATTAAGGAATTCAATGCATGGCTTGGTGAATGGTGTTTGAACCAGGGATTTGGCTTTGTGTCTCATGTTGGCTCTAGCTGGAATGGAAAAGAACTGTACAAGAAAGATGGTTTGCATCTTTCTCTCAAGGGAACGAATGTCCTCAATGAACAGTTCAAAGTTTTTGCTAAGGAACATTTAAACTAGGAAAGGGGGGCACAAAAGAGACAATCCATCAGTTCGGCTGCCCCCGAAAAACAATGCCAGAAGATGCCAGGAGCTGATAGGATAAGAAATGACAAGCTGAGAGTCTTGTCTACAAATACTCGCAGTTTAGGGAATAAGATCAACGAACTTGAGTCTGTAATGGCATCTGAGAATATAGATTTAGTGGCTGTTACTGAGACATGGTTCAATGAAAGTAATGACTGGGACATAACAATACCTGGGTTCTCTCTATATAGGAAAGACAGAGAAGGCAAGAAAGGGGGTGGAGTGGCCCTATATGTGAAAAATAGCATAAAATCAAATCTAATAGAAGCCAGCGAAACCAATTTAGAGTCAGTTTGGGTTACGTTGCAGCTTGGTAATCATAAGGTAACTCGTGTAGGTGTCATATACAGACCACCAAGCCAAGTCAAAGAATTGGATGATCTACTAGTTGAGGAAATGGCTAAAATGACATTGAAAGGGGAAGTTGTCATTATGGGAGACTTTAATCTTCCTGATATAAACTGGAAAACCAAAATAGCTAGTTCTGCCAGGAGTACAGACATTCTAAATTCCCTACTGGGATTATCTCTACAGCAAGTAGTTGAGGAGCCAACCCGGAAGGAGGCCATTTTAGACTTGGTGTTTACAAATGGCAATTTGGTATCTGATATCACTGTAGGGGAAAGCTTAGGATCCAGTGATCACCAGTCAGTGAGGTTTACTATAAGTACAGTGACTGAGTCACTCCACACAAAAACAAAAGTTTTAGATTTTCGGAAAACAGACTTTTCTAAAATGAGATCAGTGGTATACGAGTCCCTATCAGACTGGAACAATTTCAATGGAGTCCAAGAGAAATGGGACTACTTAAAATTGGCACTACTGAAGGCAACAGAAAAGTGCATTAGGCTTGTCAGTAAAGGCAAAAAAAGGAAGAGACCGCTGTGGTACTCAGCAGAAGTGGCCAAAATCATTAAAAACAAAAAGATGGCATTTAGCAAGTATAAAAACACCCAAAACGAGGATGACTGGGAAATCTAAAGATGAGGCAGAGAGAGGCCAAGCAAGTTATAGGAGCTTCTAAAGCTCAGGCAGAAGAGAAATTAGCTCAGTCAGTGAAAAGAGGGGATAAGACATTCTTCAGATACATAAATGAAAAAAGGAAATTAAAACAAGGAATTACCAAATTAAAAACAAAAGAAGGAAGGTATATGGAAGAGGATAAAGAACTAGCTGACTGCCTCAATGAATACTTCTGTTCAGTTTTTACAAAGGAAAATGAAGGAGAAGGACCTCAGTTAGGGAGGAAGACTAATGATTCCTTTGATGCATGTGTCTTTACAGAGGAAGAGGTTCTAAGTCGGCTGTCCAAAATTAATACAATCACAGGGGCCTGATGGGATACACCCAAAGCTATTAAAAGAGCTTAGAGGTGTACTAGCAGAACCATTAACAGATTATTTAGCCAATCACTGGTAACAGGTGTCGTCCCAGAAGATTGGAAATTAGCAAACGTTGTGCCAATTCACAAGAAAGGTAGTAGAGAGGAATCAGGCAACTATAGGCCAGTAAGCCTGACATCAATAGTGGGGAAATTAATGGAAACCATACTCAAGGAGAGGATTGTGGAACATCTAAAAACCCATGGGTTGATTGATAAAAAACAGCATGGGTTTACTTCAGGGAGATCATGTCAAACTAATCTTATTGACTTTTTTGATTGGGTGACTAAAATAATAGATGGCGGAGGTGCAGTAGACATCGCTTATCTGGACTTTAGTAAGGCATTTGATACTGTCCCACATAGAAGGCTTATCAATAAACTGCAGTCTTTGAGCTTGAGCTCACATATTGTTGAATGGATTAGGCAGTGGCTGAAGGACAGAAAACAGAGGGTTGTAGTCAATGGAGTATATTCAGACCATGGTATTGTTACCAGTGGGGTACCTCAGGGATCTGTTCTGGGACCCATATTGTTTAATATCTTTATCAGCGAAATTGCAGAAGGCCTCAATGGTAAGGTTTGTCTTTTTGCTGATGACACAAAGATTTGTAACAGGGTTGATGTTCCTGGAGGGATACACCAAATGGAAAAGGGTTTAGGAAAACTAGAGGAATGGTCAAAAATCTGGCAACTAAAATTTAATGTCGATAAGTGCAAGATAATGCACCTGGGGCGTAAAAACCCAAGAGCAGAATATAAAATCAGCGATACAGTACTAACCTCAGTATCTGAGGAAAGGGATTTAGGGGTCATTATATCAGACGACCTAAAGGTGGGCAGACAATGTCATAGAGCAGCAGGTAATGCCAGCAGAATGCTTGGGTGTATAGGGAGAGGCAGTAACAGTAGGGAGGTGCTCGTGCCGCTCTACAGAGCACTAGGGAGACCTCAGTGGGAGTATTGTGTGCAGTACTGGAGACCATATCTGCAGAAGGATATTCAGAGAAGAGCTACTAAACTAGTACATGGATTGCAGGACAAAACTTACCAGGAAAGGTAAAGGACCTTAACATGTATAGCTTGGAAGTAAGAAGAGACAGAGGGGATATGATAGAAACATTTAAATACATAAAGGGAATCATCACGGTAAAAGAGGAGAGAATATTTAAAAGAAGACAAACTGCTACAAGAGGACATAGTTTTAAATTAGAGGGGCAAAGGTTTAAAAGTAATATCAGGAAGTATTACTTTACTGAGAGAGTAGTGGACGCATGGAATAGCCTTCCTGCAGAAGTGGTAGCTGCAAATACAGTGAAGGAGTTTAAGCATGCATGGGATAGGCATAAGGCCATCCTTCATATAAGATAGAGCCTGGGGCTATTCATAGTATTCAGCATATTGGCAGACTAGATGGGCCAAATGGTTCTTATCTGCCGACACATTCTATGTTTCTATGTTTCTATGACTCCACCTGCGACTCTGGTACACACCTAGACACATTGTAGGTCCAGAAAATGTAGCACAATGTGTCATCTAACCTGAAAGATCTCAAAGTGGTGAGGCTGTCCTTAGCTCACTTCCAACCTTACCGATGGAACCATCAAATACTTCTTCAGTCAAGCTAAATTAGCAGTTTATATTAACCACTACCCGACCGCCTAACGCAGGGATGCGGGGGGGGCGGGTTATTCCTCCTGGACGCATCGACGCGTCATCTCGCAGTCAGGGAAAGTCGCAGAAGAAGTTGGTCACCAGCCTGCCAGCCAATGATCAGCGCTGGCAGGTTGGTGACTTGTAAAAAATCGAATCACAATCCATCTAACACATTCTATTTATAAATATAATGCATTAAATGGCTTCTGTGCTCTCTGCTGGGTCCTTTTTGTCGGTTGGTCCCAGCAGAGAGCACACATTACAGTGAGTACACCAAGCACCACATATTTAGCCCCAGATCACCCACCCATCACCCCAATTGACCCCTTGATCACCCCTGTCAATCACTAGTGAAAGGGGGGAAAAAAGTGATCAGTGTAAACTGCCACTTTTTTTTTTTTCACCAGTATTGACTTTTAGGTTTAGCTTAGTTTAGGTCCCTTTGGTAGGTAGTTAGCTTCCGTTAGCGCCCAGCCCACCGCACCGCAGTCACTGTTTCACTGATTAACGTAGCGCTAATCAGCATTTGTACTTTTATAGTATCTGTAAGTATCAGAACTGATCACAGTCAGATCTATAATAGTATTAGTGTCACCTTAGTTCGCCCCCCCACCCAAAACGCAGTGTTTGCCCCACACATGCGTTCACCCACGGCCGCCCGCCGAATTTTTTTTTTTTCTAATCACTGCACAATCGCTACACAAGCGCTGCGGCGATAGAAAAAAATCTGTTTTGATATTTTTTATCAATTGCAGCGGCTTCCTGTACTTCGCTAGCCTCCCATTTGTAAGACAGGCTTGCTTTTTTTCTTGGGTAGTGTCAGGGAATACCCCCTAAATTTAGTTGACCAAATGGCAAGTAAGGGGTATCCTTCTGAAGAGGCCTACAGGCTTCTGACCCAGTCGCATGAGGAATGGGAACCCTCATCTGACGAATCCAGCGGGTCATAATACGAACCTGTAGAAAGCAGTGGCAGTCTGACCCAAAGTTTGGACAAGGAGGTTGAGGTCCCTGATAGCACCAGGCGTACCCGGCCCTGTGTTGCTAGACCACAGGTTGCGCAGGATCCGATTCAAGGGCAGCAGAGTGGGGCTGACGCTGCTGGTGTATGCCTCACCACGTAATCCAACAGCCCATCCTGGACCTAGTACCAGCACTGCCGTAGAACATGGTGAAGTGGAGAGCACCAGAAGGGCGGTTGAAGCTGGTACGGTGGCACATGCAGTAGTTCCCCCGTCGCAGCCACTGCACAGACAGGCCCGTAGAGCCCCTAGAGTCCCTGAGGTGCTGGCAAACCCTGATTGGCAGCCCCCAACTTCAGCCGCACCAGTAGTTCCCTTATGTCCTACCAGCAGCACAGATGGGGTTAACTGCCCCCTGTCGACTGGTAGGATTGGCGGAATTTTTAATGAGCCCGAGAACCAATAAGAAGTTTCCTGCTCCTTGAAAAGGAGGGAACTAACCCCAGCCCACCGTGTTTTTTTCTGTCCTTTGGACAGGTGGACTGGCTAGGTGTTCCCTCTCTTCTTGGGGAGCAGGAACGCTTTTTTTGTATGACAATGGAGTTATGTTTTTCCTCCCAACCTCCCTGTAGTTGTCGCCTTTTACCTTTAAAAAGGCCCGACTGCTATGTTTGTTATCCAGCACTGCGCTGCGAGCCGGCGCTCCGTGGGCGCCGCCATCTTCCGGAAGTGACGCGGTTGCTGCAACATCACTTCCGGTTTCTCCTTTCTCTGGACAGGAGAAATTCTCCTGTATGAAACAAAATCTCTAGCGGTGGCTCACTCAGGTGATTTTATGGATGGTGCTACAAGCCAAGCAGAGGGACACCAACCCTCTAACTAAATGGTACAAAAACAATTGGGATCAAATCATTGGCGAGCACTCCATCTCCATATCTTATATCGCTATGATTGCAATGAATGTATGAACTTTTTATTCATTTTTTATTCATCTGTTGTTCGTGTATACTAGTTTTTTATTGTGTGTGAATACACAAGATATATTAGATTACTGTAATAAATGTTTATGACTTTCACTTACCAGATGGAGTGCTCGCCAATGATTTGATCCCAATTCTCCTGTAGCCGGATGGTTTTCTTTCTTTTCAGGGGGGCAAAGAGATCTGTCCTTAGAGGGCTCTAAGGACTTACTACATCTCAGTAATTTTTTACAGGGCTTAGCAGATCCTTTTGCAGGGGGAAGTACCGTCCTAAGGGGGCGGAGCCTTACCTTTTAAAATGCTCAGTTCCCTTCCCTCAGTCTCTGGTTGTGCAGCTTTCTAAGCAAGCCTCCAGAGCCCCTTGCATTGTAGAGAATTTACTCTTATAGTGTGGATTTGCTTTGTATTTCCCAACTTCGGTGGGCTCATACAATTATGATGTGTCATTTTTTGTTTGCACCTTTCCAAGTAAGGTCGCTAATTTCTTTCTCTTTGCAGTGATCCAGATCCGGATCAGCAGCTCATTAAAAATTCCGCCGGTCCTACCAGTCCACAGGGGGCAGTTAACCCCATCTGTGCTGCTGTTAGGACTAAGGGAAAACAAATTATCGTTAGAAATTAACGATTCCCCCTTTCACCGCCCAGTCTGGAGTTCGGGTTGAGACAGCTGAGATCGGATCGGCACTGGGGTTTTTTGAGCAGTTCTTCACTGCGGGGCTCTTTGACTTAGTCGTGGCAGAAACAAGCCGGTATGCCACTCAATTTATCGCCGCCAACCCAGGAAGCTTTTATGCCCAGTATTTCCGGTGGAAACCCATCCAAGTTTCCGAATTTAAGACTTTTCTGGGCCTTCTCCTCAACATGGACCTGACAAAAAAGCATGAATTGCGGTCATATTGGTCCACGAACCCAATTCATCACATGCCCATGTACTCTGCTGCCATGTCCAGGACACGATTTGAGACCATCTTGCGTTTCCTGCACTTTAGTGACAACAGCACCTCTCGTCCCAGAGGCCACCCAGCTTTTGACCGGCTCCACAAAATTCGGCCCCTCATAGACCACTTCAACACCAAATTTGCAGATTTATATACCCCTGCACAAAACATCTGCGTAGACGAGTCCCTGATCCTTTTTACCGGGCGCCTTGGCTTCAAACAATACATCCCAAGCAAGCGCGCCCGGTATGGGGTCAAATTGTATAAGCTCTGTGAAAGGGCCACAGGCTATACGCACACATTTCGTGTCTATGAGGGTAAAGATCAGACCCTGGAGCCGGTCGGTTGCCCTGACTACCTGGGGAGCAGTGGGAAGACAGTCTGGGAATTGATGTCACCCTTATTTGACAAGGGGTACCACCTTTATGTGGACAATTTCTACACAAGTGTGCCCCTCTTCAGGCGTTTGTTTCTAGAACAGATTGGCTGCTGTGGCACCGCGCGACTTAGTCGCCGGGGTTTCCCCCAACGGCTCGTTACCACCCGTCTTGCAAGGGGGGAGAGGGCTGCCTTGTGTAACGAAGAACTGCTCGCGGTGAAATGGAGAGACAACCTAGGCTGCAAAAAAGTGGCACACATGTGGTATCGCCATACTCAGAAGAAGTTGGGCAATGTGTTTTGGGGTGTATTTTTACATATACTCATGCTGGGTGAGAGAAATATCTCTGTAAATTGACAACTTTGTATAAAAAAATTAAAAATGAGTATTACACTCACCGGTAATCCGGTTTCCTGGAAGTCTCCATGACAGCACAAACTGAGATTGCTTTCCTCTGATAGGACAGGAAAAAGCACACAGAGGTTAAAAACCCCACCCCACCCCTCATCGCCAGTGTATTATAACAGGACTAGGACAAGGGGTAGAACATAACCAGTCAAAATAGTCTATTGACAAAGAAAACAAGGGCGGGACAATGCTGTGCTGTCATGGAGACTTCCAGGAAACCGGATTACCGGTAAGTGTAATACTCATTTCCCCAGTTGTCTCCATGACAGCACAAACTGAGAACTAACAAAGAAACTTAGGGGGGGACTACAGCACCTAGGACCTTACGTCCAAAGGCCAAGTCCTCGTCAGCAAACACGTCCACCCTATAATGCTTGGTGAAGGTGTGGGCCCTCTTCCAGGTGGCCGCCCTGCAGATCTGTTCTAATGAAGCAGAGGCTCTCTCAGCCCAGGAAGTGGAGACCGATCTAACTGAGTGGGCTCTAAGGGATGGAAGAGCCTCCTTACCGAAGGCTTTATAGGCCTCGGAGATGGAGCATCTAATCCAACGGGAAATAGAGCTCTTAGCTGCCTTCTTACCCCTGTTTGGACCTGCAAACTGGACAAAAAAATTTTTGTCGATACGCCACCCCTCTGTGGCATGTAAATAATGAAGAACTGAACGCCTAACATCTAAATTGTGGAATCTAGATTCCTGCTCGTCTTTAGGGTTAGGAAAAAAGGACGGGATAACTGTATCCTGTGACCTGTGGAAGGAGGAGACCACTTTAGGAAGAAAACAGGGGTCTAATTTTAAAACGAGCTTGTCGTCCAGGACCTTCAGGAAGGGTTCCTGTATGGACAGGGCCTGAAGCTCGCAAACCCTCCTTGCGGAGGATATGGCCACTAGAAATATGGTTTTCAGAGTGAGCCCCCTAATAGATAGGGAGAGAAGAGGCTCAAACGGTACCCCTGACAGTCCTGACAGGACGGTATTAAGATTCCATGGTGCGACCATGTTTCTGACTCGGGGATTTAGTCGATCTGCCGCTTTCAGGAATCTTGTTACCCAGGGGACTTCATACAGGCTGGTATTATAGAGGGCCCCCGAGGCCGATACCTGGACACGCAATGTGTTAGGAGCAAGGCCCAAATCCAACCCATCCTGGAGGAATTCCAGGATAAGTGGGATATTTGGGGTGGACTGGTTAAATCTGACTCCGCCCCAGGAGGCGAACTTCCTCCAAATTTTAAGGTACGCCCTGGAGGTGTTGGACTTCCTACTGAGTAAGAGGGTCTTAACTACTATTTCAGAGAACCCTAGCCCTAGCAAGAGGGATTGCTCAGAATCCAGGAGGACAGCTTGAGGAGGTTGACATTGGGGTGCGGTATGGGACCCTGGGTTAGAAGACCCTCCTCCGGCCGGAATCGGATGGGATCTTCCGGGCTGAGGGACCTGAGGAGCCCGAACCAGCTTCTCCTGGGCCAGAATGGGACCACCAGAATCAGTCTGCACCTTTCGGACTGAAACTTTTGGAGCACTCTTGGGATTACTGGTATCGGGGGAAAGGTGTAGACCAGGCCCATCGTCCAGCTCTGGGTAAAGGCGTCTATTGCAACACATGGGTCTCTTCGGTTGAGGGAGAAGAAATCCTGAATCTTGTGATTCCTTGCTGAGGCAAACAGGTCTAGGATGGGACTCCCCCAACGATCCGGAATCTGTTGGAAAGCGGTCTGGGACAAAGACCATTCGTCTGGATCCAGACTTTGCCGAGGAAGATTTAGTCTGAGAGCCTCTGGAGGTGACCGTGTCTTGTTCCTCCCTGGTGTTGGATAAACGCCACAGCTGTGGAGTTGTCTGAGTGGACCAGGACGTGGCGATTTTTGGCCTGTATTTGGATGGACCTGAGGCCTTCCCAAACCGCCCAGAGTTCCCTGTAGTTGGAGGACATCCTTCTCTGGTCCTCTGACCAAATCCCCTGAAAAGTTTCTGAAGCCGTGAGGGCCCCCCAGCCCCAAGAGCTGGCGTCCGTTGGGAGGGAAAGCACACCCTCCTGTCTCCACGGAACTCCCGTTTCCAGGTTTTTAGTCTTGAGCCACCAGCCCAGTGAAGCCTTTACCTTCCAGGACACCGACAACTCCTGGTCCAGGGATGATCGAGACCTGTTCCATTGTTTCTGGACCAGCTTCTGTAAAGGCCTCATATGGAATTGAGCCCAGGCCACCGCAGGGATGCAGGAGGTGAGATGGCCCAGCATCTCCATGCCCTGCCTTATTGAGCAACGGGACTGCTTGGTGAAGTGGAGGATCCTTAACTTCAGCTTTTGTACCTTTAGCGGAGGGAGAAAAGATTTTTGAAGAGCCGAATCCAAGAGGATACCCAGGAATACCTTCCGATGGTCTGGGAGCATGTCGGACTTCTCCCGGTTGAGCAACCAGCCCAAGCTCTGGAGGCGCAAGAGAACCACTTGGATGTGTCTGAAAAGAAGATCTGAGGAGTCTGCTACTATTAGCAGGTCGTCTAGGTAAGGGACGATTATAATCCCCTCTTTGCTTAGGGAGGCTACGACCTCCGCCATAACCTTGGTGAATATGCGGGGTGCCGATGATATGCCGAATGGGAGGCACTTGAACTGATTGTGGCGAACTGTCCCACCTTGTTCCACCGCGAACCTCAGATATCTTCTGGAACAGACCTGTATTGGGATATGGAAGTATGCGTCGGAGAGGTCTTTTGTAGCCATCATAGACCCTCTTTTGATGAGCTTCACCGCCGACTTGACTGTCTCCATCCTGAACTTGTGGTAGGTGATGTGTTTGTTCAGGGGTTTTAAATTTATGATGGTCCGAAAATTGCCATTTGATTTCCGGACCAGGAATAAGGGTGAATAGTGACCCCTCCCCAATTCTCCGGCAGGGACCCTTTCTACTGCCCCCAGGCGTAATAAGCTTCTTACACCCTCGAATAAGGGAGACTCGAGGTCCCTGGTGAGCTTGGTCAAGACGAACCTCTGCGGAGGAAGGGAATCCAGTTCTATAGTGTAGCCATGTTCTACGATGCCTAAAATATACGGATCCGTGATGGTTTGTTCCCAAACCCCTAGAAAGGAGCTGAGCCTTCCTCCGACCGGGATGATGTCATTGTTTTGATGAAGAGGAAGAGGGATCTCCCTTGTTGGGATTAAGGAAAAAAGGTTTTCCTCTCCCGCCTCTCGTAAATCTGCGACCCTCACGGCTCCTCCTATCGGCCCTGGGATCCTGCTGGGGTCTCCTGGACTTGGATCTGTCCTCTGGGAAGCCCTTCTTATGGTCCGTGGCGTTCTCAAGGATCTTGTCCACGTCGGACCCAAACACGTATTGACCGTGAAAGGGTAGAGATATCAGCCTGTTCTTTGATACAGTGTCACCTGACCAGGCCTTAAGCCACAGTACCCGTCTGGTGGTATTGGACAGGACCGCCGTGCGAGCAGATAGCCTAACTGATTCTGCAGCGGCATCAGCTAGGAAGAAAGTGGTCTTCTTCAGAAGAGGAATACTGTCGAGGATCTCCTCCTGAGGGGCCTTATTCGCTATATGGTGCTCAAGTTGTTCAAGCCACACACGTTGCTGCTACCCCCGGTTTTAGGAGAGCTGCTGTAGCTTCCCATGTCTTCTTGAGCAGACTCTCGGCTTTCCTATCTAGAGGGTCCTTGAGCTGCGCTGCATCCTTAAATGATAGGACCGTCCTTTTCGCCACCTTAGCAACGGGAGCATCAACCCTGGGAATAGCTTCCCAATCGGCACAGTCCGCTTTGTCGAAGGGGTAACGCCTTTTGAGGCCTCGTGGGATAAAGGAACCCTTCTCCGGCTTCTCCCATTCTGCCCGTTTCATCTTCTGGACATTGTCCGGGACCGGGAACACCGACTTGTGCCTCTCCCCTAAACCCCCAAAAATGTCCTCCTGGACAGACTTGGACCTCTTAGGGATCTCCATCCTAATGGTGGCCCTGATGGTACGGATCAATTCTACGATGTCCTCTGGGTTAAAGAGGAATCTTCTATACTCGCTACTTTCCTCCAATTCCAGAGATCTAGCAGAAGTTCCCACATCTGATAAGTCAGAGGTGGCCGAGTCCAGGTCACTCTCAGAGTAGTCAAGTCCTCTGGAAGAGGGTGGTCTGTGGCCCTGGCGGGGCTGGGGCAAAGGGGAGGCAGGGGGGTCCATAGCGGCCAACGCTGATTGGACCTCCATTCTGACCAGAGTCTTGATCTCCTCCATAAAACTAGAGGACTCTGCCTTCACCACAGTAGAGGTGCAGTCTTTACACAGTGGCTTGGACCCTGAGGAAGGAAGGCGCTTAGAACAGATGCCGCACTTCCTGGGTCTGGGTTTAACGGAGGAGGTAGACTCCTTTTCTCCCTGTAACACACAAGGGAGGAAAGGTTCAACCACAGCAGGGCAAATACACAGAATGAAAAAAGGTGCCAGCAGGCTACTCACACCGCCCAGAGTGGTAGGAGGCTCAGGACCCGAGCCAGTGGTGGTAGGGGCACTCATTCTCTCAGCTCCCGTCCACCTAAGATGCAGTCAGCAGGCAGGGTGAACTGTGGAGGCCTCAGAGCGGTCCAAATCGGCGTCCCTTTTTTAATTTGGCACCGACCGCGACCTCCGTGATGTCACGGCGCTGGCCACGCCTCCCGGCGTCCGACGTCATCACCCGGCAACTGGAGGGAAGCGCGTCCCAGCGTCGCTCCAGCCGCCCTTACCACGCTGCTTCAAGCCCGCCTGGGCCGCTGCAGAGGGAACTTCGCCAGGGTCACCATGAATAAGGGTGACCCGGGCATAGACCGTGCCTGGAGGAGGGAAGAGCCGGACCCCGAAACTGACCTCCGGTCTAGCAGGTGACACCCCGCCGTAGCAGGGCAAAAAAAAATTAGAAAAAAGGACTAGGGAACCCAGAAGAGCTCCCAGCACCTCTCTGGCATTCCTTCCTTGTCAGGACAGGAAAAAACACTGGCGATGGGGGGTGGGGGTGGGGTTTTTAACCTCTCTGTGTGCTTTTTCCTGTCTTATCAGAGGAAGGCAATCTCAGTTTGTGCTGTCATAGAGACGACTGCGGAAAGGTTGTCATTTACAGAGATATTTCTCACACCCAGCATATGTAAAAATACACACCAAAACACATTGCCCTACTTCTCCTGAGTACGGCGATACCACATGAGTGACACTTTTTTGCAGCCAAGATGTGCAAAGGGGCCGTATATTTAATTTTTTTTATACAAAGTTGTCAATTTAGGCCTCTTTCACACGGGTGTCACGTTTGACGCCCAGATAAGAGGCGGGTGCGTTGCGGGAAAATGCGCGATTTTTCCGCACGAGTCCAAAGCGTTTTAATGCGTTTTGCACGCGCGTGCGAAAAATCGGCATGTTTGGTACCCAGACCCTTGGTACCCAGCCTAGGTGCGCAAAGGGGCCCAAATTCCAATGAGTACCTTTTAGGAGGGCATTTTTACGCATTTGGATTCCAGACTTCTTCTCACGCTTTAGGGCCCCTAAAATGCCAGGGCAGTATAAATACCCCACAAGTGACCCCATTTTGGAAAGAAGACACCCCAAGGTATTTTGTTTGGCACAAGTTAGCGGAAATTGATTTTTTTTGTTATTTCTTACAAAGTCTCCCTTTCTGCTAACTTGTGACAAAAAGTTAAATCTTTCATGGACTCAATATACCCCTCAGCGAATACCTTGGGGTGTCTTCTTTCCAAAATGGGGTCATTTGTGGGGTGTTTGTACTGCCCTGGCATTTGAGGGTCTCCGCAATCATTACATGTATGGCTAGCATTAGGAGTTCTTGCTATTCTCCTTATATTGGGCATACGGGTAATGAGATTTTTTTTTTCGTTCAGCCTCTGCAAAAAATGTGCAAAAAAAATAATAATAGGGGAAAGAACATAGGAGTGCTTGCGAAGTAAGGCCCCATTCACACGTCCGCAAAAATGTCCCTATCTATTCCGCAATTCTGCAAATCATTAATAGCGAGTCATTAAGAGACCAGGAAGGATTTGGAGGTTTAAACAGAAGAGATGAACAGGAGACACACAGGGTTATAGTCGCACCGTGGTGTAGTGCAACTTAAAATATTTTTATTTAGTATAAAACACAGACAAGACGACTTTTAAAACCAGACAAAATGGCCCTAACACTTTAAGATTTACAATATGTCATTAAAATACAGTATATATAATCTTCGTGTACAGGATTTTCATGTGGCATCAACGGACCTTTTAAATCCAAATATACAATCTAAAATGAAAACTTTTAATTATCCAAATACATATCTATAACCTGGCCTTACTGTATAGAGCTGCATAACTGTGTTGCTTTTCTACAATTATATAAAAAATATATTTGCTATTATTTTATTATTCTCCAGGCCCAAGTTTGGGGTTATATTGAGAAAATATAATAAAATGTTGTGAATTTTTTAAAGAAAAATGCAACTTAAAAATGGTAAACATCTTTGAAGTTTATGTGTTATCTAACAAGCACAGCCCAAATATGCGGGCGACCTACCGGCCAGTACTTATCTCTGAGACATACAAAATACTAATAATTCAGCATCTGCCTCCATTATTAATGTACTGCAGGTAATAAAGAAGGAGGCAGGATACATATGAGACACATATAAGCATCACTTGGTCACTGACTTCATGTTGACATTATTTAGGGTTTAATTAACGGATGTGACATCACAAGCGATTCCCACCACCGATATATCACTCAGCTCCAGTATCTAGATAAGTTTACCATTAAACCGCTGGAAAGTACATAAGGAGTTAATTATCACAGATCACCCGGTCAGATAAATCAGTGATATAGTCATGATGCCACCAATCTATTTATGATCAATGAATGTCACAGCGCTAGGAAGAAAACATAGAGCGTCGTTACTTTTCCCCCATGTCACTCTGGACTCTCCCGCAGTGTGGGTGGAGGTGTGAATACAGGGATAAGAAGCAAGGTTCATGGGGACAGTTCAGCCTCACTGCTCTGGAAGTAAGCAAAGCTCTAATTATTTTTACAAGAAATATAATGTGTTAATTTGCTAGATCCAGGATAATCCTATGCAAAAATAAATATTCTAATTAGCTGTCAGGCGGGAACTACACTGTGACATGTCACATGATATGAATTCATAATCTATAATTTAGCATTTATTTACCCAAATCTAAAAACAGCTAAAATAAAAGCAAGTTGTGCAACTATTCTGAGGATTGCTGTCTGCACGGACACGTTAACATGTAGCCAGTTATCAGTCTGTGACTAACTGGGTTAAATTCTTTTTGCTTTTATAGCATTTTCCTATATTCGAAAAAATAATTTCTTTGGATCTAATAAGTTTTACAATTTAAATGCCTTACAAAACATCAAAACTCCTTCTCTCTGGTGTGACTTTTCTTATGTTTAGCAAAACCTGATTTATCTGCAAAACATTTTCCACATTCTGAACATGAATAGGGCTTCTCTCCTGTGTGATAAATCTCATGGGATAAAAGTTCTGATTTTTGTTTAAAACATTTCCCACATTCTAAGCATGCATATGGCTTTTCTCCTGTGTGAATTCTCTTATGTCTATCAAAACTTGATTTATCTGTAAAAGATTTCCCGCATTCTGAACATGAATATGGCTTCTCTCCTGTGTGAATTCTCTCATGTTTAACAAGACTTGATTTATGACCAAAGCATTTCCCACATTCTAAACATGAATATGGCTTCTCCACTGTGTGAATTCTCTTATGTGAAAAAAGACTTGATTTCAATGCAAAACATTTACCACATTCTGTACATGAATATGGTTTCTCCCCTGTGTGAATCCTCTCATGGGAAGCAAGTTCAGATTTTTGTTTAAAACATTTCCCACACTCTGAACATGAGTATGGCTTCTCTCCTCTGTGACTTCTCTCATGTTTAACAAGACTTGATTTATCTACAAAACATTTCTCACATTCTAAACAGGAATGTAGTTTCTCTCCTGTGTGAAGTCTCTCATGTGTAATAAGATATGATTTAGCTACAAAACATTTCCCACATTCTGAACATAAATATGGCTTCTCTCCGGTGTGAATTCTCTCATGTCTAACTAGATGTGATTTCTGTAGAAAAGCTTTCCCACATTCTGAACAAGAATATGGCTTCTCTCCTGTGTGACGTCTCTCATGTGTAATAAGATTTGATTTAGCTACAAAACATTTCCCACATTCTGAACATGAATATGGCTTCTCTCCTGTGTGTCGTCTTTTATGGGTAGAAAGTTCTGATTTTTGTGCAAAACATTTCCCACATTCTGAACATGAATACAGCTTTTCTCCTGTGTGAAGCCTCTGATGTAAAACAAGATGTGATTTATCTTTAAAACATTTCCCACATTCTGAACATAAATATGGCTTCTCTCCGGTGTGAATTCTCTCATGTCTGACTAGATGTGATTTCTGTAGAAAAGCTTTCCCACATTCTGAACAAGAATATGGCTTCTCTCCTGTGTGAAGTCTCTCATGTGTAATAAGATTTGATTTAGCTACAAAACATTTCCCACATTCTAAACATGAATATGGCTTCTCTCCTGTGTGACGTCTTTTATGGGTAGAAAGTTCTGATTTTTGTGCAAAACATTTCCCACATTCTGAACATGAATACAGCTTTTCTCCTGTGTGAAGCCTCTGATGTAAAACAAGATGTGATTTATCTTTAAAACATTTCCCACATTCTGAACATAAATATGGCTTCTCTCCGGTGTGAATTCTCTGATGTCTAACTAGATGTGATTTCTGTAGAAAAGCTTTCCCACATTCTAAACAAGAATATGGCTTCTCTCCTGTATGACGTTTCTCATGGTAAACAAGTTGCGATCTTTGTTTAAAACGTTTTCCACATTCTGAACATGAATATGGCTTTTCTCCAGTGTGAATTCTCTTATGTTGAACAAGACGTGATTTATCTATAAAGCATTTCCCACATTCTGAACATGAATATGGCTTCTCTCCATTATGACGTCTCTCATGCTTAACAAGACTTGATTTATCCGTAAAATATTTCTTACATTGTGAACATGAATATCGCTTCTCCACTGTGGGAATTCTTTTGTGTGTAGAAAAACTTGATCTCTTTGTAAACTCTTTACTACATTTAAACCTTTTACCTCCTTTCTGACCTGTACTTTTGGTAACAATCTGTGATTGGTTAAGAGATGGTTCCTCATGATTAGGGGGATTACGTGATAGATCTGTATTAGGAAGTCCTGAATGTACATTAACGTTGCCTCCTGAAGAGCGCTGCATGATATCTTCACGTTCTACTTTATAATTTGGACGTAACTTGAAGTTTCCTTTAAAACGTTTACTGGAATTCTCTGTGGAGATATAATATGGAAATAGTTATTTTTTTTTTTTTTGTTAAATCATTGAGTAGACAAACTTATAACATTCCTATTAAGCTGGAATTTGATCCAGCAAGAAATAAGGGAGTCATTTATGAAAGAAAGGCCCTTTGTGTCTCAATCTGCGACTTCTCCTCGATCATACCAGGTCTAAAAATCTAGACTACTTATCGGTAATCTTTTTTCTTTGAGCCTATGACAGCACCCATGGAGAGAGACCGCCTCCTAATCCAGGACAGGAAACAGGAACCAGAAAAAAACTGACCTCCCATAAAGGAGGCTCCATCTTCTATTACACCAGTCCTTTTCCAAGAACTAAGAACAGAACAGATACATACAACCATACACTCCCACCACCAAACTTAATCAACTATATATGATATAAACATATACCTATATATATATATATTTTTTTTTTTTTTCTAGAAGGAAATCGTCCAGGTAGGGAATGATCAGCACATCCCTCTCTCTCACATGGGCCATCATTTCCCCCACTATTTTCATAAATACCCTCGGAGCCTGAGATAACACAAAGGGAAGGGCTTGGAACTGGGCATGAAGGATCCTGTCTCCCACGCGTACCGCTACTCTGAGAAATTTCTGATGCAAGGGATGAATGGGCACATGGTAATATGCGTCTTTCAAATCTATCGCGGCCATAAAGCAACCTGGGAAAAGATGATTCACTGCTGATCTCAAGGTTTCCATTCGAAATTTCTCGTACACCAAGTAGCAATTGAGACTAGGGTTGTTTCGGGTATCGAAGTTTCGATACCCAATCGATACTTTTCTCTGGTATCGAGCTCGATACCAGGATTAGTATTTTATCGATACTGGGCTGTGCTACTGCACAGCCCAGTATAGGAGAGCGTGGCTGCGCTGCTCTCAGCGCGGCCATGTTCTCCTCGGCAGCACGGGAGAAGGAGGCAGTCTCTCCCTCCCCCTGTGCTGCCACTGCAACCAATAGAGGGAGAGGGGCGGAGAAGGGGCGGGAGCACTGGCCACCAATGCCTAGTAACGTTTCATATATAAATGCAGGCAGAAGACACATGCTGCCGGCACCTGCCTGTGACCCAGCACTGCGATCAGAGGCAATTAACCCCTCAGGTGCCGCACCTGAGGGGTAATTGCCGCGGATCGCAGTGCTCTGTCACAGGCAGGTGCCGGCAGCATGTGTCTTCTGCCTGCATTTATATATGAAACAGTACTAGGCATTGCTGGCCAGTGCGGTTTTTTCCTGCTTCCTGTTTCCTGTCCTGGATTAGGAGGCGGTCTCTCTCCATGGGTGCTGTCATAAGGCGAAAGGATAAAAAGTGGGCGCGGCTTGAACAGGAAAGGGCCGGCAGGCCTGACTCATTTACCATTTTCTATGCCTGTTTTAGGCATGTAACACAGCTCGGTGGGGATGGTGTGTTCAGGATGATGTGCAGTGTTAGTTTTCCTCCGCCCATAGCGTTTTGTATTTAGACCTTTAGAACTTTGGTCTCATTTGACCAGAGCACCTACTTCCACATGTTTGCTGTGTCCCCTACATGGCTGGTGGCAAACTGCAAACAGCACTTCTTATGGGCTGCGTTTAAAAATGACTTTCTTATTGCCACTCTCCCATAAAGGGCAGATTTGTGAAGGATATGACTAATATTTTTCCACTGGGCGCCCATATGAGATAATGTGCTGCAGAACTGGACAAAAGATATCCCCAACTAAGATGAGGATAATGGTAGAGCTCTCCTGACCATCTCAGGCCCCCATTGGTTAGTGGTAGGGATAAACTGGTGCATGTTCAGTTCACACATAGGATATACTATACCCCCCATAGACTCTACATTATGGGTACGTTGCCCTCAGCTGAGTTCCCCAGATGTCGTCTGGCTGAGGGTACGATATTGCACATGTTTTGGGACTGTAGAGTCTCGCAGGCGTATTGGAGAGAGGTTTGGGAGTTTATGGAGACTTCTTTGGAGAAGCCAAACATATTACACCCTAAAGTTTGCCTCTTTGGATTAGTTGATCTTCCCCTTACTGTGGCTTTACGCACTTTAAGTTACTACTAAAAAGGTTATTCTGTATAACTGGAAGCATCCGAAGAGACCAACTAGAAGTGCCTGACTTAGAGAGGTGAATGTGGTGCTCCCTCCGCATAAACTTACCTAATTGTGCAGAGGTTGCCCGAATAAATGTAATAAAATTTGGGAACCTTGGTTACGGGTCTCTTACTGGCCTGGGACCTGTGACTCCCTGATCAATTCTTTCCTAGACGGTTGTATTTCCCGACCCCCAACCCATTATTGTTTATATTTTTTTTTTTACTTACACTTTAGGTTTTACTTTTCTATGACTGTGGATAGCGGTCGGGCAGTCTGTTAATACAGATTATACATAAGTAACCTTATATATCAGATTTGATGCCCGCATACTTATTGTTTGGGCTAGGAAAAAAGTTGAAGAAACAGTGGTTATGTTTTTTATAACACAAATGTTATGCTGTCTGTAACTCTTTTGTACTGTATGGCTTCCATACTTTATTTCTTCGATTAAAAGTTCCTTTAAAAATAAATAGTTCTCCTGTGGACAGATTCTCCCACTACAGTTGTGGGTCTCTGCAGCTCCTCAGGGGTAAACATGGGCCTCTTGGCTGCTTCTCTAATTAGTACAATAGTACTTTGTGTTTCTCTATCACATAAAATCCAAATAACATACATTTTAGTTTATTGGTGTAACACTAAAATGTGGAAAAGTTCAGGTGGTATATATACTATTTCAAGGCATTGTATATCTCTGACACATAATCTTGAAAAGTCAGAGAAAAATGCAATGGCTGCAAGATCCGATTTATATAAAAGGTAAACATTAGACTTTTTCTGCAAAGAACAGTGTAGTTTACTATACCAGCCCGACAGATACCAATAGGAGACACTTACCATACGGCTCTTACCCTGTGATATAAGAGGCTGGTGCTCCTCCATTACATGTCACTGCACACACGTGTATACACTGCACATGAGGGCTCTTACCCTGTGATATAAGAGGCTGGTGCTCCTCCATTACATGTCACTGCACACACGTGTATACACTGCACATGACGGCTCTTACCCTGTGATATAAGAGGCTGGTGCTCCTCCATTACATGTCACTGCACACACGTGTATACACTGCACATGACGGGTCTTACCCTGTGATATAAGAGGCTGGTGCTCCTCCATTACATGTCACTGCACACACGTGTATACACTGCACATGACGGCTCTTACCCTGTGATATAAGAGGCTGGTGCTCCTCCATTACATGTCACTACACACACGTGTATACACTGCACATGACGGCTCTTACCCTGTGATATAAGAGGCTGGTGCTCCTCCATTACATGTCACTGCACACACATGTATACACTGCACATGACGGCTCTTACCCTGTGATATAAGAGGCTGGGGCTCCTCCATTACATGTCACTGCACACACGTGTATACACTGCACATGACGGCTCTTACCCTGTGATATAAGAGGCTGGTGCTCCTCCATTACATGTCACTGCACACACGTGTATACACTGCACATGACGGCTCTTACCCTGTGATATAAGAGGCTGGTGCTCCTCCATTACATGTCACTGCACACACGTGTATACACTGCACATGGCGGCTCTTACCTTGTGATATAAGAAGCTGGTGCTCCTCCATTACATGTCACTGCACACACGTGTATACACTGCACATGATGGCTCTTATCCTGTGATATAAGAGGCTGGTGCTCCTCCATTACATGTCACTGCACACACGTGTATACACTGCACATGACTGGTCTTACCCTGTGATATAAGAGGCTGGTGCTCCTCCATTACATGTCACTGCACACACGTGTATACACTGCACATGACGGCTCTTACCCTGTGATATAAGAGGCTGGTGCTCCTCCATCATGGCCTCCTTGTACAGATCCTTGTGTCCTTCTATATACTCCCACTCCTCCATGGAGAAATAGACAGTGACGTCCTGACACCTTATAGGAACCTGACAACACAATGACACCGTCATCACCCAGACCCTCCAGTGCTGTTACTGGAGAATTTCCCAGCATTCCCAGCAGTGTCACCTCTCCAGTCAGCAGCTCCATCATCTTGTGGGTGAGCTCTAGCATCTTCTGCTCATGTATCAGGGGTGAGGGGAGGCTCTGTGATAGGGGAGGGGTCCTGCTCCGCCCTCCTGACTCCTGGAGATGGATGATGGGAGTCACACAGTCCCCCGATGTCTTCTTCACTATTGTGTACTCCTGTGGATGGAGAGAGACACTTAGGGAATAAACCCTTCAGGGGCCATGTGCTCTCCTCCGGCCTCTCCTCCTGGTACAACGTGCCTACTTACCTCCTCATGGCTCCTACATGACTATTGGTCACTGGTCACATGACACATCACTCACCATACTGGGGGCCGATCTTCAGGTTCTCCGTCACTTGGAAGGTCTGGGGGCCGTTCTCCAGGACCCTGGACTCTTCCTATCACTTCCTATGATGGATTCTCCTTCCCGATGTCTGACTTGTTACAGAATACAATACAGAGGAGAGAAATCTAGAGAAGTTTACCTCTCCGCTCAGCAGGGAGATGATCTCCAAGGTGAGGTCTAATATTCTTCTGCTGATCTCCTTCCCGTCCATCCTCGGTGGCTCATTCAGGAGAAGGCTGGTATTGCTGGTTTTCTTCATCTCCCCTCCAAAAAAAAGGAATAAAGGTTAATCAGTGAGTCCCATGTCCCCGATAATGAAGCTGAGGAAAAGTACAACTCATCCCGCAAAACTCAAACCCTTAAAAAGCTGAACTGATGGGAAAAACCCTGAGCTCCGTGTGTATCTAAGCTCCTGGCAGTGCAGTGTGTGGCGGCAGGAGACTCTATGCTCCCGGCAGTTTCTCAGCCCGGCCCCTCAGTTGGTGAGTTGGGTCGGTCGGCGCACAGCCCACTGCACACACAGATCGCACTTGGAGGAGAATACTTGTGTCTGAATCAGGCCTAAGACCGCCTTTAACATTTAACAGAGGTGGGATTAACCCTTCTTCTCCTGGAAGCTCTTCCTCCAGGACCTCATACAAATACTCCAGTGTCATGTCTTCTGGATCGGGGGAGGGCAGTGAGCTGCTGCCAGGAATGGGCATGCTGAATTCAATATGCCTGATCTTTACTTCCCCTCACTTTATCTTTTTTGGATGTAGTCAGGAGCTCCCCATACACATCAGATACTCGGCCAGCCCTGCCAACACCGGCCGATGGTAATTTATTGTGAATGGACACTTTCTATTGAATCCTATAAAACATCCAGATAAAACTTTTCTCTGGTAAATTCTGTTCTTCATTCAAATTAACTTTTACAAAGATCCCGTCAGTGTGAGCAGAAACGGGAGGTGGCAGTCCGGGGTCACTCCTGTCCAGACCTCTGTTAACTCTCCATCTCCTCCCCCCACATCCAGGTATCACAGACGTTCCATACATCTGCAGTGGCCGGGTTTGTGGTGCCCCAATGCCACGCTGGGTCCCCAGACACTGTTGAGGTGTCACCATGTGTTGCTGCTCTCCGGAAGGGATGGTAAGGCGTCATGCACCCCAATGGGAAATTACTCCAGAGAGTCGGGGTCTGCAGTAACCAGGGTGTTTATTTACTGGAGGAATTCAGGTGCAAAACAATACAGGCGAGGCATAGGGCTAGCTTCTCCAGTCTCCTCCCTGGCAGAAGAAGGGTTTGATGCTGAGGAAAGGTCTGACCTAGCTGTCCCTCTCTCCCTCAGAAGGCTGGTACCGTGGCTATAGGCTGGAGATCCACGGTCTGTAGCTCAGTAGTCCGGGTGGCTCCTTGGTCACAGGGCTGGTGACCCATGATCTGTGGCTCAGCGTCACCATCTCAGCGTCTTCTTCTGGTTACTCATGCAGACTGGCATGAGTCTCCCCTCCAAGCACTGGTCCCTAACTGCAGCGTACTAGGGGCTCTGACTGCTCTCCTTATATACCATTTCTTTCTAAACTAGACCCTTCTAGTGGGAGGAGTGTAATGGAGAAACTCAGCACAAACAGATATATTGTTACAACTAGAGATGAGCGAATCGAAGCTGACGAAGTGGAATTCATTTAGAATTTTAGGGAAAATTTGATTCGCAACAAATGTGATTTTCCTAAAACGGCGGCTACACGTGTGGGGACTGAGGACATGGTGCATGGAACTCTGGGAAGGCGGCATCACCCAGATTGACATGCCTTCATGCAGCCAGCCCTGTGATGTCACAGCCCTATAAATACTCCGTCCATCTTACAGTCAGACATTTTCCAGCGTTCAGAGTGCAGGGACAGACGTGGCGCTAGGGATAGCTACTGGAAGAATGATTGTGGAAAAAAAAGACGGAGTTAACGATTTATAAGTGCAGGGAAAGGATAGGGAGGAGTCATTTCAAAGCATCTTATTGCACGGAGAGATGTCAGAAGGCGCTAGGGACATTGATAGGAAAGGGATTTACCAGTGCAGGGAACGATTATTTGGGGATCCAAATAGTCATTAGACAGCTCTGTCATTCCAGATTTTTGTTATTGGGCTGAAAGTGTTATGTTGAAAAGCCATTAGAGGCTTATATCTTAGTATCTTATTCAGTACTACAAGAAAAATATATACGCATTTCACTTCTGCACTTATTTCCGGTGACAGCGTATAGGGGCGTATTTCAGTACTACCAGAAAAATATATACTTCACTCTTCAGTTTTTTCCTGGTCAAAGCGGATAGGGTCGTATTTTAGTACAAGAAAAACAAACATTCTCAGTGCATTTCCGCAGTTAATTGTGGTGTAATCGTTTAGTGGCCTATTTCAGTACAAAAAGAAAAATATATTTGCCTCTTTTAGGGGTGTTTTAATTTCCGTTTCATTTATTTAGTTCAGCTACAAGTATGTCAGGCAGAGAAGTGCCAGGCCATGCACAGAGGAGTGGCAGAGGCCTGAATGTTTCTGGCGCAAGCAAAGGTCGCAGCAGAGTAAGGGGTTGTGGCAGCAGTAGTCGCAGAGAGTGGTCTGAGCTCCCAGTGTCCTCTAGCGGTCGTGTCTTGACCAGCAACCCTGCGGTTTCTTTATTGGTTAACTCGGTCATCCATGTCATCCCAAGTGACATCAGACACCCCCCGCCAACAGTCGATGGGTTCGTCAAACAGAACCCTTACTTGGCATGGCCCGGGAGCAGGCCCTGTGCCCTCCTCTGTCAGCAACCTGCCTCTGGCTTTTTCCGTTCCATCGCCGCAAGAAGAACTGCATGCAGTGGGCTCAGCTTCACTTTTCAGCGAGGATGAGCTACTAGAGGACAGTCAAGCCAAGATGTGGAGGAGACATCCACCGCTTCCTCCAGTAGGCGGGCAAGTAGTGATGAGGAGAGTGGCACGGGAGCATGTTTTGCGAACGGTCAGGCTCCTCACCCAGAGACTGTTGAGGAGGACGTCAGTGATGTGCAGACACTACTCGATGATGATGAAGGCGATCGCACTTGGGAGCCGGGTGAAAAAGGGGCTTCGTCATCATCAAGAGAAGAGGGTGGCAGCTTGCCCGTCAAGCAGTGGCTGAGCCAGCAAGTCGCTAGTGTGGCCAGGAGTCAGCAGGGTGGCAGCAGTGGGAAGTCGGGAGCCAAACGGGCAAGGGGAAGACCACCCACTTTGCAGCAGCCTACCTGCCTGGAAAGGAGTGGTGCATGGGTTCACAGAAGCAGCAGCGGGAGCACTCAGCCAGTGAGCAGTGTTGGGGGAAAATCAAGTACTCAGCGTTTTGGCATTTTTTGTGAAGCCGCCAGAGGCCATATGTAGAATATGTGGGCAGAAGGTGAAGCGTGGGCAGGGTGCCAATGTTGGCACAGCGGTCCTGTGTCAACATATGCAGCGTCACCATAAAGTGACCTGGGAGAACCGTGGCTCCGATGTAGTGGTCCAGCCTGCCGCAGCTACCGCTACATCACCCAGTGGCACGCACCCAGTTTCAGCCAGTCAAGGCTCCACCACCTCAGCTGAAGGGAGCTGTCTGTCAATCCCATCTTCTGCTGGTCCAGATGCTCTTGCTCCTAGTCAGTCATTCCATCAGCAATCGATCACTGAAGCGATTGCCTAGAGACAACAGTATGTGTGCACGCATCCAACGGCGCAGAAGCTGAACGTGCTCCTGTCCAAGTTGCTGGTGCTTCAGTCCCTCCCTTTCCAAGAGGTGGAGAGTCCCAAACCATCATTTCTTTGCGAAAAAGGCAGTACTAGCCCTGCACACACATGAAAAACAGAAGGTGGGCCAGTCCTTGAGCCTGTCGGTGTCTGCCAAAGTGCACAACAGCGGCGATGCGTGGAGCTGTAACTACGGTCAGGGACAATACATGTCCTTCACGGCCCACTGGGTGAATGTGGTTCCTTCCCAGCCACACCAGCAACTTAGACAGGTCACGCGGCTTCCTCCTCCATGTTGCCACACTGTTAGTCCTGCAACATTGTCCGCCTCTGCATCCTCCACCATGTCCTCAGCCTCCACTGCAGGGACAAGTCACAGTGCCCCTCCAGCATACAACATGTGCAGGACACGTCGGTGTCACGCTGTTCTGCATCTGGTTTGTCTTGGCAAACGGAGTCACACAGGGGAGGAACTGCTCCGTGTGATGCATCAAGAAATCGAATCCTGGCTTTCTCCGCGACAAATGAAAATCGGAACCATGCTGACCGACAATGGGAAGAACATGGTGTCGGCGCTGCGTCAAAGAAGGCTGAGCCATACGCCCTGCATGGCACACATGTTCAATCTGGTTGTCAAGCGGTTCCTGAAGTCTTCCACCCATCTGCAAGACATCCTCAAAATGGCCAGGAAACTTTGCATGCTATTCACCCACTCATATACCACAAAGCACACCCTCCTTGAGTTACAGCCGCAGAATGGCATCCCCCAACATAGGCTGATATGCGACGTTTCCACCCGTTGAAATTCCACCCTCCAATTTCTTAATGATGCAAGCGGATAGGAGTACTGCACTGTGTAACTTCGATGTCAGCCAGTGGCAGCTCATGTGTGACACCTGCTGTTTGCTCAGGCCCTTTGAGGAGGCCACGTTATTTGTCAGTCGCCAGGACTATGGAATAAACAATGTCATTCCACTGCTTCATGTCCTGGAACAGATGCTGGTAACAATGGCTGGTCAGGAGCTGGAGCAGGACCTGAACCAGCAGGTGGTGGCATACTTGGACAGCACCCTGCCACCCCACACTGAAGATCCGCTGGACTACTGGGTAGCTAAACTGGATTTGCGGCTGCAACTGGCAGAGTTTGCCTTGGAAAAGCTGTCCTCTTCCCGGCCAGTAGTGTGGCATCAGAGCGGGTGTTTAGTGCGGCGGGGGCCACAGTTGCCCCAAGGAGAACTCGTCTGTCCACCCAAAATGTGGAGAGACTGACCTTTGTCAAGATGAATCAGGCGTGGATCAGCCATGATTTCTACCCACCGATGCCTGATGCATCAGACTAGATCAGTGCTTCTCAATTATTTTCTGTCATGCCCCCCCCTAGGAAGAAGAAAACATTTCGCACCCCCCGCGCGACTGTAAATAGTATCATTTGTCTATAAAATTGTTATAAGTACACCAATCTCCCCACAGGCGAGGGCCATTAACACCCCCCCCCCCCCCATATCATGTGCAGGCTCCATTAACCCCCCTCCCCAATCATGTGCAGGGCCCAGGCTTCCCCCCTCCCCCCAAATCATGTGCAGGCTCTCCCCCCCTCCCCCAAATCATGTGCAGGCTCCATTAACCCCCCTCCCCAAATCATGTGCAGGCTCCATTAACCCCCTCCCCCAAATCATGTGCAGGCTCCATTAACCCCTCCCCAAATCATGTGCAGGCTCCATTAACCCTCCCCCAATCATGTGCAGGCTCCATTAACCCCCTCCCCAAATCATGTGCAGGCTCCATTAACCCCTCCCCAATCATGTGCAGGCTCCATTAACCCCCTCCCCAATCATGTGCAGGCTCCATTAACCCCCTCCCCAATCATGTGCAGGCTCCATTAACCCCCCTCCCCAATCATGTGCAGGCTCGCGCCGCCTGAACCGCTCTGATAGGCTGCCGGCACAAGGCCCGCAGCCTATCAGAGGAGCAGGGGAGGGAGACGCCTCTCCCTCCACTGCCGCACAGCACAGCGATCTGTATCGCTGTCCAGAGGACGGCGATACAGATCACTATGGAGATGAACGCTTCCACAGTGGAAGCGTTCATCTCCTGTCACCTGGAGCCCCCCTTTACGGAGCCTCGCGCCCCACTATTTGAGAAACACTGGACTAGATCATCCATGGTGCCACACCAACACTTTGATACAGGAGACCGGTTTCTTCTGACTACTTGCCTCAGCTACTACTTTCATGCTGCAACCCGCCTGATGCCACACATCTGATGCTAAGTGCTCCTTATTTCACCCACCATTATCAGCGGGTACTGGTATTGCCACCCACAATCCCACTCTGTTACCGGGTCACTTTGTAGTCTGCTGATCCAGCTGCTGCTGCCACCATCTCCAAACTATGTCACCTTGCCACTCTGTGGTCTCCGGATGCTGCCACCATCTCCACACTATGTCACCTTGCCAGTCTGTGGTCTCCTTCTGCTGCTGCCCTCTCCACACTATGTCACCTTGCCACTCGGTGGCCTCATCATACTACTGTCATCTGCAGAATGTGTCATTGTATCACTCGGTGGCTTTCTCTTGATGCCGCCACCTCCAGACTATGTCATTGTGTGACTCGGTGACCTCCTCATACTGCTGCCAACTCCAAACTCTGCCATTGGACCACTCTGTGGTCTCTTCATACTGTTCCCACCCTCACCACTTCATGACTGGATTTCGGCCTGGCTGACATCATCATTTATTTGACCTTTCTTCTGATCTGTCAGAAGGAAGTAAAAATGAGTCAAAACGGATCCTGTCCATGTAGCAGCTGTAAGGCCTGTATGGTCCCATCAGAATTGGCTTATGATTTGGTGGCCAAAAGCAGGAGTGGGTACAAAACACAGAAGACATGCAAATATTCCATTCATGTGTCTTCTCTGTTTTAGATCCACTCCTGTTTTTTTGGCTTGTTTTTTTTTGGAGTTTATTGTTCTGACGGATCAGAGGAAGGGCAAAATAATCAGTGACGTCATCACAAACTTACTGCTGACAACCTCTCCACTCTGTCAGGGGCTCTACTTGTATATGCGTTTAATAGAACAGGTTCTGTTGACATCGATGTGGAATCAGCTGTCGAAGGTGTAAAAAAAGTGCGCTTCTTATTGACGCCAACATCCACCTGTAAGGCCGAGTTCATACTTCACTTATTTGGTCGGTTTTGGCCCCGTGACTGCACAAATAAGTGAAGTGTGCAGTGATTCTAAAAGCGGCGCCTGTCATCTGCATGTCATACGGACTCACAGTATTATTTCACTACCCCAGTACACTCCCTATGCGTGTTACTGCAAGGCACAGTGTTCTACACCGCTATACAGGCTCTCTGCCGCCAGGAACTGCTGTTTCAGACATAACAACAGAGCTAAACCGGAGAGTCCCACGGTCAGGCTGTCTGGTTTTGGTGGTAAACAAGTCTGTCTTTTTCCCTCCAAAACATGCTCTTCTTTAACCCTTATGGTAGTTTTGGGTAATTACAGCTTCTCATTCAAAGTCTGAAAGGTCTCTAGCTATTCTTTAACCCTTTCCACAGAGCCTTGCAAATACAGTGCAAATGAACAGGATATATATCACAAAAAACATATAAAATGCAGTTAAACAGTATTAAACAGTGCAAGTTAACCCTTTCAGGAGAAATAAAGTAGCTGAATGTTAAAGTTGATGTGTGCAGGGGGAACAGGGCAAATGTCCACAAACGTCCAGACTTTAAAGTACCCCTGTTCCAGGGCACTAGACATCTTCCCCCGATCACATTAAACCCAAAGAGATAACAATTTAACCCCTTCCATGCCTTATGGCCAGGCTCTACACCCCGCACCTACCATCCTGGGCGTTATAGTAAATTTTACATAGCCTTTCCCTGGTCAATACAACAATGGCTATTAACCCCTTCATTACTGCACAAGCCTGGCCCATTGGACGTCATGATAATCTCTATATCAGTGATCGGTCTCCACAAACTACAGGGAGCACCAGCCTTCCCACCCCTCACCTAGAGGACGTATGGCCACCGATACAGACAGGACAGAGCGCCCCCTGTACAGAACTTCTAGACTTGCAGGTGTCTCACATCGAACCCAAAAAGTAGGGTTCCCCCTCATAAAGAGGGGCAAATACGTCTGTATATCACTGCACACATGTGTATACACTGCACATGACGGCTCTTACCTTGTGATATAAGAGGCTGGTGCTCCTCCATTACATGTCACTGCACACACGTGTATACACTGCACATGACGGGTCTTACCCTGTGATATAAGAGGCTGGTGCTCCTCCATTACATGTCACTGCACACCGTGTATACACTGCACATGACGGCTCTTACCCTGTGATATAAGAGGCTGGTGCTCCTCCATTACATGTCACTGCACACACGTGTATACACTGCACATGACGGCTCTTACCCTGTGATATAAGAGGCTGGTGCTCCTCCATTACATGTCACTGCACACACGTGTATACACTGCACATGACGGGTCTTACCCTGTGATATAAGAGGCTGGTGCTCCTCCATTACATGTCACTGCACACACATGTATACACTGCACATGACGGCTCTTACCTTGTGATATATGAGGCTGGTGCTCCTCCATTACATGTCACTGCACACACGTGTATACACTGCACATGACGGCTCTTACCCTGTGATATAAGAGGCTGGTGCTCCTCCATTACATGTCACTGCACACCGTGTATACACTGCACATGACGGCTCTTACCCTGTGATATAAGAGGCTGGTGCTCCTCCATTACATGTCACTGCACACACGTGTATACACTGCACATGACGGCTCTTACCTTGTGATATAAGAGGCTGGTGCTCCTCCATTACATGTCACTGCACACACGTGTATACACTGCACATGACTGCTCTTACCCTGTGATATAAGAGGCTGGTGCTCCTCCATTAGGTATCACTGCACACACGTGTATACACTGCACATGACGGCTCTTACCCTGTGATATAAGAGGCTGGTGCTCCTCCATTACATGTCACTGCACACACGTGTATACACTGCACATGACGGCTCTTACCCTGTGATATAAGAGGCTGGTGCTCCTCCATTACATGTCACTGCACACACGTGTATACACTGCACATGACGGGTCTTACCTTGTGATATAAGAGGCTGGTGCTCCTCCATTACATGTCACTGCACACACATGTATACACTGCACATGACGGCTCTTACCTTGTGATATATGAGGCTGGTGCTCCTCCATTACATGTCACTGCACACACGTGTATACACTGCACATGACGGCTCTTACCCTGTGATATAAGAGGCTGGTGCTCCTCCATTACATGTCACTGCACACACATGTATACACTGCACATGACGGCTCTTACCCTGTGATATAAGAGGCTGGTGCTCCTCCATTACATGTCACTGCACACACGTGTATACACTGCACATGACGGCTCTTACCCTGTGATATAAGAGGCTGGTGCTCCTCCATTACATATTACTGCACACACGTGTATACACTGCACATGACTGGTCTCACCTTGAGATATAAGAGGCTGGTGCTCCTCCATTACATGTCACTGCACACACGTGTATACACTGCACATGACGGCTCTTACCCTGTGATATGAGAGGCTGGTGCTCCTTCATTACATGTCACTGCACACACGTATATACACTGCACATGACAGCTCTTACCCTGTGATATAAGAGGCTGGTGCTCCTCTATTACATGTCACTGCACACACGTGTATACACTGCACATGACGGCTCTTACCTTGTGATATAAGAGGATAGTGCTCCTCCATTACATGTCACTGCACACACGTGTATACACTGCACATGACGGCTCTTACCTTGTGATATAAGAGGCTGGTGCTCCTCTATTACATGTCACTGCACACACGTGTATACACTGCACATGACGGCTCTTACCCTGTGATATAAGAGGCTGGTGCTCCTCCATTACATGTCACTGCACACACGTGTATACACTGCACATGACGGCTCTTACCCTGTGATATAAGAGGCTGGTGCTCCTCCATTACATGTCACTGCACACACGTGTACACACTGCACATGACGGCTCTTACCTTGTGATATAAGAGGCTGGTGCTCCTCCATTACATGTCACTGCACACACGTGTATACACTGCACATGACGGCTCTTACCCCGTGATATAAGAGGCTGGTGCTCCTCCATTACATGTCACTGCACACACGTGTATACACTGCACATGACGGGTCTTACCCTGTGATATAAGAGGCTGGTGCTCCTCCATTACATGTCACTGCACACACGTGTATACACTGCACATGATGGCTCTTACCTTGTGATATAAGAGGCTGGTGCTCCTCCATTACATGTCACTGCACACACGTGTATACACTGCACATGACGGCTCTTACCTTGTGATATAAGAGGCTGGTGCTCCTCCATTACATGTCACTGCACACACGTGTATACACTGCACATGACGGCTCTTACCCTGTGATATAAGAGGCTGGTGCTCCTCCATTACATGTCACTGCACACACGTGTATACACTGCACATGATGGCTCTTACCCTGTGATATAAGAGGCTGATGCTCCTCCATTACATGTCACTGCACACACGTGTATACACTGCACATGACGGCTCTTACCCTGTGATATAAGAGGCTGGTGCTCCTCCATTACATGTCACTGCACACACGTGTATACACTGCACATGACGGCTCTTACCCTGTGATATAAGAGGCTGGTGCTCCTCCATTACATGTCACTGCACACACGTGTATACACTGCACATGACGGCTCTTACCCTGTGATATAAGAAGCTGGTGCTCCTCCATTACATATCACTGCACACACGTGTATACACTGCACATGACGGCTCTTACCCTGTGATATAAGAGGCTGGTGCTCCTCCATTACATGTCACTGCACACACGTGTACACACTGCACATGACGGCTCTTACCCTGTGATATAAGAGGCTGGTGCTCCACCATTACATGTCACTGCACACACGTGTATACACTGCACATGACGGCTCTTACCTTGTGATATAAGAGACTGGTGCTCCTCCATTACATGTCACTGCACACACGTGTATACACTGCACATGACGGCTCTTACCCTGTGATATAAGAGGCTGGTGCTCCTCCATTACATGTCACTGCACACACGTGTACACACTGCACATGACGGCTCTTACCCTGTGATATAAGAGGCTGGTGCTCCTCCATCATGGCCTCCTTGTACAGATCCTTGTGTCCTTCTATATACTCCCACTCCTCCATGGAGAAATAGACAGTGACGTCCTGACACCTTATAGGAACCTGACAACACAATGACACCGTCATCACCCAGACCCCTCCAGTGCTGTTACTGGAGAATTTCCCAGCATTCCCAGCAGTGTCACCTCTCTAGTCAGCAGCTCCATCATCTTGTGGGTGAGCTCTAGGATCTTCTGCTCATGTATCAGGGGGTGAGGGGGAGGCTCTGTGATGGGGGGAGGGGTCCTGCTCCGCCCTCCTGACTCCTGGAGATGGATGATGGGAGTCACACAGCCCCCCGATGTCTTCTTCACTATTGTGTACTCCTGTGGATGGAGAGAGACACTTAGGGAATAAACCCTTCAGGGGCCATGTGCTCTCCTCCGGCCTCTCCTCCTGGTACAACGTGCCTACTTACCTCCTCATGGCTCCTACATGACTATTGGTCACTGGTCACATGACACATCACTCACCATACTGGGGGCTGATCTTCAGGTTCTCCGTCACTTGGAAGGTCTGGGGCCGTTCTCCAGGACCCTGGACTCTTCCTATCACTTCCTATGATGGATTCTCCTTCCCGATGTCTGACTTGTTACAGAATACAATACAGAGGAGAGAAATCTAGAGAAGTTTACCTCTCCGCTCAGCAGGGAGATGATCTCCAAGGTGAGGTCTAATATTCTTCTGCTGATCTCCTTCCCGTCCATCCTCTGGGGTCATTCAGGAGAAGAGGAGAGAACTGGAGGAGCTGGAGGCTTCTAGTACTGCAGGCGCCTTTATGAGAAGAGGAGAGGAAATCATCCAGGGGACAAGACCAGATGTCACCTCCAGAACCGCACGTCCTGAGCCTGGAGGGTCCCCCACCACATGGATTCCAGGGGCCCCAACATGGAGATCTCTGGTGGCTCCACAGGAGATAAGGGTCTGATAGATGCAGGTCCCACCTCTGGGCTGTGCTCAGCTGTGTCCAGAGCTCCTAGAGAAGAGACTGGAGAGAGCTGAGCTCAGGCCGGGCCCCGCTCCATTCATTCTCCTCCTGGAGGCAGGGGCCCCTAACCAGGACAGCCAGGGACCAGCGAATGATGACTACCTCCACTATCCCCACTACTCCTCCCATCATACTAAGCTGAGGAGCGGAGAAGGATTCCTGTGTGTAATGGAGGAGAATCTCCAGAGGTGACATGTCTGAGCTCTCCACCACACTGTCTCCTCACAGCTCATCTTACCTGCAGGCTGGAGGAATGGCTGATACCAGAGAGAACAAGAGCCCTGACTACCGACCAGGACCTGCCCAGTATCTGCTGCACTGCCAGAGCTGAAGGACCTGGGGTGATGTCACTGTCATGTGATCAGTGCAGGGGGCGGGGCTAGGCAGAGGTGAGGAGAAGATGTGGTGAAGGACCTGGGGTGATGTCACTGTCATGTGATCAGTGCAGGGGGCGTGGCTCAGTACTGGATTGGATAAGAGGTCGTAGGCTACCACCTCTTATCTAATCCAGTACTGAGCCACGCCCCCTGCACTGATCACATGACGGTGACGTCACCCCAGGTCCTCCGTGTTGTCCAAGGTTCGGGTTCATTGAAGAATCCCCTTATTGATTCCAAATGCCGTTATGGTTCCAGCACTGGATCCTGTACAGGCGCAGAGGAGCGCTCCAGAGGACAGGCTAGATTACTGACTCCAGGAGGACCTCCTTCTAACAACTGTGCAGTTTATATTACCGATAATAGACGACGTCCTCCTGCAGAGATCTTGACCTCATTGGACTGTGAGTACAGATCCAACAGTCCTTAACCACTTAAGGACCACAGGTTTATACCCCCCCTAGTGACCAGGCTCTTTTTTACAAATCGGCACTTCACAACTTTAACGGTTTATTGCTCGGTCATGCAACTTGGCACCCAAATGAATTTTACCTCCTTTTCTTCTCACAAATGCAGCTTTCTTTTGGTGTTATTTAATTGCTGCTGAGATTTTTCGTTTTTCTGATATTAATCAAAAAATACCTCAACTCTCTCAAAAAATGTGTATTTGTAAATTTTTCTGGTAAAATTGTTCAAATATAATTACATTTCTATACAAGTTTGTGTTAGAATTTATTGTTCTACATGTCTTTGATTTTAAAAAATCCAATAAGTGTATATTTATTGGTTTGGGTAAAAGTTATAGCGTTTACAAACTATGGTACTATGGTATGGAATTTTCGCATTTTGAAGCAGCTCTGACTTTCTGAGCGCCTGTCATGTTTCTTCAGGAGCTAGAATGCCAGGAAAGCATAAATATCCCCCAAATTACACCATTTTAGAAAGAAGACACCCCAAAGTATTCGCAGAGGGGCATGGTGAGTTCATGTACGATTTAATTTTTTTTCACAAGTTACAAGGAATATGACACTTTCTGAGGGAAAAAAAAATAGTAAAGTTTCCAGTTTCCATTTCTTCTAACTTCTGGCAAAAAATAAAAATAAATCTCCCACGGACTCACTATGCCCCTCAGTGAATATCTTGTGGTGTCTACTTTCCGAAACGTGGTCATTTGTGGGGTGTGTTTACTGTTCTGGCATTTTGGGCGGGGCTAAATTGTGAGCAGCCCTGTAAAGCCTAAAGGTACTCGTTGGACTTTCGGCCCCTTTACGCACCTAGACTGCAAAAAAGTGTCACTCATGTGGTATCGCCGTACTCAGAAGAAGTAGGGCAATGTGTTTTGGGGTGTATTTTTACATATACCCATGCTGGGTGAGAGAAATATCTCTGTAAATTGACAACTTTGTATAAAATATTTTAAAAAGTTGTCGTTTACAGAGATATTTCTCTCACCCAGCAGGGGTATATGTAAAAATACACCTCAAAACACATTGCCCTACTTCTCCTGAGTACGGCGATACCACATGAGTGACACTTTTTTGCAGCCAAGATGCCCAAAGGGGCCCAAATTCCAATGAGTACCTTTAGGATTTCACAGGGCATTTTTACGCATTTGGATTCCAAACTACTTCTCACGCATTAGGGGCCCCTAAAATGCCAGGGCAGTAAAAATACCCCACAAGTGACCCCATTTTGGAAAGAAGGTATTCCATGATGGGCATGGCGAGTTCATAGAAGATTTTTTGTTTTGGCACAAGTTAGTGGAAATTTTTTTATTTTTTTTTTCACAAAGTCTCTCTTTCTGCTAACTTGTGACAAAAAGTTCTATCTTTCATGGACTCAATATGCCCCTCAGCGAATACCTTGGGGTGTCTTCTTTCCAAAATGGGGTCACATGTGAGGTGTTTGTACTGCCCTGGCATTTGAGGGTCTCCGCAATCATTACACGTATGGCCAGCATTGGGAGTTTCTGCTATTCTCCTTGAGCATACGGGTGTAACAATGGCAGTTGGCAGCCGCCAGCGTGCAGTGCGTCCGACTACGTACCTCAGTCGAGCTGCACGCGGGGCTCCTCCTCTTCGCTGCAGGCTCTGGACCCGCTTTCCTGCGCTGTCGCAGGCTACGACGGCTTCTGTTATATCTTGTAGGAGCCGCAGGCGTCCTGGTACCTTAAGGGTTAATGCACGCCCCTGATTCCGCCCTCTCTCCAATCCTGGCCAGGCCCCACCTTTATAAGGGTGCTTCCCCCTTTCTGCAATGCCTGAGCAATATTGTACGTCCTACAGCTAAGGCTCCTGTTGTTCCTGCATTCGATATCCTGTTTATGACCTCTGCCTGTATCCTGACCTCGTCTCTGCTTGATCCTCTTGTATCTCGCTGCTCTCAAGTTAAAGACCCGGACTGTCGACCACGCCTCTGTCTGCTGTGCAGATCGTTACACCAGCTCCACCTGGACTAACTCAGCTTTGCTGTTCTCACAGCACTAGCTCTGCTATGCCGCTTGTTCAGCTCAGCATTATCCTGCGGCTGTCTGCTATATTGCCTGTTCCCCAGTGCTAGCATCGGGGCTTTCTGGCCAGCCCGGCCAGCTGCCACTTAACCGGGACCACTCTTGCGGTAGCGACCTGGTGTCTCCCCTGCAGCTGAGTCCAGCTTCCGCATCCTGGAGCGGGATAAAGGGTGAAAACCAGGGGGACACTTAGACTCCGCTTCCAAGTTTGGCCCAAAACCAAACCGGTAAGTGGCACAGCGGGTCCACACCCGTTGATCCGTTACAGTTTGCTCAGGCCATGGACTCCGCTGGCAAGCCCAAGCCTGTGGTACAAGATTTATACCGAGAGGTGCAACGCCAGAGTGAACGCCAAGAAGTCCTGCTGCAATATCTGAACACAATTTCTGCACGTCTGGACGCTCTACCCACTACTGCTCCTGCGGCACTACAGGTCCCAGCAACTCCTGCTAATTCGGTTGCATCGTCTGCATACCAGGGCACGTCTGCTGTCCAACTTCCCTTGCCTCCATGTTTCAGCGCTGAGTCAAAGGCCTGCAGAGGGTTCCTGAATCAATGCTTGATCCACTTTGAGCTACTGTCACTACCAGAGCTTTGAGACGTTCTCACAGCTCTGTTTCTCCACCCCTGTGATGATGTAACTACTAGAGCTTTGAGACGTTCCCACAGCTCTGTTTCTCCGCCCCTGTGATGAGGTCTTTACTTTCTGTTTCCTTCCTCCCAGCTGTCCCTCCTGTGTTTGATTGCTCTGCCTTTAAATCACCTCTCTTCCTTTGTACGGTGCGGATTATACTACTTCATTTGACCTGTATCTCTCGCTTGAGTATCTTCACTGGTGTGATATCTTTTCTGGACCTGTGTTCTGCTGAAGCAAGTACTTCGGACATTGTCTGCTGACTTTGGATCTGTTTTCACTGCTGCTGCAGCTCCTTCAGTTAAGTGTGCAGACATTGTGTGTTTCTGTTTGTTTTGCTGACTGGATCCGAGGCGACCCCGGTTCCGTCCATATACTGAGCAGGGCACCGGTGGCCGTGCCCCTTCCACTACTGTAGGGGTTACAGTGGTCATCAGCCTTAGGTACGCTGGCATGTCTCGATCCACCATCTGGATCTGGACATGGGCTTAGCAGCATAGGGAGAGCTTTTAGGGTCTGACAGGGGTCACCCTTTATGTTCCCTAGTTTGGGTCCGGTCAGTAGCTAACTCACTGTGTATGCTCTTGTTGCTCACATACAGCCGTGACATTATAATCCGCCGAAACCGTCCTTTTGACATGGATCCGCTTTCTGACCTGGTTGACCGCATGCAGGGTCTTTCTTTGAGGTAGCGGATCTCCGTCAATCTATGATTCAGCTTCAAGCATTGGGCCTCGGCCCGGCCCATGGAGTCTGTTGCGAGCCAAAGGTCTCACTTCCGGAAACGTTCTCCGGGGGCAGTGAGAATTTTGTTCGCTTCAGAGAGGCATGCAAACTCCATTTTTGCTTGTGTCCCCGTTCCTCTGGTAATGAGGAGCAGAGGGTGAGGATTGTCATCTCCTTGCTCAGGGGTAATGCTCAGACTTGGGCTTTTTCACTGCCATCGGGGAATCCCTCCCTTCGATCCACAGAAAGATTTTTTGTGGCCCTGGGGCAGATATATGATGACCCGGATCGTGTTGCTCTGGCTGAATCTAACTTACGTTTTTTATGCCAGAACAAACTGTCTGCTGAGCTTTATTGTTCTGAATTTCGGAGATGGGCAGCTGATTCAGGTTGGAATGATGCTGCACTCCGAGTCAGTTCTGTCATGGTCTCTCAGAGAGATTGAAAGATGCGTTTGCTTTCCATGAGAGACCAACATCTTTAGAGTCTGCCATGTCATTGGCGGTACGCCTTGACAGGCGTCTAAGAGAAAGAAACGAGACCTCTCGGTCCAGCCATTGTCACTCTAGGGCAGTGGTGCGGACTCATTCAGTGTGCAGGGGTCTCATCCTGTCTCGGTCCCTCTGAGGAGGAGCCTATGCAGCTAGGTCGACTTGCCCCTGATAAAGGAGGATTTAGTCCTCAGAGAATGGTGTGTTTTTGTTGTGGGGGCATTGGTCATTTGGCAAATGTTTGTCCCTCTAGGAGATTCATGAACTGTACTAAGAGTGATAATAAGAGAAAATCCTCAAAGGAAAATCATCAAACTCTGCTTCATCTGCTACCTTGGGCAAAGTTGATGTAGGAATTGGGGCTTTTCCTCTGACCTGCAGTTCTCGTTTTCTCCTTTCTGCCAGGGTGGCGCTAGAGAGCAAAGTCATTTCTTGTGAAATTTTTGTTGATAGTGGAGCGGCCGTCAATCTTATTGACACTCAATTTGTAGCCAGGCATGGTTTTCGGGTTTGCACATTAGAAAAAGATATACCTGTTTTTGCCATTGACTCTGCTCCACTCTCACAGAGATCCCTGAAGGGCATTGTTCACAATATCCGGTTAGCTGTAGGTGACACTCATGTGGAGGATATATCTTGTTTTGTCCTTAACGGATTGCCTACTCCTCTAGTGTTGGGGTTACCCTGGCTCACTAAACATAACCCCACTATTGATTGGCAAGGAAGGCAAATAAATGAGTGGAGTGAGTTTTGTAGAGAGAATTGTCTCACAGCGACTTTTGCAGAGGTATCTACTAAAACTTTGCCATCATTTCTCTCTGATTTCTCGGACGTGTTTTCCGAGAGCGGTGTGCAGGAGCTACCTCCTCACCGGGAGTTTGACTGTCCCATTAACCTCATTCCCGGCGCCAAGCTGCCAAAGCACGCCTGTACAATCTCTCACAACCGGAGAGAATCGCAATGCGAACCTATATCTCTGAGAGTCTCGATAAGGGCATATTCGTCCCTCAAAATCACCGGTCGCCGCGGGTTTTTTTTTTGTTAAAAAGAAAGATGGCTCTCTGAGACCTTGCCTAGATTTTAGGGAGCTGAACCGTATCACGATTCGCGATCCCTATCCCCTTCCTCTGATCCCAGACCTCTTCAACCAAATTGTTGGGGCCAAGGTTTTTTCCAAATTGGATTTGAGAGGCGCTGCATAACCTGGTCAGGGTCAGAGAGGGGGATGAATGGAAAACAGCCTTTAATACTCCCGAGGGGCATTTCGAGAATCTCGTTATGCCTTTTGGCTTGATGAATGCTCCGGCCGTCTTTCAGCATTTTGTTAACAGTATTTTCTACCATTTAATGGGGAAATTTGTATTGGTGTATCTTGATGATATTTTGATTTTTTCCCTGATGTTCGGACTCATCAGGATCATCTTTTTCAGGTTCTGCAGATTCTGCGAGAAAATAAATTGTACGCCAAGCTGGAGAAATGTGTGTTTATGGTATCGGAGATTCAATTTCTGGGTTTTCTCCTCTCTGCTTCTGGTTTTCGCATGGATCCGGAGAAGGTCCGTGCTGTGCTTGAGTGGGAGCTTCCTGAGAATCAGAAGGCATTGATGCGCTTTCTGGGTTTTGCAAACTATTACAGAAAGTTCATTTTGAATTATTCCTCTGTTGTCAAACCCTCACTGACATGACCAAAAAGGGGGCGGATTTTTCCTCTTGGTCGGAGGAGGCGCTTGCAGCTTTTTCTAAGATTAAAGAGAGTTTTGCGTCTGCTCCCATCTTGGTGCATCCCGATGTTTCCTTACCTTTTATTGTTGAGGTGGATGCTTCCGAGGTGGGTGTGGGTGCGGTTTTGTCCCAGGGTCCGTCTCCTTCCAAATGGCGACCCTGTGCCTTTTTCTCTAAAAACTCTCACCGGCAGAGAAAACTATGATGTGGGAGATAGGGAATTGTTGGCCATCAAGCTGGCTTTCGAGGAATGGCGCCATTGGTTGGAGGGGGCCAGGTACCCTATAACCGTTTTACCGACCATAAGAATCTGGCGCACTTGGAGTCGGTTAGCGTATGAATCCGAGACAGGCCAGATGGTCTCTGTTCTTCTCCAGATTCAATTTTGTCGTTACATTCCGCCCTGGGATCAAAATGTGAAGGCTGACGCCTCTCTCGCTGTTTTCCGGGAGGAGGAAACTCCGAGGACCCGGGTCCCATTTTTGGCGGAGGGGGTAGTTGTTTCTGCTCTGTATTCTGATTTGGAGGCCGAGGTCCAGGCTGCCCAGACTGAGGCACCTGCCCGTTGTCCTTCTGGAAAGTTGTTTGTGCCTCCTGAGTTACGTCACAAACTCTTCAAGGAGCATCATGATACGGTTCTTGCTGGTCACCCCGGAGTAGAGCCACGGTAGATCTCATTGCTCGGAGATTTTGGTGGCCGGCTCTTCGTAAGTCGGTGGAGGGTTTTGTGGCTGCTTAGAGACGTGCGCCGCGCTAAGGTCCCTCGCTCACGGCCTTCAGGTCCCCTTCTCCCCTTACCCATACCTTCCCGTCCTTGGACACACCTGTCCATGGACTTTATCACGGATCTTCCTCGCTCCTCAGGGAAGTCGGTGATCCTGGTGGTGGTGGACCGTTTTAGCAAGATGGCACATTTCATACCCTTCCCTGGATTGCCCAATGCTAAAACGTTGGCGCAAGCTTTTGTCGACCATATTGTTAAATTGCATGGCATTCCTTCTGATATTGTTTCCGATAGAGGCACGCAGTTTGTGTCCAGATTCTGGAAGGCTTTCTGTTCTCGCCTGGGGGTTCGGCTGTCCTTCTCTTCTGCTTTTCACCCGCAGTCGAATGGTCAGACTGAACGCTGCCAATCAGAATCTGAGACATATTTGCGCTGTTTTGTTGCAGAGAACCAGGAGGATTGGTGTTCGCTTTCTCCCTCTTGCTGAGTTTGCTCTGAACAACCGTCAGTCAGGAATCTTCTGATAAGTCACCATTCTTGGTGCATATGGGTTCCATCCGCAGTTTGGGACATTCTCGGAGGGGCTCCTTCTGGTTTGCCTGAGGAGGAGAGATTTTCCTCGTCTTTGTCTACCATTTGGCAAAAGATTCAGACTAATCTAAGAAAGATGAGTGAGAAATATAAGCGTGTGGCTGATAAGAGACGTGTGCCTGGTCCGGACCTGAATGTGGGTGATCTGGTGTGGTTGTCTACAAGAAATATTAAACTGAAGGTTCCTCCTGGAAATTGGGTCCCAAGTTTATTGGGCCTTATAAAATCTTGTCAGTCATCAATCCTGTTGCTCTTCCGTCTTGATCTTCCACGGGTTTGGAAGATACATAATGTATTTCACAGATCTCTCTTAAAACCATATGTCCAGCCCACGGTACCCTCCTCTTTGCCTCCTCCTCCGATTTTGGCTGATGGCAATCTGGAGTTTGAGGTTTCCAGAATTGTGGACTCTCGCATTGTCCGCGGTTCTCTTCAGTACCTCGCTCATTGGAAAGGTTATGGTCCTGAGGAGAGGATGTGGGTTCCGGTGTCGGACATTAAAGCCACTCGCCTCATCAGGACTTTTCATAGGGCTCATCCTGAGAAGGTGGGTCCTGGGTGTCCGGAGTCCACCCGTAGAGGGGGGTACTGTCACTACCAGAGCTTTGAGACGTTCTCACAGCTCTGTTTCTCCACCCCTGTGATGATGTAACTACTAGAGCTTTGAGACGCTCCCACAGCTCTGTTTCTCCGCCCCTGTGATGAGGTCTTTACTTTCTGCTTCCTTCCTCCCAGCTGTCCCTCCTGTGTTTGATTGCTCTGCCTTTAAATCACCTCTCTTCCTTTGTACGGTGCGGATTATACTACTTCATTTGACCTGTATCTCTCGCTTGAGTATCTTCACTGGTGTGATATCTTTTCTGGACCTGTGTTCTGCTGAAGCAAGTACTTCGGACATTGTCTGCTGACTTTGGATCTGTTTTCACTGCTGCTGCAGCTCCTTCAGTTAAGTGTGCAGACATTGTGTGTTTCTGTTTGTTTTGCTGACTGGATCCGAGGCGACCCCGGTTCCGTCCATATACTGAGCAGGGCACCGGTGGCCGTGCCCCTTCCACTACTGTAGGGGTTACAGTGGTCATCAGCCTTAGGTACGCGGGCATGTCTCGATCCACCATCTGGATCTGGACATGGGCTTAGCAGCATAGGGAGAGCTTTTAGGGTCTGACAGGGGTCACCCTTTATGTTCCCTAGTTTGGGTCCGGTCAGTAGCTAACTCACTGTGTATGCTCTTGTTGCTCACATACAGCCGTGACAGCTACATGGAGACAAGTTCCAGTCTCACCGAGCAAAGGTGGCTTTCATTGTATCTCTGCTCTCCGGAGAAGCTCTTGCTTGGGCTAATCCTATATGCCTCTAATCCTATGTGCCTCTACTGCGGTGGAAAGGAACATGTTGTTCATACCTGCCCCCAGAAGGTGGAAAACTTCAGCGCCTAGGCTCATTGGGAGAAGTGACCCTAGGTGAAAAAGACAATTCTCCCAAACTTCTTATCCCTGTAATGGTGTCTGCTGGGAAAACCAGTATATCGGTATCTGCCTTCCTGGATTCTGGCGCTGCCGGGAATTTTGTTAATCAAGCCCTGGTGACCCAGTGCCAGCTTTCCACTACCCATCTGGCGAAGCCTCTGGTGGCAACGATTGTTAATGGACAAACCTTACCCAAACCTATTCAGTTCATCACGGCTCCTGTGAAACTCCAAGTCGGGGTGCTACATTCTGAAGAAATATCCTTCTATGTCCTGCCAGATTCCACGGACCCAGTGATTCTGGGATTGCCCTGGCTACAGCAACATTTTCCCGTCTTAGACTGGTGAAAGGGGGATATTCTCCGCTGGGGTCCTCAGTGCCAAACCTCCTGCCTGTCGATGGTCCACCCAATGTCTCCTCGTCCGGTTCCTGTGAACCTGCCTGGTCTGCCTCCGCAATTTGCAACCTTTGGAGATGTTTTCTGTAAGAAGAAGGCAGAGACTTTACCACCTTATCGGACTTATGACTGTCCGATCGATCTTCTACCTGGGACTTCTCCTCCTTGTGGAAGTGTTTATTCTTTATCCCCGCCTGAGACACAGGCTATGGCCGAGTATATTAAGGAGAACCTGGAGAGGGGGCTTATCCAGAAGTCTACCTCGCCGGCTGGAGCCGGTTTCTTCTTCGTGTCCAAGAAAGACGGGTCACTCCGTCCATGCATAGATTATCGTGGACTGAACAAGATTACAGTCAAGAACAAGTATCCTCTGCCCCTGATGTCTGAATTGTTTGACCGTATCCGAGGCGCACAGATATTTTCTAAATTGGATCTACGTGGTGCATATAACCTGATCCGAATCCGTGAAGGGGACGAGTGGGAGACGGCATTCAATACCCGTGATGGCCACTATGAGTACTTGGTTATGCCGTTCGGCCTTTGCAATGCTCCTGCAGTCTTCCAAGAATTTGTAAATGACATCTTCCGGGACCTGTTATACAAGTGTGTAGTAGTGTATCTCGACGATATTCTCATTTATTCAACCGACTTGTCCACTCACCGGAGACAAGTGCGCCTGGTTCTGCAGCGCCTGAGGGAGAATGGTCTGTTTGCCAAGCTCGAAAAGTGTGTCTTTGAGCAGTCTTCCTTACCCTTTCTGGGGTACATTGTTTCCTGCACTGGTCTGCAAATGGATCCCGACAAGGTCTCTGCCATCCTGAATTGGCCCCGTCCTCAAGGTCTCCGTGCCATTCAAAGATTTCTGGAATTTGCCAACTTCTATAGGCAGTTCACCCCAAACTTCTCTTCTCTTGCAGCCCCTATTTCTGCGCTGACTAAGAAAGGGGCGGATGCTAAGAAATGGACCCCTGAAGCTGAGTCTGCATTCCGACAACTCAAAGATTGCTTTGCTGCTTCTCCTGTCCTCCATCATCCAGACACTTCCAAGAAGTTCTTCCTAGAAGTGGATGCTTCTTCTATTGGTGCAGGTTCAGTCCTGTTACAGAAGATCTCCAAGGGGAAATTTGTCTCGTGTGGTCTCTTCTCCAAGCTCTTCTCTTCTGCAGAAAGAAACTACTCCATCGGTGATAGAGAACTGCTTGCTATCAAGATGGCCTTGGAAGAATGGAGATACCTTCTGGAGGGGGCTTTGCATCCAGTGGTTATATACACTGACCAAAAGAATCTGACTTATCTGCAGTCTGCACAGTGTCTTAATCCACGTCAGGCTTGATGGGCACTCTTCTTTGCCCGATTCAATTTCCTTCTGCATTTTCGACCGGCAGACAAAAATGTGAGGGCTGATGCGCTTTCCCGTTCCTTTGACCCAGCAGATCAGATTGAGGAACCTCAACATATCATCGATCCGTCCTGCCTGGTTTCAGTGGCGCCAGTTTGAGTAAAAGATATTCCTCCGGGGAAGATTTTTGTTCCGCAAGCCAAGAGGAAGAAGATTCTATTCTGGGGACATTGCTCCAAGTACACTGGTCGCCCTGGGGTACGTAAGACCCTTGAGTTGCTGTCACTACTGGTGGCCGACCCTACCCAAAGATGTCCGGGATTTGTGTCTGCCTGTACCTCCTGTGCCCGCAACAAGGTTTCCCGAACCAAACCAGCAGGGTTGCTACTACCGTTACCCATTCCGGAAGTTCCCTGGCAGCATGTTGCTATGGACTTTATCACAGACCTCCCGTCCTCTGTTGGCTGTTCTGTAATCTGGGTAGTGGTAGACAGATTCTCCAAGATGGCACATTTTATTCCGCTTCCTGGATTGCCCTCTGCTAAGCGACTAGCCTGTCTGTTCTTCGAACACATCTTCCGCCTTCATGGCCTACCTCTGCACATTGTGTCCGACGAGGGGTACAATTTACTTCCAAATTCTGGAGAGCGCTCTGTGGGCTACTTGAGGTGAAGTTGGACTTCTCTTCTGGATACCACCCTCAGTCTAATGGGCAAGTTGAACGAGTTAATCAGACTTTGGAGAACTACCTACGTCACTTTGGCTCTGCTCAGCATGATGATTGGGTGCAGCTCCTGCCTTGGGCAGAATTCTCGTACAACAGCCATTCCGGAGAATCCACAAACTCTTCTCCCTTCTACATAGTGTATGGACTACACTCTCGTGCTCCTTTACCCCTGTCCGCATCTTCCGAGGTACCGGCTGCTAATTCTTTGTTCAGAGACTTCCTCAGCATCTGGAGACAGACTAAGGATTCCATCTCTCAGGCTGTTACTCGTATGAAGAAAAATGCGGATAACAGACGTAGACCTCCTCCTCAGTTCTCTCCTGGCGACAAAGTTTCCTCCCAGAACATCCGCATGAAGGTACCCTGTTACAAATTTGCTCCACAGTTTCTGGGCCCGTTTGAGGTCCTTGAGCGTATCAACCGTGTTTCTTATAAACTCCGGTTGCCTCCTTCTCTCCGGATTCCAAATTCTTTTTATGTATCTCTTCTGAAACCGTTGGTCCTCAACTTCTTTTCCAGGCTTCCCTCCACCTCTACTTCTGTGCCTACTGACGGTGAGCCTGAATTTGAAGTACAGAACATCCTCGATTCCAAGGTTGTTGGTGGTACGAGGTACTTCCTTGTAGACTGGAAGAATTATGGTCCTGAGAAACGTTCCTGGGAGCCGGAGGAGAATGTACATGCTCTGAATCTTCTCAGAAGATTTTTTCAGCGCATCAAGGCCAAAAAGAAGGGGCGTGAGAGGGGGGATACTGTAACAATGGCAGTTGGCAGCTGCCAGCATGCAGTGCGCCCGACTATGTACCTCAGTCGAGCTGCACGCGGGGCTCCTCCTCTTCGCTGCAGGCTCCGGACCCGCTTTCCTGCGCTGTCGCATGCTACGACGGTTTCTGTTATATCTTGTAGGAGCCGCAGTCGTCCTGGTACCTTAAGGGTTAATGCACGCCCCTGATTCCGCCCTCTCTCCAATCCTGGCCAGGCACCACCTTTATAAGGGTGCTTCCCCCTTCCTGCAATGCCTGAGCAATATTGTACTTCCTACAGCTAAGGCTCCTGTTGTTCCTGCATTCGATATCCTGTTTATGACCTCTGCCTGTATCCTGACCTCGTCTCTGCTTGATCCTCTTGTACCTCGCTGCTCTCAAGTTAAAGACCCGGACTGTCAACCACGCCTCTGTCTGCTGTGCAGATCGTTACACCAGCTCCATCTGGACTAACAGCTCTGCTGTTCTCACAGCACTAGCTCTGCTATACCGCTTGTTCAGCTCAGCATTATCCTGCGGCTGTCTGCTATATTGCCTGTTCCCCGATGCTAGCATCGGGGCTTTCTGGCCTGCCCGGCCAGCTGCCACTTAACCGGGACCACTCTTGCGGTAGCGACCTGGTGTCTCCACTGCAGCTGAGTCCAGCTTCCACATCCTGGAGCGGGATAAAGGGGGAAAACCAGGGGGACACTTAGACTCCGCTCCCAAGTTTGGCCCAAAGCCAAACCGGTAAGTGGCACAGCAGGTCCACACCCGTTGATCCATTACAACGGGTAATGAGATTTTTTTTTCCGCACAGATTTCTTCATTCGCATCGTTCAATGTGGATGAAAAAATCTTTGCCAAAAAATGTGCAAAAAAAAAAAAAAGAGGGGAAAGGCATCTGCCAGGACATAGGAGCTCCGCCCAACATCCAAACACACTCAGCTCGTAAGCCCTGGCAAACCCGATTTCTCCATTCACATCAATCGATGTGGATGAATTAATCATTGACAGAATTTTTTGACATGGGGTCGGGTACACCTGACCGTAGCAAGGACCTCAACCTCGTCATCTTCGCTAGCGGTTAGAGTGCCTCTGCTGTCTACAGGTTCATATTCTGAACCACTGGATTCAGCAGGTGAGGCGTCCCCATCGCTTTCATCCATCAGGGCCAGAATCCTGTAGGCCTCTTCAGCGTAATACCCCTTTTTTAACATTTTGGACTAACTAAATTTAGGGGGTATTCCTCTGAGACTACCTAGAATAAAGCACACCTGCCTAGTAAAAAGGAGTGCTTGCAAAGTAACGCTGCGATCGCTAATAAAGATCCAAAAACTCAAAAGTGATCTTTATAGCGCCGCAGCGATTTTACGGTGTTTTTGCAGTGATCAGAGGAAAAAAAAATCTGTCACTGTGGTGGGGCGGACTGAACGGAAGTGTTGGCACAAGATCAGGCCTGATCGGGCGAACACTGTGTTTTTTGTAGAGCCTAAGGTGACCGTAATGTACTGAAATAGATCTGATTGCGATCAGTCTTGATCACTTACAGATACTATATAGTACTAGTGCTGATTAGCGACAGCGATGACGCTAATCAGCGACTGCGGTGCGGTGGGCTGGGTGCTAACTACCTAACAAGTAGCTAACTAACTGGCGGTGATAAGGGACCCTTACAGGGGGTGATCAATGACAGGGGGGTGATCAGGGAGTCTATATGGGGTGACCAGGGGTTAATAAGGGGTTAATAAGTAAGTGATGGGGGGGGGGGGAGTAATGTATGTGTGGTGCTTGGTGCTACTTCCAGAGCTGCCTGTGTCCTCTGGTAGTCGATCCAAGCAAAAGGGACCACCAGAGAAGCAGGTAGCAGGTATATCAGACGCTGTTTACAAAACAGCATCTAATATACCTTTTTGATTGTATTTTTTTAACATCTACAGCCTGCCAGCCAATAATAAGCACTGGCAAGCTGTAGTTTCACTTCATAACAGCGCGTGTTCACAGCAAATCTCGGGTCTCACGAGATGACGCCAATAGGTGTCGCTGAGACCTGAGAGCGCTGACGCCTATCGGCGTTAGTGTGACGGCAATCGGTTAATTTTACTGTCAGGGTCATTGAGTCCTCTAAACAGCACTTGGTGGTGTCGGATAAGTGCATTGTCCCAGTTAGCCTTCAGTTGTTGGTACAGGGCTGTTGTTCCCAGGATTAGAGCGGCCATCAGCAGGAGGATCCTCATTCGGGCGTCGGAACTTTCTTGCAGTGAGAAGCGTGTATCAAGTTAGGCTTTCCTTCGACCTTTACTGCGGTATGGGTAGTCAACAGGACTTGGAAAGGACCATCAAATCTGGGATCCACTCCTTTCCTCACATGTCTTTTTATAACCCCCCAGTCTCCTGGTTGCAGACTGTGTGATCCTTCTACTGGATCTGGAAGGGAAGCAAACACTTGTTTATGGGTGTGCTCAAGTCTCTTTGTGAGGGCCCGCATGTAGCTTGTTAGGCTATCATTGTTAATTTGCAATTGTTGTGGAAAATACACTCCATATCTGGGGGCGTTCCAAACAGAATCTCAAATGGGGATAATCCCGTCTTTTTGTTTGGAGTGGTCCTGACTGAGTATAAGGCCAAAGGCAAACACTCTGGCCAAGGCCGCTGAGTTTCCTGCATGGCTTTCTGAATTTTCAATTTGAGCGTGCCATTTAGGAGCTCGATGTGGCCGCTGCTTTGGGGATGGTATGCTGTATGGAAAGCTTAGGTGACCCCTAAAGTCTGCATCACTTCCCTCATTACTTCTCCTGTGAAGTGGGAACCCCTGTCTGATTCAATAACTTCAGAGACACCATACCTGCACACCAGTTCACTGACCAGCTTCTTTGCTGTGTTATTTGCATTTGCTACTGGGAAGGCTTCCGGTCACCCTGAAAAAAGATCAACACCTATCCTCCTACCTTAGGCAGTTGTATATAGTCCATCCGCAGTCTCTGGAATGGTAAAGTGGCCTGGGGGTGTACTTGCTTGGAGTCTTCACCACTTGACCAGAATTGTTCAATGCATAGACCTTACATCCTTGTACAAACCGAGCAGCTACTGTAGAAAATTCTGGAGCAATCCACCCTGCATGAACCACACTTACCATGGCACCTTTCGATAGGTGAGTGGGCCCATGAGCCGCCTGAGCCATAAATGGGTATAAAGGGCGCGGTAGACAAATTTTGTCCTTTTTTTCTCCAAATTTCATGTTCATTAGGTTTGGCCCCTTGTTTTACCCAAAGCTCTTTTTCCTCGGGAGGGGCTTGTTCGAGCATTCTTTGAAACGTACTTACTGAAATGTCCTCAGGACTCGAGGCTCTCACCGGGGCGGTGTCAGCATTTAGTGGCTGGAGAGCAGCTCGTTTGGCTGCCTTGTCTGCTCGATCATTGCCTTTTGCTTCCACTGTGGTACATCTTTACCTTAATAATAGCAACCTCCTCTGATAATAACAGAGAGTTTATAAGTTGAAGTACAGAGTCTTTATTTTTAATTGGCTGGCCTGCTGATGTTAGAAAGTCTCTAGCCAGCCATATGGGTCCATAGTCATGTGCAATCCCAAAAGCATACCTTGAGTCCGTGTAGATGTTCATCTTCTTCCCCTTGGCCAATTTACATGCCGCAGTGAGTGCCTTCAGCTCCTCCTCTTGTGCTGAAATGTGAGGTGGCAGTGGTTCAGCTATCCCTACCTCATGCTGTGTGACCACTGCAGTGTGAAACCGGCTGTCCTTTCCCATGAACCTGCTTCCATCTACAAAATACTCAAAATCAGGGTTTTCCTAAAATCCTGATGTTTCTTGTTGCATTAATTATACACAGTCATGGGGGTCATGTTCCATCATGTCATTTAAGAGGCTGCCTGTATCTTCTATGCCACCTTCCCCCATTTCTGAACCTGTGATTGGTAACAAAGTAGCAGGATTCAGAGTAGTACACCTTTTGAAAGAAATGTTAGCGGGCATGAGGAGTCCACACTGGAGTCTGAGTTGCCTGGCCATAGAAATATGCTTAGGTTGAACCTGTGTTAATATGCCCTGTATATCATGGGGTGTTTGTACAATCACCGGGTAGTCTAACACAATTTCATGAGCTTTTTCTATCATTGCCTGCACTACCGCCCTGACACAGGAGAGGGCACCTTTGGTGATAGGATCTAATCTGGCTGGAAAGTAAGCCACTGGCGGTCACCATGTTTCTCAGTCCGTACAGCCGTGCTGTGACCCTGCATTTCTGAGGTGAAATTCCTTGTCATATTTTGGAATACCCAGGGCTGGGGCCGAGGTTATGCATAGCTTCAATGTATGAAAATTATTCACTGCCTCTTCTGTCAGGTGAAATGGGTCAGAAGACAGACAATCATACAGAGGCTGCATTAACATGGAGGCTTGTCTAATCCAAAGGCGACAGTATGACACCAGCCCCAAAAACACCCTTAGGCTTTGTGCACCTTTTGGCACTTGTATCCTTTCAACTGCCTCCTTTCTTTCTGGGGTTAGGTGGCGAGCTCCATGGGAGAGACAGTGTCCTAGAAACACAACCTTGTTTTTACAAAACTGCAGCTTCTGCTTTTAGGCTTTACACCCGTTCTGATGCAGGAAAAGTAAAAGAGATATAGTTGCCTCACAGCAAGTCTCATTGTCTTCAGCACACAGGAGCCGGGTGGTGCCTAGTTTGTAAGGACAGGTTGCAGAGCCTGTACATACATGGTCGGGGAGTTCTGAGCTCTCTGAGGCAGGACAGTCCAAGTATACTGGTTACCCTTAAATGTAAAGGCAAACAAATACAGATAGTCAGGATGCAGCGGGACACTAAAGAAAGCATTTGCCAGTTCTATTGCTGTGAAGCACATAGCAGTGGATGGAACTTGTGACAGTAAGGTATGTGGGTTTGGCACTATTGGAGTTTGTAAGGGCTCTTTCACACTTGTGTTTTTGGTTTCCGTCCTAGAGTTCATCCTCGGGGCTCTAGGACGGAAAGATACTGATCAGGATTATCTTAATGCATTCTGAATGGAAAGAAATCCGTTCAGGATGCATCAGGATGTCTTCCGTTCAGTATGTGAAAGTTTTTTTCGACGTTGACAAAACCGTAGCATGCTGCGAATTTGTCTCCATCCAAAAATCCGGAAGACATGCCGTAACGCTGGACCTGGAATTAATGCCCATTGAAGTGCATTAATCCGGATCCAGCATTAAGCTAAACGTCGTTTCGGCGCATCGCCGGATCCGACGTTTATCTCTACGCATGCGCAGCAGCAGTTCCCATCGGGGCCCCAGTGTAAGCTTACCATGGCAGCCAGGATGCTACTGAAGTCCTGGTTGCCATGGTAAGTACTCCGCAGCAGTGCACTTACCTGCGCTGCGCCCTTTGGGCGCTCCTTCATGACGTCACAGGTCCGGGCGGCGCATTGATCTATGCGCTGCGGGGACCTGTGACGTTATGAAGGAGCGCCCGGTGGCCGCAGCACAGGTAAGTACACTGCTGCGGAGTACCATGGCAGCCAGGACTTCAGTAGCGTCCTGGCTGCCATGGATACCTGAAAGCATATTGAAGACTGATCAGGATCCTAATCAGTCTTCAAATGCTTTCAGGTGACTTGCGTTCTGACGGAACGCAAGTGTGAAAGAGCCCTAAGACTGTCACCTTGTTAACTTCTCTAAGATCATGAACCATCCTGTAACTGACAGGCTGTCCCTTAACTGGTTTCTTCTTTATTGGGAACAGTGGGGTATTAGCAGGAGATACTGTTATTATCAATACACCGGCCTGAAGAAAAGCATCAATTTGACTGGCCACTGCTATCTTCTGGGCATGACTGAGGGGCTACTGCTTCACTTGAGGAGACTGAAATCCTGGCTTCAGATACACACTGACTGGATACACGGGGAGTTTCCCTATGTCTGTTTTTGATGTTGCCCATAAACCCTTAGGTACCACCTCAAGAACAGTCTGGTCTACAAGGGTTTATTCTGACGGTTCAGTCTCAGACAGGGCCAGTGTCGCTATTAAAGGACATAATACTTCCTCTGGGGCCCCAAAATGTACACAGGTAGTGCCGTTGAGGTAAAAGTGTATGTGGGCACCCAGTTAATGCAAAACATCAGTCCCTAAAAGAGGACCTCCCCAGCTCCCGCCCCAACAAGTACCCCAGCCGCACTCGTACCCAGCAACCCTGGCAGTTGTACACCACATGCTCCCAATGGCGACCACGCCACCGGCCCCATACCTACCAAACCCGTCACCAAATCCCGCAGCCCCAACAACTCCCCCAACCCCCTGGCAAGGCTCCCCGACTATTACCAACCCTCAAAGAGGAATCCCCGCTTGTCTCACCTGGCTGCGTGGACGCTGTGACTCCACCAGCCAGAACGTGAGGCACTGAAACTTGACTGGCGAAATACTCCCGTCCGGACGTCCAACGAGGTTCCGTAACCTCTGCGCCTCCTCTTGATTCTCCAGACCCTGCAGCCTGCAATTTTGCAGCCGTGCCACTAGATGTCTTTTTTACAGCACTTGTAGATCCCAAGGCTTGTAGTACCTCAGCCTCGCCAACAGATGTCGCCGTTGTCTCACTTGGAGCATCAAAAGCCTGCAGTTCTGCAGCTCCGCCAACAGATGCCACCCTTCCTTCTCCACTGAGAGCTGACCCAGAGCCAGCGCCGCGCTGCTCAGGTAAGGGAACCAGCACAGGGCCACCCACATCACCCCGCCGACCTGCAGATACAGTAGTGGACAGTAGACAGACATGTAGATACTACAAGGTAGATAATACAGGTTTGGCGCAGTATACCGCAGTCCATAGGAGTGAATGGCGACACCTATATTATGTCATTATTCTACATAACATGTGACCTCACAAATACTTTACTATTCATAACTACTTTGCGAGTTCGGGTAGCCGGACCTGAAACCGAACTTTGCTGGAAAAGTTTGGGTTCGAGTTTGGTGTTCGGGCATTTAATAAAGCTTTTGAAAGGCTGCAGGGCAGCCAATCAACAAGCTTTTAAGCTGTGGGCACTTAGAAGCCATCACAGCCATGTCTAGTAATGGCATGGCTGTGATTGGCCGGTGCATCATGTGACCCATCCTCTATACAAGCTGGATCACGTGTAGCACCGCCTATAAGCTCTGATTAGTGCAGGGACAGGAAGCGGGCAGCTGAAGCGAGGGAGAGTGTTAGGAATCTGGCTATTTGTTTTATGGGTGACCTATAATGATTTCTTGAGGATGCAATACACCAGCTTTTCACCCCTGACACAGAAATATAATAAAAAAATCTGGCTGTTAATTCTGTGGGCGACCTCTAGTGATTTTTTGAGGGGAGAAATGACAGCAGGCTGTTTTGAAACTCATCTGTTTGGGGGAAAAACCTCACAGCGCACAGGAGCTGTGAACGGGCATGGAACAGACTGATGAGTGGTTGGTGTCGCTGAGCCTCAAGCCCGGCCTGGTGGTGTGCGATAATGGGCGAAATCTCGTAGCAGCTCTGGGGCTAGCTGGTTTGACGCACATCCCTTGACTGGTACATGTGCTTTATTAGGTGGTGCAGAGGCTCTTAAAAAAATTACCCCGATATGTCAGAGCTGCTGCAGAAAGTGCACATCTGTGCGCACTTTTGGCGTTCTCACCCTGCTGCAGTTGGCCTGTCTGCGCTGCAGCGTAACTTCGGCCTTCCCGCTCACCGCCTCATTTGGGACGTACCCACAAGGTAGAACTCCACCTTGCACATGCTGGAGAGACTGTGTGAGCAGCAGTAGGCGATAGCGGAGTTTCAGCTGCAGCACTTAAGGGTGAGTCGCTCTGCGGAACAGCACCACTTCACCAGCAACGAGTGAGCCTCCATGCGGGACGTGTATTCCATGTTGCACTGTTTTGAGTACTCCACCAACATGGCCAGTGCCAATGACTTAGTCCTCAGCGTTACTATCCCACTTCTATATCTCCTTGAAAAAACGCTTTGGGCGATGATGGAAGAGGATGTGGCACAGGAGGAAGATGAGGAGGAAGAGGGATCATTTCCACGGTTATCAGGCCAGTCATTCTGAGGGGGATACAGAAGACACAGACGATACACCTCCCACAGAGGACAGCTTGTTGTTGCTTCTGGGCAGCCTGGCACACATGAGTGACTACATGCTGCAGTGCCTGCGCAACAACCGCAGAGTTGCCCACATTCTAACCAGTGCTGATTACCGGGTGGCCACCCTGCTGGATCCCCGCTACAAAGACAACGTGCTGTCCTTAATTCTGTCACTGAAGCGTGATCGGAAGATGCGCGAGTACAAGCAAACGGCGGTGGACGCACTGCTGATGGCATTCACACCTGACAGCGGGGGCTTAGTGGAAGCACAAGACGAAGGACGAGGAAGAAGTCGCCAACGCAGCTGGGGCATCACCAGCACCTCAGAAGGCAGAAATGTGGAAAAGCTTTGTCAGCACGCCACAGCAACCAGCACCACCAACTGATATGGAAAGTCTTAGCAGGAGGCATTACCATATTTCAGCAACATGGTGGAACAGTCCGTGTGCACACGCCTAGACATACAGACTAATGGGTCTGCCCTATTCAACTTCTGGGTGTCCAAATTGGGCACATGGCCTGAGCTTGCCCTTTATGCCTTAGAGGTGTTGGCCTGCCCTGTGGCCAGTGTATTGTTGGAACATGTGTTTAGCACGGCAGGGTGGGGGTGATCACAGACAAGCGCAGCCGCCCGTCCACAGCCAGCGTGGACAAGCTCACATTCATTAAAATGAACCTGGCATGGATCCCACAGTTCTTGTCCGTACCTTGTGCTGAGTAGACAAGCATACCGGCCGCACCCAGCCATTGTTATACTCCAGTTCACTCTCTCTTTGCATTCTCTCTCTTTGCCCAATGTTTTGGGGTCTTCCCAAATTTATAAAAAATAAAATTAAATAAAGAAAAAAACAAAAACAGTGTTGGCTACCTCCTCCTCCTCCACCCCCGCTTCCACCTATACCGCTACGTCCACCGCCTCCTCAACCTACTACTCCACTTTGACCTCCGCCTTCTAGTTTAAGATTATTATTTTTTATTTTTTTCTATTCTATGTTATTTTAAGTCATTTCCCGATCCACATTTGTTTGCAGGGCAACGGTCCTACTCTTACCCACATTTTGCTTCCTTTTGCAGCCCACTAGCCCTTACTATTTTACAGCCATTTTAGTGCACCAAAGTTCAGCCCCCCATTGACTTTATTGGGGTTCGGGTTTGGGTCAACCCACAAATCTATGGGTCTGCTCATCCCTAGCTATGGCCCATATGTCCTGTTCACTTTCTAGACAATATACACCCCTTGGAAAAGATGTCAAAAGAGGCTAGTCAAGGGGCTTTTGGTTGTATCTATCAACTCTCCTAGAGCTGAAGTGGTAACTAAAACCCCATCATCTACTAAGATGGCAAATTTATGATTCCCCAGCTTTAGAAAAGTCCTCACTATGGATGACTCCACCTGCGACTCTAGTACACACCTAGACAGATTGTAGGTCCAGAAAATGTAGCACAATGTGTCATCTAACCTGAAAGATCTCAAAGTGGTGAGGCTGTCCTTAGCTCACTTCCAACCTTACCGATGGAACCATCAAATACTTCTTCAGTCAAGCTAAATTAGCAATTTATATGAATTCCCAGGCTGCAAGGAGCTTTATACTAAGGAGTGGAGCCTCAACTCCACAATCTTCTCTTGAATAGTAAAGAAGTGGGAAAACAAACTGGATTTTATAGTGACAGAGAGGAAAAACTAAGATATCTAACTTTGCTCTCTGTATTGCGTTCACTATGCTCTAGTGTTAGATCAGCTGGGCGGAGAAGCTCGTGTATATTCCCATAACTCCTATTGTTGCTGAGAGTGCTCAGGGAGAGTCTGGAAAGGCAGACAGAAGTCATAGCCTTTGTTCTGCCCAGCAAAGTTAGAAAATCATTATAGATCACGTCTGCCTCAGTCTTGGTATTTCTGTTGTTTAGTGTGGTTATAGCACCATCTAGCGGTGTTAAGTTGCATTACACTTTGTTATTCCTATGTCTATTCAGGACCAGACCCGGGTAAGGTTAATTAGCATACTGGCTCTTGATGCCACAAGGGGCATTACACCTATCTTGAGCTAGGACCTATATAAAACTTCACTTTTATTATTTCAATTAAAATTTAACAAAATGCCAGAGCAATTATTGAGCCACAAACTATATTAAAATTAAAGTCAATGCGGACTTAGAGGATCGCTCCAGGCGCAATAATGTAAAATTCCGGGGCATCCCTGAAGATGTCACTCAACAGGATTTGCAACCGTTCCTAAAAGGTCTTATCAAATCGCTCTTGCCTCACATACCGACTCCTGATATGATCATTGACAGAGCCCACAGAATCCCTAAGCCCTCGCATTTGGGCCCTAATGTGCCGCGGGACACGCTGGCGCGCATCCATTTTTTCCATACTAAAGAAGCCTTGATGGAAGCTGCGCGGAAAAAGAATACGCTACCGGCTCCTTATCAGAAAATCAAATTGTTCGCTGATCTATCCAAAGCTACTCTTCGCCATCGCAGAACATTACTACCAATCACGGCGGCTCTGCGAGGCAATGATGTTCCCTATAAATGGGGCTATCCCTTGAAATTGCTGATTCGGAAGAACGATCAAACTTATGTTATTAAGGCGTTTGAAGATGGCAAACAGCTCCTTGAGTCCTGGCAGATTCCGTTGTCCCTGGAGGGCTTTAAATCCGTCTTGGATCCCACGTCTCGCCATCGACCACACTCGTCCGAAGATTGATGCTTGACGGACTCTCCAGCTACCTAGTCCCATTATCCTCTGTGTGGTTAACATGGGAATCGTATCTTTGCCTTATTCCATTTGGGATTTTCCTATGTACCTCCATAATAGCGGTGCCGACTCCTGGTGTTTCATTTATCTCTCTTTACACTACCTCGGCCTTGGCGCAGGACTTTTGCCCTACTTTATACTTGAAGGCTACTTCTGCTGTGCCTGTCTCTACTGTCTTCTTTTCTCTTTTCCTTTTTTTTTTTTTCTTCTCTTTCTTCTTTCTTTCTTACTCCCCCCCCCCCCCCCCAGCCTCTATTGTTGCTAGACTCCTGTGATTTCTGTTCATATATATAGGGGTTGCGATTTAATTGTTTTACGTGTACTACTGTATTGCTCTGCTTTCCCCATCATGGGCCTCAAAATTATGTCTCTAAATGTTAAGGGCCTCAATTGCCCCTCAAAGAGGTCTTACATGTGGAAAGAAGCAGTGACATCTCATGTTGATATTCTGTGTATACAAGAATCTCACTTATTGCAGGCTGACGCCTCTAGGATTCGTCACAGATTGTTCCCTCATATCTTACATTCTCATTTTAGCAAGAAGAGGGGTGTCCTGATTGCTATTAAGAACTCCGTTGCCTACTCTCCTATCTCTACCCTAGTGGATCCGAACGGTCGCTACATCATCTTGGTATGTTTGATTAACAATATCACCTACACACTAGTTAACTTATATGCGCCCAACTCCCATCAATTGGCTTTTATGCATAAACTCATGCGCAAGGTTAATAGTTGCAAGCAGGGCAAAGTTGTCCTCTGTGGGGATTTTAACTCTGTCCTCCAACCGTCCTTAGACTCCACGTCCCCTACGCGTAAATCTGAAACCGGTATGGCTTCCTTCCTGCACTCCGAAGGCCTTATTGATGTGTGGAGAGCACAACACAGCTCAGAAAGAGATTACACTTTCTTCTCCCCTCCACATCTCTCCTACTCCCGCATTGATCTGTTTCTGACTGACCACGTTTCCTTGCTCCACACTTTGTCCACCGAAATTGGCCTAATCAAATGGTCTGATCATGCCCCTGTCACATTGGTTTTAGATGAACAATTCCAATCTTGTAGGGCCCCTGTTTGGAGAAATAATACCTTCCTTCTAAATAATCCTAAATACTCTACGGAACTTTTGACTCATCTCAAAGAATATTTTCATTTCAACGACGGCTCTGTCACTGACACCTTTGTCCTTTGGCAGGCTCATAAAGCATCCATGAGAGGCTCCCTGATTAAATTAGGACATACGGTGAAAAAACTTAGAAGTAAGGATATCGCACAAACCCTTGAAACCATAGCTAGTCTTGAATCTATCAATAAAGCTTCTCCCACTCCCCAGTGCTCAGCAGATCTTAGATCGGCGAGGAATAAGTTGAGCGGCCTAATGTCACAATCCTATCACCACTCTCTCCTTCGACTTAAGGCTACATATTATTCACAGGGAAACAAGGCTGGTCGTTTATTGGCCCGTCAGCTAAAAACCCAGCAGGCTAAATCCAAAATTCCATTCTTGCTTCATCCTATTACTAAAACCAAACTCCTGGACCCCGGGACATCGCCAATCAGTTTAAATCATATTACCAGTCACTATACAACCTTAAAGATAGTATTCCGCTACCCGACAATTATTGCACTCTAGTGTCAGATTTTCTCGCCCGAGCCTCACTCCCGGCTCTCTCCCAGCTACAACTACAATCCCTGAACGCCCCGTTTACACTTTTAGAAATTAACAAAATAATTTCCTCGCTTCCCTTAGGCAAGGCGCCTGGGCCAGATGGCTTCTCTAATGAATACTACCGGTCATTTCAAGCCACACTAGTGCCTTACCTACTAGACATGTTTAACCAGATCCTAGAAGGACGAGCTTTTCCCCCAGACATGTTGGGAGCTCTGGTAGTCACTATCCCAAAGCCTGGCAAATCCCCGGATGTCCCTCAGAATTTCCGACCTATTTCTCTACTGAACTCGGACATTAAAATCTTTGCCAAACTTGTCGCGAATAGATTGTCTCCTTTGCTCCCTTCTCTGATTCATCCTGATCAGACGGGATTTGTAGCTGGCAGACAAGCCTCTGACAATACTAGACGAATGGTGGACTTGTTTAACTTTGCAGAGGTAGATGATCTCCCAATGCTTGCGGTTACCTTGGACGCCGAAAAAGCGTTCGACCGCTTGCATTGGGACTACGCATTTGCCACGCTCCAACACATGGGTTTCTCCGGACCCATTATGTGCGCGATTCGTAGTCTATATGCCGAGCCATTGGCGACAGTCTGGGTTAATGGTGTAGTCTCAGACCCCTTTTATATCACCAACGGTACCAGACAGGGGTGCCCCCTTTCACCCGTTATTTATTTTGGCGCTGGAGCCCCTCGCACAGCATATTAGGAACTCAGATACTATTTCGGGAGTGGTGGTTGGCGACAGATCTTATAAAATTGCCCTATATGCGGATGATATTGTCCTCTCCCTGACTGACCCCACTACATCCCTCTGTGCGGCCCTTGATGTCCTCTCCCATTACGGATCTTTGTCATACTATAAGGTAAACAACACGAAGTCTCAAGCGTTACCCAATAAAATACCTCAAGCTGACGTAGACGGCCTAAAATCCCTTTATGACCTAGATTGGCAATCTTCAGAGATTCCTTACTTAGGTGTCAAACTCACATACCCTTGCTCGTTGCTGTACTCGAAAAATTATGATCCCCTACTTACCACCATGTCCAAGGATTTTACAAGCTTTGCGATGAAATCAATTTCATGGGTAGGTAGAGTGGCGTCATTTCAGATGATGACTCTTCCCAAACTTATTTATATTTTCAGGACCCTCCCGATTCCGGTCCCGGCTCAAGCTATCCTGGGTAACTATGTTTGGGGATCTTCCAAGCCCAGAGTTGCCCGATCACTGATGATCAAGAAACGGCAAGCTGGAGGAGTTGGTCTCCCTGATATCAAAGACTACTTCACAGCGATAGGCCTTTCTCTTACTCGGGCTTGGTGGTCCCCGACTGATGACACAGCCTGGCTTCACATTGAGTCCCATGCAATAGGCAAGACTCCTCTAAGGGATCATTTGATATATCTCCTATGGCGCCGACCCACGCCTAAACATGCCTTCTTAACGATCGAACATGCGAATACCCTTTGGATGCATATTCACAAAACACAGGGCGACTCAAAAACACACCCTCTACAACTCCTCACTACCCGAGCGGTGGAATTATGTACTCCTGACCTCAATCTCTCTGCTTGGACAAACAAAGGGATCACACAGATCTCCCAACTTACATCGAATCATTCACTTCTCCCCTTTGATTCCCTCCAACGACAGTTTGAGATTCCTCGGACGGAGTTCTATAACTATCTCAGGCTTCGTCACTTTCTTCATTCCTCTTTACACTCCTCCAACACTCAACTCAGACGTAATACGGCTGTTTCGATTCCTTCCCTCTTCAAGAAACGTACCACAAGATATGTGTATGATCTGCTGGGAGATAAG